>JAPDVU010000001.1:164303600-165503600 GCA_026230045.1 Corynorhinus townsendii | reverse complement strand
GAGGGGCAGTAAGAAGCAACCAGGCTGGTGGGGGTGGGGGAGTTAGGGGCGACCAGACCAGTGGGGGAAGGGGGGCAGTTGGGGATGATTAGGCTGGCAGGGAGGGCAGTGAGGAGGGACTAGGTCAGCGGGGGGGGGGGGGGCAGTTGAGAGCAATCAGGCCAGTGGGGGGGGGGGCAGTTAGGGGTGACGAGGCCAGCAGAGGGGGGCAGTTGGGGCAACCAGGCCGGCAGGTGGGGCAGTAAGGAGTGACCAGGCCGGCGGATGGGAGGGGGGGCAGTTAGGGAGTGACCAGGCCTGCAGGGAGGAGGCAGTTGGGAGCAACCTGGCCTGCAGGGGGGGTTGCAGTTGGGGGCGACCAGGCCAGCGGGGGGGCAGTTGGGCCGTCGGGGGGGGAGGGGAAGTTGGGGGCATCCAGGCAGGTGAGCAATTAGGAGGCAGAGGTCCAGGATTCTGAGAGGGATGTCTGACTGCTGGTTTAGACCTGATCCCCAGGATTGGGCCTAAAGCGGCAGTCGGACATTCCCTGAGGGGTCCCAGATTGGAGAGGGTGCAGGGGCTGAGGGGACCCTCTTCCTGTGCACTAATTTTGTGCAACGGGCCTCTAGTTTTTATATAGATGCTTTGAAAGTCTTTAGCTTTACAGGTGACCATTCTATCTCAACTTTTTATTTATCATTCAGTTATTCTGAGGCTCTAATTCTTATTTAGGCCATCTTACCAATTTTTAACTGATTGAGTACTGCTCAGTGGAGGTGTGGGTGCATAAAGGCTGGACTGAAATATACCAAAACCCAGCACCTAACTTAGACATATTAGGTTTAAATGTTTGTGAACTGAATTCATACATCTGAAGCGCAACACATTTGAAATTCAGTGAAGTTACCAAGTCACAAAGGTAGAAGTGGGTCAAAACCTAAATTGAAGATCCCAATAATCATTTAAGTGTCTATTTACTATAGAACCCTGATTCTTCCTTCTTGTCTAAATATTTAGTCAGCTAGGAAATTTAAGAATTTTATACTAGATTCTTTAAGACTTGGAGTAAAATACCCAGTGCAGAAGCTCAGGGTATATCTCGACCTCTGAGTGGGAGAGCAGTTGTTCTCTTTAGGGAATAGACTCTTATCATATTTGAATCTTTCTCTCATTTATAATTTGTATAATGGTTCTCAGGCATATTTTATATTTTAAAAATATAAAAATATACATACGATTATTTTTAAAGTATTCAAAAACCTAGTGGTTACTTTATGATGGTGAAATTTGATATTTTTCCCTTCATTTCTCAGTTTCTTCAAAAATTATTTTTATTCATATTTATAAACTATAAGTAATTTAAATAAATTAAACCCCATTTTTAACTGCCTTTGGCTTTATACAAGACTAGAGGCCCGATGCACGACATTTGTGCAAGAGTAGGCCTTCCTTCCCCCAGCTGCCGGTACCAGTTTCCCTCAGGCACCCAGGACTCGGGCTTCCCTCCAGCCACCAGCACTCCGGACCCCGAGGATTCCCTCACAGCCCCGGCTTCCTCAAGAAGGTCATCCGATCTAATTAGCATATTATGCTTTTATTATTACAGATATTGTAAACATTTGAGAATGTTATTTTTAAGTGTATAAATATGTTTCAAATAAAAGTATCTCTAACATAATTCCTCTCAATACCTCTAATTTATTTTATTTTACTTTATAAAAGTACCACCCTAAAGAGATGTGCTGTATTTTCTAGGAAAATCGAATAAAACAAGTTTCCTAACTGGAAGAGTAAAGTTGCCGATTCACTGTTCACCTTAACATAACAAACGAGATTTTTAAACTGGCCAGTAATTTAAATAAACGTTTTTCAATCTCATGTTTCCAACTATCCCAAATATATAACTTTTTCTCTTATCTATTCAAGTTGTTCCTTCAAGCTTTAAAGTACTCCAAAAGCCTATGTAAACCTGTATTCATCCTTCCATAGCCTTCATTAGCTTCTAATTTAACAGCTCAGCTTTCAACTTCCAAACCTAAGATTAGAATACCATAAAATTCAAGCTGTTTAATATTGTGTGTGGCTTTTTTTTTTTTTTACAGACCTTCATTCTTGACAAGGTTAATCTTTCCACCAGTTTTTCATCTCAGAACCACCTTGCCTTCAAATGTCCTCCTCTTTTCCCAAATCAAAGCAGTAACTTTTGTCTAAAACATGCAACCACTCCCAAAGACTAATGGCAGCTCTTATAAACTCTGTCATACTCTTCCTTGTAGCAGGGAAAATTTGCACTTGTCATTCCCTCCTTAGATAAAAGTGACCTAAGGGCATGAAACCAAATCCTCCTCTTCTATTTAAAGTACTAACAAACTATTTTTTCCTGATCATGCAAGCAATAGAAGCCCATTCCAATAAATGTGGAAAATAAATAAAAGTAGTATTTGCCACCATGGAATTAATATTCAAAATTTTGTTGAATTTTTACTCTCTGGGTATCATATTTGCAATTTATTCTTCTCTGACACAACAGCCATTTATAATAACAATGTGCTCTCAGAATTTCACTCTTGAGTGTCTTTAAAATATTTAGTTGAAAGGCATTTGTTCTAACTGATTTATCCAAAAAGACAAATCTGACAAGAATTTAGTTCTTTAGTATTATTTTTGAAAATACTTTCAACTACAGCTCTATTCTTCACTTTGACAATGAACTACATAACAATCACTTTTTCAGCCTAGCTTTCATTCTAATGAAGTGAAGAGACTCTTGTAAAATGATGCTTGGTTTCCTTTATTTTATTCAAAATCTAAATTGAACCTCAACTGTTTATCTCTGGTGTTATTTGAACAATTACCTCAAATATATCCTTTCATGCCGTAGTAGGCTATTTAGAAATCTAGGTGAGAGGTAATGTTGGATTGGACTAATGGACACAGATAAATTGACTGATTGGGGTCGACGTTGGAGGAAGAGCCAAAAGGACTTGATGAGGTTATAACTATAGTAAGAATTCTAAATTATCTAAAATTCTTAATAGTAACTATGACCTTTATTTTATAGAATTTTCAACAGGCATTTCAATAAAGTTAAGGCAAAATGAGGACCAAACACAAAGATAAATGGACTCGTAAACCTCCTGCTGTTATTATCAAGCCTATAATATATCCACTCTTGCTCTTTACATAAATTTTTTATTATAAATACTAATTCTTTGCCAGTTATGTGAATCATAAATCTGTAGCTTCTTTTATTTTTAAATGTTGTCTTTTAAAGAACAAAGCTTTTATTTTACCATGGTCAAATGTATTTATTTTCCTTTATGATTTATACTGTTGACTTTTTTAAAGATTTCATATCTACCTATTTTAAGTCCTTTACATCCTAGTAAGAAAACCTTTTTTCTTTTGAAGTTATTTTAACAAACAGAATACTCTATTTTCTGTGAAAGTAAGAAAGTCCCTCAAATCACCTATGTCAAGCAGAGCAAGTATTCATGTATTTACTAAATTATAACACACTAGTCCTTTTCCATTGCCCTGAAATGAAATCCACTCTGGTCTTTGTTTCTCAGCTACATATGCTTCTCTGTTCTCCTGGGCATGGAAACCAGGTCTTCACAGCTGTTTTGCAGTGTTGCTGAATTGAGACTTATGTCCATTAATTTCTTTTCATATCTAGGGCTCATTCTCGTCCAGCATGGATCTGTATAGAAAACTTCCCCCTCCTATACCTAAACTTAATCCAACTTCTAAACCTTTCTGCCCTTTCATAGTTTAAAACTTCCAGGTGTTTTGTTGTTGTTTTTTAAAACTTCATTGATATGTTTAACATTACTTCAAAAACTGTTCTCAATTATATCTTTTCCCAAAAAAACTGGCAAATTATTACGATATTGCCAGTACACATTAGTTATGTACCTTCTTAATAAGTTTCCTATCAAAAGAGGGTATTTAATAAAGATTTACACAACTTGAAAGCACAGAAAAGTTTGTAACAAGGAGAGACTATAGTCAGAAAGATTACTAAGGAAGTTGTTATAACAAATTTTACATAGTACCTTAATAAAATAGTTATTTATACAGACACAATTTGTGCATGGGGCGGGGGAGGGAGGGCGGGGGGACGCGGGCGGTGTGTGTCTCTCAGCCCAGCCTGCACCCTCTCCAACCTGTGATCCCCTGGAGGGATGTCCAACTCACAATCCAGGACTGCTGGCTCCCAACTGCTCGCCTGCCTGAGTTCCTAATTGCCCCTAACTGTTTCTGCCTGTCAGCCTGATCACCCCCTAACCACTCCCCTGCAGCCTGATTGATGCCTAACTGCTCCCCTGCCAGCCTGATTGCCCCTAACTGCCCTCCCCTGCAGGCCTGGTCACCCCTAACTGCCCTCCCCTGCAGACTTGATCGCCCCCAACTGCCCTCCCTTGCAGTCCTGGTCCCTCCCAACTGCCCTCCCCTGCTGGCCATTTTGTATCCACATGGGGGCAGCCATCTTGTGTGTTGGAGTGATGTTCAATTTGCATATTACTCTTTTATTAGATAGCATAGAGGCCTGGTGCACGGGTGGGGGTCAGCTGGTTTGCCCTGAAGGGTGTCCTGGATCAGGGTAGGGGTTCCCTTAGGCATGGGGTGGCCTGGGCAAGGGGCCTGTGGTGGTTTACAGGCTGGCAACACCACCCAGCGACCCAAGCAGAGGCACTGGTATCTGGGATTTATTTATCTTCTATAACTGAAACTTTGTAGCTTTGAGCGGAGACCAGAGTAGGCCAGGCTGGGTGGAACGCTTGGCTTCCTCCATTGCCGGGGAAACCCAAGCCTCCTACTCGCTCCGTGGCTGCAGCCATTTTTGTTGGGTTTTATTTATCTTCTATAATTGAAACTTTGTAGCCTTGAGTGGAGGCCAAGGCAGGCCAGGAAGCTTGGCTTCCTCCATTGCTGGGGGCAACCCAACCCTCCTGCTCGCTCTGTGGCTGCAGCCATCTTGGTTGGGTTAATTTGCATACTCACTCCTGATTGGCTGGTGGGTGTAGCGGAGGTGCAGTCAATTTGCATATTACTCTTTTATTAGACAGGATGTTGTCACAATACTAAACCTATCTATAAGGGAAACTAGAAAATGTAGTCTGTACTTCCAGGCAACCGTGACCCATTTAAAAATTGGGAACTAGTCCAGCTGGTGTGGCTCAGTGGCTGAGCATGGACCAGGAACCAAGAGGTCACAGTTCGATTACTGGTCAGGGCACATGCCCAGGTTGTGGGCTCAAATCCCCAGTATGGGCGTTCAGGAGGCAGCCAGTTGATGATGTTTCTCTCTCATCAATGTTTCTATCTCTCTGTCCCTCTCCCTTCCTTTCTAAAAAAAAAAAAAATCAATAAAATAATATTTTTAAAAATTTTAAGAATTGGGAACTACAGAAAATGAGGATCTCTCTCTATGGAGCACCCCTGTGCCTTTTACCACACCCCCCACCTTACCCCAGGAGCATTTTTCTTGCCTTTTTCTTTCTCCTAAACTCCAAGGCCCTTCTTTTGCCTCTGTAACTTGTTCCTAAGCCCACTTCTTGGATGGATGGAAGGGAGAGAGGAAGGGAAGTAGGAAGGGAGGGCTCTCTGGCAGAAAGGTAAAAGAAAAAAAATAATTTATTGGCATCAAAATGCTCTCAGCATGGGTCTGGAGGTGTTGGGGTGGGGAATGAGGTAGTAGAGAAAAAGAAAGGAGGAACACAGAAAAAGAGAGAAAAACAAAGGAAAGGAAAGTGTTTTAGAAATGTTAAGTTTAGAAACAGTCAGCTATTACATTATAAATTACCAACTGGCAATTAGAAATATATAAAAATTTAGAAAACTGATCTGAGAAAAAGCCAGATTTGTGTAAGTCATATTGTTTTGTATAGAAATGGTTCTTAAATTGAGGTACTAGGGTAATCACTGATGTCACTGAAATTGTGATTAAAGCTATGGACTATTTCTCTGGAAAAAAATCTAGAAACACATATAGCTAAAAATTCATATTTGAGTACAATTCCAAGAGTTTCACAAACCTGAGATTAAGAATATCTGGTCTAACAGCAATGTTGCTCTGCAATAGATTCTTAGGTGCTATAATTTACAGATTTATCAAGATGAAATTTCCCAGCAAATGAGTTACCTGAATGCTGGTTAAGTGAAGTTACATCATCCTCTCTCAAGAAAACCATAAAATTACCACACTTCCAAGAGAACAAAATACTTATTTGAATGGTAATGTTTTACTGGGCGGGGGCAGAGTGAGGCAAAGGGGGTCAATGGGGAAAAAGGGACATATGTAATACTTTCAACAATAAAGATAAAAATAAGCGATATTTGGAAAAGGAACACAAAATCAATGCAAGATCAATTTAAGTGGAAAAGGGAGGTAGGGGAGGAGGTCAGAATCACAGTTGGCTTTGGACATGGTAAGGGTCCTAAGACAAAGAGTGCAGGCATAATACAAGCTGGAAAAGGAAACTGATTCTTCCTTGGATCCTCCATCCAGAAGGAATGCAGCCCTACCAATACCTTGATTTTAGCCTCATGAGATTATCTGGACTTCTGACCTTCAGACTATATCAAAACAAAATAGCATCCCTGCCAAAAGCTACTTAGAATCCCTTAACATTTGTTCAGTACAATAAGAATTTATAACATTTCTCACAGAGGGATATTTACAGTAACAGAACATCCTATTCCCCACAATATATTTTATTTTTTAAATTTATCTTTTTAAATCTATTTTTTAAACTGGTACTTGATGGTTAACTGTGGTTAATAATTCTTACTTAAAGCAAAAAGTGGACACTGTTCCATTTTTCTGATTTAAATTAGGTACATGATATCCTTGTGTGTACCACCATGTGGTTATATCAAAAGTTGCTTTCCACCAGATAGGAAGAAGACACAGTAGTCTACTACTCTTGTTTCTTGGCGTCTTCAGTAAAATTACACTGCTTGGTCTTATAAGCTGTACTACCAGAAATATTAACGGGAAAACGTGGATTTATAACTAAGATGAAGCAATACTCTTCTGACTACTTCAAGGCAATAACAAGAGAATTCAATGAGATATCAATGCTCTCTCTGGTCAGAGAAAGACTCAAAGAGATTCAGTTGACACTCAGGAGGCAATTCATTCATTGTCAACATTATAAAATGACTAGAGGCCCAGTGCACGAAATTCATGCATGGGTAGAGTCCCTAGGCCTGGCCAGTGATTAGGACTGATTGGGGCCTTCCTTCCCCGGCTGCCGGCTGCCAGTTGGGGCCTTCCTTCGTTCCGCACCACCCCCTGGTGGTCAGCACACATCATAGCGAGCGATCAAACTCCCGGTCTCCTGGTTGAACTCCCAAGGGGACACTTTGCATATTAGCCTTTTATATATATAGATTTTTGCTAAGGAAGCCAGCAGAATCCCTTACATTTGTACCCACAACTTTTGAATATGTTGCCAACTCCTTCTATGGTTCTGCACATGTAACCTTATTTAGAAGAAGCAAAGAGCACTCGCTTTTTAAAATGCACCTGTAAGTAAGTATTTAGAGTACAGCTTACCCATGTTGAGAATGCATATAACCACACATATAACATCTTAGCATTTGATGGCAAGGATGAAAGGAATTAACAAGGGTAAGCTGGCAATCCTGCATATCTAGGAAGCCAATTATTCGGGGATCAGGCAAATAAGCCGAAGATGCTAAAGAGATATGGAATCAAGAGTGCTTTTGGACTTAAAACAAAGTGACTTAAACATTTAATCAAATGAGAATCTAGTCAAAATTTAGGAGACTTCAATGATATAAGTACATAATTATACAATGTTAACATTTCATCATGTAGAAGGTAGTCTAAAGAGTTCCTCTAAAAATACCACACTATTTGTCCTTATGCTTTTCAGTCTGGGAATAAAAAGCATAAGGGCAAATAGCTAATCCTAATTGTGAGGCCTTTGAAAATTTTAAACATTTTTCCTCCCAAATGCAACATAAATGGATTCAATATTCAATGAAACTTATTATCCTAAAGCAGTGCTGTCCAATAGAAATAAAATGCAAGCCATATATGTAATCTTCAATTTCCTAGTAGTTATATTTAAAAAGTATAAAGAGGAAGATGGCATTGAAAGTGGCTCCATGCCCTGGCCGGTTTGGCTCAGTGGATAGAGAGTCGGCCTGCAGACTCAAGGGTCCCAGGTCCAATTCCAGTCAAGGGCATGTACCTTGGTTGCGGGTACATACCCAGTAGGGAATGTGCAGGAGGCAGCTGATCAATGTTTCTCTCTGATCAATGTTTCTAACTCTCTATCCCTCTCCTTTCCTCTCTGTAAAAAAAAAAAAAAAAAAAAAAATCAATAAAATATGTATTTTTTTTTTAAAAAGAAAGTGGCTCCAAAGGCCCATCACTCAACAGAAATATTAACAGAGTAAAAACTGTCAGAATTTTCTTTGTCAGAACTCTAGAATATAGTCAAAGGTTTACAGAGACCAAGCAAATGCTATACCAAAAGGCAATTTAAAAAAGAAAGGAAAGCTTTGTGCCACTATTACTTGTTGTTGGCCTAACCCCACTGCCCACTCCCACACCTCAGCAGTGGTCTTGAAAACGGCAACCTGTGTTCTCAGCATGGGATCCTGGCCCCTGGTTCCAGAGAGAGTAGAACAGACCGTAAGCTCAAAGAATTGTGTCTGGAGCTATTACGTGAAGGATCAATACAACGTGTTTATAAACAATCAGCTGCTGCCAAGCACAAAATATTACAGAGGCCAACAACAGATGTAGCAAAAGCCTGGGAGGAAAAGCTGGGAGACAGTTTCTTTAGGGAACTAGAGCTATTAAAACTGATCTCATGTAGTGGGGAATTCAGAAAGCCACATGCACACACAGGGCACAACACGTGTGCAGAAAAGATGTGAGAAGACCCTACGTTCTTACTTGGGCTGACCTCTAGGTTCAGCACATGCAGGAAGTAAAGGGTAAGGTTTGAAGGAGTGCCTTGATATAATATGCAAAGACTGGGAGAGTTTGTCTTTCTTATTTTTTTAGCTCCTGGTGTTCAAGGAAATCTATCAAAGCATGAGAAAACCACAGGCTAAAGGAACAGACTTCAGATACCACACATGGCAAAGAATAAAGACTTTACAAAAATAGTTTAGAAAAGTAACTAAACAAACTACATCCCACAGCCAGCAACAAAAACAAACCTTGAAGTATCTGATTTCCACAGTTATCACAGTATAATATTAAAAATTTTCAGTTTCCAACAAAAATGTACGAAGCATAAAAAGAAACATGAAAGTTTGGCTTATTCACAGATGAAATTAACAGAAATGATCTCTGAAGAAGTACATGCATTGGACTTCCTATACAAACAATTAAAATCAACTGTGTTAAATATACTCAAAGGAAATCAGGAAAACAATATATGAGCAATAAAGAAACAAATTATAAAAAGGAACCAAACAAATTCTGAAGCTGGTAAGTACAGTAACCAAAATGAAAAATTTACTGGAAGATTTCAATAGCTGATTTGAGAATGGAAAAGAATTAGTGAGATTAAAGAATGGTAAACTGAAGTCATCCAGTCTTAGGTACAGAAAGAAAAATGAAGAAAAAGGAACAGAGCCTAAGAAATCTGTGGAACACTATAAAATGTACCAACATATATGTAATAGTTAATCTGTGGAGAAAAAAGAATAGGAAAGAATATTTGAAGAAAAAGGGCCAAAAAACTTCCCATACTTTGTAAAATACATAAATCTACACATCCAAGAAGTTAAACTCCAAAAAGGATAAAGAGCTAGAAACCAAGACATACATTCTTAGGTTGTTGAAAGACAAAGAATCTTGAAGGTGCAAGAGAGAAACTACTCATTATATACAAGGGAGCCTCAATAAAACTCAGAGTCAATTTCTCATAGAAAATAATGGAGGTGAGAGGCAGGGAGATGACACATTTAAAGAGCTGCGGCAGGGGTGTGTGTGTGGGGGGGAGGAATGGTCAATCCATAGCAAAACTATCCTTCAAAAGTGAAGAGGAAATTAAGACATTCTCAGATAAAGATCAGGGAGTGAGACATATTGGTAAATATAAACCCATTAACAAAACAAAATAATCCTATATAATAAAAGCCTAATATACTAAGTGTGTGGTCATTGGTCGGCCATTCAACCAATCAAAGCATAATATGCTAAATGCTAAGGCCGCTCAACTGCTCACTATGATGTGCACTGACCACCAGGGGCAGATGCTCTGACCAGTAGGTTACCTTGCTGCTGGGATCTGGCTGATCAGGATTGAGCAAGACAGGCTGGACATACCCTGGAGCCCTCCCGCAGTCCCTTCCGGCTGGCCAACCTCCTGCACCCCTCTCCGGCCCTGATCATGCATGGGTGGGGTCCCTCGGCCTGGCTTGCACCCTCTTGGAATTCTGGACCCCTAAGGGGTGTTGGTTTCTGCCCGATCCCGCAGGCCAATTCATTTGTTAACCTATATAATAAAAGGCTAATATGCAAATTGACCGAACAGCAGAAAGATTGGTTGCTATGAAGTGCACTGACCACCAGGGGCAGATGCTCTGACCAGTAGGTTACCTTGCTGCTGGGATCTGGCTGATCAGGATTGAGCAAGACAGGCTGGACATACCCTGGAGCCCTCCCGCAGTCCCTTCCGGCTGGCCAACCTCCTGCACCCCTCTCCGGCCCTGATCATGCACGGGTGGGGTCCCTCGGCCTGGCTTGCACCCTCTCGGAATTCTGGACCCCTAAGGGGTGTTGGTTTCTGCCCGATCCCGCAGGCCAATTCATTTGTTAACCTATATAATAAAAGGCTAATATGCAAATTGACTGAACAGAAGAAAGATTGGTTGCTATGAAGTGCACTGACCACCAGGGGCAGACGCTCAACGCAGGAGCTGCCCCCTGATGGTCAGTGTGCTCCCACAGGGAGAGTGCCATGGCAGCGCTAAGGATGTCTGGGGAGCGGGCCTAAGCTATCAGTTGGACATCCCCCTGGGGGCTCCTGGACTGCGAGAGGCCACAGGCCAGGCTGAGGGACACCCTCCCCCCCCACCCCGAGTGCATGAATTTCATGCACTGGGCTTCTAGTATAAATATAAAGTCATTATTAACTGTGAAAATCAGATACTTCAGGGTTTCTTTTTGTATTTTGGGCTTGTAATTTCTTTTTGTTGTCAATAATTACAAATCTAAATTAAATATGCAAAAAAACAGAAAAATAGCAGAAGTACTTCATTATTAATGACTTCACATGTAAGTGGATTAAACTCTAATCAAAAGGCAGAGACTGACAGAAAGGATTTTAAAAAACACATACAATCCAACCATATACTATTTAGAAGAGATTCACTTTATATCCAAAACCACAAACAGGTTAAAAATGAAAGGATGGACCCAGCTGACATGACTCAGTGGTTGATCATCCACCTACGAACCAGAAGGTCACGGGTTCGGTTCCCAGTCAGGGCATATGCTTGGGTTGCAGACTTGATCCCCATTGTTGGGTGTGTAGGAGGCAGACCATCAATAATTCTCTCTCATCATTGATGTTTCTCTCTCTCTCCCTTTCTTCCTCTCTGAAATCAATAAAAAATATATTTAAAAAAATAAAATAAAAATGAAAGAATGGGAAAAGATATTCCATGAAATGATAACCAAAAGAGAGCTGGGATGAATATATTAATAACACCCCCGAGTCTTACTTAAAGTAAAAAATTGTTAGAGACAAAGGTCATTATACATTGATAAAAGAGTGAATTAACCAATATGTAACAAATATAAACATACTCGAGGCCTGATGCACGAAGATTCGAGCAAGAATAGGCCTTCCTTCCCCTGGCTGCTGGCACTGGCTTCCTTCCGGCCGCTGCCGCCACCCACTGGGGGCATGCTCTGAGCCACACTACAGCCACTTGGAGCACACCCCCACCCCCGGTGTGTGTCCGCTGGGGCTGGAGGGTGGCACGCAGTCCCTTCCCGCCCATCTGCGCACGCAGCTCCTCCTGAGCAGTCATGACGCCTGGCTAATTTGCATATTGCCTATTTATATATCTATATCTATATCTATGTAGATATAGATATAGATATATAGATATATAGATATGCACCAAATAGCAGGATCCCAAACTATATAGAGTAAAAACTGACAAAACTTAAGGGAGAAATAAATAGATCTACAATAATAGTTGGAAGACTTTAACACTACACTTTTAATAATTAATATAACATCATCTATAAAAAATGAAATGCTAATATGCTACAATGTTAATGCTAAATGAAAGAAATCATACACACAAGGTCACATATTACATGGTTCCATTTATATGAAATATCAAATATAGATATGTCTATACAGACAGAAAACAGATTGGTGGCTGCCAGTGAATTGAGGGTGGGAGATAAAAGGGAATAACTGTTTAATGGATATGGTGTTCTTTTTAAGGTGATAAAAATGTTTTGGAACTAGAGTGAGATGATGGTTACAAAAACTGTTAATGTACTAAATGCCACTAAATTGTATACTTTAAAATAGTTATATTTGTTAAATGGTTAAATTTGTGAATTTCATCTCAATTTTTATAAAGTAAAAACAGGCAAAATTAGTATTAATAGTATATTTAATCTAATATGTCCAACATAATATCATTTTAATAGAAAATAAATTTAAAAATACATTAGATTTTTTTTATACCAAGTCTTCAAAATTTGGTGTACATTTTATATATGTAGCGTATGTCAATTCTGGTTAGTGCTTGATAGTTACATGTAGTTAAGAGCTCCAAACTGAACAGGAAAAATTACAAAAAGATTATAAAAATAAGTTGTCGGGTGAGCTCATATTGAAAAGACAACATTCTATCTACAATCTCACTTTCTGGCATACAACACCTATAGCTAACCCCTAACGCCTTGTTGTTTTTTTTTCGTAAAGTACCAACCTAAGAACTAAAATGAGTTATTACCTTTGTATGTTCTCCCTGGAATGCTCTTTACTCCTATGTAAAAACA
Organism: Corynorhinus townsendii; assembly: GCA_026230045.1. Classification (NCBI taxonomy): domain Eukaryota; kingdom Metazoa; phylum Chordata; class Mammalia; order Chiroptera; family Vespertilionidae; genus Corynorhinus; species Corynorhinus townsendii. Next base: position 165,490,585 of record JAPDVU010000001.1, on the reverse strand, counting down.
CACATTTAATTCTTGTCTTGGCTTCTAGAGGCTATAAGAGTTTCTTCTTTGAGGAATTCAATGTATTTATCATCTATGTTTTCTGTTAGGTAATTACTACTACCCTTATAATTCTTCCACTATTATCTTCTATTATTTAACTTTGACCTTCTCCCATTTACCATATCTTGAACTGCCCTGGACCACCCATACTACCTCATATACAGCAAGAACTTGACATTCAACATCCATCACAACTCTCTTCCTACTACAATAAACAATATTTCACATGCAGGTAATGATAATACCAAAAGGATATCGGCAATATTCACTCTTAATGGATTATTTTTAGCTGAACTAAATAACCAAAGTCCACACAACCTGAATTAGACTACTTAGCATCCTTAATTCAAAACAACAAAAAACAAAAACAGGAAACACAAACAGGGCAACTTGGAAGATATATCTTCAGCAGGAGTCCTCATAGCAATTTAGGAACTATTATTTAGCTCCTTAACTGGTATAGTTCAATTATGAAGGAATGAAACCCCATGGGTGAAAATTACTCCTGGCTTAAAAGCCTCACACTCCATACAAGGACTAAAATATCTTGTAACAATCCTATGGACATACTTTAAGTCCTGGCAAGGGATACACCCAGGTAAAATAATGCATCACACTCAGGACAGACCAAAGCTCTGGCTTTCAACCTGATAAGTACAGTAGCCCCCTCCCTTTATACATGGTTTTGATTTCTGAGATTTTGGTTACCTGCAGACAACTGAGGTCTGAAAATGGAAGAGTCCAAAAATAAAAAATAAAACTCATAAATTTTAAATGTGCGCTGTTGTGAGTAGTGTGATAAAATACCATGCAGCTCAGCTCCATCCTACCCAAGGATGTGAATCACCCCTTTGCTGAGCATATCCACACTGTATATGCTACCCATTCTTTAGTCACTTAGTAGCCACCTCTGTTACCAGATTAGACAACTGTGGTATTATAATACTTGGGTTCAAGTAACCCTTATTTTATTCTCATAGTTGTTCTAGGTTATTAGTTGTTATTGTTTTAATCTCTTACTGTGTCTAACTTAGAAATTGAACATTATCATGGGTATATATGTATAGGGAAAAAACAGTAGACAGGGACTTGGTACTATCCGCAGTTTCAGGAATCCACAGGGGTCTTAGAACGTATCCCTAATGGACACCGGGAGTGTGGTGAGGTGGGGAGGAACCACTGTAGTTCATTCCCAGTCCTCCAGGTCCAGGTGCTATTTACCAGTCTACAATGTTGCCTAATACAAATGACATTCTATCTTCATCAGGATTCCAAAAGACCAGAGCTTAAAAAGTGAACCCATTATAATTTTTCCATAAAGAAGGAGAATGGATTTGGTAAGTCTTTGTCACTGTGTAAAACTGCTAAATAACTGCTAAGTTGGTGGGAACACATTTACATACTTATTTAAAGACGAGAGGCCCGGTGCATGACATTTGTGCAGTGGGGGAGAGGGGGGTCCCTCAGCCCGGCCTGTGCCTTCTCGCAGTCTGGGACCCCTTGGGGGATGTCTACCTTACGGCTTAGGCCCGACCCCCTTGGGGATCGGGCCTAAGCCAACAGTCAGACATCCCTCTCACAATCCAGGGCTCTCACAGTCCGGGACCCCTCGCTTCTTACCGCCTGCCTGCAGCGGAGGCGGGAGAGGCTCCCGCCATCACCACTGCGCTTGCCGCCAGCCATGAGCCCAGCTTCTGGCTGAGCAGTGCTCCCCCTGTGGGAGCGCACTGACCACCAGGGGGCAGCTCCTGCATTGAGCATCTGCCCCCTGGTGGTCAGTGCGCATCATAAAGATTGGTCGTTCTGCAGTTCAGCCTATTTGCATATTACCCTTTTATTATATAGGATGTGCATCAGCTAAATATTGATATTGTCTGATTATATGTAATTCATTCATAATATTCTAACTGTATATAAATAAAAATCAGTAAGAAATTACCTTAGTCATTTTTCAAAAATATATATTTTTATTGATTTCAGAGAGGAAGAGGGAGAGAGAGATAGAAACATCCATGATGAGAGAGAATCATGGATCGGCTGCCTCCTGCAAGTTCCCGACTGGGGATCGAGCCCACAACCTGGGCATGTGCCCTTGACTGGAATCGAACCTGGGGCCTTTCAGTTCGCAGGCTGATGCTCTATCCACTGAGCCAAACCAGCTAGGGCTACCTTAGTCATTTTTTAATAATCTGAGCTATAAATCTGAAAAAAACACTGCTGCAATGAACAAATCAGATATCCTCCAACAATACATCATCACCTAAAATGTCACTGACAGCTCTAGCCAGTTTGCTCAGTGGATAGAGTATCAGCCCGAAGACTGAAGAGTCCTGGGTTCAATTCCAGTCAAGGGCACATACCTTGGTTGTAGGCTCTATCCCCTGGTTGGGGTGCGTGCTAGAGGCAACCAATCGATGTGATGTTTCTTTCTGTGTGTCTCTCCCCTTCCCCTTCCACTCTATATCTAAAAATCAATGGAAAAATATCTTCGGGTGACAATAACAAAAATATTAAAAATAAAATAAAATGTCACTGACAGAGGTAGAAAAAATGCTAATAGCATTTTATTTTAAAAGTGGACTGTGATAGAACATTTTGAATGAGCACCAAATATATATCTCAAGTAGGGAAAAAGCAGGTAATAGTGTTGACAAGACCTGCCAGTGAATCTGTGGGGGCACAGAGCAGATTTATTAAAAAGTGGAAAGGCAGGACCTATGCTCCTCAGAAGACTTGATTCTGAGGAGAAAGTCGTGACAGATGTCAATTAACCAAAAGAACAGGGATCCCTTTGGAGATCAAAACAAAGACACTCTCTCTTGATAACATTTCTCCAGTTAGATGAAAATAACTGAGATTTGGTTTCAGAGCTAGTTTTTTCTTAGTGAGATTTCCTTAATCTCTCAATTTTTTCATACTCAATTAAATAGATAGAACAAGGAATAAAATGAAGGTTGGAGTAGAAAGCCTATGCTTTTTATCACCATTACAACTAGGCATATGGACAGCTGATATAATTCACTGATAAAAAACAGTATTTACATTAATATGTACTCATCTACTCAAAGAAATAAATTATTTTTTCTCATTCTTCAGGGTTCCAAGCTGTTGGATTCCTGCAGCGTAAGTTAAAAGGCAATCTCTCTTGCACATGTGCGTGCACACACACCACACACACCGCTGACTGCATGTGGACACAATATTCAGCTGCCAATATAGGAAATTAAACAGGACCCCTGCTTATTGACTTGTTTGAAGTGTACTGATAATGCTTCACACCAAAAGGGTTTTACTTTTAAATACAACTGACTTCACTTTAAAGTTGGTTCTTGGTTGTTTCCTTATTTATCTCCCCACCCCATTAGCTCTACGTACACAAAATCCTTAATAGGTCACAGTGTCTCTTCTCAGAGTTCTAAAGTCCTAGAATTGAGTCTCATTGTCTCTGATTTGTCTGGCTTGGGTTACTGAACAATCTTTGAACCAATCATCCCACAGAGGGGGAACCCATCCAAATTAAAGGGCCTGAAAAAGAAGGAGGGATGATTCCCGAAGAAAAGTAGGGTGCTCTTAACAGAAGAATCACGGTACTCTTGGCATACCAAAACAATAGATGGCCATTACAATATTGAAGGAGGGAACATGGGAGTGGGTTTAAGATAGGGTAAAAAATCATTTAAAGTTAGTGGCACATAATGAAAATAGACACAGAGTATGCAATATATATGCTATTCTTGCTTGAGTTGGAAATTTATTAAAGACAACAAACATGATTGAGACAAAATAGAAATCTACTGGTGAAGGCCTTGTGTATTCAAAAAGGAACTATTCTAAGCCTCTGTGCAGAGGGAATATCATTAAGTTGGTATCTAAAAATAATTATATTGAAAAATAGGATCAGGAAAGCTTGGAATAATCAGAAGCAGAGACAGAAAGGCAGCTAGGAAGATGCTATTTGAATCCAAATGCTATTTCAACAATGAAGCCTGGGAATAGAGCAGTGTCTTTATAGAAAACGTAGAAGGCAGAATCCTAGATCTATTATTTTCAACAAAGCTCAGACAGAAGAAGTACTATGAAAGAAGGCAGAATCCTAGATCTATTATTTTCAACAAAGCTCAGACAGAAGAAGTACTATGAAAGCAAGAAAAGGGGGGTACTAAAAATATTGGGGTCAAAGATAAACTCCAAGATTGTAGGTTTGTAAGGATCAGTTCAGTAGTGCTATATACAGTGTAAAAGATGTAGAAAGAAGTCGTCATGAATATAGACTAAGAGTTCAGTTGTCAAGTGTGGAAAGAACACTCAAAGGGAATAACTCAAAAGCCACGGAGAGCTTAAGTAATTCAACAGTCCCTAGCACATATAGATGTCTGATAAATGGATGGATGGACTGGATGCTTTTTACAAGTCAAATAATATATTAATCAAAAAGTATCCAAAATGAATAAGACACAGTCCCTGATCTCATAGAATTCACTATACAACTAGCTTGAGTAAATAATAAGGGCAATCATTTTTTTAAACTGCCATCAGATTCAGAGAAACAAGTGATTAATTCTGATAAATAAAGCTTCAAGAATGATTCAGAAGCCTGTGTAAAAGAAAAGCAGGATATAGTATTGAAACTGAGCTGTAAGAGAAATAATTCTCTTGAGGAAGACAGGAGTCAGTAATGGGGATCAAAATACCTAAGATAGGCGAGAAAATTTGAAGACTAAAGTGTAGCCCTAGCTGGTTTGGCTCAGTGGATAGAGCGTCGTCCTGCGCACTGAAGGGTCCTGGGTTTGATTCCGATCAAGGGCACATGCCTGGGTTGTGGGCTCAATCCCAGTAGGGGGCATGCAGGAGGCAGATGATCAATGATTATCTGTCATCATTGATGTTTCTCTTTCTCTCCCACTCCCTTCTTCTCTGAAATCATTAGAAATATATTTTTCAAAAAAGAATGAAGTGTAATAAAGCCCAGACAATAGGGTTGGTTTAGAATCATATTGGAAGTATGATTTGAATGCAATAGTACTAATCAACTGATAATAATAAATTTGGAATATTCCATTTCTCCAGTATTAGAGAATAAACTAATAATTCACATTTTGTTAATATCAATTTAAGCCAAATTATTTTAAGTAGGATAGTCTACCTTTTAGAAAGAAATAGCTATAAATATTTGAAATTTTTAATCTCTTTTCATTTCACAGAAGATTTAGATTCAGCCTATACTGATATCTAAAATATTACCTTACGTCTTAAAGCAGAGGTCAAAATCAACATAAATGAGCAAAGATTACAGCTTTTAGTGCTTATTACATTTGTAGTGGTGAAGACTGGGACCATGGAAATGGAATACTTAACACTCTATACTCCAGCAGCTGCTTTATAAGAACGTAGGATCAGTATTATGAGAATGTTTTGAACTTTTTAGAAAAGCTAGAAATCCTGCCTGATCTCTTAAATACTGGCTCATTTATAAATGGACTGATTTCACCTGAAGTTTTCATCTTGTCTTAAATAATGATTTTCTTTTAGTTCATCAGAAATATAAATTAATTTTATTCATTTTTACCACTGCAATTACCTTTTTACAACTAGAAAATAAATGGACTGATTTCACCTGAAGTTTTCATCTTGTCTTAAATAATGATTTTTTTTTAGTTCATCAGAAATATAAATTGGTTTTATTCATTTTTACCACTGCAATTACCTTTTTTCAACTAGAAAACTATACAAATAAATATAGCACATTTTAGGATCTCCCAAATAATGCAAGCAATAAGAAAGAGCAATTAACCAATTAGTACTTTATTCTCAATTCCTTAAACTAAATGTCACTTTATTACATTTTTTTCAATTCTCAATTCAAAGTTCTGAATACATTTTGTTCTTAAACATGAAATACAAAACTTGTAAAATCCCAGTACATTTATTTAACAACTAGAGGCCCAGTGCACGAAATTCGTGCACGGGAGGGGGGGACGCGCAGTGCGGTGTCCCTCAGCCCAACCTGCACCCTCTCCAATCTGGGACCCCTTGGGGGATGTCCAACATCCCTTTCACAATCCGGGACTGCTGGCTCCCAACTGCTCACCTGCCTGCCTGATTGCCCTTAACCACTTCTGCCTGCCTGCCTCATCACCCCCTAACCACTCTCCTGCTGGCCCGATTGTCCCCAGCTGCCCTCCCCTGACAACCCGGTCACCCCCAAATGCTCTCCCCTGCATATTCCCTCTTTATTAGATAGGGTTTTTTCTTTAACATATTAGACAGCCCTAACTGGTTTGGCTCAGTGGATGGAGCATCGGCCTGCAGACTCAAGGGTCCCAGGTTCAATTCCGGTCAAGGCATGTACCTTGGTTGGGGGCACATACCCAGTGGGGAGTGCGCAGGAGGCAGCTGATCGATGTTTCTCTCTCACAGATGTTTCTAGCTCTTTATCCCTTTCCCTTCCTCTCTGTAAAAACTCAATAAAATATATTTTTTTAAAAAAGAAACCTTTAAGATTCCTCCATATCTGCCTGGCTGGTGGTGTGACTCAGTGGTTGACACCCCATGCTGCCGCCGCTGGGCAGCATTCTGCCAGGCCGCTTACACTGCTGGCTCTCAGTGGCAGCCCTCCCTGAGACTGGGGGACTCCGGCTGGGCTGAGAGGACTGGGGGCCGCCATCTTGTGGCTATGGGTGCCGCCATTTTGTCGCAGAGTGATGGTTAATTTGCATATTACTCTTTTATTAGATGAGGCCCAGTGCACAAATGCATTTGTGCACAGGTGGGGTCTGGCCAGCCAAGTCCCAATTGGGGTGTATGGGAGCCAGGCTTCTCAGGAGGAGGACACGGCGGGAGGTTGGCCGGCCCACCTGCCCTGATCAGGCCAAATCAGGGCTGGGCCGGCTGGGGGGTCCGCAAGTGATAGGGCCAATCAGGAGTCAGCAGCTGGGGGACGGGTTGCAGGAGGTTGGTCAGCCAGCCTCACCCCCAAATGGTGAGTGTGGGGGTGATCAGGAACGGAGTTGGCTAGGGGGAGGGGCCGAGGGCCAATAGGGATGGTGGGGGCCCATCGGGGGTGGGGCCAGCTGGGGGGAGGGGCCAAGGGTGGGCAGTTGGTTGGCTGGCCCTGCCCCTGATCAGGGTGAGTGGGCCTATCTTGGGGGGACCGGGCAGGGGGAGGGGCTGCAGGAGGTTGGCTGGAAGATCCCACACCCTATGGGGTAGGGGGGCAATCAGGGGCGGGGCAGGATGGGGGGAGGGGCTGTGGACTGATCGGGGTGGGGTGGGCAGATTGGGGGCGGGGTGGCTGGGGCGACAGGAGGTTGGCTGGCCAGCCCCACCCACTGATGGGGCCAGTTCACTGGCTGCAGTGGATGGCACAGCGACCGGTCATTCCAGTCATTCTAGTGTTTCAGTCAGGTGGCTTTTTATATATATAGATGACCACAAAGTGACCGAGAATCATGGGCAAACTTGTTCTAGATAAAAATACCACTGGCTCAAAGGTTCCTAAATTCATGTCTGAGGATTAGTACTATGAGGATTATCTGGAGAACTTTTTAAAAAAATATATTTTATTGTTTTTTTACAGAGAGGAAGGGAGAGGGAGAAAGAGTTAGAAACATTGATGAGAGAGAAACATCGATCAGCTGCCTCCTGCACACCCCCTATTGGGGATGTGCCCGCAACCAAGGTACATGCCCTTGACTGGAATCAAACCTGGGACCCTTCAGTCGTCAGGCTGACACTCTATCCACTAAGCCAAACTTTAGGGCTGAAGAACTTTTTAAAACCAGATTCCCAAGGTCCACTTCATAATTCCTAAAGGATGAGGCTGAGCAGACCTATATTTTACATTTCTGAAGTAGTTCTGATGTGTAGCTGAATTTGGGATATCAGTAAACCATAAAACTAATCTTAATTTTGAATAAACTAATAGAAAAGTGGTCACTATAAAATTCTATTCAGAATAATTTCTTTCCTATCACTTCAAGCAATATAGCTAGCTACTCTAGTTTTGGGATTTAAGATAATCTTATAAATTAAATTTCAGAAGAAAGCACTAATACAAGAACTCCATAGTTAAGGCAAAAATATTGATTAAAGATGGCTTGGCAATCTAAAATCTTTTAATTAATTGCTCCTTACCACGACTTATAAGACTACACCTCTTTGACTCTCTCCTAATTCACTCATACCATCTCCAACCACATAACATTCTTTCTGTTCCTTAAACAGTGTTATCCACCCTAGGGCCTCTGCACTTCCTGTTTCCTTTACTTTGATGCTCCCGAAGTGTAAGCTATCGTGAATCCTCCTCCATGTGGATTTACCCAATCTACTAGTAAACTAGTTCCAACACCCAGCTTCCCTTCACTCTAATTCTACTTCACTCCATTTCTTTTTCTGGTTTTATTTTCCTCATAATGTGTATGACTATCTGAAATTATCTTATTTACTTATTTCTTTAGGAATTTATGTCTGTCTCCTATTAGTAGAATTTATGTCCCATTACTGCACTGAATAGAATGTTATGTGAGATTTAGTAAGTGCTCAATGTGTATGTTATTGTTGAGTAAATAAACAGAAAAGCATACAAAGTCCCAATCTTAGTCTCAATTCATTAATGTGCCATATAGATAAGCCTCTACAAAGATAATAAAATGTTTCATAAAATTTTAGTCCTAAGTAAGATTAAAAGAGGAAAATTTCAGTTCCTTAGCTTCCTCTACCATCCTCCCCTCAGCTCCCTTCCTTATTCCCCTGTACCCGTGAGGTCAGGTCATTTTAACTTGCGTTAGGTAAACATAAAAGACTCCAGAAGCAACTCAAATGACATGGAGATGTTAAACAAATACAGTCTTACAATTCAAGCAAAAACCAGAAGATACAGAAGTTTTCTCAGTTATGTGTCATTCAAAGAAGACTACCTCTGAAAGAAGATTCTCTGAGTGACTTGTCTTTCTAGGAACCAGGTGCACTCTGAATCCTAAGAGAGATGAAGGATGAGTAGAGGTAAATTACAGAGAAGGGGAAAAGTTGAAAAAGGGCGAGAATGATTTTCCTGATAGATTATTTTATGCAAAGGGTTCCTATTTCCTCAAGGAGTTCACCATCTAAATAGTATTATTAAATAGCATTACAGACAGTATAGTAGCAACAAAATAACATGCAACATGAATAAAAATACCTGGAAACAGAGGAGGAGGAGAATCTTAAATATAAATTTTATAAACCTAATACAGTGGGACCATATTATTTTTACATAGTTTACATCAAGATTCAAATGCTGAAAAGGGAACTAAACTAGGAACTGAGAGCCACTGTTTCAAAAAAAACTTTACTACTACTTCGAATGATGCTAAAATGTTTTTTTAATTTAAACATTAGCTCTTGGAAATATTTTTGGTAAAGAACTATTAGAAAGATACTCCTTAACATGATAAAGGCTATTTAAAATACAATAAGTATTACCATATCTCAAAGTGAAGCACCTGAGGCATTCCCATTATAGCCATATATAGGATATTACTAGGAAGGCTTAAAAAATTAAAATTATAGTAATGTGATTAAAAGAGAAGTTTCAGAGGAAGAGAAAAATAAACAAAACAGAAATATCGATTTAAAAATTACCTTATTTGCAGATTATATCATTGTTTACCAAAAAAACCTACAGCAAACTCTTTATTAGAAATATAAAGCCTTTCAGTTTCCAATCCAGCCTGAAGAAAACTTGGAAGCTGTTAATTTGTGCTAACAAGGAAAAAGCTGATGGACACAAACAGGGGGGTGGAGGCATGAATGGGAGGTGGGGGCATGAATAAGAACATATATGTAATACCTTAATCAATAAAGAAATTAAAAAAAATAAAAATAAATTTAAAAACAAACTGAGAAATCAACTCTTCTTGGATTCTTAAGGGAAGAAAAGTCACAGGGAAAACTGTTGCCCCCAAAATTGGAGATACAAACAGAGAATCACAACTTATTAGAGCAGAAACCCAGCAGCAAGGAGCAGAGCCTTCTGTGGGAAACGGTGCCACAGAAAGGAAACATGAGGTACAACTGATGATTTGCGGGAGGCTCAGTGTGGACAACTGTGATAAAAACTCCAAGGAGACCCAGTCATGGAAGTGCCCAACACTTTTGTGAACTTTACCTCTTGGAGCTCTCCCAAGTCCTTACAATCAATATCAGAGAAAAACCCCTTTAGACTTCCAGAAGGGAAAGGGAAAAGGAAGCATTTTGAAATATATCAGAGCACACTCTTGAAATTTGCCCTCAGAAGAATTTATTTAATCAGAGCCTAACCTCCTGGAGTTTTATCAGCACCTAACTGATCTCAAGAAAGGAAACGCCCAACTATAGCCCCCTCCAGCCATCCTGTCCTACCTTAGAAGGGTCAGGAGGGAAATAAAAAAACACTTGAAAAATTCACAATCCAGAGACACGTGATCACAAAAGACTAAGACCTATGGAAGTTCTGGCAATCAAATGTACAGCAATGTAATTATAATTAACAACACTGTATTATATACTTGAAATTTGCTAACAAGGTACATCTTAAATGTTCTTACAGCACAAGAAAAAGAAGAAAAGAAAAAATGGTAACTACATGCTGTGGTGGATGTGGTAATCAGATTGGCTGTGGTGATTATTTCACAATGTATACGTATACTAAAACAGCAAGTTAAACACATCTAAATATAAAAAATTTCTGTCAATCATACCTAAATAAAGCTGTGGGGGGCTGGGATGGAGACTGGGACCTAATAATAGAACTATAAAGCACTTCCCATACCCCCCCACTACTATTACATTATTAAAGGCCTATTTACAGCAGTTCCTTTTATGAAGTCTGGCTATCAAGAAAAAAATTACAAGACATACTAAACTGCCGAAAAAAATCACACACACATACACACACACACACACACACACACACACACACACACACACACACTTTAAAGAGACAGAGTATACCAGAGACAGAGTATACCAGAATCAGATATGATAGAAACATAGGAATTCTCAAACCAAGAATTAAAAGTAACTGTGATTAATACACTAAGGGCTCTAATGGATAAAGTAAACAGTATGCAAGAATGGATGAGCAATGAAAGCAGAGATAGAAATCCTAAGAACCAATAAATAAATAAATACTAGAGATAAAAGATACTGAAACCATAATGAAGAATGTCTTTGATTGGCTCATTAATAGACAACATGGCTGAATAAACATATCTCTAACTTAAGGATATCTCTATGGAAACCTTCAAAACTAAAAGGCAAAGAGAAAAAAAAGGTTAAAAAAAAACCCTCAAAAACAATACTATGTAAGAACTGTCAAGACAACTAAAAAAATGTAGCATAACACTTATAGGAATACATATAAGAGAGAAAGAGATAGAAAAAAATATCTGAAACAATAAAAACTAAGAATTTACCCAAATTAATGTCAGACACCAAAACACAGATCCAGGAAGCTCTTAAGACAAGCAGGGTAAATAGGCCCCCAAAAAGTGCATGAAGCATAGTATTTTCAAACTAAAAAAAAAAAAAAAAAAAAAAGGGGGAAAGGGAAAATCCTAAAAAAAGCCAGAGTGAAAAAACACCTTATTTGTAAAGGAGCAAAGACAAGAATTACATCTGACTTCTCAGAAACTATGCAATCAAGAAGAGATTATAGTAAAATAGTTAAAGGGTTCACAGAAAAATACCCACCAAACTAGAATTCTAGACCTTGCAAAATTATCCTTCCAAAGTGAAGGTGAGGGGGGTAATGGGGGGGATGAAGACACATATGTAATACCCTAATCAATAAAGAAATTAAAAAGAAAGTGAAGGTGATATAAAGATTTCCTTAGGCAAATAAAAATTGAGGGAATGTGTTGCCAGCAGACCCAAGAAATGTTAATAGAAGTTATTTACAGAAGAAAAATTATTCAGGCCAAGAACCTAGATCCACATAAAGTAAGAGATATTTTCCTTATTCTTAATTGATTTAACAGATAATAGTTTGTTCAAATAACAATACATCCCATTATGTATGTTTATATATCTGTAAACATGTATGTGTATATACATGACACACACATAAAATAACATACGGGTCAAAGAAATCTCAAGAGACGTTTTAAAATGTTTTAAATTAAATGAAAATCAAAACAATTTATTAAAATTTGTGGAATGAAGCAAAAGCAATGCTTAGAGAAACATTTAAAACATATGTCAAAAAAGGAAACATCTAAAATCAATCATCTAATAAGCTCACGCTTCAGCAAAGTAGAAAAAGCAAATGAAATTCAAAGAAAGCAGAAAAAAATAAAAATTAGAACAGAAATTAGTGAAATAGAATATACAATACAGAAAATTAACAGAGAAAAACTAACGCCAGCTGGAGATTATATATATATATATATATATATATATATTTATTTATTTATTTATTTATTTCAGACAAGAGGGGAGAGGAAGAAACAGATTGAAACATCAATGATAAAAGAATCATCCATAGGCTACCTCCTGCACACTCACTACCGGGGATTGAGCCCGCAAATGGGGCACACGCCCCCACCAGGAATCCAACTGTGACCTCCTGGTTCATAGGTCAATTCTCAAACACTGAGCCACACTCACCAGGCAAAAGCTGGTTGTTTGAAAAGTTTAATAAAGTTTACCCAGGCTAACTAAGGCGGGGGGAAAAAAACAACAACAGATTACTAATACCAGAAATGAAAAAGGAGACAACACTACACATCCCAAGGATGTCAAAAGGATAAAAGAATACTATGAATAACTCTATGCACATAAATTTGATAACCTACATGAAATAGAGCAATTCTTTGCAAGACACAATCTCCCAAAACTCACACAAGAAAAACAATCTGAAGAGGACCATTTATCTATTTTTAAATTTTATTCAATAATTAATAACCTTCAAAAGCAGAAAGCACCAGGCTCACTTGGGTTCACTGATGAATTCTCCCCAAACATTTAAGAAAGAAATTATACAATTTTTCTACAATTTTGTTCAGAAAATAGGAACAGAGGAAATACTTCTTAACTTACTCAATGAGATCAATGTTACCCTAATATAAAAACATTACAAGAAAACTTAAAATTTTTTTAAAAATTTAAATTTGAGCCCTGACTGGTTTGGCTCAGTGGATAGAGCGTCAGCCTGTGGACTGAAGGGTCCCAGGTTTGATTCCGGTCAAGGGCATGTACCTTGGTTGTGGGCACATCCCCAGTAGGAGATGTGCAGGAGGCAGCTGATCGATGTTTCTCTCTCATTGATGTTTCTAACTCTCTATCCCTCTCCCTTCCTCTCTGTAAAAAATCAATAAAATATATTAAAAAAATTTTTTAAATTTCAGACCAATATTTTTTGTGAACAAAGATGTGAAAATATTCAACAAAATAATTTCATTTTAATTGGTTACAACAACGTGGAAAAAAATATACTGTACACCATAATCAACTGGGATTTATCCATGATATGCAAAGATGGTTCACCATTAATAAATAATCAATTAATCTAACCTATCACATCAATGGGTTAAAGAAAAATAACATTATTTTTATCAACAGATGCTAATAAAGCATTAGGCAAAATCCAACACCTATTCACGATGAAAACTGTCAGTAAAATAGGTAATATCTTGAGAAAGAGTATCAAAAGCCACCTATCACTGAGATCATGCTTAATGGTGAGAAACTACAAAATTTCCACTACGATTAGGAACAAGGCAAGGAAGTTCCCTCTCATCAATCTTTTTCAACAATATATTGGAGGTGATAACCAATGTAAACAGACTTCCCAACACTGTACTTAAATTTCTAGCTAATGCAATAAAATAGAAAATTAAAGGTATATAAATTGAGAAAGAAAACTGTCGTTGTTCACAGATAATATGATCATGTACTAGTATGTAGAAAACCTCAAAGAACTGACATTAAAAATTCCTAGAACTAAGGATACAAGGTTAATATACAAAAACCAATCAGTTTCCTATATTCTAGTAATGAACAAGTGGAATTTGAAATTTAAAACACAATACTACTTGCATTAGCACTGCCCCTCCCCGTCCAATGAAATACTTAGGTAGAAATCTAACAAAATATGTACAAGAGCTGTAAAAACTACAAATCTGTAATGATAGAAATCAAAGAACTAAATAAATGAAGAGATGCTCATGGTTAGAAAGACTAAATATGGTCAAGATGTCAGCTCTTGGCCGTCTGCCCACAGACAGAGGAGTCTCAGGTTCGATTCAAGTAAAAAGCAGCTAGATCCCTGGCACCAGTCAGGGTGCATGGGGGAGGTAACCAATTGATGTGTTTCTCACATTGTTGTTTCTCTCTCTCTGTCTCTACCCCTCCCTTCCACTCTCTCTAAAAATCAATGGGGAAAAAAATATCCTTGGGTGAAGATTAACAAAAAAAGATGGCTCTTCCCAACTTGATCTATAAATTCAATGAAATCCAGCAAGTTATTTAGTGGATATCTACAAACTGATTCTTATGTTTGTACTAGTGACCCGGTGCATGAAATTCATGCACGGGGGGAGGGGTGTGTGTGTTCCCCTCAGCCCAGCCTGAACCCTCTCCAATCAGGGACCCCTTGGGGGATGTCCAACTGCCTGTTTAGGCCCAATCCCACATCCCTCTAGCAATCTGTGACCACTGGCTCCTAACTGCTCACCTGCCTACCTGCCTGATCACCCCTAACTGCCCTTCCCTGCTGACCTGATCTCGCCCCCAACTGCCCGCCCCTGCCGGCAAGATCTCCCCCCAAATGGCCCTCCCCTGCGGCCTGATCTCGCCCCCAATTGTTCTCCCCTGCTGGCCTGATCTTGCCCCCATTGGCCCTCCCCTATCACCTGACTTTGTCCCCAACTGCCCTCCCCTGCCGGCCTGATCTCACCCCCAACTGCCCTCCCCTGCTGGCCTGATCACCCCTAACAGCCTCTGCCTTGGCCCCCATCACCATGGCTTTGTCCAGAAGGAAGTCGGATGTCCAGAAGATGGCCGGTCGACCCGGTCTAATTAGCATATTACCCTTTTAGTAGTATAGATAGATTATATAGGATAGGATTGCTTAAATGGTGGGGAAAAGCCTTTTTCAGCAGGAGGAGATGCTCTTGGCAGACAAAAATACATAATCCCTATATCTGGATTAATAGCCAGCCATATGCACTATACTGCCAAACCTGTCATTAAAAAGTTGAACCGCTTTCTTACACTGTACACCAAATAGCTGTTGCCCTTAAAACCCCTCCTCAGTCCCCACCTTAGGTTCTGCCTTCACAGTTCACCCAGATTAGGTTCTGATTAGTCGGTTTCTATGCCAGTCAGTGTCAAAGCTCCACTCCTAGGCAGCCATTGGCTCCTCACACTTCAGCCAGATTTGGTTCTGATTGGTCGGTTTCTATGCCAGTCTGAGTCAAAAGCTCTGCCTCCTAGGCAGCCATTGGCTCCTCGCACTTCACCCATATTTGGTTCTGACTGATCAGTTTCTAAGCCAGTCAGCGTCTCCGGGCCTATCAATGGGCCTGATCAGAGAGGTGGGGCTGATCAGCAGCCCCAGAAGAGACCGGAGAGAAAGACAGGTGCAGCTGCTGGCCAGGTCCAGAGCAAAAGAGAGAGGCAAGTGCTGATCAACAGCTGCCACAGAGGCTACGGATCAGACCCCGCTTCTCTCTCCAGGCCTCTCTTCAGGCCTGCTCTGCAGCCCCCTCGGCAGTCAGTGCTGGGTCACCACAGCAACCTAGCACTGACTTCCAGTTGGTCAAGCCTTCAGTCGTTTTGGATGTTATAGACCCTAGGTTTTTATATGTTAGGATATTAGTACAGAGGCAAATGACCAGAATAGTCAATACAATATTGAAGGAGAACACAGTTATAAGACTGAGAGTACCTGACTTCAAGACTTAGTATAAATTTACAGTATCAAGACAAAATGGTATTGGCAAAAGAAGAGACAAATAGATCAATGGAACAATACAGAAATAGACTCATAAATATACTCAACTCATTTGTCCTTTGAAAAAGGAATAAAGGCAATACAATGGAGCAAAGATAGTCTTTTCAACAAGTGGTGCTGGAACAACTGGACATCCACATTCCAAAAAAAATGAATCCATATACAGACCATATACCTTTCACAAAAATTAACTCAAAATGGGTCACAGACTCAAATGTAAAACACAAAACTACAAAACTCCTAGAAGATAACATAGGAGAAAAATTTATATGATCTTGAGTTCAACAATGACCTTCAGTTACAACAAAGATATGATCCATGAAATAAAGAATAGATGAGCTAGAATTCATTAGAATTAAAATATGCTCTGCAACGACACTGTTAGAAGAATGAGAAGATAGGCCACAGTCTGGGAAAATGTATTTGCAAAATACATGATAAAGAACTATTACCCTAAATATACACAGAATTTCTCCTTTTTAATCCTTAAGAAAAACAGGGCATTTTATTGAACAGAAGAGTGAAATACTAAAGTAAGCAAGACTCTATTAGATATGGGTGAGGAGCTAGATAGAATTCCTATGGCACCATGGATAGCCAGATCCTCCTCCACCTTAGTTAGATGGCACCTAGGCATGGCCTGGGCTCAGCTATTTGGTCTGAGTTCAGATGGGGGTCCACCCAAGTCCTACACAGAATTCTTAAAATTCAACAATAAGGAAACAACATGATTAAAAATGGGACCAAAGACCTTGACACCTCACCAAAGATACAAACGGCAAATAAACATAACAAGATTCTCCACATCACATGTCATCTCATTAAAATAAGGAGATTCCACTACACACCTATTAGAACGGCAAAAATAAAGAACAGTGATAACACTGAATGCTGGTAAGGATGTAGAGCAACAGGAACTCTTTCATTGCCTATGGGAATGCAAAATGGTACAGTTACTTTGGATGACAACTTATCAGTTTCTTATAAACCTAAATATACTCTTACCATATAATACACAAATAGCCCTCCTTGGTATTTACCCGAAGAAGTTGAAAATTCATGTTCATATAAAAATCTGCACAAATGTTAATGACAGTTTTATTCATAATTGCCAAAACTTGGAAGAAAACAAGATGTCTTTCTGTAAATGATGGATAAAACTATGGTATATTAAGACAAAGGAATATTATTCAGCACTAAAAGAAATGAACTATCAAGCTATGAAAAGACAAGGAAGAACCTTAAATGTGTATTGCTAAGTGAAAGAAGACAGTCTAAAAGGCTACACACTGTATCATTCCAACTATATGACATCCTGGAAAAAACAAAACTATGGAGACAGTAAAAAGGTCAGCAGTTGTCAGGGATTAGTGGGGTAGGGACAAGTAAGAGCATGGAGGAGTTTTAAGATAGTGAAACTACTCTATAGATATTATAATGGTAGATACATATCATTGTACATTTTTACAAACCCAAAGAATATACAGCATCAAGAGTAAACCCAAATGTAAACTATAGACCCTGGGTGATAATGATGTATCAAAGTAGGTTCATCAATTGCTACAAATGTACCACTTTGGTGGGGGATGTTGAAAATGGTACAGGCTGGTCAGGTCATATGACTTGCTCAAAACTCTGCAAGAATTGCCCTATTTCATTCATAGAAAGAGGCCAAATTCCAAAGACTCCGTTTTGGGGAAATAAAAAGATAAAATGTATATACTATGCCTTTACTAGTAAAGAAAATCTGAAAAAATTTACAACATGATGTCATCATGGCTATGCCTTAGCAGCAGAATTAGAGGTGACCTTTACAACCCAAAGCAATGTTTATTACTAATAATAAACATTTAATAGTGAACATTTATCTTGCTCTTATTATCTGCTTAATCTACTTTGGGTATTTGATTAAAGGCATTATTTTAGATTATGATAATAATCTTGTAAAATGGTGTTATTCCATATTACAGATGCGGAAACTAAAGTTTCAAGAGGTTAAAAGTGACTTGCTTCACTTGTAACTAACTGAGCAATGATTTAAAATCCATGCTGTTTTAGTTCTGTTCTGCAACTTAAAATAGCTACAACAGTAAACTTTTTTGTTGTTACTGTTAATCCTCACCAGAGGGATTTTTTTCCATTGATTTTTAGAGAGTGGAAGGGAAGGGGAGGAACAGAAACACCGATGTGAAAGAGACACATCAATTGGTTGACTCCCGCATGCATGGGGCCAGGGATCAAGCCTGCAACCAAGATTTGTGCCCTTGACAGGAATGGAACCCACACTCAGATCTATGCTCTAAGCACTGAGCAAACCAGCTAGGGTACCAACTTCCTTTATGTAAAAGAATATTTGGGAATAAATATTGTCTAGCAATAACATTTTTTCATTTTGGTACAATCTTATGTAAGTCTAAAATGTAAGCTCACAGCATCTACTGAACACGATTCCATAATCATGACTACCTCTCCTATAGAGAAACAAATCTCAAAACCTGCAATCCTATTTCACAAAGTAAAGATGCCCATCTTGACAACACATCCTTTATATAATGCCCAATACTCCTCAGTCTCCCCCCAAATGTTCAGCAACCCATTACACCTCATGGAAATACACTAAAACTTAGGAGACAGTTTTTAACTATGAGCAATAGTGGATTTAAATCAGCATCATGGTTCTCATACAGTGTGGTTTAAAAAAACAAAGGCACACGATCTAAGTTTACTAATATTTTATGATGCTTTCAATTATTCTAAGACAGCTAATATTGTTCATTCATCAATTCTTCTCCAAGCTCAACCTGACAAATTCCTAAGACTTGTCCTCATCTGACCTTGCTTTCTAAATATCTCATCATACTGATACATTACGAATTTAACACAATGGTTATGTATATGGGAAAAATAATAAGCTTTTAGATATAGATGTTAGGTGATGGACTCATTCATAGTAGAGTAATTGACAGCTTTCCTTTAATGTGCTATCCATTTTACAATTATATTCCTGAATGATGGTCAAAAGAATTCACAATGGTAAGTATTTCTTTCACCATAAAAGATGCTAAATAATTTGCACTTATTCATTCTATTTCAGTTGGTTTGCAGTTTGGCTTTTTTTGCTTATAAAAGTAAAAGTAGTTTGCAGGCTCACATACAGACTCATTAACTTCATGAGTACAGTGCCCAACCAAATGTTCTAAATAACCAAAAATAAAATGTCACAACAGTTTCATCTCTTATCAATCTTTAGGTAAAATAGATTCCAATAGCCTAATTCAATTATAATTATCACTACAAAAGCAATAGATTTAAGAAACAACAACCCTGGGACAAAGATAACTGATTAATTTTGGATGACAAGGATATAGATAACTGGTATCTTCTTTGCATTTTTGTGTCTCTTTTAAATTTCTAAGAAGTAAACAAATAAGCAACTCACCCAAAAGCTAAAAACGTATTCCTCGCCGAGACTCTGGTGGCTGGCATTGAGAATATGAACAATGCTTTTAGAGAAGCTTTTTCATTGACCTGTTGTTGCTCATATTAATGAAGGGATTCTAATTAAAAGCATTATTATGCTTACCATAATCCCTTAAAGAGGCAAATTAAATACTTCTCTTCCAACTTACATTGGCTACATTTTAGAAAGCAGTGTTGATACTAATATTAATGATTCCTAAAAATAAAGACATTCCCAAATAAATTATTTCCCTTAATTGAAACTGGGTTTTCCAGGAACATACTGTGTGTGTGGGGGGGAGAATCAAAGTGGAGAGAACACTTAGTTAATAATCATGGAACCCAAGTTTGCACTGAGACTGACATATGCAACTGTAATATTTTAGGGAAGTTATTTTTTTATCATTCCTGGCCTTAAAACCCTTCATCCAAAAAATCAGAGATAAGATGCTACTTAATCAAAATCCTTCCTCATTCTAAATTTGATTCCATGAAATACCAAGACTTATAAAATTATCCCAGGTAGTCCACCATAAATGTTTGTTTTTATTTATTGTTTATCCTATTTTTTTTTAACTTTTTAATTTTTTTAACTTTAAAAAAATTAATTTGAGAAAGGAGGGGGAGGGGAAGAGAGAAAGAGGAAGTGTGGGGAGAGGGAGGGAGGGAAGGAAGGGGGAGAGGGAGGAGAGAGAGTGAGAGAGAGGCAGATCGATTTGTTGTTTCATTTATTTATGCCCTCATTGGTTGCTTGTTGTATGTGCCCTGACCAAAGATTGAACCCGAAACCTTGGTGTATGGGGACGACCAACTAAGTTACCCAGCCAGGGCTATAGTATTAACTTTTAATGTTTCTTTTCAATGAATTAATTAGACCTTCTATTACAGACATTAATAGGCAGCTAACACTTCAGTATTTGCTATGTGCAGAAACAGTTCAATGCTTCACATGATTACATTTAATCCTCACAATAACCTTCCAAAGCAGGTATAATTATTATCTTCATTTTACAGATGCAGTTTTTCACAAGTCCAAGATCACAAAATTGTTTAAGTGACAGAGCTGGGCCTTTAACCTTGAATGAAAGAACTCAAAAAGTTTCCATGAAGGTATAGAGGATAAACTTGTTTACCAAATCCCAAACATCAGAACTAAGGAATACTCTAAAAACCTGAGCAAAATATGTAAAAGAAACAGTACTTCACATAGTAGGGAGTATCAAAATTGGATTTAAATCTACCTTATATTTATTAAGTCTTATGATTTAGGCACAAAACTTAATATAAGTCTCTGTGATTATTTGGAATACGGGACAAATAATATCAACTCAAGAAACTAATGTGAAAATTAAAAGCAAAAACATAGGGTGCTTAAGTGTGTTTAGCAAACTCGTATCATTTAATGGTTAAGTAATATTACTGAAATTACTAAATGACAACGTACTTAAAAGAGGCATATAAGTAAATGTAAATCTAAGTACCATATGTTTATGTAGTATATATTTAACTATAATATATAAGTCCCTAAGCTATTTCAATTCATGGATAAGGAAATAATTTACAATAGCCTTACCACTTACCCATACCCCTTACTATATCGAGGGGAAAAGAAGCCATCGTAAACAAAAAATTCTCAACAGCCCTCTCGAAATATATATGCATATACTCACATACCATCAATGTCTAGTACATTACATTACCCATAGTAAACATATAATAAATGTTTTTGAAATTACAGAATTTTCTGTTTTAAAATAGCTATATCAATATTAGCCAATAATCCTCTTGACTATTAGAATTAGATTATGCCCTATCCTTGCCAGAAAAAAACAAGTAACAAAACTGATGGAAAAGACAAGTGTAAGGAAGGAATACTATGGTAAGTAGAAAGCCTGGACTTTGAACTGAGAAGGTCTGAATGTATCTGGCAACTCCCTAGCATTTATCCGGGTGCTATAAAAAAGACTTGAAACCTTCAGTTTAGTTTTCTTCATCAATAAAATAGGGTTAGTACACCAACTTTACCTAATGCCAATGAGCACACCTAGCACCCAGATAATAGTTTCTAAATATAATTTCCAATAAATGGAAACAGAATTCCTTGAGAGAAAAATAAAAGAAAGAAAGAGTTCCTTGGCTAAATGGATGACTCTGAAGCTGGGGAAGAGAACATATGAGATGAGCCTGGAACATTGTGTGAAGCCCAAACAGAAGTGCTCAATGAAGGAACATGTCAAAAGGGCACAGAAGTCAACTTGATGGACTCCCAATGGGCAAATTTGGGACAACAAAGTATCAAAATGATGATAGCAAAGGATTATAATCCATAGCGACAGAAATACTTACATAAATAAATGTGGGGAGAAGAGAAAGCTGTCTACAGAATTTCAATTAAAATAAAAAAGAATGATGGAAGTAAAAAATTATCATTTGGCAAATATCACCATTGTTGCAGGCAAGAACCAACAACAACAACAATAAAAAAGAAAAAAAAGAATCATCAACAAATGTCAAAAATAGCAGTCAAGTGTATAATCCTATCTAATAAAGAGGGAATATGCTAATTAACCATCACTCCTCACAAAGATGGCTGCACCCACAACTGAGGCCAAGTTCCCATAAGGAGTGTTAACAAGCAATCAGCTGGGACCTGGGGCTACACCCTCCTCCCCTGTCCCCATGGGGCTTGACAGAGGACCTCAGGCCACGCCCCCTGCCCTGGCATCAGACTGGGGAACCTCAGGCCACACCCCCCGCCCCAGTGCCAGGCCAGGGGACCTAAGGCCATGCCCCTCACCCAGCAGGGCTTGATGGGGGACCTCAAGGTGTGCTTCCTGTCCTTGTGCTGGGCTAGGGGACCTCAGGCTGCTCCCCCCACCCCCAGCACCAGGCCGGGGGACCTCAGGCCGCACCCCGACCAGGTGGGGCTTGACAGGAGACTTCAGGCCACCAATCCAGCACTGAGCCAGGAGACCTGAGGCTGTGCCCCCTGCCTGGCTGGGCTTGGTAGAGGACCCCAAGTCATGCCCCCCACCCAGTGGGGCTTGCAGGGGACCTCAGGCCTTGCTCCCCACCCAGCGAGGCTTGACAAGGGACCTCAAGGTGCACCCCCAGTGCTGGGTCGGGGGAACTCAGGCCATGCCCCCCACCCAGTGGGGCTTGATGGGGGACCTGAGGCTGCGCCCCCTCCCAGTTCTGGGCTGGGGGACCTGAGGCTGTGCCACCCCTTACCTGGCATGGCTTGATAGGGGACCTCAGGCCGTGCCCCCCACCCAGAGGGTCTTGACAGGGGACCTCAAAGCACACCTCCTGCCCCGGTCTGGGATGGGAGACCTCAGGCCATGCCCCCTCCACCCCCGTCCTGGCACTGGGCCAGGGGACCTGAGGCTATGCCCCCTGTCCAGCAGGGTTTGACAAGGGTGGGACTGGCCAGGTCTGGATCTAGCCCAATTGGGGGGCGGGGGGACGTGGCCAGGTCTGGGTCTCACACGATTTTGAGGTGCATGTGGGTGGGAAGGAACTTGACTCTGGGTCCCATGGTGCACCCCAGACTCTGACAGGAGGAAGGTTTTCATATACATTTTACTAATTTTCTTTCATCTCTGACACTTCTATTATAGAGAAAGGGCAAGTAGCAATATTAAATTATTTCCTCTAATTAATCCCCTTTTAATGTGCACGTAGGAAATAAAATGCTTACACAGTCTCAAAGTATATCTCCTCAGAAGATACTTAATATAAATAAAATTTACCAGTTGAAAATCCATTTTATCCAAATAATCAAAAGTTCACATTATCAGTATGGGAATATATCAACATCACAGACTTCCTGATTTAAAGAATGAGGATGTCATCACTCTATAGCATTGCTGCTAAAAATGCTGAACTTGAATTTAATCAAGAGTGAGCATCAGACAAACCTAAACTGAAGAATCTTCAAAGTTTTCATGGTTATAAAAGAAAAAGTGAAGAACTGCTCTAGATTAAAGGAGACTAAGGAGACATGACAACTTAATACAATATGTGATACTAGACTGCATCCTGAACTAGAAAAAGTACATTAGTGGAACAACTGATGAAACTTGAATAAGGTCAGTACATAATAATATTATATCAATGTTAACTTCCTGATTTGGTTATGCAATTTAAGGTTAACATTTTGGCAACTTAGCTGAAGAATATATGGATATTCTTTGTGTATTTTTCCTACTTTTTATATAGGTCTAAAATTATTTTAAAGTAAAAAATATATATAAATTTTCTGAAGAAACACAACAATATGAGGAAGATTAGCTTATACTTCTTTTTTCAATACTTGCCACGTATCTTTGAATGACAGCTCTTTAGTATATAACAGGGGGAAAAGTCCTCAAGATTACCCAGGCTGGTAAGAGGCAATGACAGACTAGCATGTTTACGTAATCCCTTCACTGTTTCCACCTTGACCTCTCACCCATAAAAATCTCCAAGTTTTAGTACAAATAATTGAGAGGAAAGGGAGAAAAGTTCTTGTTCAGTAAGTTTGTAATTTATTTGTGGAGTCTGGAACCACAACATGTCCTTCACCTAAAATGCCCCTTAATCTCCTAATCAGAAATCTAGTCTGTTTGGACCATTTATGTGACTTAGGATGGCACCCAACTGGGCTAATCAGCTACAAATTACTAATTTCAAAGCTCTTGCTTAGTGAAAAAAATAATTTAAAATTAAAGTCATAAACATCTAATAAATAACAAAATATACTTCATATATAATTTTATTTATAATACATGAAGGCTAAAGTTATAAAAAGACTAAGTTTACTATATTCACCTGAGCCTTACCTCTAAGTTGTTGACACTAAACCTTTTATCATTCTTACACAATCTATCCTGCTATACAAACTTCAAAGTAAATAAGACAATTAATACTGTATCAACTTTGTCGGAGCACAAGACTACTGAACTATATGTAAAGTTAAACATAACTTGTAAAGATGCCTCTTCTAAATGTAGTAATTTATACTTTCAATAGTTTTCCTCCTCTTCTAAGAAAATAATATTTTCCCCTAGCAGGAAATCAGTATTTCCAAGTCCTTCATTACCAAAGAACCTATCATTTGGTTTAATATCTTGAGGGCAAAGATGCAGATTTTATTAATCTACCTTCTTAATACCTGGAATACAGTAAACCTCAAATATAGGGTGTCCCAAAAAATGTATACACACTTTAATAGCTGGTAACTCACTTAATTTTGAAAATGAAGTATATGCTAATTAACACTGACTTTATAATAATTCAAAGTGTGAATACATTTTTTGAGACACACTGTATGTTAGTTCCATTCCTTTCTCTGGCACATAATAAATGTTCAATAAATGTTTGTTGTAGGTATTTCATTCAGTATCAACATTAATGACTGCCAAACCTAAGAGCAATGTAAAATCCAGGAAACGAACTAAATTTGACTAATAAGAAATGCTGCAACATCCTGATTTCCATCTGTTTAGCTGCTTGTATCAGCCAACCACTCCAACACATATGTGACTGATCCTTTTGCGCCCAGTGCACTGAAACATTTAACTACCACTAAACCATACAGCATACACATAATGGATATGAACAAGAAGATTTTTGCCCTATGGAAAGGCCTAAATACTGTTTTTAGAGAACCTAAACACTTTAACATCTGAGGTTATATAATAACTTACACTTTGGCAAGAAATATGGATAATTAGGTGTTCATTACTGGGCCTAACACTTTGTCATTCCACAATTATTAAGTACATAAATTCTCATCTACATTAGAATTATAATTTTAAAGTAATCTTTTGTCTTAAAAAACTCAGTACCGAAAAAGTAAAACAAAAAACATCTATTTGGCATCTAACAGTTGATAAGATGAATGGCTTAATAATGAACTACACTTCAAGGACATTACCTGGAAATGTTAAAGGAAAAAAAATTTATTCAGTTCATGATGTTATATACAAAATATTATGTGGAGATCAGTATACAATAAAATCCACTCCAGAATTTTTTAATCACTTAATACATTTAAAAGATTCTGTTAAAAATAAAGAATTAAAATAGAATTATACGAAGAAATAAAGCATACTACATTGTTTCACATTTTACTAGTAAATAGAGAGAAAATGCAAATAACATATTATTCTGAAAATAATGAACTGCAAAGGAGAGTAGGTCAAATTATAAAATACTAGAGCCAAAAATGCTAGAAATCATCTTGAGCCATCTTATTCATTTTAACAATTAGGAAACAGGTTTTGTAAGGGATTGCTTTTTTCAAGGAATTTACAATCCTTACACACAATAAAATAAGGATAGAATAACCAACATGTGCCATCACAAACACATAAAGGCCAAGAGATTGGTGGGGAGAGGGAAAGAGAATATGAATGCACATTCAATCAAACATTTGTTAGGGAGGCTGGAATCTGCAGCCTAACCTTGACCAAGTATGGATCCTAACTGTCATTTACTAGCTTAACCTCATAGAGCTTCAATTTCTACACCTGTAAATGCATGTAAGGATAACTTTCCAAAAGGGTTGTTATGGCATTAAAAGAATTTACTAATTCATGTGAAGTCTTTAGAACAGTGTCTGGCACAGCAAACATTCAAAAACTGGCAAAAATCATTATCTGTTATAGAAAATGCAAATCAAGACCACCATAAAGTACAATTTTACAGCCATTCTCTTACACTGCTAGTAGGAGTACAAATTGAAACTATTTTGGGATACAATTTGGCATTATCTTGTAAACTCGAAAATTCACAACATAACTTGCAATCCAACTATTTTACTCCTAAATATATACTCAAGAGAACATTTAACACATATATATCAGAAGCATATTATATTCGATTCCCAGTCAGGGCACATGCTGGGGTTTCGGGCTCGATCTCCAGTGGGAGGCATGCGGGAGGCAGCCGATCAATGATTATCTCTCATCAATGATGTTTCTATCTCTCTCTCTCCCTCTCCCTTCTTCTCTGAAATACATAAAAATGTATTTAAAAAATATTACACCCCACCAAAAATGATACATCTTAGTAATGTATTGGGGGAAAAATATCAAGTTCCAGGAGTTAACATATAATATATTCCTTTTATGGAATTGCAAAATATTTAAACAATAAGACACTGTTTAGACATACATGTATGCAATTAAACTTTTTTTTTTAATAGGAAGAGAATGGTAAGCACACAACTCAGGTTAGAGTAACCTCTGAGAAGTTCAGATAATATGAGACATGCACATTAGGTAAATGTTAGTCATCATCAAGGTTCTGATCCTTGGATTGTACTGCCAAGTAAATAAAATATTAAAATAACAGATTTCTGAGGGCCATACATAGACCAATGATGACAGCATGAATCAAGACAAAGATTAATCCAATTCTGTATACCAGAGGGTGTTTTTAATTTTATTCTATTTTATTATAGTTGACATACAATATTATATTAATTTTAGGTGTACAACATACTCATTCAACACTTATATACTTACAAAGTATATATATTCCTATGCTGTACATTATATTCTGTGACTTATTTTATAGCTGGTGCACCAGAGGTGTTTTTGTTTTTGTTTTAAAGAATTGAGA
Organism: Corynorhinus townsendii; assembly: GCA_026230045.1. Classification (NCBI taxonomy): domain Eukaryota; kingdom Metazoa; phylum Chordata; class Mammalia; order Chiroptera; family Vespertilionidae; genus Corynorhinus; species Corynorhinus townsendii. The sequence continues at coordinate 165,463,500 of JAPDVU010000001.1, read as the reverse complement.
GTTAAGTATAATCTGTTTTGGAGTGAAGGATTAAATAAGATAATTCATGTTTGACATACAGCATTTTAGCTATCATCCAAAATGTTATGATCTATCAGTTATTACAGAACACATTTTAAAAATTTTAAATCACTTCTCACTCTAAACCAGCCTATATTCCCTTTTAGCCAAAGCAGGAACCTTATCTAAGAGCCAGAGACTGCCTCAGCAAACTAGTGGCACAGGAGGGCTCCTGATTCCCTACCAATCCAATTCAACTACTACACAACCTGCTTTTGTTTTGACATTTATTGTCTTTGTCAATATTCTGCACTATATGTGTACCACATGTTATCCAAAAAATGTTCCTAAAGGTTTTAGTCACTTCAGTCAATTTAAAAAACAAAACTATCACAAGCCATAAATACATAATAAAAGTCTTAATTTAAATTCTTTATTGTTTAAAGTATTAAGTCTCCTTTTTCCACTGACCTCTCCCTAGCTGCCTCCACCCCTCAGCACAGCTCTCACCACTCGCCCGCCCCCCCTTCTGTGTCCATTGCTATGCTCATATGCATGCATACCAGTCCTTTGGTTGATCTCTTATCCCCTCATAGGTTGGACAGTCTGATGGATGCTTCTATGACTCTGGTTCTATTTTTGTTCATAAGTTTATGTTGTTCATTACATTCCACAAATGAGTGAGATCAGGTGATATTTATCTTTCTCTGACGCTTATTTTGCTTAGCATAATGCTCTCCAGTTCCATCCATGCTGTTGCAAATAATAACAATTCCTTTTTTTTTTTTTATAGCAGCGTAATATCCCATTGTGTAGATGTACCACTATTTTTTAATCCACTCATCTGCTGATGGGCACGTAGGCTGTTTCCAAATCTTAGCTATTGTAAGTTGTGCTGCTATGAACATAGGGGTGCACATATCCTTTCTGAGTTTCTAGTTTCTTGGGATATATTCCTAGAAGTGGGACTACTGGTCAAATGGAAGTTCCATTTCTAATTTTTTGAAGAAACGCCATACTGTTTTCCACAGTGGCTGCACCAGTCTGCATTCTCATCAGCAGTGAAAGTGTTCCTTTTTCTCCAAATCCTCTCCAGTACTTGTCATTTGTTGATTTGTTGATGATAACCATTCTGACAGGTGTGAGATAGTACCTCACTGTCAATTTGATTTGCATCTCTCGGATGATTAGTGACTTTGAACATGTTTTCATATGTCTCTTGGCCTTCTGTATGTCCTCTTTCAAAAAGTGTCTATTTAGGTCCTTCGCCCATTTTTTGATTGTTTATCTTCCTTTTGTTAAGTTTTATGAGTTCCCTATAAATTTTGGAGATTAAACCCTTATCGGTTATAACATTGGCAAATACGCTCTCCCATGCAGTGGGCTTTCTTGTTGTTTTGTTGATGGTTTCTTTTGCTGTGCAGAAGTTTTTTATTTTGATGTAGTCCCATTTGTTTATTTTCTCCTTAGTTTCCATAGTCCTAGGATCTGTATCGGTAAAGATATTGCTACGACAAATGTCTGCTATTTTGCTGCCTATGGTTTCTTTTAAGATTTTTATGGTTTCCCGTCTTACATTTAAGTCCTTTATCCATTTTGAGTTTATTTTTGTGTATGGTGTAAGTTGGTGGTCTAGTTTCATTTATGTGTATGCATCTGTCCAATTTTCCCAACACCATTTATTGAAGAGACTGTCTTTAATAATAATAAATTTTAGTACAGTGAAAGTCAAAACAGTATTGCCTTGTCTATGAGAGAATGGGATTGATATTACTCCTTCCCTATTAAACATGCACAAACGTATATACATACACAAATAAACAACTTAATAAAAATGCAAATAGTACTGAAAAAGAAATAACTTGTCAATTAAATTTAATGCCATGTCCGTGGTAAAACAAAAATTATCTTACATACCAGGGCAAGTTCCATACTTTGAAAAAATCTGCACTACCTCAAGCTAACTCCCTATTAAAAATTTTTGAACTTTCTTCAAAAACTGGCTAGAATTCAAGAATTAGAAACACTCAGGATCTGTGCTATCTAAACAGAAATCACAAGCTGTGTGAGGCTATTTAAATTAAAATTTTAGTTCTTCTGTCCCTCAAGCTATATTTCAAGTACTCATTAGCCAAATAGCCACATATTAGCTACCATATTGAATAACACAAACAGAACATTTCCATCATCACAGAAAGTTCTAATGCAATGCTGCTTTCGATTGTCAAAGGAATCTAATAAGGCCCAAAGGGTAGCAAATGGTAGTAAGAAAAATTTTAACAGGCCCTAACCGGTTTGGCTCAGTGGACAGAGCGTCGGCCTGTGGACTCAATGGTCCCAGGTTCGATTCCGGTCAAGGGCATGTACCTTGGTTTCGGGCACATCCCCAGTAGGGGGGTTGCAGGAGGCAACTGATTAATGTTTCTCTCTCATCGATGTTTCTAACTCTCTCTCCCTCTCCCTTCCTCTCTGAAAAAAAATCAATAAAATATATTTTTTTAAAAAAAGAAAAATTTTAATAGGAAAAAAGTATCTTTCAGTAAAGTAATAAAAACATTTTGGAAGAACTGTGAGAGAATGAATTAAAAGCTAGTAGTAAAAATATTTTTTCTTTTTCTACAATTCCTTTATAGTTTGATTATTTCAAAGGCTGGAGATGTACCTAAAGCAGGCTGGAATCCCTCCTCAACTAAGATGATAGATTTTTATTGCAATTGAGGAACAGACTTAAAAACTGAGAACGAAAATTAGGTTAAGAGAGCTGGCCGGGTAGCTCAGTTGGTTAGAGTATCATCTGGATATGCCAAGGTTGCAGGTTAGATCCCAGGCCAGGGCCCATATAAGAATCAACTAATGAATGCATAAATAAGTGGAACTGGAACAACAAATTGATGTCTTACTGCCCCCCAACTTCTGTTCTAAAATCAATTTTAAAAAAGGTTAAGAGACTGAAGCCATAACTGAATGCCTATTGCCAAACATTTAGTGCTTACTGTATACCAAATACTGTTTCAACATGAGCCTATGAAAACTCTTATAATTATCTTACCTTCATTAATAAAGCAATAATGAAAGCATGCCCAAATAATGAACAGAATATGAGTAATATGTAGCTTTTAAAAATAAAGGGTCTTATATAAGAAATTCTCATTTTCCTTCCCCTGATCACTTAAAACTGTTTAGGGTCCCCCCTTCCTGTGCCCTACATGATCTCAACATCCTTGTGAATGTTTTGTTTCCTGCAACCAATATTTTAAAAGGGAATTTTCCAGTTCATCTGATATACCACGCAAATTTCCACTGACTTTAACTATACAGATGCTTTTCAAAACTTCCCAATTTATAGATTATATAACCAATGTAGGTATTTTACATAACTTCCCAATATGTGGGTTTCGTAACCTTTTAACTTAGCTAATACTCCTTATACAGATCTCATTTATCTCCCAAACAAGCCTAGAGATTTTAAATCTAAGGCCTAGGTTCATTTCCCTCAGCTTTCTTTCTCTCCCTAAGGTTTTGCTAAAACCTTTCCTTCATCTGTCCGCCTTTGTTTTTTTCATCCTCTAGAAAAACCCCATTTCCCCTGTAAGTAAATCAAAATTCTATAGCTAAATCCATTTAATACAATTTTTCATGCAAAAGCAATTTATAAATGGGAAAAGATTACTGTCTTCATTAACAGAAATGCTCACATATGAAAAGATCTGCTCTAAGTCACATAATTAAATGGCAAACTGAAATGAAATCTGAGTGTCCTTTGCTACGCAACACTGCCGATTTCTTAGACTACCAATTAGCATAACTGTATTTGTTCCAACACAGTTAATTTACTGTTTATATAAATTTTATGATCAACCTAAAGTTTTCATAGAAACAACAAATTTAAAATTTAAGATTCCCTTCTACATTTCTGTCTTTAATACTTTTAATATAAAAAATAAACAAAAGAAAATTTCTTCTACAGGTATTTCCCATCATCTTCCAAATTTCCTAGTGTGATTGATTATATTGCTTTTATACTTCAAAAAATTTATATTACTCTTTGCTGAATCCATATACTCTTTGCTATTCCTACTTTCTGTTTGAAAATGGCAACCGCTATAAATACATGTGCACAACTATGCATTGGTCTCAGAAGCACACCCTGGATGTATCCCAAAGTATACTCCAGAGAGTACACTTCCAGGAATCTGCCATATGGGCTATGAACACATAATGCCTTGGCATATAAATGTGCAAAGATTTTGGGGTTAAAGAGCTTCTATATTTTTCCTAATAGATACAATTAAAAACATTTCAAATTGGAAATACTACTATATTACTGATTAGAATACAATATTCACATTAATCTTTGAGATAGTTTACTAGATTCTATACTTTTTAAAGGTTGTTTTTGGGATGCAATCTCCCATCTTTTGGGGCACTTCAGTAAAGAAATCTGCAAAGCAATGATGCAACACTTCTCTACTAGTATACTCTAGCCACAGCAACTCAAATCTGAATTCCCCTGTAAGAGCTCCTAATTTGACCTTGAAATGCACTCTTCTGAGGATCCTGTAACTTTCAGTATTATCTCTTATTTCATGAAATAATAAGCTGAACACAAATGTTATCTTAAGTAGCAATAAGGAGGTACATCTTTAGAAGACAACATCCCATATACTACACTGTAGTGTAGAACAGAGGATTTTTCACTGCAAGGGTCTTCACCAGTATTATGTTTTTATAGAGAACTGAATGGTAGCACAAAAGTCAGCCTATGTCATCACATAGAAAGTTAAGCTATTTTATGAAAGGTTGTGTATGTATGCATTCACACACACACACACACACACACACACACACAGTGTCAAAAGGTATAAAGTATTTGTTATTGTCACAGTTAAAGATTAAAAGTCACTGTTTTAGGGAGGGTCAATTGGGAGAAAAGGAGACATATGTAAAACTTTAGATAATAAAAAGAAAGTCACTGTTTTAGGACACAGACTTTGGAGTCTTTACCAAGTATATATTTGTCAATTATTTAACTTTGCTAAGCCTCAGTTTCCTCATCTTCATAAATGGGGGGGGGGGGGGTAATAATGGTAGTAATACAGGGTGGACAAAAGTAGGTAAATAATACAATGATTAATGAATAAATAGTAATACTATAAACTGTTTCGCACACTCACAACTGTAAATCTACTTTTGCCCACCCCTGTATTTAAAATAACTATTATGAAAACTATATCCACAAAATGATTAAGACAATGTTGGTAATTGCTCAAATATTAGCTATCACTTAATTATGTACTGGGAGTTATATAAAAAAAATCACAAGTTACTAAAGAACAAAAATGGAATGTAAGAAATATGAAAATTCATTTATAATCCACAATAGGAAAAATTGTTAAATTTTGAAAGTAGCAATTTATATCAAGAATAAAAATAACAACACATACTCTTTGACATAGTTATCTCAATTCTGTAAATTCATCCTAAGCAATAAACTAAACAAAAGACAACAATTTTATGTAAAATGATGCTCACTGCAATGTTATTTATAATAGGAAAGAGCTGGAAACCTAAAGTGTTCACTAAGAAGATAATAGCTATGTAAACTTATGGTACAACTTGATGGAATATTAAAGGCATAAAATAATGATTACTAAAAACCTATGTATGAGCATAGAAATTATTTATATAAGTATATCAGGTAAAAAAATGAATGATATTTGTGCATACCCTACTAAAACAAGTAAAATATACACATATGGATCTAGAAGCAACTGAAAATTGTGTTGTTGTTTTTTATTGATTTCTTTCTTTCCTAGATGTTATTCCCAAAACAAGCAAACACAAAGTCAGTGTCTTAGTTCATTCAGGCTGCTATAATAAAATATCACTGATGGGTAGTTTATTAACAAGAGATATGTATCTCTTCCAGTTCTGGAGACTGGGAAGTCCAAGATCAAGATGCCAGCATGGTCAGATTAGGGCCTTCTTCCTGGTTTACAGCCAAGGCCTTTCTCTGTGTCCCTCATATGGTAAAAGGCCCAGGGATCTATCTGGAGCCTCTTTTTTTTAGAAGACACTAATCCCATTCAAGAAGGATGCACCCTCATGATTTAAACACCTCCCTAAAGCCCCAGCTCCAAATGCCATCATCTTTTGGGTTTAGGATTTAAACATACAAATTTGGGATAGGCGTGAGGGCACAGACATTCAGACCATACCAGTCAGTTAAGAGGACTTCTCAGTTTCAGTTTTCCTCCCACTACACGAAGCCAAATCTGTTTGACACAGGGCAAATACACAAATGACCCAACTAGAAGTTAGCCAGTAATTAAAAGCCAAACCAGTGTATGCTAAGGCCTAGTACACATTATAAAGTTCAGACTCATCTGCAATAGGGTCTACATAACATCAGATACATTCTTTCTCTTTTTGGCTCACTTAGAAGCTAAGTATCTTGAAGTATCAAGACTAGGAAAAATTTCTCAAGAAAACAAAGGTGGTTAGAGGCTAGCTCGTGTCATTCATCTCTTTCCTTCCTTTTAAAAATGATCATAATACAGTTAAATAATATCTTAATTAGATATACTTATTAAAGTTATTTGTTATATGTTAATTCTTATTAAGTTAATTTTGTTTGTTGGCTTGAATAATCCTCTAGAAAAAGTATATACAATTTTTAATCATCATATTTTTTAAATTCCTGACTTATGTTCACTTAAGATCTTGATTGAGAATTAACTTCAAATTCTTTCCTAACCCAAGTGTCAGTAATTATGTATCCAAGGCAGTTATTTTTTAATTCACAAATTACACAGTTTTAGAATAATGAGGCTAAATATCAGGCTAAATTAAGACATAAACAAGTTTTTGCTTTAGTTGTTGAGGACTATAAAATGAACTAAACATAAGCTTACAGACCTTTAGCCGTCCAAATTCAAGTTAACAGACTAAATCAAGAGCAATGAACTGACTAGCAGATCTTGCCTCTCACTTATCACTAGGATCTCTATTAATAGATCTAGCCTATTAATAGGAATCCTCGTTTGATTACAGTTTTGAAAAATTACCTAAATCTTTAAAAAGCTGAAAAAAACCTTCCTCTCCCCTTCTCTCCCATGAAAGTAGATTTTTGCTCTCCCTACAATATTTGAAAGCTCCTGCATTCAACTGAGAAAGATGACTTATACTTCCAAAATGTGCTCAGGTATTAAAATTGCTTTCATTAACAAGCTCTAGAAATATACTCTTTTTATAACTAAATAGTTGTATTCAATACCAAACAAACAAAAAGACTGGCTAGAGCTAGTTCTTCACCCAAAACATATTCTCTTTACTCAATCTTTGCTCAGAACATGGAAGAAAATGTTCACAATATAGATTTATATTAATTCCTGCTTATTGGAATTATTAGTTTCTAAGTTTTTCTAAAAAGTTGCTGTTTAACATTTATAGTGAAATACAAATTTTCCAGGAGTTCAAATCCTTTTTAAAAAGTAACCCTACCAGTAATGGCCAGGTAGCTCAGTTATTTAGTGTTGTTTGAATACACCAAGGCTCTGGGTTCATCCAGTCAGGGCATAAAAAGCAGGCAATGAGTGCATAGACAAGTGGAACAACCACAAAAATTAATGTTTCTCTCTCTCTAAAATCAATAAATAATTTTTTTTAAAGTAACCCCCACATACAATTCAGGCTAAGTGAAAGTAAGCACTCATTATTTCATGAACCTTTCTTCTCAAGAATTAAAAGTTCTTTTTAACATTCTCTTAACTCTCATAAAAAAATGATACCAAGGGAGGGGAAGTTACATTTATCTTAACATCTCTCTTAAGTAATGACACATTTCCCTGGTTTTACAGATGGAGAATCAAGCACAAAGACAGGTTATGTGATTTGTCAAGGTCTTAATGCAACAGTCAGCAGTAACCACAGGATCATGTTAATTATGAACACCAAGTTGTAGTTATTTAATTAGTGAATTTTGTTTTGAAAAGGCCTTTCTAACCATTTAGATGAGAGTACCTCAAGAATACAAAACCTTCTGTCAAAGGCAATATAATTTATTTGGATAAAGTCAACATCTTGGTTAGTCTTTCAGAAACCTTTAAGTTCCTAATAAAAATCTAAAATTGGGTAATTCATTTACATGTCTATCCTCCCTTCCACTTTCTAATTCCCACCATCTCTCATCCCTGATAGGGCCATTATTACATGAGATCCTAACATTCCTAATATTCTCAACTCCTCTCAGGTAAGCCCTTCCCTTTTCTTACCCTCCTCCCTGACACCCTCATCTTCAACCTCCGATTCCAAAATCCTTATTCCTGTCTCTTTAAATTGTAGAGGCAGATGTCAGCATTCATACTCCCACTCTAAGCTGCTCATCCCACACTCACATTAAATACATTGGCCTTGGCTCAGGATTCCTCTCCACCTCAACTCCTAATACCAACCCAGAAACTTGAACAGCCACATTGTTGACCTTTTAAAACATCCTAGATCCTGTCTCCTCTACTCCTACAACCTGTTTTTACTGTAATCTTCCCTCACATGTCAGCACTCTTGAGTGTGTTCTCTGATCAAAATCTAACTTTCAATTTTTTCCACTTTCACTCAAGTGTCCATTAACTTTATCAAAACTTCCAGTCCCTCAAATCAGCTGTTAATTCTATGTGTCTACCTATCACTTCAAGATTCATTTGTTTAAAATCAAGTCTGGCCATTAAGTGTATAAATATCACATTGCATTTTGAATCTCATTCCTACCACTTACTCCCTTGTGTGGCTGTGGGCAAGTTACTGAAACCTCTCTTAAATCTCAGTTATCTCTATCTGTAACTATGGATAATACTTAGCTCACATGGTCCTTAGAAGGATTAAATCTGACAAGCAGTAAAACAGTTTGATAGGCTCTGCTTTCCTAGGCCTTGCTCTATCAACTGCCCATCTTTTCTTAACTCTTTTTTTTTTCTTTCTCTGCATAACTGACATTACCTCATTTAACAAATAATCCCAACTCTCAGCTTCCCCCTAAATGAGTATAATCTTACTCTTTGCTGTCTCCATTTCATCACTTCCCTTTTTAACACTTTCTCTCTGAACTCTCCTACCTCTCAAGACTTTTCTGTCTTTTAGTGTCTCTTCTTACACTCGCTTAAAAACACTGCTGTTGCCCGGCCTGTGTGGCTCAGTGGGTGAGCGTCGACCTATGAACCAGAAGGTCATGGTTCAATTCCAGGTCAGGGCACATGTCCCGGTTGCAGGCTCAGTCCCCAGTAGGGGGCATGCAGAAGACAGCAGATCAGTGATTCTCTCTCATCATTGATGTTTCTATCTCTCCCCCCCCACTTCCCTTCCTCTCTGAAATCAATTAAAAATATATTTTAAAAAAACCAAACTGCTGTTTCTAACTATTCAACTTCCCATTTCTACTTAATATTATCCTTGGGCAATTTTCCACTAGCTTCAACTATTACATATGCTGAATATGTTGCCTCTAACTCTGCCCTCTTAACATTCTTTGGGCACCAAACCTAAAATTTAAAACACCTTATGGGATATTTCATACCTTGACTAGTGGCCCAGTGCACGAAATTCGTTCACATTAAAAGGGGATTAATTAGAGGAAATAATTTAATATTGCTACTTGCCCTTTCTCTATAACAGAAGTGTCAAGAGATGAAAGAAAATTAGTAAAGTGTATATGAAAACCTCCCTCCTATCAGAGTCTGGGGCGTACCACAGGACCCTGAGTCAAGTCCCCGCCCACCCACATGCGCCTCAAAATCACGTGAGACCCAGACCCGGCTGCCCCTCCCCTCCATTGGGCTAGATCCAGACCTGGCCAGTCCCACCCTTGTCAAGCCCCACCGGGCAGGGGACATAGCCTCAGATCCCTTGGCCCGGCGCCAGGATGGGGGGCGTGGCCTGAGGTCCCCCAGCCCAGACCGGGGCGGGGGGTGTGCCTTGAAGTCCCCCATCAAGCCCTGCCAGGTAGGGGACACAGCCTGAGATCCCGTCAAGCCCCGCCAGGTGGGGGGGGTGGGGCACAGCCTCAGATTCCCCGTCAAGTGGGTGCAGCCTCAGGTTCCCTGGCCCGGTGCTGGGGTGGGGGGTGCGGCCTGAAGTCCCGTCAAGTCCCACCTGGTGGGGGGAGCAGCCTGAGGTCCCCTAGCCCAGCAACAGGATGGGAAGCGCACCTTGAGGTCCCCCAATCAAGCCCTGCTGGGTGTGGGGCGCAGCCTGAGGTCCCCTGTCAAGCCCCATGGGTGTGGAGGAGGGTGTAGCCTCAGGTCCCTGCTGATTGCTCGTTAAGGCTCCTTATGGGAACTTGGCCTTAACTGTGGGTGCAGCCATCTTTGTGATGGAGTGATGGTCAATTAGCATATTCCCTCTTTATTAGATAGAATACCTAGTAGGCACCCACAAATTAAGAAGTATCAAAATTGAGTTATTTTTCCCCTTAAAAACAGTCTCTTCCTCTTCCCACTTCATTTAAAAGCATCACAGCCACCCAAATTTAAAATGTTCAAATCATCCCACACTCATCCTACTTCCTTCACATCCAGTCATATAATCACACTTACTGGAAATCTAAACTGCCTTACAAGTTCATCCTCAACAGTTCCAAATGAACTATTCCCAGCTGTTCTTTACCTTGATCATTATTACATCTTCCTCCTCAATGAGAGTTCATTTTCTTTTCCTTTCTTTTGCCTCTAATCACCTGTACAAAGGAACCCTAGTATTCACCATTCTACACAAATCTGACATCACTTCCTCAGTTAAAATAATGTTCCCCACTGTCTACATGATAAAGACTTATGCTGGTGCCTTTCATTATTATCCTTACTCACCTAAGAGTTGTGGTGAAGAGGGAGGGAAGCTCAAAGAACAAATTTTCTTCAAATGCTTAGTGCTTTATCTGAAAAATTTATGGGAATTCTGTTCAAAATTAATGTTATTAACATACTGAACAGTTAAATAAATTTCTCTCAACTTTTTTCAAAAGTTTTGAAAAAGCTTCCAGGAGCCTCTATCACATTTATCTTGTGGCCCTCAGGCTCCAGACCTAGCCATCACCTTTGCTCCAAGATTGCTGATACACAGTTAAACACGAATCTATACTTACAATCTGGCCACCAACACCCTGTAATCTATCTCCCATTACCCCTCCAAACATGTTTACCCAAAAAGCTATTGCTTTCCTTCAAACCTTCTGTGCTTGCTTTTGTTTTACCCCCTTCCCACCCCACTTCTTGGAATACTTTTCCCCTTTCCATCTCATCTCTAGGTGACTCCTAAAATGCCACTTCTTTTCTGAAAACTTCCTTCACACATAACTCTCACCCTGCCATCCACCTCCAGATAGAATCACTTACTCCTACAGCCTTGAATAACTTCATAAGCAGAGCACTCATCACATTTCAGAGGGATCTAGTTCCCCTGTTGGAAAGTGAAAGCAGTTATCAGGTTTTACTTATCTTTGTATCTCCAAGGCTAAGGAAAAGTCAAATGCCTAGTAGGCACTCAAATGTCACTGATCTGAAATTCTTGAAGAAAATGTTACTAATGAAATCTGTCCTGAAAAACTGTTAAGAAATCCATATACACAATTCAGCAACTAAAATTTTGAAATGCTTTCACATGTTATTAATGGGGCAAACCCAGAATTGATCCCGAATTCCAATCTCAAAATATCAATGTAATTAACAATAAAACAGAAAAAAAAAGTTTGGTAACTTTATGCCAAAGTTACTGAAGCATTCTAATGTGGTGAAAGTTATGACAACTTTGAAAAAGTGGCATCAGAAAAGTCATGATTCACTAAATTTCTGGTAATCCAAAAGACTTGTATGCATATAAGCATAACCAATGGACACAGAGACTAGGGAGGTGAGGGCATGTGCTGGGGGGTAGGAGTGGCCGGGGAGAGGTCAATGGAGGAAAAAGGAGACATATGTAATACTTTAAACAATAAAAAAATTAAAAACAAAAACAAATACCATGTATTTGTGAAAGTAATCTCTAAACATGTGAATAAACAAATGAGATGTGTTCAATCATAAGTAATAGTATCATTAAATACAACCACAAAAAACAATTGCATTCTACATTCTAAGTCATAAAGGCCTTTATCTAAAATATAATGTTTATAAAACTGATTAGATTGTTATTTCCAATCACTGTTAAATTTACTAAAGCTTATTCTTTGTACTCTAAATGTACAAAGAAAATGCCTTCCAAGATAATTCAAAAATTTCAGATACAAGGAAATCTTCACCAATCAATTCTATATAAGTAACAGTAACACTCTATTCAATGTGGTTCAGAAATACAAAGAAAATCACTTAGGATTCTAGAATTACTGAACTAAAAGAAATCCTAAAGATCAAATCCAACACTCTCATTTTAAATCAGAAAAATTAAGTCTTAAATTCTAGGGAGCAGAAATCATGTAAATCTGTATTTATGGATATTTATATTATAAACCTTTAAATTATGAACATTTACTTCCATATTATAGGCAGAGATGGAATGACAGAATTACATTTCTGGCACTTATTAAAACTATCATTTCTCTCCTTTAACATTCAAATGTGATACTCTACATGGAGTTTGTTAGGTTGTTCCTTTCTTGCAATCTACAGATAATCCCACTATGACTGTGAGGCTGTTTCGTGTTTAGTTCACTGAATTCGGTTTAATTTGCTCCTTTTAAAAATTCTCAGCCATTATCTCTATTTCCTCTCCTCTATTATCTCTTCTTTTGGAACTGTTAAACTTGTATGTTGAACTTGTTTATCTTATCCTTCATGTTTCTTAATCTTCCCATTTTATATCCATATCTTTGGGTTCAGCCTTCTATAGCAGGAGATTTTTTAAAATATGTTTTTATTGATTTTAGAGAAAAGAAGGGAGAGGGAGAGAAACGTGGATGGGCTGCCTCCTGCATGCCCCCTACTAGGAATGGAGCACAAAAGCCGGGCATGTGCCCTGAGGGGAATCTAAAGGGCAATCTTTCAGTGCATGGGAGGATGCTCAACCAGCTGAGCCACACTGGCCAGGGTTATAGCAGATCTTAACCTTTTGTGCCATGGACCTCTGTGTCAGTCTAAAGAAGCCTATGGCCCCCTTCTCAGAACATTAAAGGCTTAAAGCAAAATGCATAGGATTACAAAAGAAATCAATTACATTGACATAAATATCAAAATATTTTAAATTTTGAAATAGCAATACAAAATACATGTGCTTCTGTTATTAACATATTAAAATAAAAGCTCTAGCAATAGTTTAATAATTATAATAATTTCAAACTAGTGACTATAATAAGTGCTATTTCAAGATACCTATTAACCCCTGGACACCAATTTTACTGTTAAAAAAAAATCTGACCTCTATTGCTGTTATGGGTGAATTATATCCTTTTAAAAATAAATGATGTTGAGGCCCAAAATCCTAGTATCTCAGGAAGTGATCTTGTTTGGAAATAGGGTTGTTGTAGAATGTAAAGAGGAAGTCATACCGGAGTAGGGTGGGCTCCTAATCCAATATGACTGGTGTCCTTATACTAGTAAAAGGGCCATGTGGCCCTAGCTGGTTTGCTCAGTGGATAGTGTTGGCCTGCGGACTGAAGGGTCCCGGGTTCAATTTTGGTCAAGGGGACATGCCCAGGTTGTGGGCTCAATCCCCAGTTGGGGGCATGCAGGAGGCAGCCAATTAATGATTCTCTCTCATCATTGATGTTTCTATCTCTCTCTCCCTTCCTCTCTGAAATAAAAAATATATATTAGAAAAAGGGAAGGGGGGCATGTGAAGATAGAGATACACAGAGAGAACACCATGTGATGACGAAAGCAGATTATGGAATTAGGCAGCTGCAAGCCAAGGAATGCCAAAGTTGCCATCAACCACATTAGCTAGGAAGAGGCAAGGATGGGTTCACCCATTGATTTCAGAGCATGGCCCTGCCAACACCTTGATTTTGAACTTCTAACCTCCAGAACTGTGAGACAATAAATTTCTGTTGTTTTAAGCCGCCTAGTTTGTGATACTTTATTATGACAGTCCTAGGGAACTAATACAATTGCTGTCACAAGCACTTCTAATTCTGCTATGATTTGTAGGTATTTCCTTCAACCATGAATGTAAACAAGGTTCAGCTGGAGATTAGTAGTCTGAATTCTAAGAACTCAATGTCTCAAGCAATTTAACACCTTAGTCTAAGAGCCATTACTAATGAACCATATTTTAGCAAAAACAATAAACTATGTTTAAACAAAAATACTTTTTTTTTCATTTAAAACCATTCAGTTTGCCACAAAAATCAACATGTTAGGAGTTTATAATGACAATAGCTCAGGACTCTAAAATGAGAAGCTGCTATGACACAAAATTTGTTATAAACAGCAAACTAAATCTGAATATTAAAAAATAAGGCCCTGGCAGGGTAGCTCGGTTGGTTAGTGCACAACACTATCCCCATACACCAGGGTTGCAAGTTCAATCTCAGGTTAGGGCACAAACAAGAAGCAACCAATGAATGCATCAGTAAGTGGAACAATAAAGCGATGTTTCTCTCTCTCAAATCAATCAATCTATCTATCTATCTATCTATCTATCTATCTATCTATCTATCTAAAAGCCCAAGCAACCAAACGACCAGTTGCTATGATGTGCATTGACCACCAGGGGGCAGACACTCAACGCAGAAGCTGCCCCTTGGTGGTCAGTGCTCTCTCCACAGCCAAGCTCCTATAGCTAGCCAACCTCCCGCAGTCCCCCCCCCCACCCTCCCCCCAGCCGGCTGGCCCTGATGGGGAATGGGCAAGACAGCCCCCAATCAGCCCTGATCGCCAGCCAGGCCGAGGGATCCCACCCATGCACACATTCATGCACTGGGCCTCTAGTGAGTCAATAAAAAAAATAAAATTAAATTAAAAATTTCATTATCTGCATTAGCACCTTAAATGAATTAAATTACCTCTTAGTATTAGATTAACATGATTTGTATGAATAACCAAATGAAAAGACTTACTTTGTTTGCACCTCTCATACAATTAAAACACAAGGGTTGATACCTTGTTAGTACAAGTATTCCTTTTAGAAATACTCAAATTGGTATTTAAACCCAATAGCCTTAAAAGGAGGCTTAAAAGTTCTCCATCTGTGATATATAATATCAAAGACACAGGGTTCTTAAGCCCAAAATAAGAAAATCTTAAAAGATTCTGAACATACTAATTGTTTCCAATTTTATCTTGATTCATCAAAATTCATGCTTGTAAATTCATCATCCTACCAGATCTCTACTAGAAGTCTTTCTTTCATTTGCTTCAGTATTTCACAAACAACAAATTAATAAAATTAATTAACAAATTTGTACGTTACAAGGCTAGTGACTTGCAGTATTTCTACCACCGTATTACTTTAGGGTGATTTAGCACAGGAAGGGGCCATAATAATGCTCAATTCAAATACCTTGATTTACAAGTGAGCAAAATGAGGCCCATAGAAGCTGTCACTTGCCCAGAATCACAGAAAAAATTAGTGACAGAACAGCATTGCATCACCCAGTTCCAAGTCCAATGTTCTCTACACTATACCCTATTACATAAAGGTTGGTAAAAGTTAAATAAATGATCTGTAGATGACTTCTGTATGATCACATACATTGTAATTTTATTTTATTATATAGTATTTTGTTTCAGTCCAGTTGTCTAAAAACAACCTCACAAGTTTTTTGTTTTTTCAAGTATCAATTTTATTTTACCATCCAGCACCTTTTAAAAATAGGCATAAGATCTGATTTCCTCATTCAATTTGGCAAAAATTGCCCTGGCCAGGTGGCCCAGGTGGTTGGAGCAATGTCCCCTATAGCGGGTTCAATTCCCAGTCAGGGCACATACCTAGGTTGCTGGCTGGGTCCAGGTGGGTATGGGAAGCAACCGATGTATGTTTCTCTCTCACATCTTTCTCTTTCTCTCTTCCTTTCTTTTTCTTTTTCTCTTCTCTCTCTCTCTCTAAATCAATAAAAAACATATTCTCAAGTGAGAATTTTATTTTAAATGGCAAAAATTGATTTCTAAGAGAACTGGACAGACATTTCAAGGTACAAGCACTCTGATACAATGAATTATTCTTTTCTAGAGGGCAATTTGGCAGAAATAAAAATATTTAAAACCTACTTCTTTAACTCCATTCCTAGACTATCTCAAGGAAAAAGTAATATATTTGGATAAAGACAGAACTCAGAATCAAATGCAGCACTGTTTAGAAATATCCAAAAATAGTAGACTGACTAAAACTAATGCATGTTACATACTGAATATAATGTAGCCATTACAATTATATTCTAGAATGTAATGACATAGGAAAATACTCACAATATATTAAGCTATAATAGTATATGGTACACAATTCCATTTCTGCTGAAAATACACGCATATACATAAATTATATAATACATGAGTAAAGCATTTATCAGTGCTTGGCACATGGTAAAAAAAATCCAATAAATGAATATGACTTATGCATATCATGTGAAAATTGTGTTTATCAAATATTAAGCCATCTTAGTAGTAGAAATGCAAATAAGTTATTATTTTTTCACTTTAAAGACCATTTTGTACATTATCTGAAATAAACTATTACTCCTGCATGGAAAGAATTATTTTTTTAAACTGCACTTTTAACTCAGTTCCAGTTCCTACTAAAGGTTGAAGAAAAGCAGAATTTTACCAACCCTTTCCAAAGTCTGATATTGCATAAGACAAAGCCTTACACATAGTAGATCCTTCATTAATTCTTGATTCAATATATATCCACAATCAACCTCTGAGAGCTATCTATCTCTACATATAACTCTTATTTCAAATAATAAAGCATATAAGAGGATTTCAAAATGAGGCCACAAAGGCTTTACTGTATTTTACTACAATGGCTTAGAAAAGATTAAGGTTTCTCAAGATATTGGTGATTTTTACTTTTTTTCTATACTTGATCTTAGCCTAAAGGCCTAGAAGCGATTCACTTCTTTTTTTCCTAACGGTTGAAATTAGGTGTAAAAATATTCCAGTGTTAAAAATAATCTCTACTGTAATTAAATTCCTATTAATTGAGACTTTGAAAAAAATGAGGAAAAAAAATATACATAAGGATTTTATAAATAAAGTTCACATTACAGGACAGTTTTAAACTATGTTAAACCTTCAAGGGTATTGGCCATTATATATTTCTTGTATCTTCATAATATATATGGTTAAACAATAAATTGCCACTTCAAAACATTACTTTAATATTACATTATATATTAAAGATGAGATATATAAATTACCAGAATAAAAGCTACGTTCAAAACAAGTTTACTATAGTTTATCTAATGCACAATGTTGGCCCTAAAAAAAGTGATTACCAGATGAACACATCACTTTCTAATATAAAAAAAGAATTCCCATGAAGAGTTAAGATCTAATAGCAAAATATTATATGCTAAAACATTAATTTTGTCCTACAAAAACTAGCATAATAAACCTCCTAGGGAATAACATTAATAAAGCAGGATATATCTGTGAAAACAGAATTCCAAAAATATGGGTGAGATTTCCAAGCTGTCCCACACTAAGTACATTTAAAATCTGAGAAAGAGAGAGAGAGAGAGGGGCAATCTTCTCAGTAAAAACTGCCATTTCGTGTTTCCAATATCAATATCTTTGGGATTAAGCCACTGGGAATATTTACTCATTTTTCGTGTAACAGCAAAATCATCCACTGACATCACTACACCAAAAACTTGCTCTGAATTTGCTCATGACAAATATTACAGAAAGAGCCATTTAGAAACTATTTTAAACGTGTGTCAATTCACATTCCCTCATTTGCTTTTCTATTAGGTGAGGTATTAAATATTTCACTTTAAATATGGTAATTAGTCTTTTCCTATCCCTAAAATGAACTTGACATGTTGATCCAAGCTTTCTTAAGAGACCCAAAAAATACCGTCATTCTGTTCAGAATTTTCAGCGGCTGTTCTCCTAACTAGGCGTTATCTGAGATACAGTACTTCTTGATCTCGCTCAAAGTAGGTCTAATCTGCGGAAGGCAATGAGACAGTGTACTGCACTGTGAATGGACAGCCAGGTATTTTATGAATGGAGGCGATCACGTGATCCCAGCACCTCCCCGAACTGATATTTCCCACATAACTGTGTCAACATTCTGAGAACAGGGGTAGTTGTTTGTGTGTGCGTATGTTTTAGAATTTAACCTAAAACTTCGAATTTTCCTTACTTCCTGAACTCAAAAATCTACGTGAACACAATCAAGCTTCGAATTTTTTTCTTAGGAAATCCTTTCAAGATGTCCAAGGTGATGGATGTTTAATTATTTTTTTATGAATGAAGAGTGTGCTATGCAAATGAGGGCGATTCACAAAAAAAGAGAGAACATGGCGGCCACTTCTGCTTCCCGACTGCACTGACACTGCAGCAATCTACCTTCTCCCACACCCGCTCATCAGAAGAGTGTGCTGCGGGGAGGGAGGGAAAGGAAAAACGCTGCTTGGCATTTCTCAAGCTATTTTATGTTAAACAGGCCTAGGCTTTGGACTTTTATTAAAGTTCTCTCAAAAGAGGTCTGACTCGAGGAATGCACTTTATTTAAAGGAATGCATCCTAGGACTAGCCGTAACTCACTTAACTCTTTCCAACCCTCAAAAGATGAACAAAATTTGAATTACAAGAAAACGGAAGCTAATATCCTGCATGAAATTAAATCCAGTCTCAACAGAAAACATCTCACCAATACTTCTCTAAGCAGCTGTTACGTTAAAGCAAAATATTGTAAAAGGCAAAGTATTTCGCAGAAAAACATCAGGACTGCCCACATAAATAAAAACTTTAACCAGGCTGCTCTAGAAGTTCATCAATGAAGTCATTAACATATTCAGCAATGTAAATAGTGTTAAATCAACACTAAGGTGTAAAAGGTGTATTTTAATATAGCTGAAGAACAAAAATTAGCATTCAAAATTCTTCTATGCACCTGATAAACACACGTCCAATGTTCGCAAAGGCAAAATATAATGGTTTAACATCTCCCACACTCCAGGTGTCCATAATCCCATTAAATTCTAAAAATGTCCCCCTGGCCCCATTTTTTACAAGAATCTTACAGGTCATAAGTTTAAAAAAGGAGGGGAGGGGGTAGAGGCTTAATCTGTATTTAAGAGTCACTGACTCATCAAATTAAGATTCAAGAGCAGTTTGCTGCAGGAGGTGCTCCCACACATTAGTTTCCAAGTGAAATAGCTAAAGGAAACAGGATGGATATTCGGGATATGCTGATTGGCACGCTCCAGTGAAAAAGGACAGGCCAAAGGTCTTGCAGGCAAAGAGGTAATTTTACCCTGCCTCCATCCATCCACCCACATCACTCTATCTCCTGGACATAAAACTGCCATCCAACCCCAACCCTCAATACCCTTCCCCAGAAGGAAGCAACTAAATGGGGGTGGGGGGTGAGTGCTGCCATGAAATTAAATGGCTAAAGAAATCAAATATTATCTGCAGAACAAGATGCACCGAACTCTCCAGGGTTGCAAGCTTTCCGGCACCCAAGTCTTCGAGGGGTGCGGGGGGCGGCGGAGGAAGGCTAGGGGGTAGTAATCAAGATCAATGAGGCGCTTACTCGTTGTCAGAAGTCGCCGTCTCCTCGCTCATCTTTCCCTCACCGTGATCCGATCTGGAGATGGAGGCGCAACAGCAGGAGGAGCAGCAGGAGCACCGAGGGACCGGAGGCAGCAACGGCCGGGGGGGCGCGCGGGCAGCGGCTCAGGGGCCTCACCATGGTGGACGCCTCACCCGGAGCGGTGCCCCCCCAGCCGGGAACCCCGGCCACCCCCGCAGGGGGGTGGCGGCAACAACCTCCGCCGTGGCGACCCCAGCCTCTTCCCTCGCCTCAGCGCCCAGCCAGGAGATCCGAGGAGGCCGGGGAGGTGTGCGGAGAGGGAAAAAGGAAGGGGGGCTGCAAAGGGCGACTGGAGAGCGGCTGCTCCCGCCACTGGGGTGGTGAGCAGCGGGGTCCGGCCAGCAAGGCGCGGGCGGGCGGCGGCGAAGCTGGAGCAGAGGCGGCGCTGCCCTCAGGGATGCGGCGAGGAGGAAGCAGAGCTCCGCTCGGCGGGGGCCGGCGCGGGGGTGCCGAACCCAGGCTCCAGGCGGCGGCGGCGCGGTCCTACCGGAGCCCACCCCACCATCTCCCGCCCCGCTGCCGGCACCCGCTCAGCCCCCGGCAGCGAGCGGGGCGGTCCTCAAGATCGAGCAGAACCGGGCGCGGGGCCTCGCGGCGGCGGATTCCTCCAGACACGCTCCAGCCGGGACGGCTCCTGAGGGGGGAGAGGGGGCGGCGGGGAGCGCGTGAGGCGGGGGCAGGCGGCCGATCGCCCCCGCTCGGGCCGGCGAAGAGCGGGCGCTCCCGGGGAGCAGGGTCCCGAGAAGCAGCTTGAGAGCGAGGAGAGCGGCCGCAGGTCACCAGCCAGCCGGTGTCCAGCAGCCGCTCGGCGGGCCAACTCCTCACCTCCGCACACCCGCCCGAGGGGAGCTGCCAGGGGGGCGGCGGAAGCGCTCACGCCGCCCGCTCCTTCCGCCGTCGCCGCTGCCCGAACCCGGGGCGCCCGCCGGTGGAGGCGAAGTAGTCCCTGGCGACTTCTCCTGGCCTCTAGCTTCCCGGGGGGAGCAAAGTGAGCACGGGCTGGGGTTGCAGAGCGGGGTGCCCGGGCTGTGAGGGTGTGTGGGTAGGAGGACCCAAAGCTGCAGCCCCAAAGCGAATCACTGCAACTCGAAGTCGTGTGCAGCATAGCAAGTTTCAGGAAAGTAGTTCCCTCCTCCCTTCATTTCCCAAATCGGAGGGAGGCGGAGGGATACGCCAGGCACCGAGCTCTGTGTGCGTGCGCGCGCTCCAAACTCTTGGCACGCCGCGAAAGGGGGCGGGGGTGGGAGCTGCTTGGGAGGCTGCATTGTTGCGGCAGCGGTCCTCCCAGTCACTCGTTTTGGAATATCCAGATTGTTTGACCGAAGAAGCTAGAATAACTGTGCTCTAGGAGGACATGGGAGGCTACTCTGTTCTGCCGTGTGTATTCTCCTTGCAGAGCAAAGAATGGAACTGGCATGAGTTCATCTTTAGTTGGTGGGGGTTAGGAGAGGGACTGTACAAAGAGAGCTCCGCCTGCTGTCCTCTGCTTGCATCGCTGCAGTGTCCTAGCTGCATGCACAACGGGTGTGTGTGTGTGTGTGTGTGTGTGTGTACGCGCGCGTGTGTTAGAGAAAGAGTTGGTTTTAATACCTCGGATTCTTACTGCTCAAGGGGTATGCCCTGCAGGGCATTCATCTCCGAGAGCTAGAGTGGCTGTTAATGGAGAACGACTTCCATTGAAGCCCAGGGTAGGCGTGTTACATGAATCTGGCGCAGCCAGAAGCACAGGAAATAACTCCCGCTGCGAGTGAGGTTGCATAACTACAGCGCAGAAGATGCCGCTGTGGCATCAACTGCTCTGAATGGAGGCGGAACGAGAATTGAATGGGCAGCTGTCACGTTTGCATTGTTAGAGGACAAAGTATGCATTCGTCTCAAATGGTTTTTGCACAGAAACCTGCTGGGGTTGCGGGTTGGAGTATGGGGTCTCCTGAATCAGAGGACTATAAGCCCCTGGCTCCGAAAATTCTATTATCTCTTCTCTATCTAGAAAGCCAGCCTCTATATGATCGGGCCTGGCGGACTGAGTCCCAAGCGCTCCAGCTTTTCTGACGCCTCTCCCTAGGTAATCGGTCTAGCTCTGTGCGCAATGTTTTTCTCTTCATTCTCAAGTTTGTGCGACCTGGGAATGAAGATTGCTGCTCCTGCCACCTTGAGGGGTAGAACAATTCCTGAGGAAGAAGAAAGTGGGAAGAACCTCCCACACAAGTCAGCACTCGCCTTCTGCCATCCATCTCCGGGAAGTTTCAGGATTGCTGTTCTCAGGAGTGCATGCTTTATTCTGTTAGGATTGTTTTGAACATAGTAGGTGCTTAATAAATGTGTGATGAACGAATAAAGGAGCTAAACCAGTCAGTCTGCCCCCAAAACATATCCCGTTGACTTCTGAGGTCTCTTGCAAAACTGCCTCCGCAGCAGCATTGTCCTTGCTCAAAGTGAGGACGGGTAACGTTAGTGATGGGAAGAGGTGAGAGGATCTGGGATAATCAGACTTTAACTCTGTTACCTCTGAACCTGAGTTTTGTTTTGTTTTTGGTTTTTTATCTTGTTCCTGCTAAGAATCTGTAACTGGGAGTGTTGGATTGGCCTGCCCTCCTTCCAGCATTACTGCTGACCACTTCATCTACTCAAATCAGTTATAATTTGTGTTCTAGACAAGTTACTTTAAACTCAGCCTGTATACCTAACTCATAGAGTTGCTATACTGATTAATTTGGTATAAATGTACATAAAGCACTTAGAACAGATTAAGAGCTCAATAATAAGTCCTATGATTTTGTAAAATGGAGATAGTAAACTCCATGACAAGGCAGTGGCAATTGCTCTGAAGGTTGAATGTAGAGCATTCAATAACCTTGATCATTCAATAAATAATTCAGATTTTTTTCTATGTACTACTAGACATATGCCCTGGCCCTTAGTAAGTCATAAATAAATGATAGTTCTCAGAGTTATGATTAAGGGAAGTTGAGTCGCTTGCAAAGCCTCATTTTCTTTGGAGGAAATTTCTGCCTGTTTGAGATTCAAGTGCGCCAGGGAAATTATCAATAACATGTTTTGCCAGAAGATAGGAAAACCATTTTGGCTGTCATTTGCAAGGTACTGTGCTGGCGGCTTTCACTCATAGTGCTTACCCAAAGGGGCAAGATATAATCAACAGTTTGAATTAATGGATTTAGATTGTTCCCAATCCCATGATCAAGACAGCCACCAAACAGTTCTTTTTTCGAGTACTGTAAGTCCTCACTTAATGTTGATGAGTTCTGTGACTTTAAGGGAAACAACGTGTAACAAAACCAGTTTTACTATGGGCTAATTGATATAAACAAGAATTAATTTCCTAGGTTATAACAAAATGACATTGAGTAAAATGATACTATTTGATGACCTACTGTACACTACAAGTGATGCTTTATTTTTTGGTTGATCCTCACCTGAGGATATTTTTCCATTTATTTTTTATTTTTAAATATATTTTATTGATTTTTTACAGAGAGGAAGGGAGAGGGATAGAGAGCTAGAAACATCGATGAGAGAGAAACATCAACCAGCTGCCTCCTGCACACCCCCTACCGGGGATGTGCCCGCAACCAAGGTACATGCCCTTGACCAGAATCGAACCTGGGACCTTTCAGTCCGCAGGCTGACGCTCTATCCACTGAGCCAAACCGGTTTTGGCTCCATTGATTTTTTAGAGAGATTGGAAGGAAGGGAGAGAGACAGAGAGAAACATTGATGTGTGAGAGAGACACATCAAACCCGGGACCCTTCAGTCCAGAGGCCAGCGCTCTATCCACTGAGCCAAACTGGCTAGGGTGTGTGAGTGCTGCTTCAATGCAGACTCCTAGATCCCACTCCAGAGATTGTGATCACAAATCTGTAATGGGACTAACAAATCTGTTTTTTCAGAAGTAAGCCAGGTCCTTCTTAGCCCCTCACAGACTATTCCCCCTTTCCTTGCAACTACTTGTGTCATTGCATCTCTGAACACATCTCTCATTGAAACTTCTATAACAACAGAACACAAAAAAGGGTGACCCAAGGTATATCTTAGGCTAAGTAGATACTGATCAAGGCTAGAGACCTGGTTCAACTATGGAGGAATGATTCAACAAGTCTTGAAAAGCTGTGTGAGAGATACACATAGGCCACAGTTTCACCTTAAGTTCCCACTTCATTCAATTGGTTGAGCACTAGTCCAGAATGATTCTGTGGCCATATTAAGGTCAGGAAGGCACGGGGCCCTTGCATTCGCTCTGTTGTATTTTCTTAGGAGGCTTTGTGGGAAGGACACTGGTCACAATAGCTGGCTCCTACAGGTGGCTCTCGGGACTGGTGTCCTGAGCTTAAGATTTAGCCACAGCCACTTAACACTTAACAACCATTTATAGATGATTAATTATCTAAAGCATCCATGGGCTAGCCAACAGCACAACTGCCAGGTAATTGTCACCATAGGAAATCATTAAAGTTAAGAAAGTACAAGTGGGTTCTGAATTCCAGGTAGATATCAGACCAGAGTTAACAAGGACAGCCAAGTAGCCTGTGCTCATCGAGGCACTGGCAGATGGCATGGAGCACTCCAAGTCAAGGCCTTCTCCTTCTTTCCAGACCACTTGCTCCACAATGACGATCTTTCTTATGAACTCAGAATTTGTCTTCTCAAATTCTTTTCATTTTTATTTTCTTTTAATCCTCACCCTAGGATATGTTTTTTGGTGTTGAGAGAGAGAGAGAGAGAGAGAGAGAGAGAGAGAGAGAGAGAGAGAGAACATCAATTGGCTGCCTCTGCACACTTCCCAACCTGGGATCAAACCCACAACCTAGGTATGTGCCCTGACTGGGAATCAAAACCGAAACCTTTTTTGGTGTACAGGACAATACTCCAATAAATTGAGCAACCTGGCCAAGGCTATCCTCTCAAATTATTTTATTTTTACCTTTACTGTTTTAAGCCTGTATTAATAATTCTCTTTCCCTCTATTTTTTGCTCTAATTAACTTTACATGAGTTTATGTATCTTCTCCCAGTTATATTTTAAGTGGCTTGAAGGCAGAGGCAGTATTTCATATTATTTGGTGTTCTCGTCAGCATTGGTTTTAAGTAATGGAAGCTTTTCAATTGAAATATGATGCCAAAGCGGTGTGCATATGTAAAAATCAAGCTGTATTGACTGACACTGATGGAAATCAGGAGTCCCCTCTGGCCTCCTATTGTGTGTGCCTTGAATACCACTGCAGTTCAGCATTTCACACACACCTTGCCTTGTACTAATAAGCTCTCAGCAGATATTTGTATACAATACTTGAAAAAGCCAAAAGAGGAAACAGCCATGCCAACATTTGAGGTTCTAACAGAATATAAAAAATACATCTACACATTTCCCTTTCTAAATCTACTCTTAACATTACCCCTTAGCAGATGTTATTAAAATTTTATATTTTAAAACTGTAGTTAATATGTGCCTAGATCAAAGGGGACACTATTTTCATGCTGTACTTTGTTTAATGAATGATTTTTTTTCTCCGCATAACCAGTCTCTTGGCTAATGAGCTCTGCCTCTCAGTGGAATTACTAAATGGTAACCATGTTTCTAAATAGTTTCCTTGCCTCTGGCATTAGTCTGTTTCTCCATCACTAGGGTTTCCATGTTCTTCCAAACTAATACAAAGTATAAAGTAGAAGTATGCTATTTTATATTTTTCTCAAAGGACTGCAATTGTTGGTCTGGTAGTATCCGGTGAGTGTGAAATAAGTTTACTTTTAATGCTATAACTGCCTTCTACAGGAAGTTTCCACAAGATTACAAGGAGTACAAAGGAAATGAGCAGTCTGTGATTTCCTTTATTTTCAGTATAATCTTAGCAGGGAGTATGCTTACTAGGCTCCACACTACTAAACAAAGCACTCCTCCCTTACCGTGGTTCTCCCAAATAGCCTGGGCATGTTCATTCTTTGAAGGTGATAATCCTATTACAGCAAAATTCCAAAGACAATGTGCATGCAACACAAATTCGGTGCACGACAAAAGTGACTAAGCAGTTCCTTGGATTTTGTTTTAAATGTGGCATTTGACGTCCCTTTTAGTAAGTAATAATCATTAGCCATTGTATAGGAGCGTAAAACTTACGGCCCCAGGGAACTAACCTTTCTAACACCCTTACCCTATGGATTATTATCAACTCCAATGTACAGAGAGAATTGGAAACTGAAAATTAGAGAGGTCACACATTAGTAAGGCTGTGACTAGAGCTCCAACTCAAATTTTCTCCTTCAAAAGCCTACGTGCATGTGATATTTTATATACTAGAGGCCCGGTGCATGAAATTCGTGCTGGGGGGGGGTGTCCCTCAGCCCAGCCTGCACCCACTCCAATCTGGGACCCCTCAAGGGATGTCCGACTGCCTGTTTAGGCCCTTCCCTCCTCTGCTGGCCTGGTCACCCCTAACTGCTCTCCCCTGCAGGCTTGATTGCCCCCAACTGCCCTCCCTTGCAGACCTGGTCCCTCCCAACTACCCTCCCCTGCTGGCCATCTTGTGGGGCAGGATCTTTGACCACATGGGGGCAGCCATCTTGTGTGCTGGAGTGATGGTCAATCTGCATATTACTCTTTTATTAGATAGGCCTGGTGCATGGGTGGGGGCCAGCTGGTTTGCCCTGAAGGGTGTCCCGGATTAGGGTGTGGGTTCCCTTGGGGCATGGGGCGGCCTGGGCGAGGGGCCTGTGGTGGTTTGCAGGCTGGCCACACCCCCTGGTGACCCAAGTGGAGGCCCTGGTATCTGGGATTTATTTATCTTCTATAATTGAAACTTTGTAGCCTAAAGCGGAGGCCTGGGCTGGCCAGGGCAGGGGGAAAGCTTGGCTTCCTCCATCTCCAGGAGCAACTCAAGCCTCCTGCTCTCTCCAGCTCCATGGCTGCTGCCATTTTTGTTGGGATTTATTTATCTTCTATCATTGAAACTTTGTAGCATTGAGTGCAGACCTGGGCCTGCAAGGGCAGGCGGAAAACTTGGCTTCCTCCATTGCCAGGGAAACCCAAGCCTCCCTCCTGCTCTCCGTGGCTGCAGCCATCTTGGTTGGGTTTATTTGCATATTCACTCCTGATTGGCCAGTGGGCGTGGCTTGTGGGTGTAGCAGAGGTACAGTCAATTTGTGTATTACTCTTTTAATAGATAGGATAGCTTGTCAAAGATGGGATCCTTGGTGGGATATTCTTTCCATTTCAAGTCATTATTACTGTGGAGGGTACTTTAGATAAAGGGAAGATTGATTCTTTGGCTGTTATCACTGCTTTCTGTGGGCCTCAGGTACATAAATTCATTTATGCCATCAGTGTGAAAAGAAAACCTCTAGTGTCTCTTTTGTGAATTGGTAGCTAATTCTAGAGCCTTGATAGGAAGATTAATCCCATGGGGGAGGGGGGGCAAAAATATCTGGTTTTCTTTTGTAATACTAGCAGTTTTGATGATCATGGTAGGCACTTGCCAGCATCTGTGACTATTTAAATTTAAATTAATTACAAAATTTTACTTGGTTGTACTAGCCACATTTTAAGTGCTTAATGGCCACAGATAATTAGTGGCTACTATATTGGATAGTTCAGGTATAGGACATTTTTATTATCACAGAATATTCTATTGGGACTTTAATGTGCATTATGTGTTGCTGTAACCAACACAGGTGGTTATCTTGTTCTTAATATAGACATCTCACAATGATAATGCTCTCAAATATCTAATTGTCTGTTTGAACTGGGACACTTTATTCCCTCTCTTGACCTCAGATTATGTCTTCATTGCCATCAGTTCAGGGGAAAAGGGAGAGTAACTTCATAATTAAAGTCTGTGATAAACCTACAGAAGGTATCTATATTTGGAAGCACTAATTCATTGATTTATTTATTTTATAAAAATACTTTAAATGCTCATGTTTAGTACTGTAAAATAAACCCTTGCTATTGAAGCAGTAAAGCTTCACTTGGGAGTTTATTAGAAATGCAGACTCTTGAGCCCTAGCTGGTGTGGCTCAGTTGGTTGGGCGTCCTCCCATGCACCAAGAGATTGCCAGTTCAAATTCCAACAGTAAGGGCATATGCCCAGGTTGGGGACTTGATGGCGTCCGATTGATGTTACCCTCTCACATCAATGTTTCTCATACTCTCTTCTTTCCTCTCTCTCTAATAATCAATTTAAAATCAATTTAAAATATATATATTTTAAAAAAAAAGAAATGCAGACTCTTGCCCCACCCCAGCCCCACTCAATTATAATCTGCATTTTAACTAGATCCCCAGGTGACTCATCTGCACATTAAAGTTTATAAGTTTAAGAAACCCTGCTGTAAATATTCTCTTTCTCGCTAATAGTGGCCCTTCGTAACCTTGACTAGGTATATTTTTCTTCAGGTTTGTCCAGCCTCCAAGTATGAAAAACTAAGACAGACCCACCCATCATTTCCAGCCCTTTTCCTGGTCCCCTGTAAGAGGATTTTTGTTCCAATTTGCTTTTAGCCTCTTCTTTCTGGCCTCTGATCTAGAGCACCTAATAGTACTTTGGCCTGCTTCTTCCTGAATTCAGCCTAGATGACTTGAGGGCCGCCCCTTTCCTCCCTACCCCTTCCTATTTTCCTCTGTTCTATCAACTCTCCCTATTTTCCTAAAAAAATTCCTTCTTTTTTTCTAACTCTCTCTTTCTGACTTACTGAAGGGTCCGATCTGTTCCCCTTCTGCAACATTGCACTTGAATAGGACTTTATCACACTGTATTAGGCATGCGGAAACCTGGTAGTTTTCTGCACAACCCTCTCAGGAAGTCTTAAAACTTCGGGTTTTGTTTTAACTTCTGTTTGCTCTACTATAGTTTAAAAACAAAACAAAAGTTCAGACTCCCCATTTACATGACATTGACCCTTCCAGACTGCTACCTGTATCGGTTGTGTGTGTGTGTGTGTGTGTGTGTGTGTGTGTTCATAATTTATAGTTGAACAGTTATAATTGAAGGAATACAGACATTTAGGCAATAGAGGTAGGAGAAGCATTATACAGGAAATGTCAGTATTAGAGGGAAATGATAGCAGTTGTTTTTATTATCTGTGTTATCTAAATGTTTCCTTCCGGTTTTTCCTGTCTTCCTAGATATATTGTAAAATTTTGGAGACCGGTAAAAAGTCTGTTGCAATGGTCTATATAAGAGATCAATTTGGGCACTGGTCAGGTAATGGAGAGAAGAGGATGGATACAAATATATGTAGGTACTAGATCCTCAAGACTACTTTAGCTGCTAAGAGGCATGCTTTGCAGAAACTTCCAATCTAGCTGGGGCCGACATGGGACACCAAAAGGAAACATATGGAAAATACAAGATGTTATATGAATACATGCCATGACAAGTAATTAAAATAACTGCTGTTGTTTCCACTAATGACACTAATCTTATTAGCATTCCCAAATATGTCCACTTTGGAATCCTATGCTAATAGCTTTAATATCTTTGTCAGATAAAATCTAAAATATATACCACATTGGAAATTTCTGTGTTTAGAATTAATTTTAAACTTCAGTTACAGTAACATCTGGCCAGCCTTTACTTTACCAGGAAGAGATAGTTTCATTCTCCATAAAATTTAAATCCCAAGAAATTACCGACTTTCCTTTATATTAGAAAATGCCACCCTCAGCTCTAAAGTTCTTCATCAGGAAGCCTTAAAACACTTCACACCCTTATCGTCTTCTGTCTTTTAGCCAATCTTTGTTTATTTCAAGTTTCCTTCCTTTGTTGAATCATGCCAATCTTCCTTCTGCGTCCCCTGCCAAACTGTGCCAAGTATTTCCAACAGTCTCTCTTTCCTTGCCTTATTGTCTTTGTTATTTTAAGTACATCTCCTGGTATTTTCCAGAAAGCTTTTTATAATTGATTTTGGAGGGGGAAAGTTGCTTTCTAAAGTCCTACAGCATTTGGTCTAGTCTACATCTCAGAAATGTAGTTATTCTTGATATATTCCATGGTACTATTCTTAAGTATGTATTGGTTTAATGTCTATAGTTATCTACTGTTTCCAAGATTTTGTGAACCCAAGTATTCATATGTATCAAATTATTTTTGTACAGTAACTTGTAAAGTGAGATGTCTGGTGCTTATCAAACATTGTTTTATATGGTAATAATAATTTACTACTCCACGAGCACAACTTTTAATTTCCATTTTCAATTTGTATCTCTAGAGCTCCTATCTCTTTAAATGTGTAAATGACGAGATTTTGCTAAGCTTTCATTCAAATTAATAAACTATTTATGTATGATTCCAGTGTCTTTTTTACTTTTCACATATCTACAATGTCCAATTTCCTTGGAAATCACTTGAAATGTAGCTCATTTAATTCTAACAATAATTATTTCTTGTGTTTTTTTTTTTTATCACCTTTACTTCTGATATTGATCTTTTATAAAGCCAAAAGGACTCAGTAACTAGCACTAGCATTCGTTAGGGAGTGGTTAGGGTTAGGAGAGTGCTCTTTCCTCTATACCCTTGCTCAAAGTAGATGTAAACAGTCTCTTTTAGTTTTTGCCAATGTAATATCCCCAATATGGTACCTCATTTTTGTTTTATTTTCCATTTCCCTAATTACTTGCTTTAATTTCATTCATGTTTCTTCTTCAGTGAATTTCCTAAGCCAGTGGTCTGCAAACTCATTAGTCAACAGAGCCAAATATCAACAGTACAATGATTGAAATTTCTTTCTTTTTTTTAAAATATATTTTGTTGATTTTTTACAGAGAGGAAGGAAGAGGGATAGAGAGCTAGAAACATCGATGAGAGAAACATTGATCAGCTGCCTCCTGCACACCCCCCACTGGGGATGTGCCCGCAACCAAGGTACATGCCCTTGACTGGAATCGAACCCGGGACCCTTCAGTCCACAGGCCGATGCTCCATCCACTGAGCCAAACCGGTTTCGGCTTGAAATTTCTTTAGAGAGCCAAAATTTTTAAACTTAAACTTCTTCTAACTCCATTTCTTCAAAATAGACTCGCCCAGGCCGTGATATTTTGTGGAAGAGCCACACTCAAGGGGCCAAAGAGCCGCATGTGGTTCGCAAGCCACAGTTTGCCGACCACGGTCCTAAGCCATCTGCTTCTCATTAATTTTTCTTTGCCTCAATTTCCTTAGCTGTACCCTTAGTTCAATATTGTTGTGAAGTAACTGTTATAAAAATACTCACATATTAAATACTAGTGGCCCAGTGCATGGATTCGTGCACTTTGAAAGGATATTAATTAGAAGAAATATCTTACTTTTGCTATTTGCCCTTTCTCTATAATGGAAGTGTCAGAGATTAAAGAAAATTACTAAAATGCATATGAAAATAATATATAAACTGATTAATAAATAAACAATAACAACAACAAAGACATGATATAAAAACAACATTGATAATAACAATGACTGATAAATTGATTAAACTTATTCTAATATCTCCCTGTATACCACATTAAGAGTAAAAACACTTTCAGAGTGTTTGACTAATTTCCCTTGTGATGAAGTATTTACAACTTTAATGTCACGCACTCTTCGAACTCGAGAGAAAGCAACATATAACTGACCATGTCCAAAAACGGGTTCAGGTAGGAATATTCCTATTCTGTCTAGAGTTTGTTCTTGTGATTTATTAATAGTCATCACAAATGCTGGCATCATGGGAAACTGTCTTCGAATTAATTTAAATGGGAGGCCAGTGTCAGACGGGGATAAATCAATTCTTAGAATCAGAACAACCACTCTTTCTGCAGATCCTGTCAATACTTCAGCTTTGCTTATGTTAGGTTGCAATCTTTTGATTATAAGTAAAGTACCATTACAAAGACCCCATTTAGTATTAAGATTTCTCAGTAGCAAGATGATTGCACCTACTTTCAATTTTAATTTATGACACAGCATTCCCAAAGGAGTAATACTATTAAGAAATTCAATGGGAGCTTTATATGTATCACACATACATGGGTGAATGTTTATTTTTAAATTGTCAGTGCATGTCATATGTACCGGCTGGTTGGTCGGTCAGACTGTCGGACAAACGAATGGTTGGTCACTTAGCCTTTTATATATATATAGATAGACTAGAGGCCAGATGCACAAAATTCATGTAAAAGTAGGCCTTC
Source organism: Corynorhinus townsendii (assembly GCA_026230045.1). NCBI lineage: Eukaryota > Metazoa > Chordata > Mammalia > Chiroptera > Vespertilionidae > Corynorhinus > Corynorhinus townsendii. The sequence continues at coordinate 165,431,600 of JAPDVU010000001.1, read as the reverse complement.
CTTTTCCTGGCTGCTGGCACTGGCTTCCCTCTGGCACCGGGGCCCGGGCTTCCCTCCGGCCCTGGCAGGCACCCGGGACCCAGGCTTTCCCTGCAGCCCCGGCTTCATTCAGAAGGTTGTCTGGAAGGATGTCTGGTCTAATTAGCATATTATGCTTTTATTATTATAGATTATTATCAGTGGGTCTTTGTCTTTTTCTAAGAAAAATAATAAATAAAAGTACTATTTTAAAAGGCTTTTTAAAATTATCTTCTCTGTATTTGATATTCTATTTTTTTATATGTAATTTTAAAATTTGCTTTTTCTCCAGTCATACTGAAACACTGTATACATTGTATTCAGACTAGCAATAACAATGCATCAGGGAGAAATTTAATGGAACTACTTAAGTTCTATTACTATAAAATGTACATTTGTCCATAGTATTCCCCTAGCACAGCTTTCCCAACACAAAGATGGTATATAAAACCAGCCTTACTCCTAAAAGACAGATATCTAACTTTCTCCTCTCCCAGACCGGTTATATAGAATAATCCACTCCATAAATACAAATGGGCAGTTGTTGCTGGGCTCTTTTATATAAAAGCTAGAGGCCCAGTGCACAAAATTTGTGCACATATAGGGTCCCTAGCAGCTGTCACCTGCTGGTCAGGGCCTCTCTTCCCCCAACTGCCTGCTGCAGCTGCAGGCTGGGGGCTCCCTTCGCACCTGCCTTGGCCTGGCACCACCTGCTCACCTACTCCACCATACTGCCACAGTCCTGCTCTCGTTGGGTCCCATCAGGCTGGCAGTGCCTCCACTGCCACATGCTGCCAGCACCACATCCCCACTGCCTGCCATGTTCCGCACCGCACCCTGGTGGTCTAACTCCTGGTCGGTGGAACTCCCGCCCATGGGAACAATTTGCATATTAGCCTTTTCTTATATAGGATGTGGTGCATGTTCTTCCCTAGTGGAGGACGTGAAGATCATCATAACAGCTAACATTTATTGCTTGCTTACTGCATGCCAGGCGCTGTTCCACGTGCTTTGCATATGTTAATACTGATCTTAACCACAGGCAGGTACTGTTAGCATCATCTCCATTTTAGTGGTGAAGAAATGAAAGCACACAAGGTTAAATAACTTGCTTGAGTAGGTTTCATAGCAAGAAAGTAGCAGAGCCCTGATTCAAACTCAAGCCATCTGGTTCCAGAGCCCCACTCACAGTCAATGTTGAACTTCCATGACCAGTATTTGAATAAATAGTAACAGAAGAGAAAGGAACTATAAGAAGGACATGGACAAGGAAGAAAAGAAAAAAAGTGGAAGATGAGAGGGGAAAAAATAAAAAAAGAAAGGAAGGAAGTAGGAAAGAAAGAAGTGGGCAAAGTTACCTTCTGATTCATGCCGTCAACCTAGTGGCCCACTTGATGGAGCTTGTTCATAAAAGCATCAATGAAATGCACTGCATTGTGGGTATAACTCATGATATCTAGGCCCTTGGCCCAACCACCCCTTCAAGCCCATATACAGGCATACTTCTTTCAACTTGGGGACATTGTTCTGGCATCTCCTCTTGCTGTCCTTCTAAGATTCACAAAAATTGTAAAGGTGTGGACTCTTACAAAGAAAGATGAGATTGACTACACTCATCATCTGATTTGGGCTTTTAGGCATAATATAAGGTAGAGGCCAAATGTTTACAAAGTGTGCCCTTAAAATATTCTAGATGAAACAATGAAATTTGGATTAAAAAATTTTTAAATTGATGTTTAGAGAGAGAGAGGATGGGAGGGAGGGGGGGGGAGAGAGAGAGAGAGAGAGACAGAGAGAGAGACATTGATTTGTTGTTCCACACATTTATGCATTCATTGGTTGATTCTTGTATATGTTCTGACTAGGATGGAGCCCCCAACCTTGGCAAATCAGATGCCACTTCATCTTCAACACAATCAGGGGCAATTTTGTACTCCTTACTCTCAGAAATTTGGTGATATCTGGAGATATTTTTAGTTGTCTCAACTGGGGCAGGGAGAAGGGGAATACCACTGGCATCTAATAAGTGGAGGCCAGGGATGCTACTAAGGATAGCCTCTCAGAATAAAGGACTGTCCCACTTAATATGTCAACAGCGCTAAGGTTGAGGAAGCCCTGTTCTGTAAGACAACGCTACCCCCGCTCAGGTTAACACTATCATCCAGTGGCACGAGAATTTGTTCTCTAACAACAATACAAGGGTAACTGGAACTTTTCTTTCCAGCAAAATTCCACTTTTTCATTCCAGCTCCTTCCTGTCTGGCCAGGACATTCACGAAGGGAAAAAGGTGCAAAACATAAGTAGTATAAAAATCCCAGTCAAAGTATGTGGGTATAATTTCTTGCCAGGATTTTCTACCTCTGGTCATATGTGAATGGTATTATTTGGGTGTTTCCTTATAAAACCAGGGATTGAAATGAAACTGAGCAGGTGTTATTGGGATAATAATGAAAGGAAAGGAAAACCTTTATTCTGCTGGAACTGCCCGAGGAATAATTATTACCCAATAATTAGACTAAGATACTTTGATTAATCTTCTTAACCTTATGAAAACTTACTTTGAATATTACCATTTTACATGCTTATTAATGATAACGTGATATATTTAGACATTTTAAGACAATCAAAGTGTTTAATAATATATTTGAGATTTATATACTATTTTAAATTTTATGTACCAGGTATTTCATTCAATCCTTTGTATACTATCTCTTGTAAGCCTGATTACCGATTTAGCAGATGTGGAAACTCAAGACTCAGAAAGGTGAAGTTATTTGTGCAAGCTTACATAAGCTAGTAAGAAGCAGATCAGGATTTGAATTCATATTCTCTGACTCTGACCAAGTCTAGCATTATTTGCTAATGTAATTCTGCTTATGTCATTATCCCTTTTACCAAGATCATTCAAAGAATAGAATATATCCCTATTGGTAATTTTAAAAATAGAGACCCAAATAAAATCAATGTATAGCCCTGGCTGAATAGCTCAGTTGGTTAGAGTGTCATCCCAATACTCCAAGGTTGCAGGTTCAATCTCATCAGGGCATGTACAAGAAACAACCAATGAATACATAAATGAGTGGAACAACAAATGAATGTCTCTCTCTGTCTCTGCCTCTCTTTTTCCCTCCCTTCCCCCCTCTCTCAAATCATTTAAAAAGTTAAATAAAGAGATATTAGAATTTATTGGATATAACTATTTTCATCTCAATAAATAGATAATCTAATGGCTAAGTGATTGATCTAATATTTAATTGGGGAATTTAATGTGATGATTACATAAAGGACATGAATGCATTGGGCCCCCAGTTCACCTGGGATCATGGATGTAAGGTTGTTTCTATCTCTCTGCTCAGTTTCTGTGTCTGTTTTTTCTTCTATCTATTGGATACTTCTACCACTCAGATAGAATTGGGGAAGGTGACCACCAACCAATTGTGGGTTTATATTTTCTAAATTTCAGCCATGAGAAGGAGGATAATATTAAATTTTTTGTTCCATTTTTTCTTTGAAAAAAACTCATATTGGCCCAGCTTGGGAGTCCCTATGCCTGGACCAGTCAACATTGTCCATGGGGAGAGTTAGATTTAACTAATTTGGGGATTAGTAGTGTGATCATAATCATACCGATGATAGAGAAGAGGGGCAGGCCCCTGCTAAGTGGGTGCTTGGCAGAGAAAAAGTATCTGTATCTACCACAGAGCTAATCTAGTCCAAGCCTGTCATGTAACAGATGAAGAAAAAGAGGCTCAGAAAAGTGGATTGACCAAGGCTAGTGAGAAATCCAGAATTGGATCACAGGTCTCCTGAGTGTCAGACTCATGTTCTTTTATTCAACAGACATTAACTAAGCATTTACTATGTGCGAGACCTGGTTTCTGGTGCTCAGGTTGGTTATAACAGGAAACAACAAACACAGAAATTTTCCTTGTCCTCACCATATACTTCTTAGATCAGATTGTCTTCTGATCTCCCTTTTTTGTTTCATTGTTTTTTTTTATTAGAGAGAAGTAGGGGGGTGGGGAAGGTTAAGAGAGACAGAGATAGACAGGAACATCAATGTGAGAAACAGGGAGTGGTTGCCTCTGGATCAGGCCTCAACTGAAAATTGAACCTGCAATCTGAGTATGTGCACTGACCAGAAATCAATCCACAACCTTTCAGTGTATGGGATGAGGCTCCAACCAACTGAGCATCTGGCCAGGGCTTCTAATCTTCCTTCTTTTAAACAGCTTCTTTTATTTAAATCACTGTCCCTAATCTTCCCTATAGAAAACTCCAGAACCCCTTCTCCCTGGCTCTTCACAAAATCCATATGAAGAGTGATTGATTGCTTTGATAGACACCCAGTCACAAGATACACATTTAATATACACAAGGCTTTTAGGGATGTTTTCATCATAGCAGGCATGTTGTAAGTGGAGAGGAAAAACTAAACCCCTTTATTTAGTATTTATGATGCCCCATTTATACTTTTCCTCAAGGGAGGAGCATTTTATGTAATGATTGAAAATTCTTTGTAAATTTTTGGGAACACTAAAAGGGAAAGAAAATAAAGGAATGGACACTGAATTGAGTATCCTATATAATAAAAGCCTAATATGCAAATCAACTGAATGATGGAATGACTGTCAGAACAACTGGTCGCTATGACGTGCACTAACCACCAGGGGGCAGATGCTCAATGCAGGAGCTGCCCCCAGCCTGCAGGCCCCAGGCCAGCCAAGGTGGGTGCAAGGGGGGGGGGGCCCCAATCGCCCTGCCAGTCACCCCACAGATCATCCCTCATCGCTGGCCAGGCCTAGGGACCCTACCCATGCACCGGCCCTCTAGTTGTCGTATAATCAGACAGCCATTGCACTTTCCACTTGCTAGCTATGTGACCTTCAGAAGTCCACTTTAACTCTGTGCCTTAGTTACCTAATCAATAAAATAAAAGTGGGGACTAGGTGATCTCTATTAAAATTATTTATAAGTCGCACCTTTACATTGTTCTTTTTGTTCCTTTTTATTATTATAATTGATTTTTAGAGAGATGAAGGGAGAGAGAGAAAGAGAGAGAGAGAGAGAGAGAGAGAGAGAGAGAGAAACATCGATTGGTTGCCTCCTGTATGTGCCCCAGCCAGGGATAGAACCAGAAACCTAGGTATGTGCCTGACCAGAATTGAACTCACCACTTTTTGGTGTAGATAATAATGCTCCAACCAACTGAGTCACACTGGCCAGGGCCCTATTTTTACTATGTTCTTAAAAGGATTGGTAGAGCCAATCCTATATAATAAAGAGGTGATATGCAAATTGACCCTCATGCCCTCACAAAGATGGCTGCCTATGACCAGGCTAATGGGGGCGTTTAGTGAGGGATGACCAAATGCCTGAACAAGCAGGCTGTGTGGTGTGACCAGGCCGGCAGGGGGGTTAGTGAAGGATGACCAAATGACTGAACAGCAGGCTGTGTGGGACGACCAGGCTGGCAGGGGGGTTAGTGAGGGATGACCAAATGACTGAACAGCAGGCTGCGTGGGGTGACCAGGCCATCAGGGGAGAGCAGCTGGGGGTGACTAGGCCAGCACGGGGGGAGGGGGGCAGTTGGGGGTGACCAAGCTGGCGAGGGTGGGAGGGGAGTTGGGGGCAATTAGGCTGGCAGGGGGTCAGTGAAGGTGACCAGGCCAGCAGGGAGGGGCAGTTAGGGGTGACCAGGCCGGCAGAGGGGAGCCGTTGGGGGTAACCAGGCCAGCAGATGGGGCAGTAAGGGGTGACTAGGCCAACAGGGGGGTGGGTCAGTTAGGAGTGACCAGGCCAGCAGCCAGGGGCAGTTAGGGGCGACCAGGCTGGCACACAGAGGCAGTGAGGGGTGATCAGGCTGGCAGGGGCAGGAAGTTAGGGGTGACCAGGCAGGCAGGCAGGTGAGTGATTAGGAGCCAGCGGTCCAGGATTGTGAGAGGGATGTCCGACTGGGATCGGGTCTAAACAGGCAGTCGGACATCCCCCAAGGGGTCCCAGATTGGAGAGGGTGCAGGATGGGCTGAGGGGACCCCTGCCTCCCCCTCCCCCCTCCATGCACAAATTTTGTGCACCATGCCTCTAGTTAAATATAAAATGCATTCCAGTTTCAACTTTCTACATTTTCAGGATACCAAGTGTTTTCACTCTGCTTTATGCTAAGGTGATTAGCCTTGCATTTCATTATTTGTACACAGATCCTAAGTGATCTAATTATGTTCATTAAATCAACCAGATTTCTTTGAAAACAAGATGGCTTTGTCTCCCAGTGCTAGCATTATAATGAGTTGCTGCTGTGATTTTTAAAATACCTATTTAGGTAGCCAAAAAAATCTCACACTGGTCTTACCTGGAAAAATGTCATGCTTCCAAACAATTTCTTCCTCCCCATAGTAGATGGTTAAGATATAGTATGAACATGTAATTCATATTATTGGGAATAATTCATATTCTTTTATAGAAAATATGTTTTTTTTTGTTTTGTTTTTTTGTTTTTTTGAGAGAGAGAGAGGAAGGGAGAGGGAGAGGGAGAGAAAAACATTAATGCAAGAGAAACATTGATCAGCTGCCTCCTGCATGAACCCTGACCTGGGACTGAACCCCTAACTTGGGCATAGACCCTAATGGGGAATCTAATCAGTGACCTTTGGTGCACTCAACCAACTGAGCCACATCTGCCAAGGCTAGGCTTGCTTTAAATTCTTAACTACTTGGGTACACAAGTCTGTGTATATTTCTTTTGTCTGATATCAGAACATTTTCATATTGAATTCTATAACAAATGATCTTGGATTCGGCATTTCCACACTGTCCTTTGTTCCCTTGACTACAGGAGATGGCTGGCTCTGCCTTGATGGGCCCTGGAAGGGACAGCATGTGAAATGTGCCAGTTCCCAGAAACAGCGTACAGTCTCTGTGGCCGGATTCTGGAGAGGCATTCCTGGAAGCAGCCACTCAGGAGTGCTACTTTTAGCAACAATAGCAGCTAAGATATGATGCTTGAGTCAGGACATTGTGCTGTATCTTTTCTAAATCTCTTGAATGAAGCATTGTTTGTGGGTACTTACTAAACTCATAGCTGAATGCTAGTCTTAATGTAACATAGCTATCAGTGTTTTCCCACTCAGAAGTGGTCACAGAGCAAACCTTCTGGAGTAGCATCTAGGCATCAAAAACCTTAAAAATATACAAAACTTAGCCCAGCTGGCATGGCTCAGTGGTTGAGTGTCAACCTATGAACTAGGAGGTCAGGGTTCAATTCCCAGTCAGGGCACATGCCTAGGTTTTAGGTTCAATCCACAGTGGGGAAGGTATAGGAGATAGTCAATCAATGATTCTCTCTCATCATTGATATTTCTTTTTTATTGATTTTTTTATTGATTTTTTTACAGAGAGGAAGGGAGAGGGATAGAGGGTTAGAAACATCGATGAGAGAGAAACATCGATCAGCTGCCTCCTGCACACCCCCTACTGGGGATGTGCCTGCAACCAAGGTACATGCCCTTGACCGGAATCGAACTTGGGACTTTTCAGTCTGCAGGCCGATGCTCTATCCACTGAGCCAAACCAGTTTTGGCTCATTGATATTTCTATCTCTCCCTCCCTCTCCCTTCTTCTCTGAAATCAATAAAAATATGTTTTTTGAAAAATGTTAAAAATACACAAAACGTATCTTAGTAATTTTTCTCTTAAGAATGTATCTTAAGGAGATAAAAGTGTAGTATAGTGGCAGCAATAAATGTTAGCTGTTGTTATAAAGATGGTCATCACAATCCTATATAATACAGAGCTAATATGCAAATGGTTGTCACATCCTTACGCCCTCGCACCCTTGTGCCCTTGCACCCTTGAGCCGGGGCAGAGGATCTGAGGCCAGGCTGGGGGACCTGAGGCCATGCTCCCCCGCCTGGTGGGGATTGACAGGGGACCTGAGACTGCACCCCCCACCCTGCGGGACTTTGAGGCGCACACGGGTGGGCGAAGACTTGATTCTGGGTCCCGCAGAGCGCCACAGACTCTGACAGGAGGGAAATTTTCATATACATTTTACAAATTTTCTTTAATCTCTGACACTTGTATTATAGAGAAAGGGCAAATAACAATATTAAAATATTTCCTCTAAGTAATTCCTTTTTAATGTGCATAAATTTTGTGCACCAGGCCACTAGTATGATCTATAATGGTGAACACTTACATTAAACCTAAATTTCCAAGAAAAGGAGATTGTTTAAATAAATAACACCATGTCCTTACAATGTACCATGGGGTAACCATTAGAAAGTATGTCAGTGGTTTCCAAATTTTGGTATGCATCAGAATTGCCTGAGGAACCTATTAAAAATGAAATATCCCAAGTATTCTAAGAATAATTGGAAACTTCTCCAGTAAGACAAAGTCAGGGTTCATACCTAAACTCAATATATATTATAGCAGGAATATTAATTTTGCATAAAGGATTATTCTTTATGTCAAAGACTCGATAGGTAATCTTAACCACTCTATCTCACAAACTATCCATCTCTCTTGAAATGACCCAGTTAAATCCTTCAGGTCATTGAAAATAGGCCTGTCTTGAAGTTGTATGTTGTTCAATGAAGTTTTCTTTAACAGCCATTATGATAAGATGTCTTTTCCCCAGTCCTCCAAATTATGTAATTCTCTATGTAGGTAGGTAGATAAATATCTTTTGAATAAAAGAATAACATTTTCCTTTAAGAGGAAGAGTTCATTTGGGGGAATATTTCATATGTGGGGCTATCTTTCAATCTGCCATCTCTGTGTGTGTTTTCCTAACATCTATATTGGAATGAAGGATAGGAAGGCTGTGGCCAAGTGTAGCGAAAACATTGAACTGTCAACTCAGAAGGTTGTTCCAGCCCTAAGGTAAATAACTATCTGTAGCATCTATTTTGCCCAAAGAAATAAACATACTAGGGAAATGGCCAATACAGTGTTTAATTGAACAAAGAGGCCATTAGGCTGAGGTAGCTTCGATGCCTTAGTAATCTACACAGCAAACTAAGCCTAAGCCTTAAATGCCTCCTGGCAAAGAAATTGGAATCTAAGGACAACCAATCACTAGGTTTTTCCAAATAAGGCAAGTGTTTAAGCTATAGTCAATCTAAGGATTTCTTTGCTTTGCTTGTGCCTCTTATATATTTAAAAAAAAGAAAAAAAAAGCCTTTGCACTAAGGAGCTGTTGTTGAAGCACTCCGAACCATGTCAGGGTGGTCTCTGCCTTATTTCAATCAATTTCTGCTCTAATAAAATAAAAATGCAATATGCCTCAGTTTATCTTTTAACAACAGGGTTTGTGTTCTTCCAGATGAACCATTACTTCAAAATCAATATAATCGATTTTATATGACACTGGAAAGTCCAACGTATTTCTGTCTTCTGGGCATTCCTTGTTGCTTATCATTATTGTCCCAAATCATAGAGCTGACCCATAGCAACAGAGAGACCCGGTGAGTATGACATGTCCTATTTTAGGAAGAAGATTAAACTCCTTCCTAATTTCTTATCCCTTCCCAGGCAACAACTTACCTAATGGCAGCATTTTGTAATTATGTAGTAGTGCTTATCTGTGCCAGACACTGCTCTAATTACTTCCCTTCGGTTTGTATTTACATATTCAGTTCTCACTCTGTAAAGTGGTAGCACCATCACTCAGCCCCCGTTTTACTGATGAGGAAATCTCACCGGGAAGGTTAAGATCACACATTTACACACAGATGATCCGTAAGGATTTGAACCCAAGTATTCCGAGAGTCTTTGCATGTAAATCTCCAAACCCCAAACTTAGGCGCACAATTTTAAGTCTGACTTTTGCTTCCACTACTGAAGAAGCTATTGGAGGAGGGAATGCAAATGAGTGAGTGGTAGAAGGAAGCACCTCAGGACAAAGAAGCAGAGTGCTGAAAGTTGCAGAGAGCACTGTCAACCCAGGAACCTGGTCAGAAATCCTGCTGTTCTTTGCCTCTGACTGAACCCCAGTTTCCTATTTTGTAAAAGCTGATAATAATAGCCCTTTCATCATGTCCTCAGAGTGAAATAAGATGATATATGCCCAGTAGGCACAGAGAAACCTTAGCTGTCACCCTACCCTCAACACCAACCAAAGGCAAAAAAAGAAACTTGAGATCTTTGCATTTACTAAATTGGAAAGACAGATTTCTGAGTAAACTTTGCTAAGGACCACAAAACAAAGCAACAGTGCAAAAACAAACAAACAAAAAGGCAGGCATTTGTAAAGATTAATTTTCGTAATTTCAAATGTTCTTTTAATGCTTTCTTCAAATATTTTTTTTCCTTTCCCTCTCACTCTTCTTCTTCTTCCACCATGTTCATTTCCCCTTCATTTCTTAATAGAATCCTTTTTGAAAACCTCCAGCTTTGACTTCGCTAAGAGGGAAGGAGGGTACATTTCTACTGAGGCCAGAAATCTATGGAAAGCAGACTGCTCTGGGGGACCCCCTGGGGCAAAACAAAAACATAAAAAAGCTGGCTGAGCTGGGAGATGAATATACTAACTAGAGGAAGGAAGTGTGGGGATGACTAAAAATTGCAGATTCTTTCTGGCTTGGGACTGACTTTCCTAAGTCCATCTTATGTTTCCTTTTCTATTCCCTTAGAATCATTTAAGTTGTTTCAGGCACACATGTCTCATTTGCCATTCATATTGCTGGTTGGAATAAGAAAATGCATCTTCTTTTGGTTCTATCTCTGTGTGTGAATAGGAGAGTACAGGGCTTTGGGGTCAAAGAGCCATTAGTTGAACTTCAGCGCACTACTTATTAGACAGGTGACTTTGAGTACATTATTTAACAACTCTAAAGTTCTTCCTTTGTAAAGTGGGCATAAAAACAGTAACAGCCATGTAAATTTGTTTGATTGAGATAATATGTGACGAGCACTAGCTTGGGAGTGGGGTCTAAGAAGAATTAATTATATGGTAACTACAATGATTATATTTTAGTCTACTTTTCTCTCCCACAGTTGCCTAACTATGCACTCAGTTTAATAAGGGTTTGTCAGGTGAACTATATAAATGAAATGAAGATATACTAATCAGTCAAGAACAAAAGATATCCTATATAATAAAAGCCTAATATGCAAATAGACCAAACTGTGGAATGACTGGTCACTATGATGCACACTGACCAACAGGGGGCAGACGCTCAATGCAGGAGCTGTCCCCAGCCTGCAGGCCCCAGGCCAACCAAGGCAGGTGCCAGCGGAGCACCCCCTCCCCAATCGCCCCACCAGTCGTCCCACAGATCGGCCCTGATCACTGGCCAGGCCTAGGAACCCTATCCATGCACGAACTTCATGCACCGGGCCTCTAGTCTATATATATAATATGCTAAGTGTCCGACTGTCTGACCAGTCACTATGACATGCACTGACCACCAAGGGGCAGACGCTCAATGCAGGAGCTGCCATGACGTGTACAGAGAAATGGCACCGTGGACCTGGTGCCCACAAAGCAACACTCAGCTTCCCCCAAGTGGGACACAGGCCCCGCCACCACCCTGGAGTGACACCCCACCAAATTGTAGCCAACGCTGCCGAGACCCCATGGCGCAAAATGCAGCCCACAGCCCAGCCCAGCCCAGAAACAGTGGCTGTGGGTGCTGGGTAATGACATCACTTAGCAATGCCCAGCTTCCTCTCCCTAGCAACAACTAGCCTGCTTGAAGTTTCTTCAGCCCAGGAACACGACTTGCTTTATAGCCAGGTGCAAACATTTCACACTTTAACCAAATGTCTGTGAAGCGTTTTCCTGTACCTCATCTCATTTGATCCTCACAGAAGTCCTGGAGTAGGTAGATAGGAGATTCAGTGGAATCCTGTTTTCTTTTCATTAGTTGGGAAATGGAGATTTAGAAAGTTTAGAAACTTGACCCCACTGAAAAATAGTAAGAAATGGTGGAACTTGAAAATGACTTCAGGTTTTCTCACGGTGCAGAATATAAATATTTTCTCACTGCTGCATTTAAATACTTTACCCTTTGTTCCCCCATGTGATCTACAATAATAATCTGCTGTATGTTGATATTTACTGCTGTGTTGCTGACAATTACCTGAAAGAGAAGTTGGGGTGCTTCCCTGGGCTGGAAAAAGTTTAGTTATATCAGAAAGCAGGTCTGATTAAGCAAGTTTATTCTATATCTATAAAAGGCTAAGTTGACTCGCACATGCGTGATACATATAAAGCTCTCGCTGGCACCAATCGCACCCATGTATTTCGATATGTCATTGTTGATTGTGAATTTGGTTGACACTTTCATTATAGAGAAAGGGTGAATAGCGATATTAAAATATTTCTTCTAATTAATTTCTTTTCAATGTGCACGCATCCAAGCACCAGGCCTCCAGTATTATAGTAAAAAGGCTTATTCCTTTCTAGGAGTTTGAAGAAGTCTAGGTTATGTTTTCAATGGTAACCAGAAAGAGAAACACAGAAACATGAAAATAAATACAGGGTGATATCCTGCCCAGGCGTCGCAGTGGTTAGGACATCTTATTTACATATATAATATTTTATTGTCTTACATACATTAGTAGGATACTATATTATTTGATAAGTTAAAAAACAGGACTTGGTTTCCATCAAACTAATATGACTAATTTAAAACTGAACAACTCAGTTCAGTTTTAAAAATTGAGAGTCCTTAGATTCCTATCACCTACCCCTTAATTAGCAGCTTTTAGGGTGGATGAGGCTAACAAGCAGGTACCTTTCTGCCTCTAAGTGACCTGTTATTTTCATTCCACTTCAGTTAAATAAATATTTTATATGCATATACCATGTACTAGGACCTGGGATTCAAAACAAGCCAGCCACAATTGTATGCCTGGAAAATAAAAATAAGATTGCAAACGTATTGAGTGCATGGAAATTGTGCTTTTGAGGAATGTGGTTGTGCTCATGTCTACTTATTACAAGGCTAGAGTGTGATCCATGTGATCATTCCTACTGTGTCCTGGTGATAGAACTCTGTGTTCCTAAGTATTTTCCAGGTTGTTGGTTTACTAGGTTAGGCAGATGTTTATTTTTCATCTTGTGAATGACAGTCAAAATTTATGCCCCAGAGTCAGAAGCTTGGATGAGCCATTTGCTAGGGCTCTGAAAACCACCTTTCTCTGTCACACAAGCAGTTGTTGTAATCAAATTGGCTCTATGCCTAGAGCAGGCTGTGTGACTCAGTGACAGTTGCGATCAGAGCATGGAGCTGGAAACAAAGAAGTCATAGATCAGGAAATCACAGTGACGATGGTCAATTGGGATTGGATGGTTTTATGTGAGTGGGGTGTTTTTTAAAGAAAACTTTAAAAAATACCATTCATTGAGGACACACTTAATTCTGTTACTTTTGCATGAGATTTAAACTTTTGTCCTAGTAACACTGTTCAAAACTACAAAGGATTCTATACTAAGGGAGAGCTCCAAATGTTGTAACAACTATTCATCACATCCAAGTGATTTTAGATCCATGTTTGGTAAGGGCCTTTGTGCCTCTTCTCACTTGAATTATATTATTTACTTTTAGAAGTCACTTTGATTTTATCATCAACCCCAAGCTAGATTCAATTCATTCCAGTAAAGATAATATAATTACTTTCCAAGAGAAATCTTAAATCAGAAGTCTTGAAATGTCTTGAAGTTCAAAACATGTATATTTTGTTAAAAATGATCAAGCACTTAACTTTCATGATTATCAATCTAGTTATTAAGTTATAAATGTACATGGCAAATGATGATAAAGATATAGATTTGTAACTATTGGTCAACTGTAAGGTGAATGAGTCTATAAAAAATTAGGGAAGGATGAATAAGGGTGTCAACTTGTGGTGGCTATAATACAATTAATTTTTTTCTATTTTTACAATGTCAGTTATATGGTCAAACAAGGTAGAAATACTCTGATAATACCAGAGGCACCATCCTTAATTGTGGGTAGGTAGAACCACTATACTACAATGGTAAAGATGCTTATAAATGGGAACAGGCACTACATTCTGAAATAATATCCTGAATAAACTTAAAATATTGGGGATAAGGGAACAACTATTTTACACTGTACTTGGTGTGTATTTGGTGTGAAATGCTCTTATAGCACCTTAACACAGTTAGAGATCACTGAAGCAGATTTAAAAAAAATATATTTTTATTGATTTTAGATAGGAAGGATAGAAACATCAATGATGAGAAGGAATCATTGATTGACTGCCTCCTGCATGCCCCTACTGGGGATCGAGCCCACAACCCAAGCATGTGCCCTTGACCAGAATTGAACCTGGGACCCTTCAGTCTGCCGGCTGACCTCTATCCACTGAGCCAAACCAGCTAGGTCAGAGAGGCAGATTTTTTAAAAAGCCATTAAAAAAATGAGAATTGTGATGCAATTTGAGACAGATAATTAATTTATTTTTTCATTCTTCTTTCTTGCCAAAGGAATTTTGTTTTTGTAATTGTCCATTATTTGAAGATGAAAATTTTATATTTTACTAGGAACATACCTGTTTGCATTGAACAATATCTCTTCTTTGTAATTATTATCAACATCATCTATAGAGGTATCATTCAACAAATATTTATTGAGCATCTATTATGTTCTAGGGTCTTGGAATACAATGATGAACAAAATGGACAAAAACGTCTGCCCTCATTGAATTTACATTCTAGAGTGGGGTGATTGACAATAAATGCTAAATCTAATAAATAAGTAAATTAAATAGTATCTTATATAATAAAGAGGTAATATGCAAATTAACCCTCATGCCATCTCAAGATGGCTGTGCCCACAGCAGAGGCAGGGTTCCCATAATGAGTGATCAGCAGGGACCTGAGGCTGTGTGGCACCAGGCCAGGACGGGAAACCTAAGGCTGTGCCCCCCACCCCAGCACTGGGCCAGGGGACCTCAGGCTGCACCCTTCGCCCCGGGCCGGGGGACCTCAGGTCGTGCCTCCTGCCCCAGTATTGGCCCAGGAGACCTGGCGGGGCTTGACAGGGCACCTGAGGCTGCACTGCCCACCCAGTGCCAGGCAAGGGGACCTGAGGCTGCACCCCCCATGCAGCAGTGCTTAATGGGGGTGGGGCCGGCCGGGTTTGAGTCTCATGCGATTTTGAGGCATGTGCGGGTGGGCGGGGACTTGACTCTGGGTCCCATGGCGTGCCCCAGACTCTGACAGGAGGAAGATTTTAATATACATTTTACTAGTTTTCTTTCATCTCTGACACTTCTATTATAGAGAAAGGGCAAATAGCAATATTAAAATATTTCCTCTAATTAATTCCCTTTTTATGTGCATGAATTTTATGCACTGGGCCACTAGTGGAAAAATAAAACAGTATAGCAGGATAAAAGGAATCAGGAGTGCTGAGGTGAGAGTGTTGCCATTTTAAACAGTGATTGATATAGGCCTCATTGAGAAGGTAACATAAAGGAAGTGAGAGAGTTGGTCACATGGTTGTCTATTGGTAGAGCATTTATTTTTCTTTTTTAATATCTTTTTTATTGATTTCAGAGAGGAAGGGAGAGGGAGAGAGAGATAGAAACATCAATGATGAGAGAGAATCATTGATCGGCTGCCTTCTACATGCCCCCAACTAGCAATTGAGCCAACAACCGGGGCATGTACCCTTAATCAGAATTGAATCCAGGACCCTTCAGTTTGCAGGCCGATGCTCTACCCACTGAGCCAAACTGGCTAAGGTTTTAAGGAGCTGAAAAACTTGTGTAAAACCTTAGAGCTGGTACATTCTGGATCAAGGGTTGGAACTCAGAGATTGTCTCTAGGGTCCTTAGGCTTAACCACTGCAGAAAAGGATCTCAGAAGTTGTGTGAGAATACTGGAGTCAAATGAGATAGACAAGTTACTTAACCTTTGAGATTCAAAGGTTAATAGTATAGCTACTAATATCTAATGTATAGTACCTAAGGTACTATAGTATCTATAAATACCTGTGGATACTAATACCTATAGTACTAGTATCTAATAGTATAGATCAGCAATTTTCAACCTTTGTTATCTCATGACACACATAAATTAACCACTAAAATTCTGAAGCATACCAAAAAAATATTATATGTTTTGCCAATCTGACAAAAAAAAAATTTTCCACTCATTCACACCGATGGCTATTGTTATGTTGACCGTTGTCATTGTTTTATTTGACAATTAAGGGAAAAGAGGTCAGTGCCCTTGACTAAATAGTCAGGTATTTCATGTTTCATAATTCATGAGGCACACTGTAGCACACTGGTTGAAATTGTTGGTCTAGATAATAAAATGTACTTTGCCAAATTGTCATAAGATTAGAGATAGTATATGTGCCTGCCTCATGGTTGCTATTCAATAAATGATGATGTTTGTGATTTCACTTCTATATCTGAGTTTAAACAGAGTCATAGAGGAAAATAGCTATGCCAAACTCAGAGTGCACCTAAACTTTTCCTTTTCTCATTAACCAGGGCTACTGATGGCTATTTGATAGCTCATCCCTAGAATCCAGTGTGACCATTGTGAGAGGAAAGAAGACCAGGAGTGCATGCTCCTTCTGCCTTTTGCACAACTTAGAAAATTAAGCCCATTTATTTAATTACACCAGAGCTTTTGGCATCTGTAAAGTCTTCCTCTGGAAGAAACAGACAACAAGCTAATGTCCCAAGGAGGGAGAAACAATGAGCTAATTCATGAATTAAGGTTGTAGTCACAGTGTGCTCTTTTGGCCAATGATAGTAACTTGTTAGCTTAACACCAAACCAGGATCACCAATGTTACTAGAGAAAGTGCTGCTCAAGGACAGGTCAAGCCATCCTATCTAATAAAAGAGTAATATGCAAATTAACCATCACTCCACAACAAAATGGCGGCGCCCATAGACACAAGATGGCGGCGCCCAGTCCTCTTAGCCCCACCGGAGTCTCCCAGTCTCAGGGAGGGCTGCTGCTGAGAGCCTGCAGAGTAAGTGGCCTGGTGGGATGCTGCCCAGAGGCCCTCCTGACCCTTTATAAAACACAAAAACAAATTCACTCCCCACGGCCTGATCCCCTTTCAGCAGCAGCGGCCTGGGCAGGGGTCTCAGCCTGGCAGGGGCGTGCACCCCCACAGCACGATTCCCTGCCAGCAATGGCAGCCTGGGGTCTCAACCACTGAGTCACACCAGCCAGGCGTGACTTAAATATTTCTTTTTTAAAAAAATATATTTTATTGATTTTTTACAGAGAGGAAGGGAGAGGGATAAAAAGTTAGAAACATCTATGAGAGAGAAACATCAATCAACTGTCTCCTGCACACCCCCTACTGGGTATGTGCCCCCAACTAAGGTACATGCCCTTGACCGGAATTGAACCTGGGACCCTTGAGTCTGCAGGCTGATCCTCCATCCACTGAGCCAAACCAGTTAGGGTTGTCCAATATGTTAAAGAAAAAACCCTATCTAATAAAGAGGGAATATGCAGGGGAGGGCATTTGAGGGTGACCAGGTTTTCAGGGGAGGGCAGTTGGGGACGATTGGGCTGGCAGGGGAGCAGTTAGGCATCAATCAGGCTGGCAGGGGAGTGGTTAGGGGATGATCAGGCAGGCAGGCAAGCAGTTGGGAGCCAGCAGTCCTGGATTGTGAAAGGGATCCCAGATTGGAGAGGGTGCAGGTTGGGTTGAGGGACACCCCCCCCTCCAGTGCACAAATTTCATGCACCGGTCCTCTAGCACATTATAAAACTGAAATTCAGAGGTGTTTAGGATGCTCAGAGATATGAGGATTTACATAGGGGATTTTGCAATAAAGTATTAGAAAATCAATCCTAAGACAAGTTATCCTGAACACTAGAGGTGTAAACAGGATCCTAATTAATGAGTATTCTACTAATTTTTAAGGAGATGATATGCCATCAGAGCTTGAGTAGAATTTAGAGCTTATTTAAGAGCTTATTTAGTCACACTGCTTTTTTTTTTTTTTTTTTTTTTTTTTTAGATGGGGAAACTGAAAACCAAAGGAAATGCTGTGGCCAGTCCATATGATATAGTAAAATGTTTCTCATCTTGATTTTCTTCTGGATGAGGTGATGGGACTTATTGAGAAGCATAGCTTATAGGGGTTCATAAAGCCAGAGGCCTTGCTAAATTTAGATTTGGTTCCTGCTTATGTAATTTTCCTTGTGTTTTCAATTATTTATACAAATGTATTATTTATATATGTCTGGAACTTGTGCTTTTAGCACTCAATAAACAGGAATAATTTATAGGATTATGGAGTGCTTCCTGTCCTTACCTTTCAGGGCATGTTCTTTTGCATTGTTTATTAGTTGTTATATTTCAGCCTTGTGCAATTTCCTTTCCCAGCAGTCTTGTGGTGGTACTTAACTAGCCAGAGAGAGCTATGTTAGGATCTACCTTTATCCTCATGCACAGATTCCAAAATCCAGGTTAATTATCCCAGTAGCCATTTCCCTAGCACAGCTACCTATGGGGGCTTAGTGGCATGACCAGGAGATGACATTCCTGAGGAAGAGGGAGACCACACTTTAAGAGGAAGCAGGCCTCCAATTCTAAAGAGAAGTTGCCTCCGCTTCAAGTTTCTTCTTTGCCTCTACTTTTAAAAAATATATATAGTTCTTGACATAGTCTTTCCTCTACACTCCCTCATCCCTTCCTCCCTTCTGCTGCCTTGCATGGACTTCAGGTACCGATGTCATCCTGGCTCATGGCCATGGGTCTGGATTTACCGCCAGAAATCCAGTCTCCTGAGTTCCCCAGGTCTGACCCTTCTGGTCTTTGGTTCTCACCTTGCCTTGGATTCCTGAGGTTCTTTCCCTGGAACCCACAGAACTGAATGACAGTCGCTGAGAAGAGCCAACACAGCAGGTACCCCAGAGTGGTGCTGGTATGTAAAGAGGCCTCTGGGAGGGCTGATGCTGACAGCATTGAAGACTTACGGAACCCACCTGGGGATGTACCTAGTTCCATGAAACTGACGGGCCACAGCACCAGCTGTCGGGAGCCTCCCTCTCAGGGCTATTTGTTCTCTAGCACACTTCAATGGATAGATGCCAGAAGGTTCTGGTGCACTATGGGGCCAACTAGGTGGCCAGGGAACTCCACCCAATCCTAGCTGAATTGGCCAAGTAGGCAGTAGTTAACTGTGTTAAAGGTGAAGGAGAGGATTCTGAGAAAGATACTCTAAATGCTCTGGCCAAAGAGTTTTCATAAATTCTTCTGCTGCAAAGTCTGTATCAGCTTCATATTTAAAACACATTAAATTTTAAGAGCGATTTATGTTTATTGTAGGAGATGCAAAAAGTATGGATGAATGAAAATAGAGTCCCCCATCTGTGTGACACCCTATGCCCTCACCTTGAGTATGCACAACTAAGAGCTTCTTGTTTATCTTTTCAGGAATGTTTAATGCATATAGCACTGCTATATCTAATAGGCTACTAAATGGGGGTGAAATCATAAGTCGCTTTATTCTTTCTGTAACACAAGCCCTTCAAACTCACTCTACAGGTCTCCCTGCAGATCCTGCAACTTTTCCAAAAACATCTAGATGTTAAAATAGTCTTTTATTTTCAAATGTATTTAAAAGGGCAATCTGATCAAAATCAAAAATTCTTTCTTGCCCTAACCGGTTTGGCTTAGTGGATAGAGCGTCTGCTTGTGGACTCAAAGGTCCCAGGTTTGATTCCAGTAAAGGGCATGTACCTTGGTTGCAGGCACATCCCCAGCAAGGGGTGTGCAGGAGGCAGCTGATTGATGTTTCTCTCTCATCGATGTTTCTAACTCCCTCTCCCTCTCCCTTCCTCTCTGTAAAAATCAGTAAAATATATTTTTTTAAAATTTTTTTCTTACAGCTACTTTAAAATGTCTCCCCTCCCCCCAAGCTTAAGCCTGATCCTGGTTCAGAAACCTGCAAAGAGAAAGAGAAGTATGGGACGTGGTTTTCCACTCTCCTCCTCCTTGCTTTTCTACTCCTCTGGGTCCCACACTGACCCCTGCTGCCCCAGGTGCCTCCAGGATTGGGCTGTGTAGAAAATGGATGTTTCAAAGGACGAGCCTTGCTCAATGGGTGTCATGTTATCCAATATCTATGCCCTCCAGGTTGTGGATATCTAATGCTGGCTTTGTCTTACATGGGATGGTTCTGTGGTTTTTTCAGAGACTCCTTCTGCCACTAAAGAACTCTGTGCTCTGGTCTCTGAATTGTCCTCTCTAGTGAGGGATGCTCTCTCAGCCCAGCCTCTCATGACTCTCCCTCAGTGCAGTTCCATGATTCCTCTCTTCTTCTCAGAATATTTCTTCTGGGGTTACCTTGACCCAGCGGGCAGGACTCTGGGGTAAAATCTTTTCATAATGACACTGGCCAGGCTACCTTCCAGGGTGATCGCTTAGCTCGTGGGAAAACTTGGCAACCTTTGGCCTTTAGCCTTTTCTAGGCAAGAGGAAGGCATCTCATTCTGTACCCCCAAATTCTAGGGAACACAGGTTAAGTTCACCTAAGAGCTTACTGTTGTAAAAGCAGCAAGGAGGGAGCCTTCTGAATTTTGGCAGATTGGCAATTAATCAGTAGGGGTGAGATGCTTTTTCATCCTCTGGCCGGCCCTGCCATCCTTTCTTTTCTTGTCTCTTGGCACACCATTCAGCCTCCTCATGAGGAAGGGAATCCATGGAACCCTAATGCTTTTAGACCAGCAACAATTGTCTAAGCTCTCCTTTTCTTCCTCACTCTTTGATAGAGAATGAAGATGGGTGATGAGCTAAGGATCACAATTTAGGGTGTTTACCTTTTACTAAGCCCTGACTGGATAATGTACCTCTATTTAGAATATGGGAGAACATATCACTTACTATTATTAATATTGAAACCTCTGCCAAGATTCTGATAAATTAGGAAGTCTATTTAAGCAAAGCACACACATGTACACACATACACAATATGCATGTCTAAATATTATAGATCCTTTCTTAACCTCAAATGGGAATATACTATGTTTACTGTTCTAGGATTTGTTTTCTTAGGAACATGTCCACGATAACTTGTATTGTCAGTCCATATGGCTCAGTGGAGTATTATGCTATACTAAAGGCACCAGTGGGGTCCCTCTGCCTGACCTGCAGGATTGGGCCAAAACCAACTCTCTGACATCCCCTGAGGGGTCCTGGATTGTGAGAGGGTGCAGGCCAGGCCGAGGGACCCACCGGTGCACGATCAGGGCCAGGGAGGGACATGGTAGGTTGGCCAGCTGGGGAGGGGCCGCAGGAGGGCTCCAGGGCATGTCTAGCCTGTCTCTCGCTCAGTCCCTGAACTATGGGACCCCAGCAGTAAGCTAACCTACCAGTGGGAGCATCTGCCCCCTGGTGGTCAGTGCACATCATAGCGAGTGGTTGAATGGCTTTAGAATATCATTAGCATATTACACTTTGATTGGTTGAACGGCCGACTGGACACTTAGCATATTAGGCTTTTATTATATAGGACTAGAGGCCTGGTGCACAAAATTCATGCATTAGGGGTGGGAGTCCCCTCAGCCCAGCCTGCACCCTCTCCAATCCAGGACCCTTTGAGGGATGTCTGACTCCCTCTCACAATCCGGGGCGACTGGCTCCTAACTGCGCACCTGCCTGCCTGCCTGATCATCTCTAACTGCCGCCCCCTGATGGCCTGGTCACCCCCAACTGTCCCCCCTGCCAGCCTGGTCTCCCCCAACTAACCCCCCCTGCAGGACTGGTTGCCCCACGCAGCCGCTGATCAGTTGTTTGGTGGTATCTCACTAGCCCCCCTGCCAGCCTGGTTTCCCCATGCAGCCTGTTCGGTCGTCCGTTTGGTTGTGTCAGTTGTGACGGTCACTTTTATATATATAGATGGTTGTTTTCAGATTTCTGTTATGACAAATAATGCTAAATTAAAGAACCTTTGTACACTTTGGGGAGAATATTTTCAGAATAAATTCCTAGAAGAAGAACCACTTCCAATTCACAAGTAAAATTTTAATATATGTTGCCAACTTGCCAATTTTTAATTAGTTTTCACTCTAACCATTAGAATGTAGAATACCCATTTCTTTACACATCTGCTAATTAGGAGATTTAAGAAGCACTTAAATATTTGTCAATCTGATAGGTAAAAAATTGGTATATTTCCATTATTACAGTTTATATTTTTTTAAATTATGAACACAGAGGAACATCTTCCAGAGATTAAAAAAATTTTTTTAATTTATTTTTTTACAGAGAGGAAGAGAGAGGGATAGAGAGTTAGAAACATCAATGAGAAAGAAACATCGATCAGCTGCCTCTTGCACACCCCCTACTGGAGATGTGCCTGCAACCAAGGTACATGCGCTTGACCAGAATCAAACCTGGGACCCTTCAGTCTGCAAGGCCGACGCTCTATCCACTGAGCCAAACTGGTTAGGGCATCTTCCAGACATTTTTGGGAGCCTTCTGAATCTTTTTTCTGAATTGCCTATTCATTTTCTTTGCTCATTTTTGTGTTCATGATTTTCATATTGATTTTTACAGAGCACATCATATGTTAGGGGCATTTTTCTTTTACTGATAGTCTCCAGTTCTTCTATAATATATTGACTTTATGTGTATCTTCTATTTTTTCCTGTAAAAATTTTTATAATGCAATAAATCTATCAGTTTTCTCTTTGTGGCATCCAGATTATATGACATCCTTAGAAAGCCTCCAAGGTTCTAAAAATATTCACCCATATTATTCTAATGTTTTTAGGTCATTTTTTTTGGTACATTTAAATGATTGATCTTTGTGGAATATATTTTAGGGTAAAGAGGGAGCCTTTCTGCATCTAACATTAAATATAAACTTTTTACTTCTCAGACTTCCCTACTCTCTTTCTCTTCTTTACATCACTGAATGAAAATCTAAGTTAAACTCAGATTTCCTCCTTAAACACATAGCTTCTCACACAGTTAAACACAAAGGCAAATTAAAATAAAAAAGGCAAAATATTTTTTGCTTTAAGTCATGCCCACTGCCCATTTTCTAGGATTCTTAGCCTGACTTTCGTGGGCATTGGTCTCTTGGACTGGTGCTTATTTTCATGGCAGTTACAAAGCACTTTCCAATCCAGTGGTGAAAGAGGCAATATTTGCTCCTCCCCATTTTTATAGCAGGTGCCAGGAGAGGGGAAGTAATAGACCCAAGGTCACAAAGCAATTTAAGGTGTTGAAATCCAAGGTTCTGTGCCATCTAGTCTGTTGCAGTAATCGTCAGACATCATGTACAAAGCACAGGTAGAAAGCATTCTTCTTCTGATTGCATCACTCATTCAATTGCATAATCCACAACAAAAACAGCTAGAGGGCAGTGGACAGGGCAGAGCTTAGCCCCCTGAAATGCACAGATGTTTCAGTGAATTGGGAAAATGTCCTGCTCATAGAGATCATATATAATATTTGACAATGTGAGTCAGACTTGGGCATCATTCAAGATTAGTCTTATCCCCTTAATGAAATAGCTGATTGTTTTGACTTGTTCCTGTCTGCCTGTTCCAAGTTGCCTGACAGTGTGTTATAGAGACAGTCTTGCTGGTCTGAAGCTCTATTCTCAAATGCTGAATTATGGAGTCCATTAAGAAGTTCAAAAGATCTGTTTGGAGAGGCAGGAATCCAGTAAAGCTTCTAATTTTTCCATGATGACTGATGGATTTGGAGCACTCTTAAGGGGTGGCTGTATAATGCTAAGTGTTTAGCGTGTGCCAGCTTTGTCACCTTACGTGAACCCTGGAACTACCTTTTATTCCAACCTCATCTTCACAGGCTGCCTCTGAAGGAAGGAGAATTTCTAATGCTGGAAGTTAGGAGAGATTGAAGGGAGGGTGAGCCTGGGAGGGGGAGGCACTGAAGAAAACCTGCCTGTGTCTTAATTACCTGGCAGATTCCCTGCTTTAGTTTCATAGGTCATTGGATTTCTTCCAGAACCGTTGTTTTGCAAAGGGTGTAGGAAGAGTGTAGGCCCTCTGGCGAATAGGATACTCCTTCCTAACAGCAGGATATGGGAGAGTTCAGCACCAGGAAGATCCCTGTGTCCAAAATGGTGGGGAGAAGTCGGAAATGGTCTCTGTCTGACCAGCTGCTATTTTCTCTAAACTCAAGTGGCTCTGGGGATTGGCCCCAGCACCTCATAATACTGGGAGGCTGTGTTTAATCCTAGGTGCCTAAGGTCCTTCAGTTAGTCTGTGGTTTGTGTGGTCAGTGCTGACAGCACCAGCTAAGTTGGAGTTACAGGCAGTGATTGTGCTCGTCAGAGAAATGGTTCATTCCTTGATGTGCTTTCAAGCGCTGTGTCCTATGAATCCTGTTGGCAAGAAAACCAACCTCCACCCTAGCACTTAGTTAATAAATATGGCTTGAAAAGCAGCCAAAAATGCATATGTTTGCCGTGCTGTTAGATTTCTTTTTGAAAGGGAAAAGCTCTCCTGGTTGTGATGCACAAAAGATTCTATTAATTAGGAGAACTTACAATGTCTCCCTATAGAATAAAGAAAAATAATAGCGCACATTGCTACTCCGCTGGTTCCTTTGTGGGACAAAGTTTATAGCTCTTGCTTCCAGCACAGAAATTGCCACTCTGACCTCTCAGTTGTGTCTCTTATCCTCGCACTGTGCACACACAACTATTTATTAATGTCAACAAGACCAATGAGTGCATATCCGGTGGGGTGGAGTCAAGGAGACTAGATCCCAAAGTCAACATCTTCGCAATAGATTCCAAGATGAAAATGATCAAAGTCCCATTACTCGTAAGTGACTAACAGGAAAAAAAAATGTTGAGCATTTAGGATACAGGTTAGAGATGAAGCAGAATATTTTATTTTTTTTCCCTGAATCTTGCTCATGTATACACCGGACTGTAAAACATTTCAACCTAAACTTGTTCCTAGGTATAGCAGGATAGGGTTATTGCAGCTCACCTGGAAATAAAATTTCTAGAAAGAAATTGAAGTTATCAGAAAGCTGAAGCAGAAAAGAGCAGCCCTCCCACACCAAGGCAGAAAACAGGTGCTAAAGATCCTGTAAGGCAAGAGAAGGTGTAATCAGAGGAGATGTGTGCTGAATGCAGGAGCTGGGGATGAGCATTTGTGCCCCCAAGGAGACAAGGATTTCTTAGCTCCTTTCTCCCTGATGAGTCTGTAGTTAGATTGAGGAGGGCTGCAAAGACACCTAATCTCAACTCTAAGAACAATGCTCTCAGACCCCATCTGATTCTGAGGGACAGTATACTCCTATGATCCTTTTTTCATTGCACTGCATATTCTATGAGCCTCCAAAGATTGACACTCCACTCTTCTCCACTCTGAGCCGCATAAGGCTGATGTAATATGGACTGAATCCACTGGGCTCTCTTGCCTCTGGCTTCTGTTTGGGTTTGACTGATGGGAGGGGCTGGCAAGAAGTCGGAAGCCAGCAGGAAAGCAAGATGAACCTCCTTGTTCCCCATAGTCCTTCCTGCCAGGCCTCAGCTTCGTAGGGTTGTGCTCTTCTAGAAAAGACCAAAGCTCCTGTTGGGCCTCTTTCCTGCAGAGCAGGTCTCCCTGGGCTCCAGCAACCCTCTCCCCCTGCCATCCAGGCCTAGGACTTCGGATGCTGTCCCTCTCTTGCTAGTCCAGTGGTCATTAACCATCCTTTGTCGACATTCCTTAACCATAATGACTCTGGCTTCCACACTCTTTGAGTGGGGCCATCTGTTTTCTGCTAGAGCAATAACATGTGCATCTTTCCCCACCAGCA
Source organism: Corynorhinus townsendii (assembly GCA_026230045.1). Lineage (NCBI taxonomy): Eukaryota > Metazoa > Chordata > Mammalia > Chiroptera > Vespertilionidae > Corynorhinus > Corynorhinus townsendii. The sequence goes on along the minus strand of JAPDVU010000001.1, from coordinate 165,405,813 downwards.
AAGCTTGGAACAGATAACAAGCAGACTGCCCCTGACCTGGGTCCAACAGTCTTACTTTCTAGCATTGTGGTTCCTGGTAGTTGTTCTGTCGTTGGTGATGTTGTTCCTAGGTCTCCATTTTGAATCGTCACTTTGTGCTTGCTCTGCCTCTGTCCTCTGGCCATGTTAGCTATGACGCGACAACCTCGGCCTCTCAGCTCTCTTTCTTGCTTTGGGCAATTTAAGTACATGCTTCCTAGGAGATTGTGCTGAGCTCTTTACCCATATATTTTATTGATTCTTCACAATAAGTAGTTACTGCCTTTATCCTCATTGCATAGATGAGAAAACAGAAACTCAGAAAAAGTTACTGAAGACCACACAGCTGGGAAGAGCAGAGACTCAAATCCTGTTCTGCTCTAAACCACTGAGCTGTGCACTAGCTGATTCTCTGGCATGGTTCTTAGAGCTCACTGTAATTGCATGCCACGTTTCTGTACACGCTGGTGCCTCTCTTGTGTTTCCTAAATCATGGGATATGCTAACTGTTCAACTGCTTACTGGGCTTCTAGGCTTGGCCCATCTCCTGCTCCTCCCAATCTGGAACTTGATCTCGATCTCAGCCTGCTAGGACTGCCATAACAAAATTTAACAGGCTGTAGGCTTAAACAATAGCATTTATTTCTCACAGTTCTGGAGTCTGGGAATTCCAACATCCAGGTGCTGGCCTAATAGATTTCATTCTGAGACCTCTTCTCTTAGCTTGTAGGTGGCTGCCATTTGCGTGTACTCATATGACTTCTGCTTTATATGCACAAGGAGAGAGCGAGATTTCTGTTTTTTTCTGTTGTGTTCTTCTTCTTATGAGGACACCAATTCTATAGAATTAGGGCCTCACCCTGTGACCTCAGTTAACCTTTATTACCTCCTTTTAAGTCCATGTCTACTAATACAGTCGCTTTCAGGGTTGGGCTTCAACGTACAAATTTTGGACACAATTCAGATAACAGTTTCTCTCCCTAGAAACCTTACCCATCATGTCAAAAACAAAAGTCAGACCATCAATGTCAGTGGGGAAATGTCCTTTCCTTCATATCTAAAAGGTAATTAATCTTTCTAAATTCTTACATATGAGTATAAAGTTTTTAAAAATATGCCAGGATTTGGAAATACCACTTAGCCAAACTCAGTTTAAACTGTGCACAGGTGAGGATCTTGACAGAATATTCATAGTTAGAGCATGCTATCCCCACTTCAGGCTGAGCAACGTTACATCATCCTCGTAGGGTGTGGTCCATGTCACATTTGACCATTCTATGTTGATTATATACACTTCTAAAGGGGCTTCTACAATGTGCAAGGGGTGTGAGGATGAGAGCTAAGAGTCACAGAAGAAAATGGGTTGGAGGCACTTAATTAAGAAAAGGAAAGAAAGAAAAGCCACAATGGTAGAGTGAAGGGGTGGGTGAAACCTTTTGTCCTTTTTCTTTTTTAAGGAGTTTTAAAAAATATATATTTTACTGATTTCAGAGAGGAAGGGAGAGGGTGAGAGAGATAGAAACATCAATGATGAGAGAGAATCAGTTACCTCCTGCACACCCACTACTGGGGATTGAGCCCACAACCTGGGCATGTTCCCTTGACCGGAATCGAACCTGGGACCCTTCAGTCTGCAGGCTGACGCTCTATCCACTGAGCCAAACCGGCTAGGGTGAAACATTTTGTTCTTTGACTCCCCCTCCCCCTTTTTTTGTGATAAATCATAGGATGAAAAAAAGTGGTCACATAAACAGTTTACCTCCCTTTCCTATATCTCCTACTTTTCCATTCCCTTAAATCTAATTAGTAGTTTTTTGTTTGTTTGTTTCTGCTCAATTCTATCTCTTCAGACAAAGATAGATTTGCTATCTCCAGTGGGCCAAGTTGGAGTTAGCTAGTTCTTGAATTAAAGTTGGCTTTTTTTTTTTTTTAAAGAAGAATCTTTACATTTCAGATTGTCTCAACTTTTAAATACCTGGCTAGCTTGGTAGAAATATCATAGCTCTCCACAAGTTCAATTTATTCCTTTGCTTGGAAAAAGAAAATGTATGTTTTTACACATAGAGAAAAAGTTATAGAACATTATTTTGAACTATTTTGCCATTTCTATATCTTTTCAGTTGGTATGTGTAGGTGTACGGTTTGTGTCAACACAGATGTGTCTTTGTGTTTGTTTATACTTTGTGTATTGTGTACACTTTAGAGAGGAAATGTAGTTAACACTAGTGACGCTGGCTATTGGGGTGGGGACACACCTCAGAGCAGGCAGTCCAAACCATTTATGTTTCCCCAACTCCTCCTGAGTATGTTTTGAACTGAGGGAGTAATAGAAGGAAAAAGTTTGGGGCCTCTGGATAGTTACAGGCCTGGGGCAAGTAGTTTCTGCGATATATGAGGCAAAAATCATTGCTGAGACACACTGATAAGATGTTTCATACACCAGTGTCCTAATATTACTGGCGTGGAAAATCCTGGTCTGTTATGAATAATCTTTTCAGGAAGCAGAGCTCACAGGCTCTACCCCTTTTAGTTTGGTAGTTCACTCAGTACCACATAGATCTGTGTAAATCCAAACAAGCTCATTGTCTCTTGCTCTGTCTATACTGAAGCTAAAAATCAACTAGTCTGCATAATGGTTCTTGTCATTAAAAACGTTCTCTTGCCCTTATTAAATATACTGCCCCTCTATGGGTTATAAAAAAAGAAAGAAAACAAAAATGGGTGTGGTATTAGTTTGAATGTCTTTAGAAAGTTCCTTAGACCCTCTGAATTCTGAATTCCTCCTCTCCCTTATCCTCTTGTGTATGGGGACAGACAACCTTTTTTTTTTTTTTTTTTTTTTTCTTCATGAGCATAAGGGAGGGGTTTGTGAATTAAAATGTTAGATTTAATGCCACGAGAAATTATGACTTGATATCCCAAATGCAGTTGGATTGGCTCAACTATAATACATAGCTCCTATTTCTTCACACAAGTATCCCAGGGACGCTACTTTTGTGAGAAGTCTTTTCCCCCCTTTTCTTTTTAAATGAGAATGTGGGGGAAGAGTGTCAGCTCTTAGATGTCTGGCCTTTATAACTTCCTTATTGAAATTGGGAAGTTTGAAAGTTAATGTCTCCCTCAGGGAATTTCCTTGACAAGCCAAACAGTTCTTGCCTTATTCTCCCAAAGTGGGAAACTCTCAAAGGGGAGGTCTCTCAGCCACACCTCTTCCTGGAACATCTCACCACTCCACCCTGGAATGCGGGACCTATGGGGCCTGTGGCAGGTGGGAATCCTGCAAACACAAAGCCTGGTTGTGTTGCTTCTAAGACTTTGCTTTGTCTGTTCAGAAACTTGTCTTGATTGAGCTGCTGTCCTGGCAATGGAGATGCCATGAGAATCTTTGGGAGTTAATTCAATTGGGAGTAGACCCCAAGGATATTGGGATTGGTCAATATGCACTCCACAAACCATTCATTCATTCACTCATTCATTCACCTGTACCAGTAGGTGTCTGTGATGATTAATTTTATGTGTCAGATTAGCTAGGCCAGTGAGCTGCAGTTTGCCGACCACTGAGCTAGGCCATGGTACCCAGATATTTGTTTAAACATTATTCTAGATGTCTCTGTGAAAGTATGTTTTTTTATTTTAATTTATTTAAATTGATTTTTGAGAAAGAGGAATGAAGGGGAGAGAGAGAGATAGATAGATAGAGAGAGAGAGAGAGGGAAAGAGAAAAACATCGATCGGCTGCCTCCTGCATGCCCTCTACTAAGCATAGAGCCCACAACCCAGGCATCTGCCCTAACTGGGAATTGAATCAGTGTTTTTTTAGATGAGATCAACATTTAAGTCTGTAGATGTTGACTAAGCAGATTACCCCCTAAAATGTGGGTGGGCCACATTCAACCAGTTGAAGTCCTTAAAAGAAAAAACACTGACCTCTCCCAAAGAAGAAGAAATCCTGCCAGCAGATTACCTTTAGACTCGACTGGTATCTCTTCCCTGGGTCTACACACACACACACACACACACACACACACACACTTCTGGAGAATCCTGATTATGACACTGAACATACCTTAAAGTTGGCTGTTAAAACTTGATTAGAAGAAGTCTATTTGTGAAGATAGTCACTTGACTTATACCTTGTTAAATGAGCAATACTGCCTTTTTTTCAGGCTGGTGTTTCATATGAAGCTAATAAAATATGTAGTCATGGGAGAGACTGAGGCAGGGGTCCTCAAACTTTTTAAACATGGGGCCAGTTCACTGTCCCTCAGACCATTGGAGGGCCGGACTATAGTTAAAAAAAAAAAAACTATGAACAAATTCCTATGTGCACTGTGGGCCCGGGACCAGTCGGCTACTAAGCAGGACAGGCAGCAGCACCTGGCGGGCCAGATAAATGTCCTCGGCGGGCCGCATGTGGCCCGCGGGCCGTAGTTTGAGGACCCCTGGTACAATTTAGCTTTCTAAAACCATTTTGTTATTCCTATGCTTAAACATTTTTATTGCTTTCAAGAAAAAGGTCAAAATGATTAACTTGGCCTCTGAGTAGTGTGGTCATATAATTATCCAAATGGGGATAGTTTTAAGAGTTAAAGTAAGTGTTATAAACAGGATCATTGGATCTGTAATATCTTGTTCTGAACCCTCCCTCATCTCCATTATCTCCATGTTCCTCTCCACTCAGCTGACTGGATCCATGCTTCTTCCTGCTGCAGGGCCTCCATGCTGATCTCTCTCCTGGAATACTCTTTTCCCAAGTACCCCAACTCTGCCTAGCTAATGCTTCCTCATCCTTTAGATTTGGCTCAGACATCACTCACTTGGTTCCCTGGATGAGGTTGATATGTCCTCAAAGCAGCATGTGCTTTCCTTTGTGGCACTTATGATTTCATAACTCTAACTTTTTACTTCTAGTTGGGTCATTATTGGATTCAAGTTTACCTCCCAGGAAGGCATTGTAACTGTGGTTCCATTGCTTATGTGATTGGCACATAGTAAATGCCCCCCCCCCAATATTTATTAAAGAAATAAATTAGGGAATCCTAACCACTTGAATCCCTTAAAAGGAAATGCCATTTTCCTTGGTTAGTAATTGAGGAGACCAGGGTTCATACAACATGCCCTTGGTCACACAGTGGTAACACTGATATTCAATGCTAGGTCTGCTGATTCAGAGCTCATGCACTTTCCACTCTACCAAACTGCCTTTCTCTGTAGCCTGCAGAAAGCATAGGCAAGATGTTTGGAGAAAAAAACAACACTCCAATCTGTGGATTTCCCTGATTGCCTTATCTCTGAAAACATTCCAATTCTTGATACTAACAAGAGAAATGAGAAATTTCTCTGTGTGTTTTACACTGGAACCAAACTTAGTGGTAGCAATTGCCTCCGTATAATCAAGTATCAGAGTGAAACATATTACTTGAAGGTGAGAATAAGCATGTGAAGAAGCATGAAAGAGAGAATGAAGCAAAATGTGTAACACCATCACATCTCATAAAAAGGGAGGTTAAAATCTCACATCTAAAATTTTTGTACAACTCAAAGGTGTTTTTGATATGATTGTAAAGGATCAAAAGAATTGATTCCTGTCCTGGTTGTGAGGTAGGTAATTCCATTTCTCTTTAGGAACACAACAGCTTAAGAATTGTGCAACCTTCCTTGCCTATCATGTAATGAGGAGACAGCTCAGACAGGGAAACTTGCAAAAATCTAATCAAAACGGCCTTACAAAGTTATCTCCTGAATTACAGACCCACAGGGCAGTTTCACAGCCAAGCCTGAAAGGCTTGAAAAAACAGGGTTAGATGGGAAGTGCTGACACAAGCCCAGCGGAGAGAATGGCCTCACTATATTGCTGTAACAATCTGAGGGGGGAAAAAAGAATAAAATTTTTTGTCTGCATTAATCTTCAAGCTGCTTCTACGTGACTTGAGATTATGCCACCGAAACCAACATAACTTGGCCACGTAAATTGTGTGTACATTCCTAGTGAATAGGGCCCTTGATCACATTCCTCCCAATTATGCTGTTCTCAAAAAGACCTGAACTGAGTTCTAACATGTTAAGAATGCTCAGGGGGTGAAAAACAACAACGGTGGAGAGAATTTTGCTTCTCTGTTATAAAAATAGACAAGGGGCTTATGGCAACAGCAAGTTAAGACTTTTTCAGGCAACTTCTACGGAAGTGAAGTAAACTGATAAAGTTAGATATAGGTGAGTTTAGGGTTAACTTGATGACAAAGAACTTTAATTACTTTAGGAGGAATCATTTTGGTTATGCCTATGCTTCCACAGGACTTGGATTTTCTCTCGTGGCATTTATCTTACCCTGGCCTGGATAACAGGCATTTGTGTTTTGCTTTACTTTTCATATCTTCACTCCTACCTCTAGCCCCTTAGAGTTGAGTTGTGGGAGGACAAGAACTATGTTTTATTAAGTCTCAGACAGCACTCAGTTAACTGCAGTGAAAATAGCAAATACAAAACACACATTAACTTACTTTAGAACTATTTAGTAACTGGCAGCCTGTACAGTATGAGATATGGGCAGGGGAGCTATATTCTGGCAGATAAAATGATGATAACTCTTGAAATTTATACAGCCACTGGGCCTGAGAGTCTTTGTGTATTTTATCATGAGCCTCTTAAACACCAACGCTCTTAGCCTGGACCAGGCCACCTGTCAAAGCAAATTGGCAGCATTGCTTTCCATTAAAAAAGGAGCACTTAGAGCCGCAGTTAAGAGTGCCATCATCATCACACAGGCTCTGCGTTTCGGGAAACTTAGATTTGCATCCTTCGGTTGCCAATTCCTGGCTGTGTGACCTTGGGCAAATTTCTTCATCTCTTTAAGGGAAATGGTCTAGACAAATTCCAGAGGTGAGTGCCTATGGTTGGCGGGTGTCTCAGGTGCGGTTGTGTGGATGAGCTAGGTTCTCATAATGGCACCAGGATGGGACCCATTGGGAGTCTGGACACAGTAGGGACTTTCGAGAAGGGTAGGAGTTGGGGTTTGGTTTACAACGTTGGCATTATCACAAAATCATCCTGATTTCATCTGAGGAAGTAGGATGGAGACTAGCAATCACTTACCATGTCTGGATCTGAGAATCGCTTCTTGCAACCTTGAAGGTTATGGCCATCCTGCACATGCACCAAATATCATCCTCACGTCCCACTGCCAAGGTTGCTACTGGGAATCCCAGTGTTATCTCCACGCCCTTGACCTGTGAAAGAACTGTGGAAACCCCCAGATGTTTCTTCCTCCTTGTTGACCCACGATAGGAAATTACCATGCTACATACCCTTTTAGGCTTTTTAGGATTGGGGAAATGGAATTAACTGACATTTTTGAGAAGTCCATGAGAATCACTTGAAACATGTGAGGTTTCAAGCAGTGTGGTGGTTGCCAGAGGGAAGGGCATAGGAGGAGATGGGGGTCCTAAGATAAGGTGACAGGAGAAGATTTGACTTTGGGTGGTAGGCACATGGTGTAATATACAGATCTTGTAACATAGTAACCCACACCTGAAACCTATATGCTCATGTTGACCAATGTGCCACCAATCAATTTAATAAATAATTTTTTTTAAATGTGGGGTTTAAGTTTAAATTTTGGCATCTCACATCCTAAGCTCTTTCTGTGTATATTTACACAGATGATAGCACACAGATGTGGTGACTGTTCCTGGAAGATCTTATCCTTATTTTATAGACAGTTGAAAAGGCGACCTCAGAGTGAGGCTTCGAGCCCAAGGTTGTGTAGTGGGTATGTAGTGGAGGCAGAAGTCTCAGGATTTTAGGTCCAGTTGGTTTCATGTCTCTGGAGAGTCTTTTCGGGATTGGAAATTGAGGAAGCTGCAACAAGGGAGAAGCTTTCATTTCTTACTCTTTCTGAAATGGGTCGCATCATCTGACTGTCTGAAAGTAAGTTGACTTAAAAAAAATTAATGGGGATTTTTATTACAAAGGAGGCAGCATTTTAACAACACTGCATGATTCGGTGAATCATTTCAGAATCCCTTACATAACAGGGATTTCCCTCAGGCCATACCAGTCATGGGGTAGAGCTGGGATGTCCTACTGTAGCAAATTGATGTTTCTGCTCCCCTTGTCCCGGCCCTGTGGGAACTTCCAACTCAATCCACCCTACCCTCTGCTCAGACAGGGGAGGGGAATCCTTAGGAACAACAGTATTTTCTACACACTTCACTTCTGTGTCTGGCAATGACAGTGTTTCCTGACCAGCCATGGGCCACACAGTCATGTGTCAGCCTTGTCTGCTCTGGTTCAGATGCCTGCACTTCCCACATGCAATACAGAATGTCTTTCTTTTATTTCCAGTGGGTGTGGTCATTTTCTGTCCTACCAAAGGAAAGGAGGTTGTGCTCAATGTGCAAGGCTCTTTTTTTATGGATTCCTCTCCTATTACCTCTTGTATCAGTCAGTCCCAGCTATCTCCACTCTTGAAGAGTGAGGTTCATAAGAACCATGTTGGTCTGCCCCCCTTTCTCCCTTCAGGACAGTGTCAGGTCTCTTCCTCCAGCTATTTCTTCCCATCTCCTTTAATAGATTCCTCTCTCTTTTTTCTTTTTTAAAAATATTATTTCTGATTTCTTTAAAAAAATTCTTTATTGTTTAAGGTATTACATATAGTATTATGCAATCTCCTTTTCCCGCTATTGACCTCTCCCTGGCCATCCCTACCCCCCAGCACATCCCCTTACCCCCCTACTGTCTGTGTCCATTGGTTATGCTTAAATGCATGCCTACAAATCCTTTGGTTCATCTCTTACCCTCTCCTCCCCTGCCTTCCCTCTGAAGTTTGACAGTCTGTTCAATGCTTCTCTGTCTCTATTTTTGTTCATCAGTTTATATTGTTCATTATATTACACAAATGAGTGAGATCATGTGATATTTATCTTTCTCTGACTGGCTTATTTTGCTTAGCAAAATGCTCTCCATGTCCATGCATGCTGTTGCAAATGGTAAAAGTTCTTTCTTTTTTACAGCAGCATAGTATTCTATACAGTAGATGTACCATTGTTTTTTAATCCACTCATCTGCTGATGAGCACTTAGGCAGTTTCCAAATCTTAGCTATGAACATAGGGGTGCATATATCCTTTCTCATTGGTGTTTCTGATTTCTTGGGATATATTCTTAGAAGTGGGATTACTGGGTCAAATGGGAGTTCCATTTTTACTTTTTTGAGGAAACTCCATACTGTTTTCCACAGCAGGAAAAATTTCCATCAGTAGTGCACAAGGGTTCCTTTTTCTCCACATCAGCACTTGTCATTTGTTGATTTGTTGATGATAGCCATTTGACAGGTGTGAGATAATATCTCATTGTCATTTTGATTTTCATCTCTTGGATGATTAGTGATTTTGAGCATGTTTTCATGTCTCTTGGCCTTCTGTATATCCACTTTCTAAAAGTGTCTTTTAAAGTCCTTTGCCCATTTTTTGATTGGATTATCTTCTTTTTGTTAAGATGTATGAGTTCCCTATAAATTTTGGAGATTAGGCCCTTATCAGATATAACATTGGCAAATATGTTCTCCCATGCAGTGGTATTCTTATTGTTTTGTTGATGGTTTCTTTTGCTGTGCAGAAGCTTTTTATTTTGATGTAGTCCCATTTGTTTATTTTCTCCTTAGTTTCCATTGTCCTAGGAGTTGCATCGGTAAATACATTGCTACAATATATGTCTGATATTTTGCTGCCTATGGATTCTTCTAAGATTTTTATGGGTTCCTGTCTTACATTTAAGTCCTTTATCCATTTTGAGTTTATTTTTGTGTATGGTGTAAGTTGGTGGTTTAGTTTCATTTTTTTTTTTTTTGCATGTACCTGTCCAATTTTCTCAACACCATTTATTGAAGAGACTGAGTCAAAACAGTCTCTTCAACAGATTCCTTTCTAAATAGAACCAGCAGGGGTTTTTTTTGTGGGGGCTGGAAGGTCGGGATGGGGGCAGGTGGCTTTTGTTATAGCTGCTTAAAAGGGAAGGAATCCAGGATATCAGAATATAAAATAAGGAAATTATTTATAATAATAAAAACGTAGTATGCTAATTAGACTGAACAGCCAAACAAACGACCTTCTGACATCATTCCAGATGTCCTTCCAGACGAAGCCCTGAGGTGGGGGTCAAGGCAGAGGTGGTTAGGGGCGATCAGGCAGTCAGGCAAGTGGATTGGGACGATCAGGCAGGCAGATGAGTGGTTAGGGGTGATCAGGCAGGCAGGCAGAGGTGGTTAGGGGTGACCAAGCAGGCAGGCAGAGTGGTTAGAGGCAATCAGGCAGGCAGGCGAGTGGTTAGGAGCCAGCAGTCCCAGATTGTGAGTTTAGGCCTGCAGGATTGGGCCTAACCTGGCAGTCGGACATCCCCTGAGGAGTACAGGATTGTGAGAGGGTGAGGCCGGGCTGACGGGCCCCCCTCCCTGTGCATGAATTTCATGCACCAGGCCTCTAGTTCAGATATATTTGTCAACTTAACTCTGGGTCCCTATGAAGTTTTTGTATTGTCTTTAATAGACTTTATTTTTTTTTTTTTAGAAAAGTCTTAAGTTTACAGAAAACTGAACAACTAGTACAGAGAGTTCCCATATACCTCTCCCCACTCATGAAATACTGAAGAATAAATGCAATCTTGCAAGGAAATACAATATTTCTAACCTGCCAAACCACTAAGTGATTTCCAGGGAAATGAATAAAATTAGCATTCTAAATAGATCACTTATTATTTTGGCTCACTGGTGATTTATAAAGGCAAATTACTAAATGTACTAATTTCAGAGCATTTTTCAATTATTCAGATAAAAAGAACAAATAGTGAAAAATGTTTATTTTATCATTTAACTTACTTTTTTTTGTTAAAAGAGGTCTAATATAATAAAGTAGTGTTCTAACAATAACTAGGATTTTCTAATTGCTTATTCCCTTTGCAGTCGCTTCTGTTCTGGGTTCCCATTCTAGCCTAGCCCATTTGTTCAGAACTACAGATTGACTCTTAAAAGCTACCTGCAGTTGAAGTATGTGACCAGAGTGGGAGCTCTACTAACTCTGTGGTTTCATTTTTCTGCAGCTCAGCCCCTAAAACCTTTAATGGGCCAGGGAGTTTGAATGAAGTCTTCTCTAGTGATCTAGTAATGGTTGACAAAGCTTGCTGAAAAGATTGTAAATATTTGTTGATTGTCAACAGAGAAAAAGCCTTTTACTCCTCCATAGTAGCCTAGAGCAGTGGTTGGAAAACTGCGGCTTGTGAGCCACATGCGGCTCTTTGGCCCCTTGAGTGTGGCTCTTCCACAAAATATGGCCTGGGAGAGTCTATTTTGAAGAAGTGGCATTAGAAGAAGTTTAAGTTTAAAAAATTTGGCTCTCAAAAGAAATTTCAATCGTTGTACTGTGGATATTTGGCTCTGTTGACTAATGAGTTTGCCGACCACTGGCCTAGAGGAAAGTGAAGAAGCTTTTACATACCCATTTGAATTCAGTGTTTTTATTTCCTATGCTTTGAGGTCCTAGACATACGTGTCAAGAATATACCTTTTCTTTCACCTTCAAGGGAGAAAAATGAGAACAAAAGAGTTTTCTTAAGTTTTTCTTTATAACACAGGGAAATGTACAAATAGTTACCAAGTTGGACAAGGCTAAGCACAGCTCCTCATGAATAAGAAGGAACTTTTAGTTTCAATCCACTGAAGGAAGATGCAGTAGGTGGAGTAGGCAGCTGCTGATGTCGTGAGATGTGAACATTACCAAAAGAATTGCCTGCACAAAAATATCTTTCCCCTGGGTCTATCCTAGATAAAAAGGCAGCCAGATATTGGAACTTCTCTTCTAGATAAAGACATTGTCTCCTTTAGGTGCATTAAAATGCACACCTATTTCTTGGGAAAAGTGAATGTTAACAGATTAGGAAAAATTCAAGTGTGTGTATGTGTGTGTGTGTGTGTGTGTGTGTGAGAGAGAGAGAGAGAGAGAGAGAGAGAGAGAGAGAGAGAGAGAGAGAGAGAGAGAGAGAGAATTTTTTATTTTAAGAAAATTATAGATTCACATGCATTTGGAAGAAATATTACAGAGAGATCCCATATACCCTTCACCCAGTTTCCCCACTTTGCATAACTATAATGTAGTAGCAAAACCAGGAAATTGACATGGATGGGATCTGCAGACCTGATTCAGAATTTTCCAGTTTCACATATACTTACTTGTGTATGTGTGTTTAGTTCTGGGCAATGTTATGACATGTATAGATTATTGTAGCCACCACTATAGTCAAGATGCAAAAAAATACAAGTTCTGTCACAAGATCCATTGGGACCCCCAGAGCAAAACTTTCCCATTAGAGAGGACCTACATTGGGCAGGAAGGGGCCAGCAGTAGTTGTCCTTCCATGCTCATTCACTGGTTGGGAGCAGCCTGTGGGGAGTGTGGTCTCAGTATAGACACTGTAGTGGATCAGAAGATGTGGCAGCTGACTATTGGCAAACTACATTCCTTGCAGCAGGTTCTTTCTTGACAGGAGATCTGACACACACAGTGCTTTGACTGCCAGGACTGCCTTTCTTTGTCTTTTATGGCACTGACATTTAAAAAAAATACATTTTTATTAATTTCAGACAGGAAGGGAGAGGGAGAGAGATAGAAACATCAATGGTGAGAGAGAATCATTGATTGGCTGCCTCCTGCATGCCCCCTACTGGGGATTGAACCCGCAACATGTCCTTTACCGGAAATGAACCTGGGACCCTTCAGTCTGCAGGCCTATGCTTTATCCACTGAGCCAAAAAGGCTAGGGCTCTTTTGTTTTTAATAGAACATCATTAATTTTGGGATTGTTTTGATGTTTAACCCAGTGTTTTTCCAATGTTTTTTCATAGGCTCTTTTACTGATAATACCTATTGACATCCCTTTGAAATGATACTCTAGAGCAGTGGTCAGCAAACTCATTAGTCACAGAGTGAGTTGACTGCTCTAGAGAACAAACTTTGGGAAACTACACATGTTGATGTTGCTGTAGAAAGTGATCTTTCTCCCTCTTTTGTATACTAAGATTACTCTTCCTTCAAAATTCACATTCCCTAATTTCGTAGGAGGTCATAATCTCTTCCCATGATATGCTGTACATGTCTTTCCCATCACACCTGTTAGACAGGCTGTCATCTATTGACTTGTCTCGCTCCTGTAGAAGATGTCCAATAAATGATTGTATGAAGTACTGCACTATTTCCAAAGGGCAACATTTCTAGGAGTCCTAATAATGTTACCTAAATTTTATTTACAGAGTATCAAAATACTAAGGGCAAATAATTTAGACAATTCATAAGAAACAAGAAGGGAGAATATAGCATATCCTCTTACACTCTGGTAAAAAAATCTTATTAATGGGAATTCTTAAAAAGTTTTTATCCTTAAGTAGGTTACTTAATAGTTACAAATATATTCCTATGAGTGTGCCATCTGAGGCAGAAGCTCCAGTATCGGTGTTATTGATAAGACTTTGAGCCCTGAGAGTTTATGTGTTGGATTCAGAGTTGGAATGAAGTGCGTGAGTTCCTGGACAGGCCAAAAACTTGGCACCCCTATAAATCAACTTAATTAATTTATTTTTAATTTCTTTATTGATTAAGGTATCACATATTTGTGTTCATCCCCCATTCCCCTCCTGAACCCTTCCCATCACACCTGTTAGACAGGCTGTCATGCCATGCATGCCCCCACCCCCCTGTTGTCTGTGACCACTGGTTAGGCTTATATGCATGCATACAAGTCCTTTGGTTGATCTCTCCCTCTTACCTCCACCCTCCCCTACTTTCCCTGAGGTTTGACAGTCTGATTGATGCTTCCCTGTCTCTGGGTCTGTTTTTGTTCATCAGTTTATGTTGTTCATTATTTCCCCTAGATGAGTGAGATCATGTGATACTAGAAATACACTTATAAGAACCAAAAATGAGACAAGCAATAATGGTTATGCTGCGAGGCAAATGAATCAGTCTGTAGTGAGTTTCTTTCTGGGCCAACAGTTCTTTTGAGTCCCAATTTCAATGTCAAACAGTTCCTTATGTGTACATGTCAGCAATGATAATTCAGTTCTGGATGGTGGACAAATGGTGGTAATGCAGGTCCGACCCTCTCTGGTTTGGTCCTGGGCAACCTGCAGTGACACACAGCTGCTGACTGCTAGTATGGCAAGGCGTTGTCAGCATCTTCCATCTCTGGACTGTTTCTCTTCTGTCTTCATGGTTGGAGCAATTCCTCTCTGTTGCAGGAATCCACATGAAATCAACTTACTTTAAATAATCAAGTAGAGGAGAGGCTGAGCACTGCAGGGGGACAGCGTAGAAGAAAGACCACAGAAAGCAGAGTCCTGCCTGTTCTTTGTAGGTCCAAGCCCCTTAGTGCTGTCCTCAACTTCATGTACACCACTTAGCAAATCAGAAACACTGAAGTTAATCCACTTCTTTAGAAAGTGGGGCTCTAAGTCCCTTGGGAGGTCTCCCATCCCATCCCACCCCATCCCATCCCACCCAATATTTGCCTTTTCCAAGTATTTCTTTATGCCACATATTTTATAATTCCTAAGAAAATTTTTGGTAAATACAATGTTCTACATTATCAGCAAAGGTGGATTGTTCCCTAGTATGTTAACTCCCCATAAAATAGCCTGGCTAGCAGTCTCTTAATATAGCTCTGATTGAATTTGGGGAATTAAGAGACATTATCTTGGAACCAAAATTTCTACTCCTTATTGATCTTTTGTTTCAGGTACAGATAATGACCTCCATTTTCATTTTAAGATAATTACCTAATGTAATGCACATATTGACTTGTAAGATTTGTGCACTTATAATATTTCAGTAATATAATTACCTACTGTTTGTTAAAACTTAGACCATCCATGAACAAAATGGATGGCTGCTTATGGGATAAAATTTGAAGGGAAATTGAAAACTCTATCTGGTTAAAATATATTTCCTACTGACTTACAACTAATTTTTAACTTAATTAACTGAAAAAGGCATATAAGTAATACTCATCATTAGGTAAAAATAGATAATTTAAATAAGCAAAAGTAATAAAAATGAAAATAATTCCAAAACACCTGCCAAAGGTTTTACAAAACACATTTTGTATATATTCTTCAAGGATTTTCCTGGAAGGATGTGCACACAAAAATATATATACACATAAAATATATATTTACAAAGACCAGATGGTTCTCCATATTGTGCTATGTAACCTACTTTTTATATTTCATAATGCATTATCAAAGAATTTCCACACCAATAAATATATATAATTTATTATTTTAAGTGTTTGCATATTATCTCATTATGTAGATTCCTAGACATTACTTAAATACTTTGATATCCTCTACTGTATTTAACTATTCCCCTATTTTTTGGTTATTCTGGATATTTCCAAATTTTCTACGTATCTATCCATTATGATAAATAACATGATGGTAAACATCTACATTACACACATCTTTGGGTTCAATTATTTACTTGGTATATACTATCAAAAGCTTTTGCTGAGTCTTTCTGATTCTTGCTACTGGCTTTTTAAAGTCAGAAGATCCAGTTCCCTAGAAGATTCTAAAAACAGTTTACCTGGAAGAAGTAATTAATGATTCTATTAACCAGGACCAATGGACCAGATTTGCTTTAGGACTCAAAGAAGCTGGGTGAGCAGCTTAGAAAAATCACATTTAAAAATAAATATATAAAGAGGATTAAATAAATTTTCTTTGCAGGCCTTAAGGCCTGTGTGATTAGTTTTCATGGTAGCTGGTATTGTTAAGTGTGGACAATGCAGGAAAGAGCACTAAAAGGAGTGGTGTATGTGTGTGTAAATTTGTGGGGAGGAAAAGTGGGATGCAGACTTCACTATCTCAGTTTGGCCTGCTGTATGTCTTGGAAGGTAACAAGTATTCTGTATTAAACTGACCATGTAGAACTACTGTGCACCTTTTTTGGAGAAACCTGCTTCACTGTTAGAATAATACACGTCTGCAGATTATTTTTTTTCCCCATATTTGGATCTATAATACCTTTATTTGCCACCTTATCCACTGTTATTTGTTTTCTGATGGTTAGATGTGGGGAAGTATGGATGAGAGGGAGTTCTGAACCTTTCACAGAGAAGACAAAAACATATAAACTTGAGAAACTGTCTTGTGCTCTCCCTTGGCCATTCAATCATCAGTGAGCTACTGAGCATGTTAGCATCCTGGACAGATTTGAGCTATGGAAAGAGTCAGCTTTCAGTCAGGTAACTCAACCAGGGGGCCAACGTAGTGACATCAAGGATAAGGCACCTTTAGTGGAGGAAAAGAAGCTCTAACCAAATGCCATTTATGGGACTGCTCACTTGTTCACTAATAGTAACCAATGCTTCTGTTGCTTTGAATATCTAGTTGACCATTCACAGGAGAGGAGAGCTTGGATCCATGCTCACTAAGCCTATGCCTTTTCCAAGCCTCTCTCACAATTTGTAAAACAAATTACCTCTAGATTTCACATCATCTATTTATACTTAAGAGTTAGACATCTCCTTAAATTTAAGACACAGAAAAATGCGGCATTATTTCATCAGAACAACAAAGGCTTGCGTCAGATTATATTTTCCAAAAATGACCACAGCAGCATTTCCATTGCGGCAGGCTCCTTCAGAACCAGGCTACTTTGCCATCAAGAGAAGGAGTTTATTTCCCCTCCCTGACACCTGGGCAGACTCATGACCTCTCTCTCCAACCAGTAAATATGACAGAAGTGATGCTGTGTGACGTCTGAGGCTAGGTCATATTAGTACACAGCTTCTGCCTGGCTATTGTTGTGGCAGCCACAAAATGGTGGAAGAAGCCTAGGTCAACATGAACAGCTATGCCATGTATGTATGTTCCAGTCAACAGCTCCTATGAAGTTCCCATCTGACAGCTAGCATTAAACATGAACAAATGAGCCTTCAGAGGATTTTAGCGTCCGCCTTCAAGCCTTTCAGTATCAGACATCTAGGAGCAGATACAAATCATTCCCATTGTGCCCTGTCCAAATTCCAAATATATAGAATCCATGAACATAATAAATGGTTGTTTTACTCCACTAAGTTTTCTGGACATTTTTAATGCAAGCAGAATAACGAAAACAAAGCCATTGGCCAAACTCAATACTGTAATTGGTCGATCACTCAACAGACAGGTATTGTGAGCCTGCTCTGATCCAAGCACTCTGTTAGACTTGTGGAGTTTATAAAAAACACACAACCAAAACCAAAAACCATATTCTTTATCCTTGAGGAGTCCAGTAATCTAGTAGAAGAATCCAAATATGAAGTGCAAAAACACCCTAACAATATGTGGTAAGTGCCAAATGAGGTCATTAAACATGTTTTGTGCCCAAGTGGATGCAGTGACAGACCACAGTAGGTAGAGCAGAGAGACTGGGCTTTATTACATAGCACCACAGCCCCCCAGCACACAGCAAATTCTAAGGGATTGTTCATTTGACCAAGTTAGGGATTTATGGAAGAGTGTCAGGTACTTGGAGAGGAAAGATAAAGGTGTTTTAAGCAGATTGGAAAAGAAAGTATTGAGTCTGGAGTATTGGGGTGTAGATAATAACAATAACAGTATTAAACCCTTATGTACTAGTCTATAACAGTATATACTTTATAAGGCACTTTCACAAACATTATCACATTTAATCTTTATAATGACCTTGTGAAGTAGGATATCTAATCTCTATTTTATGGACAATAAAATTTAGGCCCAGTGGTCTAAAAACCACTTTGGTTTTATTAGAACTTTCTGGTAGGGATAGTGGTGACTGAAAAGGAAAATAAAGAGAACTAACATTTAATGAGCACCCACCAAACACCAGCCATTTTGCTTGGTTATTTTAATAACTTATGTAGAAACCTTAAATCTAATTTTATACCAACCTTGGAAGTAATTGTTATTATCCTGGTTATACAGATGAGGAAACTGAGGCTCAAAGACATCAAGTAACTTTCTTAAGGTCACACAAGTAGTAAGTTAGAATCTAGGGATAGACTTTTTCAAATGTGACGGCAAGTTCAGCAAGTCTCCTATGATCCTGTGGGATAGTCTCTCTGCACCCCTCTCCATAGTTTCAAACAAACCTCCCTTTCACACTTTCACAGAAACTTCATCTAGATGTTGCCTATCTGAAGCACTCAAGGCATTAATATGGGAATGACTAATGGGCTTAGCACCTTTCCCCCCTCAAAAGAGCTAGTTGTTAACCTCAAAGAATTCCTAGTGGATAGAATGTGAAAGGGAAATCTGTCTCTCTCTAATAAACTGGAGCACTGATGATATACTTAGTAGGTCAGCAATGAACTAGGGATATGACCTTGAACTAGCCACTTAAGTCTTCTGGGTCTGAGTTTCCTCACCTGTAAATGAGAGTTGTTGCATGATCTTCAAGGTCTTTTCCAGATCGATTCTTTTATGATTCTATAGATACCAAACTGAGAGGTAAAATGGGGAATATACTTTTAAAAACTTGTTATATAATTCAGCCTTTTGCTTTTCTTCACCTTTGGAAAGTATATTTTGCTCACTGAGAGCGAAAACTAATTACTGAGAGGAGTGACATTGTGAAGCACCAGTATGTATCGGATCCTCTATGTAGCTTAGTGTGCTTTCAGAATTACCACCAATAATGGGCAGATCACTGTAAGCCCATGATTTCAAAGGTATCTATGTAAAACTGCTTTATGTACAGAGGTGATTTCCCATGTCATTCTACCCTAGGTTTTCCTCTGGCAAGCACATGCCCATTTTTCAGTTGATGCTTTTGAGAAGTTTCTACTTGATGAGATTACTCTAAGAATAAGTCCCAACAATTTGTTCTCATCAAATATCAGAGGGTTCTAATTGCATAAAACTAACCACTAAACACGTCTGTTGTAATTTGGACTTGATAAAGCAACAGAAATTATGATGTTAATTGCGTTCTTCCATTTTCTCTGTGTGTTAATTGCCACTGATAATTGCCACTTCCCAGGGAATCATAGAATACAGAGATGTTAGGTAGGTTGCCCTCCTTGTCTATATTAAACCATTTGTAACAACAAATGAATATGTAGGATCTGGTAGGCAAAAAAAATTGATGGCCTTAATTTTATTGCTTGGATTGAGTTTATGTGTTCCTAAACTGCTCTTTAATTGTTATGTCCTTGACTATTTTTGAAAGCCTGGGCTTTTATAAGTTGTTACATAAGATCCAATGATAGGTATACCTCTTATCTCCAAAAGATGATTTATTTATATTCTCTTGCATTTATATCTAGGAAATATCAAACAACTCAACATCAATGTATTTCTTGGTAATTTTCAATTGCTTATAAAACAAAATATTAGCATAGAGCTTTAAATAGGCCACAATCAAGGAAATGATTGTTAGATGCTTCATAAAGCTTATTAAGCTTACTTTCATTTTTGTCTTCTACTTCTTAGTTGCTTAGTCCTTAAAGAAGATGAAAAAATGCTGAATTTCCTTTATGGCTCATTTCACATTGATAGCCCTTGAATGATTGTCTTTTGCCCCAAATGAAAGAAAATTTTGTTGTAAGTATAATCATTTTAGAATGAATCTCAGAATAACATAAATATTAACTGTTGCTCCAAAAAGGATAAAGAATTGACCCGAACCTACCTATCCCACTTTATTTCCAAATATGCTAAAGGTCAACTTTTGGTTGTCCCATCTACTATGCTTTTTTCCAAAACCTTTTGCCTGCAGTAACCACATGCTGGTTGAGATTATGATTAACACAATTGTCATTCTTTAATGCTGCCCAAACATATTCCAAAACGCACTTTCTGTGGTGGTGTTGAGCATCCGACCTCTGTAAGCATTTGCTTAAATAATTTTTAAGGATGCAAAAAATATATGCTAAAATGCAGCTGGCAATTTAGTTCAGCTCTGGAAGCATATGCAAACTACAAACAGCAGAGCTTGTGTAATATGTTTTCACACTTTTTGGAGAATGCAACAATTCCATAGGCCATTACTGACTAGAAATGGTGACATTGCCTAAGTTCCCCACATTTGGGATTGGTGGAGGTCCTCCTGGTCAGAGTGTCCTCTCAAACTTGCTTCTTTTAATTAGCATCATCACTGTTTTCCTTATTACGGTTGTTTCCAGCATATTAAATAGAAAGATGCTATACATTTCTAGTTGAGAAGCCTTATACAGACCTGTATACAAGCTTAGGAAGTAGCATTAGGTCACACAAATGTTTCCCAACCCTTGCCACTAAGAGGACCATGGTTCTCTATTCAGGCTCCATATCGTAATCACCCAGGGAACTTAGAAAATATTATAGATTTCTAGGCTTTTCCCTGGACATATGCATTTAGTAGTTCCAAAGTGGGATCAAAGCTTATATAGTCTAAAAAAGTGCCAAAGGTGGTTCTCCCGCACAGTGATCATGAGGTCTTAGGTATAGTAAAGTAATATCAAGAATCTTAATTTCTTGTCTACCTTGTAAAAGGAAATACCTACAAGTTAAAGTTTGAAATAGGTAGACTTGGGCCACAGACTGGGCTCTACCACTTACTGTGTGAACTTGGACAAATCACTCACCTTTTTTGAACATCATGGTTTTCATCTGAAAAAATGGGGATAACAGTTTCCTAGTAACATGTTGTAAAAATTAAATGAGATATTATATGTGCATTGCCTGGCATTTAGTAAATAGGTAATATAGCTTATCAGTGATTTGATTTTTCTTTAGGTTGGTAATCTAAAGGAACTTGTATCTGAGTGATCAAAATATACCATTAATATATGAAAGGATATTTTATCTACCTGTGACAGGAGGACTGGAGGGACTAAAAAATGTAAAACCTGGCAGTTGACATCAAAGCACTTGAAAATGGAAGGTTAGTCAATTTTCTGATGGAGAAAATAGGAAAAATGGAATGAGTCTTTTTCATTATGAGGGGAGATGCCTTAAAAAATGATTCTCTGAAAAATAAGATGTAATAATGGCTGTTGGTTTTTGGCCAACTTCAACTGGAGAAAAGAACTGATATCTTCCTACTCCCAGCTCCCACCCTGGGGGGCAAAAAGGTAGGTCTCTTCCCTAATCTCCTGATTCTACCCTGGTTATTCCCACTTCATTGCCTGGGCTTACTCTTTTCCCTCTTCCAAGATCAGTCACTTGAGTCCCTTGTCCTCTTGTCTCTTTCCATCTGCCCAGCCTTCAGTGAAGCCTTTCCCCACCTCTTAAACTTCTGTTGTCTTAGTCAACACCTTAAACTGTATTTATTTTATTATTTTGTAGATGTTAGCTCTGTCTTTTTAAGTGAACTTCAAATTTCCTGAGGGAAAAGATATTCTTAACTTGCATTTTGATCTTTTTCCTTGGCCCGGCATACAAAACCTTAGGAATAAAGAATTGCTTCAAAAAAATGGATCGAGTGCCACTGAGGGTCATGTCTATGTGAAACAGACAGCCAGTGTGGCCATCTTTCCTGGT
Source organism: Corynorhinus townsendii (assembly GCA_026230045.1). NCBI lineage: Eukaryota > Metazoa > Chordata > Mammalia > Chiroptera > Vespertilionidae > Corynorhinus > Corynorhinus townsendii. The sequence continues at coordinate 165,384,270 of JAPDVU010000001.1, read as the reverse complement.
GTGCTAACAACTTAAGGTTCAATTTTACCAGCTATTCTTTGCTTTCCAAGGAAGAGATGCAGCCATGGCCAGGTAGCTCAGGTGGTTAGAGCATCATCCCGATACCTCAAGGTTGAGGGTTTGACTGCAGGCAGGATGCATATGAGAATCAACCAATGACTGCATAAATAAGTGGAACAACCATCAGTGGCACTTTCTCTCTCTCTCTTTCCTTTCCTCTCTCTAAAAATTAAAAAAAAGAGAGAGACGCAAACCAGATTATTTTAACTGTTCATTGACTTTCCTCATTGATCAATTTGGAGTTAATTTTCTTTTCTCCTTTAAATAATGATTCTCAAAATTGTTTACATGTTAGAATCATCTGGGGGAACTTTAGAAAATCTTCATGTCCAGACTACACCCCAGAACAATTACATTAGAATTTCTAGGAGTAAGGCCAAGCCATCAGTATTTAAAAAGAAAACAAAACAAAACAAAAACAAAAACAACAAAACACCTCCTCAGCAGATTCCAATGTACAGCCAAAATTGAGAACCACTGTTTTAGATCAAACTATGTCAAATATGATTACTAGAACCCCAGATAGGAAACAGATAACAAATAAAAAATAAACATCCAGGAATAGGATTTTTAATTTACCCCACCAGTCCTGTGGACTCCCTTCTGAATCCGACTACTCTTTTACTAACCTGCTCTGAGGCACACTGCTCAATGGACCTGAAGCTACAGTTTGAGGATGAGCCACCACAGGATCTTACACCCACTGTTAATAGCTCTTGGATTGCCCATCCTGCAAATTAGTACCCATTATCCAAATCTCAAATTGAATGCTACTTCTTGGCAGAAGACTTTTCTCACCACTTCCATACTCCATCAGTATTTGAAGCACTAGTTATATGTTCTCAAACACACTATTTTCCTTTATAACACCCATGATACATATAGAAATTTGAGTGATCATTTGCTTAATATACCACCTTCTTCCACAGAATTTTAAGTTTTGTGATAAAAGAGACCATATCTGCTTGATTCATTGCTATAAAGCCGACACCCATCATAGTGCACATGGTAGGAGCTCAGTAAATACCTGCTGAAGGAATGACAGTAAGAGTACTACCGTGGTGGGAGAATGGCAGAATTCTGTGCCTCTCTCTGGAACATTCTACCATCAGTGAGGTAATGCAGAGTGGTGAGCACCTTTACTCACGCAGTTTTGACCAGTGATTCACAAATGTGACTTGGATGTTTTATTGAAAATACAAGTACCTAGGGTTCATTTTCAAGAGATTTGACTTCAATATTGTAAGGTCAGAACAAGCAATAATTTTGCCAGCTGATTCCGGCACTCTGGGCTAAAGTCCAGTGTTTAGAAACTGTCTTAGGCATTGCCCTGAAATGACTGTCAGAATCACTGTGCAATTTGGAGCCTGTAGTCTCTGTGGCTCACTTGTCCTTTTTGCTCTGTGATGCAATTGTGAAAGTGAGGTTGAAGGTTTTCTCTGGAGAAAAAACACATTGCTTTATACACTTGCTCTGAAGAGATAATGCTCTAAATATCATCCACTCTGTTTAGTAATGTGGCTGGCCAAACCTAAGGTTTTTTAGAAATCAATGCAGTAAAATCTGATGATTTGGCAAGGTAGCACTTTTCCCCCAAATGTTTTGGAAACTTAATCATGTTGGCCATGGCCAGTGTTGAGCACATTTTTATATGCCTATGTCTATTTTCAGAGACAGGTCAACGTGGTAAATATTATACCAAGTATAATTCATGGCATTTGCATTTGTGCTAGAAAAAGATACACAGATTATACCACTTCAGCTATTCAGAGGTCATTCAACTAGCAAACACCCCTAGCCAGATAGAGCAAAGAGGGATATAATAAGCAAAAAGAAAATCCATATACCCAAAAAATGGATACTATAGAAACCATATAATTAAAAGTAAATTTTTTTTTTTCTATAGGAGAACCCATTTACTTAGAATCTATTTACTGTAATTTTAAACATAATTTAACTGCCTTGGGAAATCACGATTAAATACAATAAACATACAAACATCAAAAATCATAGCTATATAGCACTTCTTGGGCTAAAATGGTTCTTTATTTTAGTATCTACCTTTTTATAGTCAATAGTTTATTGGTAACATTTACACATGTTATATAATTTAATAGTTACCATAATCACTGAGAAATGCAGGAAAGATAATATTCCTTTACAAAGAAGGCAACTGTGTGTCAGGGAGGTTGAAGAACTTGATAACATCATTGTAATTCCTAATCTAATAACCTTCCTGTTGTGCTAGGTTGCCTTGCAAAGTGTAGAACGATCACTAATAATCATAAAGATCATCTGGAATCATCAAGCAAAGTTTGAAATTTAGCATGCTTAGTATAAAAATGTAGAGCAGTCAACAATAGTTTAGAAATTGTCAATTAACAGCAATTAAATTAAAGTAACAATGTTTGAGGACCTAAAGGAGTAAGTTTTTGTTACATGAAAAAGTCACTTAAGTGAAATGTTCATTTAGTAGGAATTCAAATGAAAAAGGACATTCAGGCACATGCATACACACATATATTGTAAAATGAACTTTTCACTTACTATGAATCACTATCATTTCTATGTGCACGTATTTTTTATGTGGTGTGGGCTATTTATTATTAAGTTGATCTACAAACCATCCTACCATGCTCAAAATGGCCCAGGAAAGGAAGGAAAGAAGACAGCAGCAGTCCATTAAAAGTATAGAGAGATTTTTAACAGACAGACAGCATGTACCCAAACTGGAAGAGAGCCAAGACACAGAGACTAACTTCTCCACAAAAAAGTGGGTTAGGGACCTTGGCTTGTGTTAAAAGTTCTGCTTGGCAATATATCTGGTGGGACTATTATAATAGATTATATAATTTATGCTTTTTCAAATTCTAACCGTGTACTTTATCCAATCTTAGGATCAGATATTGGCTGATAGGAAAAGGCAGAGGAAAGTAATTCTATGCACCCCTGCCTTCCTCCAGCAACCCCAACAATGTGTGAATAGACTGAAGAAGATTTTGTTTTTCAGATATTTACAGGGGTATTATAACCCTTGCAAGAAAGATGCAAAGTGCTGTTATTTTGCAACTATTTCATTCATTACCTTATCTTATGATAGATCTAATCAATAATCTATCTATCTATTCACCCATCCATCCATCCATCTTTATTTGCAGAGCTGTGCTGGCTGTTGACCTTGACCTTCTAAGGATGTGGTATTATTATTTTCCCCAGGATATCCTAAAGTAGAGAAGCATTTATGAACATTACACTTCTGCATCTATGTTGATATTAATATAAAGAAGCAATCTCTCCAGATATTAATCTACGGTTTAATTCTTTATGATATTGCTCTTAAACTTTTATAGAGTTATTTTTCCTTCTCTATTCTAAAACTAGGAAAATTGATTTTGAGACACTACATCAAATTCTTCCTCATTCCCTTATACATTAATTTGTTACATGGTTATGTGCTGGTTTAAAAAGGTGTTCAGAATTTTTTGGATACAATTCCTTGCACAGGTGGAGAGTCTAATTCTCTGCCACCTAAAGGTAGAACAGATATAGGTATTTTCTTTTAATAAACAGAAAGTAGCAGAAGTCATAACATGTGACTTCTGAGGCTAAATTACAAGAAAAGCATCACCATTCCCTCTTGATCCCTCTGGGACTGCCCATTCTGGGGAGGCTAGCTGTCATGTTGTGAGGATATCCAAATAGCCTTGAAGGATGCTCCCACAAGGGGGGACTGAGACTACCTGCCCACAGCCAGCACAAACTTGCCAGTCATGTGAAAGGTCCACTGTGGATGTGCATCCTCCAGCCTCAGCCAAGCCTTCAGATAGCTGTAGCCTGGCTGATGTCATGACCGGAACCTAATGAGAGACTCCCCCTGTCCCTCACTCCCCGCCCCAATCCACTCCCCTAAGCCACAACCAAATTCCTGACTCATAGAAACTCTGATAGGTAATATATGATTACTGTTGTTTTCAAGGCACTAAGGTTAGGGGTTAATTTAACCTGCCTTAATTTATATAGCAAATAGTTACTGAGCATCTCATGCATGTCAAGCAGTCTGTTAGGTGCTAGGTACACTGAAGTGAGTAGGAGAGACATAGTTCCCTCCTTTAAAGAACTTATAATCACGTGATGCTTAAAAATATTAAATAAGTAATTATATAATTATTTAATTCCAATAAGTATGAGATGGACTAGCAGGGTTATCAATGCTTATGGTCCGTAACCTGAAGGTCAGGAAAGGTTTCCCTGAGGAACTGACATTGCAGCTGACACAAGAGGAGTTAACCAGGTAAAGAGGAACAGAGACTGAGAAAGAGCTTTTCAAGTGGAGGGACAGTATAGGTGAAGGCCATGTCCAGTGGTCCCAACTAAGAAGTTTCTGTGCTAGAAGCTACTGGGAAATGTTTGTTTCATTTATTCAGTTTCTTCAAAGAAATATTATCTGAGTGTCTACTGTGTGTCAGACACTGTTCTAAGCACTGGTGATACTGTAGTGAACAAATCAGACAACTTACATTCCAGAAGGTAAAAGGATAATAAAGAAAAATAAATGATAAAATTATGGAGCGGGGTCTTCCAGTGTCTGGTCTAGCTTGGAAGTTGTATCCTCCACACAAGAAGAAAAACTGAACAAACTGAACATCAACAATGCTTCTTAGATCCATCAGAGAATTGAGGTCATAGGGAAAACTGTTGCTCACAAAATTGGAGAGACAAACAGGCAGATATGGAGACTTAGAAGCCCAGGAGCAGGGACCAGCACCAGGCTAGGAAAACCAATGTGTAAACGACAAACTAACTGCTAGAGGCTCAGTGTGGACAAGTCAGAGATAAAAACTGCCGAGGGGCTCAGCCTCATGGGAGGCCTCCACACTTCTGCATGTTTTACTTTCGGGAGCCCTATCAGCTTCTTACAGCCAAGACCAGAGGAAAATCCCCTTGTGTTTCTGGTAGGGGGTGGGGAAAAAGCTATTTTGAAATATTCCCAGGGCATTCTGTTCTGTTTAACAAGACCTGCCCTTAGGAGAAACTATTTTACCAGAGCCCAGCCTACTGGGGTTTTACTATCTAACCTAGGGGAAATGCCTACTCAGGCACCCTTTAGTCTTCCTGTCTGTCCTAAGGGTGAGGAGTAGGGGTAGGGGTGGGGACGGGGGGGGGGGCACAAAACAAAACTGAGAAGCACTTGTGAAGGTCACAGCCCAGGGACACAGGTGCAATAAAAAACTGAGACCTAATCACAGGAGCTATAGAATATTTCTCCTCCCACACTCACCATCACATCAATAGGATTTCTTTTTAATAATAGCTGAAAGAATGGTGGGTCTCAGACGATAAGTAAGGACTCTTTAGGAAAATCTATAAAAAATGACAGGGGCAAAAAAAAAAAAAAAAAAAAAAAAAAAAAGACACCAGAAGAAAATTTAACCTCTGACACCTACAGTTAGAGCAAACAGTAAACATAGCCTAACCCCTAGCCAAGTAAACAAAATATATAATTGACAATTGGTAAGTGCTGAGAAGAAAAATAAAGCAGGTAAAAGGGATAGAGTGTGTTGGTGGAGGGAGTGGGTTGGAGTTTTAAATAGGATGGTCCGGAAATGCCTCACTGAACAGGTGACATCTGTGCAAAGATATGAAGGAGGCAAGGGAGTGAGTCATGAAGATAGCTGGGGAAGAACATAGGGAGTGAACAGCAAGTGAAAGGTCTTTAGGAGGGAGTATGCTTGGTGTGTTGGATAAACAGCAGAAAAACCAGTGTGACTGGAGCAAAGTGAGTGAGGTCAGGGAAGAGATTAGGCATGATCTTGTAGGGTATTGTAAAGACTTGGGTCTCTCTGGATACTATGAGAATAGACCACAGGAGAGAGAGCAAGGGAGCCAAGTCAGGAGGTTTTGGAAGTAATTCAGGAGAGAGCTAATAATGACTTTGGTAAGCGAGGAAGCGGTAGAAAAGGTGAATCATCAGATTCTGGATACATTTTGAAGGTAGAGCTGATAGATGCTGCTGATAGGCCAACAAGTAAAACAAAAGGAGGAATCAAGATTGACTCCTTGGTCTAAGCAAAAAGAGAAACACTGAATGAGGAGCAAGTCTCTTATGAGGGAGATGGAATGTCAAGTTAGAAGTACCCATTAGACATCCAAGTGGAGATGTTGAGTAGGCAATTGACATCCACTTCTGGTGGTGGGGGAGAGGTCTGGGCTGGAGATATAAATTTAGGAGCAGTTGGTATATAGATAGAATTTTAAGCCATGAGAACAACTGCAATTGCTAAAGGAATGAACATATATAAAAAAGAGAAGATGGACAAGGACTGAGTCCTGGGATACTCAATGTTAAGAGGTTGATGAAACAAGGAGAAATGAGCAAAGAAAACTGGAAAGTAGGAAGAAAACCAAGAGAAAATGATGTCCTAGAAGACAAGTAATAAAATATTTCCAGAAGGAGAGAGTGAACAATGGTGTTAAATATTACTGAGAAGTCAAATAAAGGAATTGACTATTGGATTAGCAATGTGGACAATATAGGTCAAGAGCAGTTTTGGTGCTTGGAAGGGGCAAAATCTTGATTAAAGGAGGGTTTAGAGAGAATGGTGGAATTGGGTTTAGAGATATGAATATAGATAACTCTTTAGAGGAATTATTGTAAAGAAGAATGGAAATATGAACTTGTAGCTGGAGGGGAAACTAGATGAGAGAAATAATATCATGTTTATATGCTGATGGAATGATCCAGTTAAGAGGAAAAATGATGTAGGAGAAAGAAAAGGGAGGAATATCTAGAAGGATGCTCTTGAATATTTAAAAAGATTGGGGATCTAGTGAACAAGTGGAGAGGTTAGCCTTGGATAGGAAGATGGAGAGTTCATCCCTGGTAACAGCAGAAAGGCAGCATAAAGGGCCCAGACGCCGGTGAGTGGGTGGAGGTGTTGGTGGGAACTTGTGGAAGTTCTCTTATGGTTGTTTCTGTTTTCTCAGTTAAATATCAATCAAGGTCAAGAGCAAGAGAGAAGATGGGGGAGGAGGTGTTGGAAGTTTGAGGAGACTAGAGAAAATACGGTGTGCCGCGCCAGCACAGCCAAGGGTTTGGCGAGCCTGAGGGAGGGCCGGCGAAGGATGTAGCAAAGACAGACAAAGAGAATAAGCTGGGTCTAGGTGGATCTCCTGTGCCTGGCTGAGACCACAGTACAGATACAGACTGCAAGCTGATGCTTTATTTTATAGTCAGAGGTAAACAAGGTAATTTACAGTGTTAGTGCACCTCCCACAGCCCATTAGCTACCCAGGAAAGATCTAGGGAGCAGTCACAAGATCAAGCTTAATTATGCTAAGAGGGCTGTGCCCTCTAAGCTGGGACTTGTTTGGGGCTTTGCCAGCAGGTCAGTCTGAGGCTTAACCCTATAACCGCTCCCTACAATATGGAATTGTAGTCCTAGGATTTTAAATGAACTAGAGAAATGCTCCATGATTGCTGAGCAGAATGAAGGACACACTTGAAATTAATAGTTGTGAATGTGATGAATTTAAAGAGAAATTGTTCAGTGTGGATGATTGTTTTCTTCTAGCTCCATTCAGTGGCATGGGTTCTGATTGAGAGTAACATTTTTGTAAAGGAGGATCACATTATTTGTTCACATCTAACAACCAGCTACTAACATAATTAAGAAATGATGAATTTGTGTAAATTATACTTCATTTAGCACTCTTAAAGAATGGGGGTGGTCTTTGGTTAATTGAATATTTTAGATAATTAAGTTCATTATGTCATACATGAACAAATTTTTATAGAACTAGAAGATGAAAAATTCTCTACTCTGACCATCACATACACATTTTGGGATAGTAATAAGTGTCCAAATATCTAACAGCACTTCGGTGTCATTATTATAAAAAGTAACAATCACTGTATATCCCAGGGAAAAATCTGGTTATCTGAGTTTTCTATATTTACCTAATATTTACCTAATATTGACAATTGAAAATTGTAAAAATGAAAAGTTATGTCACTAAATGTAAGAAGAATATCTTCATAGAAATCCACTGATTGTGTCTTACACAATAATTTGTAATATTTGTGATTGTAATAATGTATGATTGTGTCATACATATAATAGCATTGGAGTAACATTTTTTTTCCTTCCTCTCCATTGCCTTGATCTTGGGTAGTGAAGCGACAAGATACTGTAATTAGATTCCAAATCTTTGGCAATGGCAAACCCAGTGTCAGTGAGGGTGTGATTACCTAGGCTTACTTCATCTTTGCTGCAAAACAGACTTACTTCTCTCAGGTACTTGTGTTTTCTAGTAGCTCAAATTCCTTTTATATTTGTGAATCAGCTTTATTTTATTCACTTATTTTAAAAATTGTCTGGTTACATAATCAATACGTAGTCACTGAATGTAATTTGAAAATATGGAAATAAAATAAAAATTATTATCTCACCACTTAGAGATGAACACAACATACTGGCAAATTTTAATCTAATCTTTTAATTCATACATGATTCTTTATGAAATATAACTATCACTTTGTATCCTTTTTTAGGTAATATTTTATTTTCAGCTTCTCCTATGCCATTGCATTGTCTTTAAAATTACAAATTTTAATGACTACATAGTTGTCTATTGTATGAATGGCCTATAATTTGCTTAATGGCCATTTGGTACTTTAGGATGTCTTTATTTTTTATCTATTTTTTAGGATGTTTTTAAATTTTAGATAACACCAGGTAAACATCCTTGAATATAAATCTGTTTATTTTCTTAAGGCAGATTCCTAAACATGGAATTATAAGGTCAAAGGGTGCAAACATTTAAAAAGTTACATGCAGATATTGCAGCTGCCTCCTAAAAGATCATGCTTTTTGCAGTCTCCCTGGAAGTGAACAAGGGGGCCCATTTCTCTGTACCCTTGAGAATTCCATCAGTCTTTATAGTACCTCTTTGTACACCTTACCTGTGATTACTTCACTGCAGTTTAGTTCTCAGCTGAGCTATTCATTCCCACCACTAACATCTTCATGCTGCTGTCAGAGGTGTCTTTCCACATCACTGATCTTGTCGCTTCTCTGATAAAAACTTCGGGTCCTCCTCAGTCCCAGTAGGTTACATGGTAACACACAAGGTCCTTTCCTTTTCAGCCTCATTGACCATTCACTTCTAAGTGCTTTGATGACTCCATATAAAATGTCTTTTTATTTACAAAACATACAATGCTCATTCATGCCTCCAAGCCTTTAGACATTATTACTCTGTCACATGTCTTCCCTGAAACTCCAATTCATCTTTTAAGACACCAGGCAAAGGTCCCTGTTGGCAATGCTTCCCTGACCTCCCAGGGTGAGGTAGCTGTGCCTGTCACTGAGCTGCAGGCCCAAGGCACCGTGCCCATGTCCCCACTACAGCGCTAATTACTTTGCCTAGCAATTATTTGCTTGCTTGTGTCCTTTGTTACATAGGCAGAATATAAAGACACACATAAATCAATGCAAAAATGCATAAACACAGGCATATTCCCATTATTTCAGACTTCATGTTCTCAAAAGGCCACTGGATGCTCCTTGTTGCTCACCTATGTACAAATGGCTTTGTCTTTTCACACAACTCTTCAGAAAGGTTCCAAACATTTTCTGTTCTCTCTCTTCAGTGACTTAGCCCTACAGTTTATTCACAATACAGAAGCCAGCTGAGGAGCTTTTCCTTAACTCTGTCTCTCCACCTTGGCATCTCTTTCAGGGCGGTTCGGTGGGTACTGCCCATGTCATGATGTGTGTGTGTGGTGCTTCTAGCTATAGATTTGCTGTCCTCAAGGCCCCTGCTCCTCTGTCTACAAACCAACTCCAGTGGAGCTAGACCCACAAACTCAGCTGATAATCTACCTCTCTCATCTCTCTATGATGTAACTTAATTTCTGACTTGAAGCCCCATTCTACGGATGTGGTAAAAAATATTAACTTTTTAATTTATTTTTTAATTTATTTAAAACTATTTATATATTTTGCAATCAACTTCTTTCTTTTTGAGGGTGTGCTCTTTCCCCTTGTGGAACTTGTTAAGTGCGGAGACTTGAGAATGGGGGAAGAATGATGATGGCAACAATTGTTCTCTTGGCCATTGGTCTGCTGGGCCACCATTGAGGAGTCTGTTTCCATGCTCCTTGGCATGTGGGAATCTTTGCTGAACTTTCCCAGAAGTCCTGTGTCCCTGGTCAGATCACATAGCCTTTGTCTCTCAGATCTTACCTTTTTCTGTGGGGCTCCTGGGAAGCAGGGCCCCCATTTCTGCTCTGGGAATCCACAGACAGCTTTCTCTCTATTTTCTCCTCCTGTTGTAGCTGTGGGAAATATGTTTCCCTTCACTTTCCTTCAAGAAACTTTAACAACGCATGTCCTAATTTCTCCTAAGGGCTTAAGAGTTTGGGAGAACAACAACAAAAGAAGCTGAGAAGTCTTTTGAGTAAGGATAGAGCTGACTGAATGCTTTAAATAAAAGAGCATTCCCATCTTATAAGAAGGGAAAACTCAAAATAACATCTTAAATGGTATTCCCAATACAGTAAACAAAATGGAAGCAAGCAAGTAAACAAAAACCAGATTGTTCTCCACTCACCCCCATTCTCTTCACTGTCAACCTATCTGAAAAAGCAGTCTCTGCATTCATTGTCCTCGCTCTGCCTTAGTCACACCTGCAACCACTTGCAATATGTCTTTCACTTCTACCATCCCATTGAAAACACTCTCCTGATCACCAACCCAACTGTTCTTCATTTCTTCCTCCTTCCTTCCTAACACCCTTTTCTCCCTTCCAACCCCCCCACCTGTATTAAGTATACTCTCCTCATCACCAGAATACACATTCCAAAACCCACTGATATCTGAAACCACAACTAGTATTGTGTATTTTTATATATACTATGTATTTTTCTTATTCATACATATTTATGATAAAGTTTAATATCAATTAAGCATAGTAGAAGATTGAAAACAATAAGTAATAATAAAATAGAGCAATTATAACAACACATTGTAATAAAAGTTGTGTGAATGTGACATTATTAAGTAAAACAGGGTTACTTGAGCGCAAGCACTGTGATACCGTGACAGTCTAAGAAAACCAAGGCAAATACTAAGTGACTAATGGGAGCATGGATAAGCTGGACAAAGGTATGCTTCACGCCCAGACAGGATGGAGTGGGATAGTACACGATTCCATCAAACTACTTAGAATGGCATGAAATTTAAAACTTATGAGTTGTTTATTTATGCAAGGTTCCATTTAATATTTTCAGATTGTGGGCAATAGAAACGTTGAAAAGAAAAACTGTGGATAATGGGGCACTACTGTTCAGTGGCAGGCACTGAGCTATGCATTTGAGACACAAGAATGAATTAGGTATTTGTTTTGCTTTTTTAAATTTATCTTTATTGTTGAAAAATTTACAGATATCTTCCTTTCCCCGCCTTGACCCCTTCCACCCTACTCCCACCCCCACCCAACACACTCTTCTTGTTTTGTAGGAATTTAGGATCAGGTGAGGAATACAGGTAGTAAGTGAGTACTGCACACAAAAAATCTGTTTCTTCTGTTTTTGATGCCAGAAAGGCCCTGGCCTCTTCCTGATGATGTTTACATTTCTAACTCCTCCTCCTTAAATGTCCTCTCCTTTTTCCACTGGCTCCTCTTAAATTTTCTACTCACTAAACTCCTTCCAAGAGTTTGCCCTGGGTTTCTTCTCCCTAGGCTTGCTTCCTCAGAGAAGTTCTTTGTGTTCATGTGGATTAATCCTAAAGCTGCATCTTTGGGTTGGCTGAACAAGTTCACTTAGATATCCTCTTAACACCTCTCCTCTTCTATTAATGACATCACTACTCTTTTTCAGTAAAGTTTAAGACAATTACCACCTTTTCTCTAATCTTAGCATCCAACCAATTGCCAATCATAATGGTTCTTCCTCTCCAGGTTCTCTCTCATTCAGCTTTTCTTTTCCTTGCTCACCCTAGCATTTAACTGAAACTGTTATAGCACTAAGAACTTTCTGCTTTGTTCTTCATCAGGCCTGGAACATAGATCTCTCCCCTAAACAACTACAATATCCTGGAAACTTGTTTTCTGGTTCCAAACTTTTTAGGTATCAGAATAAACTTTCCAAAGTACCACATCTATAATCATTTCTCATTATATATCTATATCAAATCATTATGTTGTACATCTTAAAGTAACACAATGTTGCCTGAAAATTTAAGGCTCTTACGACCAATTCCAACGTGTGTGTGTGTGTGTGTGTGTGTGTGTGTGTGTGTGTGTGTAGGGGGTGGCAGTGGTTCACCACACCATCAAGTCATTCTCCAACACCAGCTCAATTCTAACACTATCTACCTGGAGACAGCAGATCCCACAGTAAGGGCTCAGTCCTATAAGACTGTCCCCCACATCACTTTGGATGTTACTGCAAGTCAGGTTGTCATCTGGGCTTCTGACTGATTGGCTATTTATTGGAGGTTCCAATAACTCCCTCCTTTAGGTTTGATTAATTTGCTATAGGCACTCACAGAACTAGAAATATTTTATTTATTAGATTACTAGTTTCTTATAAGAGGATATAACTCAGGAACAGCCAGTTAAATCCTTTTTTTATCAAAGGATATAACTTAGGGCAATGTGTGGAGAAAGGACATGGTGCTTTCAAGGCATAAAGCTTCCTTGCCTTCTCTGGGCAGGCCACTGTCCCTGAATCTCTACCTGTTCACTAACCCTGATGCTCTCCAAACCCCATCCTTTTGTTTTTTTGAAGGCTTCATTACATAGGCATGGTTGATTCAACCATTAGCCATTGGTGATTGAGCTCAATCTCCAGCCCTTCTCTCCTCCCTGGATGCTGGGGTTGGGGGGATGGGAGATGTGGGACTGAAATTCCAATTTTCCAATCACATGGTTGGTTACCCTGGCAACCAACCTCCATCCTTAGATGTAATCCAAAAGTCACCTCATTAACATAACAAAAGACACCTTTGTCACTTTCAGTTAATCACAATGATTTTAGGAACTCTATGCCAGAAACAGAAATGAAGACCAAATATAAATCACAATATCACACAATTATATCTCAGTAAAATGGGGGTAAGGTGGGAAAAGTAGCACATCTATCTTATCATTTCCTTATCCCAAATTCTTCATTGTCAATTAAAGTTCAATTTTTTTTACCCAGCATTCAATGCCCCTATGATATAGTCCAAATTCATGTTTCTAGTTTTATCTCCACGTAGATCCTTATGAATATCTGATATCGCAGCATACATTTATTGTTCCTCAGATACCAGATATATTGTCGAAATGCCTTTGCTGGTACTTTTATTGCTAGAATATGCTACTGCCCATTCCTACTTGTGACAATCTTATCCATTAAAAACTTTTTTTAAAAAAAGTTTTAGTCTATGAAGTTATTCATACTCCCTAATAGATGTTGTCTTTTCTGCCTTTGATTTCCCAGAGCACTTTGTTTGAAACTTTTGCATGTTTGTTATCTTACTCTTCCCTGTATTGTGTCTGTTTTTTAATTCTCTAACCTCCTTGTTAAACTTTAATCTCCTCAGAGATGGTGCCTTTTCTTACCAATATTGAGGATTGAACAGTGCTTATCATTGTGTCTTCTATGTAAAGAGACCCAGTATCTATTCTTTCTTCATCCTGAGTAACAGAACTTCTGTTTTTTTCAGGGTGATAATGTGCCCAGCTAAAAATACTTACTCTCCAAATTCTCTTGCAGTCAGGTGGCTAAATGAGTCAGTTCTATACAAGGAAATGAAAGCTGAGCGTTTCTGGTTTTCTGCATATCGACACCACACTCTTTTCTGCTTTGTTCTTCATGCCTGCACATGAACCTGAAGGCCATTAGGCTAGTCTTATGGTCATCGTGTAAACATCTTCAGGGTGAAGTTTAAAACATTCAACAGGTATTTTATTGAACACCTACTATGGTACCAGGCACTATTATACATGCTCCAAAAAGTGGCGGAGAAGGATAGAAAGAGTCTGGAGCCCAGATGGCATCATTAAACATTGAAACAACTTTAAATGTCTGCCCCTGCACTTCACGAATCCTTTTAATTTTAAGCTGCTTTTCCTCAGTTTTATTATTTTCTGTTATTTTTAGCTAAATGCATTTCTTATTCATATGGTGCTGTTTACTTTTTTAAAGCTTAGACTTTTAAGTGAAGGTGACTTCTTATTTTTCTATAGAAATAATCACATGAATTTTCTCCTTTATTCTATTAATTATTATTCATTTTGAAATATTTACCAACTTTGCATTCCTGTTATAATTCCTCCTTGACCGAGATGTGCTTATCCTTATTATACACCCACAGATTCAATTTGCTGATTTTGTTTGGGATTTTTGCATTCTGCCTGAGAGATATTGGCCTATAGATTTTCTTCCTTGTAATGTTAGTGTCAAATTTGGTACCAAGCTTATGCTGGCCTTATAAAATGAGTTGGGAAGTAGTCCTTTTTTTATTATCAGAAAGAGTGTGCATGAGGTTGTTCTTACTTCTTTCAACATTTGGAAGAATTTACTGGTGAAGCATCTGGACTTGGAGTTTTAAGTATGGATTCAGTTTTTTTGATACCCAAAGAACTATTAAGAGTTTCTGTTTATTTTTTAGTCATTTTTGGTAAATTGTGTTTTTCAAGAAATTTGCCCATTTTATTCTAATTCATTTATTATCTATTTATTATCGTTTTACATAAGGTATTAGCAAGTTGTATTTTCTTGGTTTTTTTTCTTGATTAATCTTTCTTGGGGTTCATCAATTTTTAAATTTGTTTTCCAGAGCCATCTTTTACTTTTGTTAATTTTCTCTAGGGTATGTTTGCTTTCTATTTTATTGATTTCTGCTCTTATTTCCTTTGAGTTTAATATGCTAGGGTTTTTTTCAGCCTAGTTTCTTGAGATGGAAGCTTGTATCCTTGATATTTAGCTTTTCTAATATATGCATTGAAAGTTATATATTTTCTTTTCAGCACTGCTTTAGCTGCATACCACAAGTATTGACATGTGAAATCTTCATTTCCACTTAGTTTCCATTGTGATTTCTGGGATATTTTGATTACTTTTCTGTTATTGATTTCTAGGTTAATTTCACTGTGGTCCAAGAATTTACTCTGTGTGATTGTATCCTCTGAAATTTGTTGAGACGTTCTTTATGGCTCAGTATAAACTCTATTTTAGTTAATATTCCATGTGCAAATATAAAGAATGTGTATTACAAAATCATTGGTTTTACATATATAGTATTATATATATCAAGTCTCTAATCATTTTGTTAAAATCTTATATATCCTTACTTATTTTCTTACCTGCCCAGTCTATCAGTTACTGAAAGAAAAACGTTGAAATTGTTAGTTGTTACTGTGAATTGGACTATTTGCTTGATACATTTGAGCTGTTATTCAATGCATAGAAATTTTTTTATTTCTGTTGAATTGACACTTCTATGGATATAAAATATTCCTCCTTATTTCCAGTCATATTTCTTGCCTTAGAATCTTCTTAATCTGATATTTTTACACAATGCCAATTTTCTTTTGGGTAAGCTGGCATGATATATCTTTTCAATCTTTTTACTTTTAACTTTTCTGTGTCTTTATATTTAAAGTATGTCTTTTGATAAAGTTAGGTTTGAATCCCAGTTCTTCTGCCCCTTATTAGCTAAAGCTCAATTTTCTGCCTATAAAATGAAAAATATATATATACTAAAATAGTTACTATTACTAGTAACTATTCTATTTAATAGATACACAACCTATCTTTTTAAATACAAATATTTAGGCTTTCTATGATTTTTTCTTGTCAAAAAACCCCCACTATATTTCCAAATTGAATAGTTCTCACTTAAAAACATAAGTAATAAAAACAAATAAAAAGTTAAGAACTATCACAGTTATTATTGCTATGAAATCTCTCTCTCTGATGTGTATAAGAAGCCCTCAATTATTTCTACTTGTTCAAGGTTTCCAAAGGCAGTGAGCAAAGCCTGCACACATTTACTTAGAGCCTGAACAAAGAGAAGTGATCTGTCTGGGCATTAAAAAAAATTCTTTATTGTTTAAAGTATTACATATGTCTCCTTTTCCCCCATTGACCTGAGTCTCCAGTAATGATTCACAGGATCATTATGAGAGCGACTTTTTTGTCACATTTAGGAGGTGGTAATTGAAAGGTCTAATGGACCAATTGATTTAAAAAACATCTGTGATTGAAACCCAGAAGTCAGGAAACAAATCAGGAAGCTATTGCTGCCAGGAAGCTGGCCACTGTGTACTGGAATGCAGAAACGTCTATATCTACACAGCTTTCCTTGCCCATAGAAAACAACCACAATGGAACCGGCTTCTCCTTCATTTTCACCTTCTGATCTTTGAGTGATTTCATCTGTTTGATGAAGCCTCTTTCTCACCCAGAATCTGAGAAATGTAATTTTTAGCTTTGTAGGTTTTGCTAGACAAAGGAAGGTATACTAGCAGGGATGAGAATGGATACAGAATACAACTCAATCATCAAACATACCAGGTGAAGATGAGGTAGGAGTAAGAGGATCAGATGGGGACCGTGAATGAAAAGGAGGCAAAATAACACAGAGATGTCGGGGAATTTCTGGGAAGACTGCATAGGAGAAACAACTAAAGATTAACCTGGAGGGGATTATCACCCAAATGATAAGAATAAACTGAGAGAAAGTGGCAGAAGGGAGGGATATTTAACTTAAGCAGACTAACAAAGAAGTTATGACATTACTCAAAGCAAATGACAATGGTGGCCTGAATGAATTAAGGCTACAGTGAGAGAAATGGAGGGAAGAGACAATTTTGGAAGCTAGTTAAAATATCATGATCAGGGAATCCAAGATGGCGGCGTAGGTAAACACCTAAACTGCTGCCTCCCGCAACAATTTCAAAAATACAACTAAAAGAAAAAACGTCTATCACCCAGAACCACGGGAAAGCTGGCTGAGTGGAAGTTCTACAACTAGAAGGAAAGAGAAAAGAGCATTGAGACGTGCACAAGCGCTGAAAAGCTGAGGTAGGGAGGCGCGTGATCCAGGCTGGCTGCGGGCATTGCTTTTTTCAACCCGAAGGGAGACAAGCCCCCGATTACTCTGAAATACAGTTTCTGGGGAGACATAGGGGACCCAAACTCCTACGGGGAGAAGCTGGACTGTCTGCCAGTGAGGGTGGCTTGCTTGCAGAGCTGCGCGCAGGAATAATTGTCTACGGCACTGGGGCATGGGACTGCCGACAGGGACTCAGAGCCAGCTAACTAGCAGCCATTGCTGTTTGCCACGCCCTAGCATAGTGACACCCTGAGACCCCGCCCTGCACAACCTACAAACCCACCCAAGCTCTAAGCAGCGGCTTTTGCATAAGAAAGGCCTGCCCTATCACAGCTTAACCTAACAAACTTGCAGCCCGGATCAGACAGCTCCAAAACCTCCAAACCCCAAGCAAAGAGGAGAAAACTGTAGCTCTCGCTGTAGCTCCTGCTGGGTAGCCTCAGACAGTAGCTGACCTGCACCCCATTGGAGATCCAGAAGCCAGTGTACCTAGTGGTCAGTGTGAGACACCAGATTTCAACTCCTCACATCCATAAGTGACACATTCAAGAGGCAGACTCAGTGAATACCAAAGCCCCACTGAAACAAGTCCTGCCCCATAAGCGTGTCTTCAGCGCAGCAGTTCTTCCATTATAGACACAGCGAGTGCTCACAGCTAATTGTCCTGGAGGTCAATTCCTCCCAGTGTACCAACAGCAATTAAGGCTTAACTACACCAAGACTTTGCACTCAGCCCACAAAGGGGTGTACCAAGAGCATCCACCTCATGTAATTGAGGAGGCTGAGCTACTGCCCCCTATAGATCACCTACCACACAAAGCTACTCCATCAACACAGGGAAGCAGCCAAAATGTGGAGACAAAGAAACATGTCACGAATGAAAGAAACAGAGGAAAGCACACTACTGGATGACATAGAGTTCAGAACCATTTATAAGGTTACTCAAGAATCTTCTTAAAACCGCTGAGAAACTTGATGAGACCTTCAAGGAGCTTAATGAGAATGCCAAAAAAATGGAAAAGGATCAGTCAGAAATGAAGCATACACTGTCTGAAATAAAGAATATACAGAAACTCAACTGTAGATCAAAGTACCCCAAGAATCAAACCAAAGATCTGAAATATGTGGAAACAAAAAACATCCAACCAGAAAAACAAAAGAAAAAAGAATCCAAAAATATGAAGATAGTGTAAGGAGCCTCTGGGACAACTTTAAGCGAACCAACATACGAATTTTTGGGGTGCCAGAAGAAGGGAGAGAGCAAAATATTGAAAACCTATTAGAAGAAATAATGACAGAAAACTTTCCCTACCTGGTGAAAGAAATAGACTTACAAGTGAAGGAAGCGCACAGAACCCCATACAAGAGGAATCCAAAGAGGACCACACCAAGACACATCATAATTAAAATGCCAAGGGCAAAAGACAAAGAGAGAATATTAAAAGCAGCAAGAGAAAAACAGTTAATTACCTACAAGGGAGTACCCATACGACTGTCAGCTGATTTCTCAACAGAAACTATGCAGGCCAGAAGGGAGTGGCAAGAAATATTCAAAGTGATGAACAGCAAGAACCTACAACCAAGATTACTCTACCCAGCAAAGCTATCATTCAGAGTTGAAGGTCAGATAAAGAGCTTCACAGACAAGAAAAAGCTAAAGGAGTTCATCACCACCAAACCAGGATTACATGAAATGCTGAAGGCTATTCTTTAAGAAGAAGAAGAAGAAGAAGAAAAAGGTAAAGATAAAAATTATGAACAACAAAATGACATCAAATACATACCTACCAACAAGTGAATCTAAAAATCAAGTGAATAAAAAATCTGAAGAACAGAATGGACTGGTGAATATAATAGAATCAGGGACATAGAAAGGGAGTGGACTGACGATTCTCAGGGGAAGCAAGTGTGAGGGGTGCGGGAAGAGATTGGACAAAAATCTTACTCCTATGGATGAAGACAGTGGCGGGGGGTAAGGGCATGGGGTGGGGTGGGGAATCAGGTGGAGGGGAGCTATGGAGGGAAAAAAAGAGGAACACCTGTAATAATCTGAACAATAAAAATTTATTTAAAGAAAATATCATGATCATATTTATCACATACTTTTCTTTCTTAATGGTGATATTTTTCTCTCCCTGGAATCCTGCTTTGTTCTAGTTTTTTTCTTCTTCTTGTTTTAATACAAAGCTTATAGAATGTATTATTTTAGCCCCTGGGGATTCTCCACTTACTGAGCATCTGCAGCACTGTGGTTAATGCTGTTTCTATCCTCCTCTAGTTTCATATGTCGGTTGCCTTCCCAGTTAGAAAGGAAGCTTTTAAAGAGCGGAGGTCCTGTTTTATACCTACTGGATGTAATAAGATATAATGTTGGAAATCTTTTACTAAGGCACCTAGAGTCAATAGATACATTTCCTGAAGAGATTCCAGTTAAAAATGGAAAGTTTCATTCTCAGAACCAATTACGTGACTAAAACCTCTTGCTACATCAAGTGTCTAACTGAATAGGATTGAGGAAGGATTTTAAAGAATATTTTTTTGGAGAGAGTTGGGCTGGGATTCTAACTCTCCCCCTGGGGGCAGAATAAGCTACCTTCACATTTTTTTAAGCCCACTGCAAGGGACTTAGGAGCACTCACTGAACTTAATATGAAATTAAGATATGAAGACCAGTGCTGTCCTCCTGTCTGAGAAACCCAAAAGGCATCAGGCAGTCTGGTTTGCTTTAGATGGATGAAGTGGAGGAGTATGCGTGAGTCATATCAAGGGAATCTCAGATGAGAAGTCCTCAGTAATGGGGCTCTTTCTAAGAATCCACAAAACAGCTCATAAGAATCAGTGTTATTTGCTAGAGAGTGCAGGAGCATTTTACAAATGTAGTAATTAGGTGAGAGTTTTCCTGTCTACCCCAAATCTCTCCTGTCTTCTCCCAACACTCTTTGGCCTTGGAAGAATGGATCACAACCAGATTTGCAAAATAGCAAAAGGAAGGTACAAGGAAGAAGGATTCCCTTTCTCCTATCCAACCATTTTCCTGACTTCCCACACATCAAAAATTTTATAGGAGGAGGGGAGGGAGAGGAGGATTTTGAATTCCAAATCTGATTTGAAGTTTTTACTTTTGTATGTAATTGGATAATCTTAATTATGAACTGGAGATCATGCTTGCAACATGAAAGAACAGTTAGTTTCTTTTTTTTTAATTACCTGGGTAATCAGAAGAATCAAGAATCATGGGATTTTTGAGTTTTTATCCAATTCAGAGGAAGAATGTTCTCTATCAATTAATCTTTAAAGGGAGACTGTGAGACAATATAAAGTTAGTGGGTGACTATACCCCATGAATCTTGTCTGGTAAACTACTAGTTAAACTTCGTTATTCTCAGAAAACCTTCTGGTGCAATCTGAGTACTAAGTAGAAAAAGGCAACATAGTGTGGTACAAGAGGCTTCCGCCACATCTTGCTGCTATGTGACCTTGTGAAACACATCTAATTCCTGCAAATTGTGGTTTTCTAATCTGCAAAATAAGGTGAATACATAATAGCTGTCTTTTTTACTTCACAATATTGTTGGGAAGATCAAATAAGATCACACACTTGAGAATGTTTTAAATCCTAATAGGTACTCAAAATCAACTGAAGTCTTGATGATTAATGTACTTTGACTAGATGGTCCCCTTTGGCCCATGAACTGAAACATCCTAAACCCATAGCCAAATAAGAACGACTCAAGAAGAAAGAGAGAACTCCAGAGAAGGTTAGTCCCCAGAAGCCCTAGGGGCCCATTCCTGTCCCTGACACTACCAGGATCATCTGTTGTGCCTGGGGATTCTTGGTGTTTTATCACCACATATAAAAGCCATTGACAACGTATCTCTAATGAAAGTTTTCTTCCTTCATCAGTTTTCAGCACTTTCTCTAGCAGGAGAGTTGAACTACTGGCCAATTACCCAGAAACTAAAGTGAACCCAAGGGAGTCAGCGAATTACTAAGAAAATCATTTACAGAGGGAGGCTACGTTGATGCAGAAGGTTGATTGAAAAAGTGGCTTGATTCATTTCATAGAAGTGCTGGGACGGTAAAGGAGAGCACGGGGAAGAGGCTGAAAAACGACTTTACTTGTCAGCAATGAGGAAAAGAGCATGAGCATTTCACAGAATATACAATATTTGTCTGTGGCTGTGGCGCGGGGTCTTCTTGACAAAGCCACTAGGAAACTGGCTGCTGCTAATTGAAAATGGTGCTACCCATGCATGAATGTGGCCATGTTTTATTGTGCTGTACAGAATAACAAAACTAGTGGCATTAGTGAAGGAAAATGGACTATGAAATCTAAGGGATGTTTGAGTTTCTGCAAGAATCCATTGCTTTTCTCCCTCTCCCTAGACTGTTTCAAATTCAGTCTTCAGCTTCTTGAAATTAGAGTCGATGGTTTCCACACCTTCCACCCACGAGTTGCCCAACAAACCATGATTTCCCATCTATTCAGGTCACCTGTCTGCTTCTTTTCCTGTGAGTGGTGCCATTTAAGAATATAGACCACCTCTCATTGCTTCTTCAGAGCTTATGCTCTAAAATAAATTTAGCATTCATAGACAACTAAGGGAATAAATACTGTGTGTATCAGAGTGGATCAAGGAGTGGAAATGATGCATAGAAAGCCTATTAATTATGTGTTCAGATGTTAAAAGTGGAAGAGGGTTGGAGGGCAGTACAAGGGAGCTATTTTAGTTGTTGGACAGATGAGATGTTACCTACAGTCAAAAGAGAAAAATACTCTTTAATCATAATATTTAAACAGTATCTAACAGTAATGAAGAAAAGGATTAAAAATAAGTTAAGACTTCAAACTAGGAAAAGAGGGGGAGAAAGTAGAATTGAGTTAAAGTGTTTTATCTTTTATGGCAGGCAGTCAAAAGATACTAACATTGACAAGTCAAGAAACAGAAGTGTGACATATTTTTATAGCTGTGGGAGTGACTATCATTCGTCATAAACACAGGAGCAGTGGTTTCCCCAGGGGACTGGCTGATGCAGGGTTTTGGGGCACCAGGGAGCAAAATGTACAGAGGGATATGTTCTGCCAACCCCCCACCATCCCCCTCCCCCCCTGCCCAGGTCAATGGAAACAACTCTCCTTTCTATCCGTTTTATATTTTGGGTTACAGTGAACTATTTTGCTGGAGAAAACAAGTTTCTATGCGTTTAAAATGGTTGGAAAACATCATCCAAGAACAAGATACAGCCATTAAAAGGTCTGGCTTAATAATCTAAATTCTGGCAGGGCCAAGGTAATTATAGAGAAAGGTAAGTGGCTTTTATAATAGATTGTATAGCCTTTGAAAATGGATTCTCTTTCACCCACGAATTACCCACGAAACCATGATTTCCCACCCATTCAGGCCATAGCTTATTGAACCAACAGTGAAGAGCTCACAGAAGTTTGGTTGTTTCATATTTGGGTTCTTACTAGTAGGTCCTAGACCGTGGGATTTGAACTGAGTTGATATGTACTTGGGAGCTGTGGTGTGGCTGTCTTTGTCATTTGCAGGGAAACAAGAAAGAAGTAGAAGGAAGCAAGAGGAGGTAAGGCAGTATTAAACAGCTTCAGCGGGACAGATTTTCCCTTCTTGGCATTTCATAGTCCCTCATCTCCAACCCCGGTGAAACACTGGATTCCACTATCCTAGATCCTTCCAATGAAACCTTCATTCTATTTGTCAAGTGTCCTTGGAACTGAAAAGAAGAGAAAATAAAAGAAGAAAGGCTTGACTAAGATACAGAAGGAAATGCGCCGGGGACAGACGATGGGGCTCCCTGAAAGAACCTTTCAGGGACATATTGATGTGTAAATACTATGAGAAGCATTTAATTTCTAACTCTTAGTAGGAGGAGGTTGTCTCTTCCAAAAAGGTTTCCTCAGTATTGATGATCCTTAGCCTTATGGGTTTCTCTACCTCACTTCCCCCTGAAGTCCTACAAGGAATCTCAGGAGTAAGGAGTCTCAGGGTATGGCCCATTCACAAGCAGGCTCCAGACTTTATAGCCTTTGGACTACACCATACCTTAAATAATGTATTAAGCACAAAATGTCAAGTAATAAAAAGAGTTTGATATTGACAAAAATTCTCAACTCTTTTGACTCTTGCTCCTTTTCCTTTGCTTCCCTCCAAGAAGACAAATCCATGGCCCTGTCTTTCAGCTTCTTGCCATACTTTCCTGTCTTCTTGCCTTTGTTTAAGCTTCTCTATCTTTGAAATGCCTTTCTTCTTATTCCTTCTCCACCTGGTGAACTCATTTCATTGTGTGAATTTCCCAAATAGCCCTTCCTCTAAATAGAATTGATTGTTTTTATATCCTTATACCTCATCATGAACCATTTTTAAAAATCCTCACCTAAGGACATGTTTATTGATTTTAAAGAGAGGGAGAGAGAGAGAAACATCGACGTGAGAAATATCAATTGGTTGCCTCTCATACGGGCCCCAACCTGGACATACCCACCTGGGGTATGTCTCTGGGAGCTTTTAGTGTATGGGATGACACCCCAACCAACTGAGCCACACGGGCCAGGGCATCTCAACCCTATTTTAATGTCAGCTCTTTTCAAATTGCATTACAGCTAGTGGCTTTTATAACTGTGGTTTCTGCAAGATTAATCCAATAAACATATCATAAGTAACCATGTGTGCCAGGCCTTAAGCAACACAAAAATGAATTGCATTCTCTTTGTCTTTCTGTCCTTTAGGAGCTCCTCCCATAGCAGGCAGGATACACCGAACATTACAGTATCCCTGGATAGATGCTACATAGGTATACAATGCTAAGGAAAATTTGCTTAGGGCTGTTGTTTAAAAAAAGAATACTTCATTTCTGGATGTTGAATTTATCCTGAATTGTTCAGGAAACTGGATTATTTCGGTAAACAGCTAACCTTTGTCAAAATGCTCTTTCAGAAAAGTCTTAGTATCAATATATTTGAAGACAATATTCTGGCTAAGATCAACTATTGGTCACCTACAAAATGGTTATTGTTAAGGATGTAGTGAGCTGTGTAGAACTTTCTATTTTGTGCTGCCTCTAAAACTTTGGGTGCATTCCTATGACTTCCAGTTTAAAATTCCCAGGTGTAGCAGGGAAAAAATACTGGAATTTGATTTCATTATATGTGGGTTTATTATTTAAGTGGCTAAGTTACTTGCTTTCTCTTTTATTATTTTATTTTTTTATTATTATTTTTTAAATAAATCCTTATTCAGATTGTTACAATTGTTTCTCCTTTTCCCCCCCATAGCTCCCCTCTACCCGGTTCCCACCCCACCTTCTGCCCTTACCTACCCCCCACTGTCCTCATCCATAGGTGTACGATTTTTGTCCAGTCTCTTCCTGCACCCCCTATACCCCTTTTCCCCTGAGAATTATCAGTCCACTCCCTTTCTATGCCCCTGATTCTATTATATTCACCAGATTATTCTGTTCCTCAGGTTTTTAATTCACTTGATTATTAGGTTCATGTGTTGATAGGTATGTATTTGTTGTTCACAATTTTTATCTTTACTTTTTTCTTCTTCCTCTTCAGCATTTCATATAATACTGGTTTGGTGGTGATGAACTCCTTTAGCTTTTTCTTATCTGTGAAGCTCTTTATCTGACCTTCAATTCTGAATGATAGCTTTGCTGGGTAGAGTAATCTTGGTTGTAGGTTCTTGCTATTCATCACTTTGAAAATTTCTTGCCACTCCCATTTGGCCTGCATAGTTTCTGTTGAGAAATTAGCTGACAGTTGTATGGGTACTCCCTTGTAGGTAATTAACTGTTTTTCTCTTGCTGCTTTTAATATTCTCTCTTTGTCTTTTGCTCTTGGCATTTTAATTATGATGTGTCTTGGTGTGGTCCTCTTTGGATTCCTTTTGTTTGGGGTTCTGTGCGCTTCCTGGACTTGTAAGTCTATTTCTTTCACCGGGTGGGAGAAGTTTTCAGTCATTATTACTTCAAATAGGTTTTTACTATCTTGCTCTCTCTCTTCTTCTGGCACCCCCATAATTCTGATGTTGGTATGCTTGAAGTTGTCCCAGAGGCTTCTTACACTATCTTCAACTTTTTGGATTTTTTTTCTTTTTGCTTTTTCAGTTGAGTGTTTTTTTGCTTCTTTGTATTTCAATTCTTTGACTTGATTCTTGCGTTCCTCTAGTCTGTTATTGGGTCTCTATAATATTTTTTATTTCAGTCAGTGTATGTTTAATTTCTAGTTGGTCCTTTTTCATATCTTTGAGGGTCTCGTTATATTTATTGGCCTTTTCTAGGATATTCTTGAAAAGCCTTATAACCATGGTTTTGAATTCTATATCCAGTCATTTGTTTTCCTTCATTTCTTTCGTTTGTGATCTGTTTCTTTGTCGCAACATTTTCACTGCTTCCCTGAGTTGGTGGGGTAGCTTTGTGTGCTAGGTTTCCTGTATGGCCCAGTGGGTCGGCTTCCCCAGTTACCTGAGGTGGACGCTCTTGGTGCACCCCTTTGTGGACTGTGTGTACAGCCTTGTTGTAGTTAAGTCTTGACTGTTGTTGGTATCACTGGGAGGAATTAACCTCCAGGCCCATTGGCTGTGAGGATCAGCTGTGTCTATGCCAGGAGAAGGTCAGTGCTGGAGACAGCCTTATAGGATTAGACTTGCCAAATTGCAAAAGCCTCTGTGCTCAGCTTGGATGGGGTGGAGTCTCAGGGCGGAGCAGACAGTCTTGGCTTCCTGTCTTGGCTTCCTGTCAGCCCTGCCCTTGCGTGCACACGCCTTCCCTGCCTACCGAGCCTCCGCCTGAGAGTCCAGATTCCCTTCTCCCATCCCCCCCTCCGCAAGAGTGTGGGTCCCCAGGGGTTCACCTGGAACTGGGGTTCAGTGCAGTCAGGAGCTTCCGACTCCCTTCTTCTAGGGAAAGCCTGTGGCAACCTCCGCAGTCTTTGTGCACACTGGTGCGCGAGCCTCCAGACCCCTGCCTGCCGGGGCTCCCCTGGGTCTCCGAGTCTCCAAGTGCCTTTCTCTCTACCTGACAGTCCAGACTCCCCCTGTATGAGCCTGGGTCCACGGGGTTTCACCCGGAACTGGGGTTCAAGTGCAGTCGGAACTGGGGTTCAGTGCAGTCGGGAGCTTCCTTCCCCCTCCCACCAGAGAAAGTCAACTAGGCTCTCAGCCACCCTTCCTCTCTGCGCGCACAAAGACCCTTTGCCATACCTCAACTCTTTGACATTACTCCAATTCTCCATGAGCTTTTCTCTTTCCTTCTAGTTGTAGAATTTCCACTCAGCCAGCTTTCCTGTGGTTCCAGATGGTGTCCATTCTGTCTTTTAGTTGTAGTTTTGAAATTGTTGTGTGAGGCAGTGGTTTAGGTGCTTACCTATGCTGCCATCTTGGTTTCCCAATCTACTTGCTTTCTCTGAGTATCAATTTCTTTTGTAAAATGAGGATTAAAAATAAACACCTCACAAGATTGTGTGGATGATTAGATAAGATAATGCATGTAAAGCACTTAGCCCAGTGTGGGGCACATAAAGAGAATTCAGTAAATGTTGATTTCCTTGTATCCACTTTCAAAAATTAAAAAAAGAACAGGTTGGTTCAGAGCCAGAGGGAAAATGCCAGAAGACTTTTGGAGCAGATATCAGCTGCTTGCTCTTCTTTTGATCTGGTGAGTGGTATCATTCCACAGCTTGCTGGGCTTGTCCAGCAGCTGAAGAGTTAATTTTCAACCCCAATTATGTCTCCTAGTTTGGACTCAGGACACTTGTCAGAGTTTTCTGAGTCCAGGGTGAGCAGAACTCATGGTCCTCTTCCCCTGTGCTAACCTGCCAAGGCTGGTGCTGGAGAAGTGCTCACGATTCCTCTCCCTCTCAACACCACACAGGGCCGCCTGGAGAAGAGAAGAAAGTTGTTCCATGGGCAGATCAGTAAATATTTCAGGGCTGGACAGAGTTTAAAGACTTGTAAAATGAAAGAGGAAGGGCTTTCTGATTCGTGTCTGGCTCCCCCATACCCTGAGCAATCTGTTCCTGTTTAAAACAAAAAGCAAAACATGTTTCCTCAAACTGGTTTAAGAGAATAGTGATGACTAAGGCAGTATATTAATTTTAGCTGTCACAGGAGGCATGGATTCCTAGATTTGAAAAAATGGTCTCCTGTATTTTTGAAAATACGGTGAATTCTTTCCTAGGAATTCTTTTTTTTTTTTTTTAATAAATCTTTATTGTTCAGATTACAGGTGTTCCTCTTTTTGTTTACACCCTATAGTTCCTCTCCATCTGATTCCCCACCCCACCCTACCCCATGTCCTTACCCCCTGCCACTGTCTTCATCCATAGGAGTAAGATTTTTGTCCAATCTCTTCCCACACCACTCACACCTGCTTCCCCCTGAGAATTGTCAGTCCACTCCCTTTCTATGTCCCTGATTCTATTATATTCACCAGTCCATTCTGTTCTTCAGATTTTTTATTTACTTGATTTTTAGATTCACTTGTTGGTAGGTATGTATTTGATGTCATTTTGTTGTTCATAATTTTCATCTTTACCTTTTTCTTCTTTTTCCTCTTCTTAAAGAATACCCCTAGCATTTCATGTAATCCTGGTTTGGTGGTGATGAACTCCTTTAGCTTTTTCTTGTCTGTGAAGCTCTTTATCTGACCTTCAATTCTGAATGATAGCTTTGCTGGGTAGAGTAATCTTGGTTGTAGGTTCTTGCTGTTCATCACTTTGAATATTCCTTGCCACTCCCTTCTGGCCTGCATAGTTTCTGCTAAGAAATCAGCTGACAGTAGTATGGGTACTCCCTTATAGGTAACTAACCGTTTTTCTCTTGCTGCTTTCAAGATTCTCTCTTTGTCTTTTGCCCTTGACATTTTAATTATGATGTGTCTTGGTGTGGTCCTCTTTGGATTCCTTTTGTTTGGGGTTCTGTGCGCTTCCTGGACTTGTAAGTCTATTTCTTTCACCAGGTAGGGAAAGTTTTCTGTCATTATTTCTTCTAATAGGTTTTCAGTATTTTGCTCTCTCTCTTCTTCTGGCACCCCAAAAATTCGGATGTTGGCACGCTTGAAGTTGTCCCAGAGGCTCCTTACACTATCTTCATATTTTTGGATTCTTTTTTCTTTTTGTTTTTCTGGTTGGGTGTTTTTTGTTTCCTCATATTTCAGATCTTTGGTTTGATTCTTGGGGTACGTTGATCTACAGTTGAGTTTCTGTATATTCTTTATTTTAGACAGTGTATGCTTCATTTCTGACTGGTCCTTTTCCATTTTTTTGACATTCTCATTAAGGTCCTTGAAAGTCTCACTAAGCTCCTCAGAAGTGTCATCAAGTTTCTCGGCGGTTTTTAGAAGATTCTTGAGTAACCTTATAAATGTGGTTCTGAACTCTATGTCGTCCAGTAGTTTGCTTTCCTCCGTTTCTTTCATTCGTGACATGTTTCTTTGTTTCCACATTTTGGCTGCTTCCCTGTGTTGATGGAGTGGCTTTGTGTGGTAGGTGACCTATAGGGGGCAGTAGCTCAGCCTCCCCAATCACCTGATGTGGATGCTCTTGGTACACCCCTTTGTGGGCTGAGTGCAAAGTCTTGGTGTAGTTAAGCCTTAATTGCTGTTGGTATGCTGGGAGGAATTGACCTCCAGGCCAATCGGCTGTGAGGACTCTCTGTGTCTATAAAAACTGCTGTGCTGGAGACACGCATATGGTGCAGGACTTGTTTCAGTGGGGCTTTGGTGCTTGCTGAGTCTGCCTCTTGAATGTGTCACTTATGGATATGAGGAGTTGAAATCTGGTGTCTCACACTGACCACTAGGTACACTGGCTTCTGGATCTCCAATGGGGTGCAGGTCAGCTACTGTCTGAGGCCACCCAGCAGGAGCTACAGCGAGAGCTACAGTTTTCTCCTCTTTGCTTGGGGTTTGGAGGTTTTGGAGCTGTCTGACCCGGGCTGCAAGTTTTCTAGGTTAAGCTGCAATAGGGCAGGCTTTCTTATGCTAATTGAGCTGCTTGGAGCTAGGGTGGGTTTGTAGGTTGTGTGGGGCGGGGTCTCAGGGCGTCACTAGGCTAGGGCGTGGCAAACAGCAATGGCTGCTAGTTAGCCGACTCTGTGTCTCCCACTGCGTCCCGTGCCCCAGCGCAGTAAACAATTATTCTTGCGCGCAGCTCTGCAAGCAGGCCCCCCTCACTTTCCGACCCAGTGACAGACAATCCAGCTTCTCCCCATAGGAGTTTGGGTCCCCCGCGTCTCCCCAGAAACTGTATTTCAGAGTAATCGGGGGCTTGTCTCCCCTTTGGTTGAAAAAAGCAATGCCTGCTGGCAGCCCAGATCCCGCACCTCTGTACCTCAGCTTTTCAGCGCTTGTGCACGTCTCAATGCTCTTTTCTCTTTCCTTCTAGTTGTAGAATTTCCACTGTGTCAGCTTTCCAGTGGTTCTGGGTGATAGACGTTTTGTCTTTTAGTTGCAGTTTTGAAATTGTTGTGCGAGGTAGCAGTTTAGGTGTTTACCTACGCCACCATCTTGGATTCCTCTCCTAGGAATTCTTGAAAAAAAATTCTCTTTTGGACATTAAGCTATCAGGGGAGAAGCTCTCAATTCTGAAAACCTTCTTTGTTCAATAAGATTAGAAAAGTTTATTGAGAAGAGCATAGATCCACACCGATGGTTGAGCTAGGGACAAAATCAAATTACATTCATTAAAACAATAAATAATCACTAAGCACCTATTGTGTACCACACAGACTGTGGATGTGATTCTGGGTTAAAAAAAAGCTAAACAAGATGTTCCAGACTCCTCATGTTTCTTAACCTAAGGGGCTGCAGATAAGTAAACACATCGTTACAATACAGTGTGATAAAGGCCTGTACAGTAGAAGAACAAGGTGGTATGGGAGAGGACTCAGAGACCCAAAGCATGAGCAGAATTTAGCCAGATGAAGAGAGCTGAGGATGTAGAGTGTTCTAGGCAGAGGGACCGGCATATCTTAAGGCTTAGAAATAAGAGAGAGTGGAGTGGGTGTGAGGAATGAAACTCATTTCAGTATATCTGGATCACAAATGTAGCAGGAGGAATAGCTAGAGATGAGGTTGGCAGGATACCCATTCTCTTCCTTTTAGCAGCTGGTTTTAAGAGTGAGAGGAAGGTAAAACTCCCTGGAAATGTTGGGCCCAAGCCATGTGCTCCAACTGAATCTTGCCAAGAGAGATGTGTAACATGCTTTCTTTCCCCTCGAGTTTGCTAATGTTTCATGTGTGAATAGTTTCCACAGGAAACTCGGGGGATGCTTGATGGAGCTAGTTAGGTATTCCTCGGCTTGTTTGCTGCATATCAGGACATCATCTCCAGTCTCAACTGCTGGGATGTTGGCATCCTTGGCCGATGGAACCCACTGTTTAATGTGTCAACTAATAAATAGAAGATGAGGGGACTGTGATGGGAATGGGCCCTAGATACAAGGGTTGGTGAGAGATAACAATCAATTATCTCTGCTTGTCTGTATGAATCAAGATACAAGGAGGCAAGAAAATACTGGAAGAATAGATCTGAATGATGACTTAACTCAAATGCTGATTGGAACCACTGGCCATGTTAATACTTGCTCCTTAAAAACATAGCCAAGAACACGGTTCTTTATTCTTCTTAGAACACTCATAAATAGTCATCTTAAAGATCATCATGAAATCAGAGAATTAAAAAAAACTTCAGAGATGATTTGGTTCAATGCTTTCATTTTGGGTATGAAGAATCTCTGTTCCAGAGATCCAAAGTGGGGCATCCAGTCTGGCTTCTGCCTCAGGGCTTTTATGCTGGCTGTGCCCTTGGTCTTCTTGTTATTCAGGACTCTACTTAGTATTTACTGAAGTCCCTAATTAAAAATAGCTTCTGACCAATTTTTCTTAATATCCTTACTTGTTTTATTCCATATACATTTTCTGAAATATTTTATTTTCTTATTTATCGACTGTCTTTTTCACTATAATTTAAGTAAATATTTGTCTTAATCATTGCTGTGTTCTCAGTATTTAGAACAGTGCCAGGAACATAATGGGACTCCATACATATAAGCTGTTTAAAATTTATGAATGAATGAAAAGTAGGACTTGGGTCTGCTAGGTCATTGACCTTTCTTTTACTCTGGTGCTTCTCAAATTGTAATATGCATACAAATCACCTGGAGATCTTGTTAAAATGCAAATTTGATAGAGAATGTCTTGAATTCTGAGAGTCTGCATTTTGATGCCAATGATTGAGGTCCATGGACCACATTCCAAGTACTGGGCTGCAGCTGTGTTCCTGAAGCAAAATCATTGCCAGAAATATTTTATAGTCTACTTCAGTACATATGGTTTAGTCTTAAATTTTTCTCTAAATAAGGAGTAGGGAGTTAAACTGCATTTTGTTAAGATTTTACTATAAAAATTTGCAATCAAAGAAAAGTTGAAAGATTTTTTTACAGTGAACCCACTACCTAGACATTGTAGTACCATTAACATTGTACTATTCTTGTTTTTCACAGGTTGGTCCAATTATCATCTTTCTAGCCCACCTCAGTCTACATTGGCTTTGATACATTTCAAAGTGAGCTGCACAAAGCAGTGCATTTCTTCCAAAATACTTTTAAGCTGCATTTAAAAATGTGACTCTCTTCCTGGTTGGTGACCAAACTGTGAAGGTTATTCAGGAAGCCTTTTCAGCTGGCCCCATCTGTCACTTTTCCTACCCACATTCTTTTTACTTTTTTAAACCAGTATATTTTTGTTGTTGATATTATTACAGATGTCCCCAATTGCCTGCCCCCTTTTATTGCCCTCCCCTCCCCAATCCTGGTCTTTACCACATTGTTGTCTGTGTCCATGGGCTATGCGTACATGCACATATGTCCTTGGGCTAATCTCTTCCAGTCTCCCCCCACCTCTCTGAGAACTGTCTGTCTGTTCCATGTATCCATGCCTCTGCCTACACCGACCCACATTGTTGCTCCTGGCCTCTCCCTGCCAGAGGACACTGAAGTAAATGATCTTGGAAATGTTAGACACATTCCTGGTCTTTTGAAGGCATCGCATTATGATTTTAAGCCCAAGCCAAGTTTGCCTATGGGGATAATTTAAATTATTTTGCAAAGAATACAAGGAAATAATTTATTTTTGGCTCCTGGCATTTTTGATAAAACTGAACGAAGGCTGTGAAGTTTGAGATTTTCCTTTAAGACTAACAATTTCTTGAGGGCCAGAACCATTTCTTTCTTTCTTTAAAAAAAAAAAATTATTGATTTCAGAGGGAGGGAGAGGAAGATAGAAACATCAATGATAAGAGAGAATCATTGATTGGCTGCCTCCTGCATGCCCCCTACTGGGGATTGAGCCCACAACCCAGGCATATGCCCTTGACAGGAATTGAACCTGGGACTCTTCAGTTTGCAGGCTGATACTCTATCCACTGAGCCCAAATGGGTAGGGCAGGAACCATTTCTTAATCATCATTGTATTCCTAGTGCCCAATACAGTCTCTAGGACATAATAAGGGCTGTGTTTGCTGAAAGGGTGAGTGAATAAATGAGTGAATATTCAAATATAATAGCAATTTTCCTACTTAATCTTTAATTGTTAGTGTCAGTCCTTGCCAGACCCATCCCTATCCAGAGCAGAGTTTCTCCCCCTCCATACTATTGATATTTTGGGCCAGACATTCTTGGTTGTGGGAAGCTGTCCTGTGTATTGTAGGATGTCTTGAAGCATCCAGGCCTCTATTAACTAGATGCCAGTAGCAATCTTTCCAGTCATGACAATCAAAAATGACTTCAGGCATTGTCAAATGTCATTTGGGGTCAAAATTGCCTGTGTTTGAGAACTGCTGAGTTATAGAAATTGAAACCTCACAACTTGAGGCTACCTCTGCTCAACCTCCGGGCTGAGAATAACCAAGCCTGAATATATATTGAATCAGAAAAATGTTTTTATTTTCTAGGATTCATTTAAGAATTGAGAAATAATCTGTGGCCTTTATGCTTAAAATGTCTTGGATGAACCCTGAGTGCCTTCCTAGCTCAGTATTTTCTCCCAGGCCCCATTGTGTGCACTCAGTCTTCGTGGCTGGCTTCTGCCTTAGTTTCTGGTCTGTACTCTAGTCTATGCTGGGATTCAAGCACAGTCCTAATCCCTGGTTCCTTGATTGAGCAGCTAATTCCTTGTCAGCTTCTTCCCCTATGGGTTGGATCTTGCTCACTGCACAAGTCATTGTTGCCTGAGTTGCTATTTAAATCCAGATGTTCTCACCATCTTGGGGCTCTAACTGTGCAACTAACTGCTTTGACTGTGTTACTATTGCCTAATGAACTCTGTTGGGGTTCCCTGGCCTCAAACAGGTCCACGGATATTGGCACTACCTTGGATCTGACTTGATCTTTCTAGATCGCATGGAATAAGGTAATTGGCACCACTGGCCACCTTCTTTGGAGCTAGCCTTACTTTTTGCTTAGTTTCTCTTGCACCAGGACCATCAGTCCTGGTCTCTTAACCTTGTTTTGCTTATTCACTGAAAATTCTAATTGTCAGTCTAATGTGTTTCTCTCCTCATCATGGACCAAGTGTTCAACAACTTCAGGGTGAGTTTCCAGCCTGCTTGACTTTTCTGGTTCTGTTAATCACATTATCCCACCCTCACTGGCACTTCTTTTGTCTACTGCTCCCAACCACAGAAAGTTGCTAAAGAAAGACTCATAATTAAACCCAAATGACCCACAAAAATACTTCTATTTCCTCCTTGATCATTGTACATCAACCCCATTGCTTGTTCTTCCTCTATTACCTGCCTAACTCCATCCCCTAATGATTGTTTCAAATGCATTTCTTTCTCTATAAACCCCCAAGCTCTTGTTCTTTACTGCTGTAGAAATACTGACAATCTTGCCTTTCTTCAGCAAGATTAAGTCTATTATTTATCTGCACCTTAACATATCCATGATGCTCCCTTCCAGGCTCAGCTAAGAAATGCCCTTTTGTCTTTTCTTCCTTATAAATTGCTCTTTCTGGGCTTCTTAACCAGGTTGAGGATCTGTATTTGACTTAGAATTTTTTATATACTTGTGGGCAAAGTCCAATCACGTCTTGCTTTGCCTCACTCAGAGTTGACAAAATGGTATCTCTTTCCCTTTTACAAGCTCTCCTTTTCGATTTGCTGTGAAGGAGGAAAGAAAACACAATATATTGTACTTTTAAACTCAGCTGCCAATAATATGTTGGCCCCTTTTCTATGATACCCTGGGCATATAGCACAAATTTAAATACTAAAATTACTCCTTAATTGGTAGATTGAAAGTAGTGCATGGCTCTTGTTCAGCTCTACTTATCTCTACTTTTCAAAAAACAACCGTATTCCTGGCATAGTTCATTTGTCTGGCTAAGTATCTCTATGCCTAATTTGCCTTAAAACTTTTTTTTCTTTAGTCAGTCATCAATTTTCTCTGGTACTTATGATTAGAAGCTGTTTAGCCTATGAAAGGGCTATTCTTGTTAAATCAGTTTTCACCAATTAGCCCTTATAATACAGTTCCTAAGAAATTGGTAGAAATTTTATTTTTGCAGCCACCCACAGAACATCAGTGTGGGTTTGCTTATACAGTGAGCAAATATTCAACTCCTCAACTGAACAGGCCTTTTAATTCACAATATTTCCAGTAATTTTTCTTTGAGTGAATCACTCTTGTTGGCTGCTTGGGCAGGACTCAATGTTGGAAGGCCAATTTATACATGTTTCTGGGTGAGCCAATGAATCCCTCATTATTCCAGTGGTGTTCCATAGATCCTTACTGCCTCCCGATATTCGGGACCCTGCCAGGGTTGGATTGGAAAATGAGCCGAGCCTGGATTTTGACATGATAGCTAAGATATTTTTAGTGTTTTAGGAAAGTAATATGGGATAGCATTAAGCATACTCTATTGAAATTCATGACATTTTGTGTTTAGCCCTGAATCTGACAATAGCTTGAAATGAAATCATCCTTTATCTCTCTGTGTCTCAAGTTTATCTTCTGAAAAATGAAGTTTCCTTTAGATTAAACATTTTGTGGTTCTTATGTTTCCAACACTTGTTGTGAAAGGAATATTTTGTAAACTTTTTAAAATTCCCATTGCTTCATAATTTCACTATTATGGCCCTTGCTATAGATCTTTGTAAAGTCATTTCCTGGGCAATCTATAGGCCCTATTAGTTTAGAGACACATGTCTTAGAATTTTTTTCATATTTTCCAAGCCTCAGAATTTTAAAGGTGCTTACCCAAAGTCTTTCTCTCTCTCTCTCTCTCTCTCTCTCTCTCTCTCTCTCTCTCTCTCTCTCTCTCTCTTTTTTACAGCCAAGTAGCATTTCATTGTGTAAATGTTCCACAATTTTTTTTTTTTATCTACTCATGTACTGATGGGCACTTGGGCTGCTTCCGAATCTTAGCTGTTGTAAATAATGCTTCAATGAACATAGGGGTGTTAATAGTCTTTTAAATTAATGTTTTGGGTTTCTTTCCCAGAAGTGGAATTACTGGGTCATAAGGCAGTTTAATTTTTTAATTTTTTGAGATAACTCCATAATGTTTTCCACAGTGACTGCACCCGTCGGCATCAGAAATCTTACCCTTTGCAACAGCATGGATGGACCTGGAGATTATTATGCTAAGAAAAATAAGCCAGTCAGAGAAAGACATGTATCATATAATTTCACTCATATGTGGAGTCTAATGAACAAAATGAAGTAACAAGTAAAATAGCGACAAACTCATAGATAGAGAGCAAGCTGACAGCTTTTGGTGGGCAGGGGTGGAGGCTTGGGGGTGTGGAAGGATTGAACAAAAAAGAAAAAAACTCATGGACACCGACAACAGTGTGGTGATTGCTGGGGGAAGAGGTGTGGGAAGAGGTGAAAGAAGGTATAGGGGGGATAGATGGTGATGGAAAGAGACTTGACTTGGGGTGGTGAACACACAATACAGTGTATAGATGACATGTTGTAGAATTGTGCACCTGAAACCTATATAATTTTGTTAAGAAGTGTCATCCTGATCCTATAAAATAAAAACCTAATATGCAAATCGACCGAATAGCAGAAATACCGGTCGTTATGACACACACTGACCACCAGGAGTGAGATGCTCAATGCAGGAGCTGCCCCCTAGTGGTCAGTGTGCTCCCACAGGGGGAGTGCCGCTCAGCCAGAAGCAGGGCTTGCGGCTGGTGAGCGCAGTGATGGTGGTGGGAGCCTCTCTCGCCTCTGCTGCAGCCCTAAGGACCCCTCGGCAGACATCCCCTGAGAGGTTCCGGACTGTGACAGGGTGCAGGCCAGGTTGAGGGACCCCCCCATCCCTTCAGTGCATGAATGTCGTGCACTGGACCTCTAGTATCTCTATAATAAAGAGGCAGGGTGTAACGACTAATCACGACCAAAGGTTGACCATCCAGAAGTCAGTGCTGGGTTGCTATGGGGACACAGCGCTGACTACTGCTGCTGCAGGCCCGGTGACCCAGCAGTGACTGCTGAGGGGGCTTTGAATCAGGCCTGGAAAGAGACCTGAAGAGAGTAGCAGGGGCTGATCTGTAGCATCTGAGGCAGCTTTTGACCAGCACTTGCCTCTCTCTTTCCCTCAGAGCTGGCCAGCAGCCCTGCATCCATGTCTTTCCAGGCCTCCACCGGGGCTATTGATTAGCTCCGCCTTTCTGATCAGGCCCTGTTGATAGGCCCAGAGATGCTGACTGGCATAGAAACCAGCCAATCAGAACCAAATCTGGGTTAACTGTGAGGAGCCAATGGCTGCCTAGGAGGCGGAACTTTTGATGCTGACTGGCATAGATCAGTTTTGATCAATTAGAACCAAATTGGCCAGCAGAGGAGGGCAGTTGGGGGCAACCAGGCTGGCAGGAGGGGGCATTTGGGGGTGAGATCAGGCCAGCAAGGGAGGGCAGTTAGGGGTATCAGGCAGGCAGAGGCAGTTAGGGGCGATCAGGCAGGCAGGCAGGTGATTGGTTAGGAGCCAGCGGTCCCAGATTGCAAGAGGGAGGTCTGACTGCTGGTTTAGGCCCAAGGGGTCCCTGATTGGAGAGGGTGCAGGCTAGGCTGAGGGAACTGCCCCTTCTGTGCATGAATTTCGTGCACCAGGCCACTAGTATTTAATAAAATACTTAAAATGAATTTTTTAAATAAGGTGCTTACCCAAAGTATTATACCCTGAAAGTTTATGGAGATTAGATTTAGGCAATCTTGTTAGTATAGAAGATAAGATTAAAGGCGGTTTTGGAGAGGCAATATCTGAAAGAAAACAGGCTGAGAACTTTCCTGAACTGAAGAGATGTGAATCCTTAGATGGAAAGTGCATTTCAGGTTTCAAGTAACTTAAATAAATCTACCTCAGAGTGAAACTGCAGAATATCAAGGATAGAGAGAAAAATCTCAAAGACTACCTAATCCCAACAAAATATTACCAAGAGAGTTAGATTGCCAGCGGACTTCTCATATGTCACCATAGACTTCAGAGGACAATGAAGTAAACATCTTCAAAGTCCTGAGGGAAAATAACTGACAACTTACAATCCTATTCCCATAAATGGTTTTTCAAGGGTAAGGATAGACTAAAGATATTTTCAGACACACATTCCACCCACATATCCTTTTAAAGAGCACTATATCATTAGGCAAGAATACTCATCGAGGACAGGAGAAATCTAAGAACAACATTGAGCACAGAAGTTAAAAGATGTTGGTAAATTTAAAAAGAACAATAGACCATTAAAAAGAATAATATCATCTTATGTTAAAAAATAAGAAGCTAAAGCTAGATAACTTTATGGGAGTGGGAAATGTTCACATGCTCTAGTGGGATTGTCTTGCTTGTTTGGAGGAGAGAGACATTAAAAATTTAGACTTTGTTAGAAAAGCATATAGCATAGTACATATATCTAGGAAAATCACTAGAATAGAAATAGTTTCCACACCAAAATAGAAAAACCTTATATTTTAACTGAAGATAGAAAAGGAGGGGGGAAACAAGACCATTAGAAACAAGAAACAAAAAGGTGGATAAAATAAGTATAAATGTATAAAGAATAATGATTGCTGAACACATATTAAATTGTAATCATGGGTCCTATGCAGTTTCAAATTACTCTGGATTTCCTGGGGGTTTGGGGACAAGGAAACCATCTAAAACACCAGGATTATCAAAGATGATTTACTCTCATATCCAATTGTCAGTTCAAAGTTGAAAATTTTCTTCCTTTAATATTATTTACAACTTAACCTCAGACAGATTTTCAGGTTTTCTGTATACCAACTAGAAAATAGCCTACATAAAAACCATTTTCATTTAACTCTGAAAAGAAAAAAAAAAATACCTCTGCATTGCCTCTCAAACACCTGGAATCTAGTGTTTGATTCCACTTCCCAGATGGTGTCTTTTAATCTAGCTTTTTAAAGACTGCCCATAGGTTAGGAACACCAAATAGTATGCTGCAATTTCAGAGATTGCTGTCTGTGTTTACTATAATTATAGAGACATTTAAAACTTTTGCATTTTGCCACTGGGGGAAGAAAAATAGAAGGATTTGGGGTAATCAGTTGTTATGGATACATCTTGAAGTTAAATTGAAACTGTGTTTTAGTTTGCCTGTAGCAAAGTCTGATTTAAAAAAAGAGCCAGGGTTTTTGAATGTTGGATATTTGAAAATATTCTAAATTCATTGGCTTAAGTTTTTCAACTAGCCACTGACCTTCAGAAACCAGGAAATCAATAGATTATGCTTTATATTGGTGATGAGGCTTATACTAGTATTCTCAATTTTAATTACCTAAATTGCTCATTCCATTAGTGGCTATTTTCTTCTTCAGGAATTATTGGTATACTAGAGGCTTGGTGCATGAATTAATGCATCGGTGGGGTCCCTTGGCCTGGCTGGTGATTGAGGCCTATCAGGAGGGCCGGCTGGCAGGGGGGAGGGACCATGGGAAGTTGGCCTGCTGGGGGAGGGGCCTAGGGATGTTGGCTGTGAGAGCACACTGACCACCAGGAGGAAGCTCTTGCATTGAGCGTCTGCCCCCTGGTGGTCAGTGCGCATCATAGCGACTGGTCATTCCAGTCATTTGGTCATAATGGATATATATATATATATATATATATATATATATATATATATATATTCATTTAGGAAGGGATAGGAGAGAGAGTGAGACTTGTATGTGCCTTGACTGGGGATTGAATCCACAACCTTGGTGTATTGGTACAGTGCTTTAACCAACTGAGCTACCTGGCCAGGGCTTTTTTTTTTCTTAAGGTTTTGATGCTTGAGCTTAAGATTACTTTTTTGTTCTCAAGTCAAACTGTAGGTCACTGAGTTATGAGTATCAGTTCTCTCAGGAATCCCCTATTCCAAACTTTCATTACATAGAAAATGACACTGAGGGTCAAAGAGGAACTGTAACTTTCCCAAATCCTCAGGACTCATTAGTGACAAAGTTTTGGCCTGAAACCTTAAATAATGTGTGGGTTGTCTCTTCATAACATGTCCAAAAGAGGGTGACCATTTCACCATTTAGACAAAATAGTTGTTTTATTATTTTAATATTTAATAAATCCTTTTTTAATCAGTGACACATTCTAATGTCGAACAAAAAAAGTATCAGTAGAAATTCAGTAAAATAGGTTATTGACCAGTTTTGTGAAATGTTGATGCTGCTGTCCACACTGGCTAATTCGTAAGAGAAAAAATCATTTAGGAAATTCCTGGATTCAACCAATTCTAATTAATAGTGTATAAAATAGTACTTTATTATTATTTTAAAATTATAGAATATTTCATGAATACACAGGGGTTAGATAAAAATCTAATAGATACTCATATTTCTACCACTAGGTTTAATAAATGTTTAATTCAAACTTATGGCTTTTATTTTTATCTACGTTAATATCCATGTAAATTATGATGTAAAATAATCATAGTGTAGTATTCAATTGTATCATTCATTTTTCTATCCCCTAAAGATAATATGTAGTTTTTTCCCCAAGTTATTTTTGCTTTCAGAAGTAGTTAACATCCTTATACAGCTTTCTTAGTATACATAGGGGAATTTTCTCATATATATAACTAGAAGTGGACAAGCTGGATCAAATGTTTTTTCAATATTGCTCAGTTGAATCAATTTTCCTTTCCTCCAGCACAAATAAGAACTCCTGCTTCTACCATCC
The DNA here is from genome assembly GCA_026230045.1 of Corynorhinus townsendii. Classification (NCBI taxonomy): domain Eukaryota; kingdom Metazoa; phylum Chordata; class Mammalia; order Chiroptera; family Vespertilionidae; genus Corynorhinus; species Corynorhinus townsendii. The sequence goes on along the minus strand of JAPDVU010000001.1, from coordinate 165,343,872 downwards.
TTATACATCCTTGGAATTACCAACTTTTAAAATGTTTACCACAAAATATATTTTTTCACTTATTTGGACCTTTTCTTATGCCATTGAGATATTAAAGTATTCCACATAATTATCTTGAATGTATTTGGTTAGATGTACACTTAGAATTTTTTGCTCCTGTAGTGAATAATATTTTTTTAAGAAAAAATAAATGGTCTTATATTTTTTAATTGATTATTGCTAGCACATGGAATGTTGCTAATTTTTTATATAGTGTATTGTTTATCTAGACACCTAAATTTATTAATTTTAAAGATTTTGTTTCTTTCTTTTCTATTTATTTCTACTACTATTTCTACTTTATTTTCTTATTTTGTTGGACTGTGTAGATAGTCCAGTAAAATGCCGAAAAAAAGCCAGGAATAGCAGGCATTCATATCATATTTCTTTTTTATTTGCTTCTTGAATTTTTAAATTGAATTTATGGAGGTCACATTGGTTAATTAAATTAATTTCTGACTAGACTAGGAATACTTCTATTGTTTTGCCATTAAGTATTGTTTGATGTCTTTTTACTAGATGTTTTTTTATTAGTTTCTAGTTTGTTATAATTTTTTCATGCAGTGGACTTATTGGAGGCCTCATAAATTGTTCCAGTTATAGGTTTAAATTTACTAACCCCCCCCCCCCCCCCCCCCCCCCCCCGCCAAACTAGTGGTTTGTAGAGAATATGTTATGGGCTGAAAACGTGATAACTGCTGACTTAGACTTTAGAATCAGGAAGAAAAAGAGGCATGAAACCTAATGCAAAAACCTAATTGCCCAAAAGATTCCATTTAATGAATGCTGAAACTATGTTGGGTCAGAGCATGCAGGCCTTGGACACAGTAGTTTTGAAGAAATGGGTACATTTGTCTAGTGAAGTAAAAAAGCCTGGTGGATCATATAGGCTGTGGGCTGATGAAAAATGATTCTATTTACAAATCATGTGTGGGAAGACACACCTACTTAACACACCAGGATTGCAAAAGTCTTCGAAGTTCTTGTACAAATAACTGGGTTAACTAGCTTGTTTGAATCCCAAACTGTACAGCCATTATTACCTTTAAATAGAGGCTAGGCTACAGTGAGTTAGGTCACCTTCTCCGTGTGCACATGTGTCGTGCTCAGCCTGCAGGGAAAAACCATTAGTCTTTCCCACAGCTGTTCTCCTTCATTATGCGGTGGAAACAAGCACTAAAGGGTCTTTCCAAGTCACTGTTCCAGGTTTGATCCCCACTTCAAAAACACCTGCCAAGAAGGTCCTTGATATCAAATCGGTTCAATTCCACATATATTATTGATAGCCTGGCTTGTCAAATGTATTGTGTAACTCATCATGTGAAATATGAAGATGATGAATTCCAAAAGACTTTTACAATTTAATTGTAACAGGGAGCCATTGGAGACTAAAATTGAAATTTTTGAGGGTAGAATACTGCTATTTTGAAGTTGAAATAAAGCAAGAGGCAGGAATTAGCCTTTAGGGGAACCTTTTTCTTTGTATTGGGAAGAATTATTTTGCTTTTAGTCATGTAGATTTAAATCATGGGCATCCCTACCTACTCAGGGGAGCTCTGAATGCAATGAATTAATGTAAATGTACTTGTGTTAGACTGAGTTGTAAAATAATTATTTAAGTAAATTGAGTGTAATAGCACTATTGTATACCAGCAGAATTAAAAAAATTTTCTACTTGAAGTAAATTGATTATTCTTTGAGTATTTGTGAGTGCATTTGCGAAAAACTTCTGAACACAGAGCTAGACTGTATTTCCTAATCTTCCTTACAATTAGTTGTGATGATGTAATTGGTTCTTGTTAAAAATATGTAAGTGGAAGTGATGTGTGGCACTTCCAGGGCAAGACTGTTAAGAATTATACAGGCCTCCATGCTCTCTACTTTTCCTTAATGAATGCAGTTGACAGAGTCTAAAGGATGACAAGGCCCCAAGACAAAAGAAGCCTGGGTCCCTCAATTGCCTCCAAATAGAACACTACTTGCAGACATGGAATACTATCTTGAAACCTTAAATGAAAGGACAATAAACTATTTTGTTGACTTTTTTTTTTTTTATCTTACTTGCTATAGCAGGTCACGTTACCCTAACTAAAGCAGTGTTCTTGTCTAAGTACTGCTTCATAGCAAACTGGGGAACTGGACTTCTAGCACATAAACATATGGGCTCCTCTCTCCACTTAAAATGCGAGGAGATATGTGAAAAGGTTCTGAAGTTGATTGGCACTGCAACACTTGGGTTGAATCATTGATATCTCACCCATGGAAATTTTTTTTTTTAGACAAAATAATTCAGACATTAGGAAAGATTTCAGAATATTATAAATGATTAATTTCTCTGGTCTCTGAGGTTGAGACACATGTAGTAGGTATGGAGTAGGATCTTTCTCAAGGGAATCCGTCACTCTACTACCAATCATTCAGAGATGAGAAAGTGAATCATAGATTAGGAGAGTTGGGATTTAGTTAGACCTGGGTTTGTAGGGTAGAAAGGCTTAAAGATTTTTGTTGGGGATTTGATATTGACCCAACCACATGAAGCTCTGAGGTTTTAGATTGAGATTAGCTTTTTGGGTTCCATTACAGGGTTATTTTTTAAACTTTTATTTTATTACTAGAGGCCCGATGCATGAAGATTAGTGCAAGAATGGGCCTTCCTTCCCTTGGCTGCTGACACCAGCTTCACTTGGGTTGGAGCCACCTTTCTGCCTTCCCACGCTGCCCAGAGGCCCAGAGCGGCTGGGGCAGTGCGGAACACCTGCCCCCGGCCACTCAGCACCCGCACATGCAAATTAACCCACCATCTTTGTTGGATTAATTTGCATACTCACTCCTGATTGGCTGGTGGGCATTGCGAAGGTATGATCAATTTGCATCTTTCTCTTTTATTAGTGTAGATGGTAAAAACATGTAACATGAGATCTACTCTCTAACTGGACATTTAAGCATACAATATAGTATTGCTACCAATAGGTACAATGTACAGCAGATCTCTGGAACCTATTCTTCCTGCATACCTGAAATTTTATACCCATTGATTATCAATTCTTCCTTTTCCCTTCTTCCCAGCCCCTAGCAACCACCAATTTATCCTTTTACTATTTAGATTCCTTATATAGATGGACTTATTCAGAATATATTCTTCTATAATTTGCTTATTTTATCTAGCATAATGTCCTCAAGTTTCATCCATGTTGTCACACATTGCAGAATTTCCTTCTTTTTTTTTTAAGGCTGAATAACATTCCATTGTGTCTATACCACATTTTTTATCCATTTATCTATTAATGGACATTTAGGTTGCTTCCACATTTTGACTACTGAATAGTGCCACAATGACCATGAGAGTGCTAATATCGTTTTGAGCTCTTGATTTCAATTCTTCTGGATAAATAGCCAGAAGTGGGATTGCTGAATCATATGGCAGTTCTATTATTATTATTATTTATTTTTTTAGAAAACTCCATACTGTTTTTAATAGTAGGTGACACCATTTTGGATTCTCACCAATAGTGTACAAGGGTTGTACTATCTTCACTTCCTTGCCAACACTTACTCTCTTTTGTTTTCTGATAATACTCAACCTAACAGGTATGAGGTAGTAACTCATTGTGGTTTTGATTTGCATTTCCCTTATGATTAATGACATTGAACATTTTTTATATACTTGTTGGTATTTGTATTTCTTCTTTGTGTATGACTAGATATTTTAATAGCCACATTGTGTTATGGTTACATCATTCTTTAAGCCTTCAGTGAAATATTGTTGAAAGTCACAAAATGGTTTCCGGTGTTAATGTGGGGAATTAGGGAGAGGAATGTCTACTTCCTAAGGTGAGATTGTGGGGGATGGGGATCATTAGCAGTTCACCTGTAGCAGAGGCAGTGTTCAGTGAAGTGGTGTGTACATAAGGTCATCTACAGCAGAAAAAAGGTGCAATGGTAAGAAGGCTGGAGTGGAAGGAAATCAGGACTCTTTCTTTAGAATATATGTGAGGCAGTACTTTGAGAACTCTTAGAAATAACTGGAGGATGCTCTAAGGAGGCTCTTTTCCGAAAATAGGCCAGTGGGATTTGTATAATTATAGTTTGCATATGAACATTGTATCTTTATTTTGTAGTCATAGACTGGTGAAAAAGCTAAATACAGATGATATATTTAAGTTTGATATGTTTTATTTTTATTGTTCATATCAGGACTTTCTTCTAGTAGCACTGATTAATGAGAGTTTAAATAGCCAACAAGAGACAGTGGGTTTAACACCACTTCTATCATACAATATATTTTATGGTAAGGTGGCTGTGCAGGCCCAAGTATCAAATTTTATCAGAGACAATTGACAATCTAACACTGAAGAAGAAGATGAACACGATGGCAGGACCATTCAGTGGAGGAAGTTAAGATGCCTACTTATCGAATATTTACATAATTATTGATGTAAGAAAATTTATTGGTGCCATTTTAGTTTGTGTTTTCTATTTGTCCTGCATATACAGCTTATTTTTTTTCTTGTTAAAATTGTTTGATTTTTTCTTCTGTTTGTTTACTTGTTTTTACTTCTATGTTTTTTCTCCTTTATTTGTTTGGAATATATACTTTATTAGCTATTATTTTAGTCATTACTCTTGGAATTTAACAATGTACATTTAAGTCTAAGGTTAGTGAATATTTTCACCCAACTCCCAAACAATATGAGGATCTTGGTATATGTGAACTCAAATTACCCTTCTCTCATCTTACATGCAACTGGGTCTAGTACCTTATCTCTCTATTTTTTATACTTCATGAAATAGGTATTTTTTATGCTTTGAATACTAGTTTAAATTTACCATAAGCTTATTCATTTATTTAGTTACAATTCTTTCTTGGATCTGAGATCTTTTGGATCATTTATTTCCTATTAAAGTACATCCTTTAGATGCTCATTTAGTAGAATCTTTGAATGGTAAACTTCTTTAGTTTTTGTTTATCCAAATATCTTTACTTCACTTTTATTCTCAAGAATAGTTTTTCCAGGTATAAAATTCTAAGTTTGAAATTATTTCCTCTCAATTTTGAAGATATTATTACACTACCTTCTGACTAAAAAAGTTAGTTTTTAGTCTAATTCATGTTACTTTATAGGTAATTAGGCTTTTTCTCCCCTCTGACTGCTTTTAAAATTTTCTCTTTGTATGGATTTTTTCTATTTTATATTTATTGGGTTCTAAGAAATTATATCTTTAATTAATTCTGGAAATTACTTGGACTTCCAATGTTTCACTTTTATCACTCATCCATTCCCTCATTATTCTCCTTTTTGAACTTCAATTAGACATATTAGTTACAGCTTCTTGCTATATTTTCTGAGTCTCTAATCTTTCTTGATATTGCTGAGCTGAATTCCAGTAGTGTTTTTGGATATATTTTCCAGAAATAAATCTCTCTTCAGATATGTCCAAACCACTGTTTAATTTATCTAGTGAGACTTTTAAAAACAAACAAAAATAAAACCCCTAATGTTATTTTCTTAGATTTACAGAAAAATGAAAAAGATGCTACAAAGAATTTTCATTCACTCTGAATGCAGTTTCTTCTATTAATATCTTAAATTAGTACAGTATGTTTATTGCAATTAATAAACTGATACTGATACACTATTATCAATCGAAGTTCACATTTTTAAAAATATTTCCTTAGTTTTTACCTAATGCCCTCTTTCTATTTTAGGATCTCATCCAGGATACCATAGTACATTTAGTTGTCATGTCTCCTTCTTGACAACTTCTCTTAACTATGACAGTTTCTTAGACTTTCCTTGTTTGGTGATGACCATGACAGTTTTGAGGAGTACTGGTCATGCATTTTGTAAAATGTCCTGCTATTAAACTTTTTTCTGATGTTTTTCTCCTGATTAGACTGGAGTTATGGGTTTTTGGGAGGAAGACCACAGAGATAAAGCGTCATTTCTTATCATATCATATCAAGGGTACATACTGTCAACATGACTCATCATTGTTGATGTTGACTTTGATCACCTGGCTGAGGTTATTTTTGTCAGGTTTTTCCTCTGTAAAGTTACTTCCCACCCAACCCCTTCCTATACTGTCCTTTTTTGAATAAGGTTACTATGTGCAGCCCACAGCTAAGAAGTTATGCTCTACCTCCTTAATGATGGAATATGTAATAAATTATCTGGAATTCTTCTTTATGGAAGATTTGTTTCTTCTCCCCTATTTACTTATTCAATTATTTATTTATGTCATTATAGATTAGTGGATATTTATTCTATACTTGGAGTTACAGTCCAATATTACTTTATTTTGTTCCTCAAGTTGTTTCAGCTTTGGCCATTGGGAGCTTTTTTAGTTGGCTCCTGTATCATTGTGATTTTACATTTTGCACCTTTTTACTTTCTGGCACTACAAGATTCTCTAAGCTCATTTTGTGTATTTTGTTCTCAAGTCCTGGAATCAACCATTTCTCCAAGGTGGACCCCTGGTTTCTTTTATTGAAGATTGGTATTGGAAACCAAGACATAGGTGATCATTGAGTTTGAATGGCATTTTCTATACCTTAGAAATATTTGTGCTTTTTAAAACTCTCTCTCTCTCTCTCTCTCTCTCTCTCTCTCTCTCTCTCTCTCTCTCTCTCTCTCTCTTTCTCTCTCTTTTTGTCATAGAAACAGGCTTCATTTCAAGGGAGGCAGGGTGAGGTAGGTGTCAGTCTTCCTTTGGAACAGGTTGGCCAGCACGCTCTGCTCTCCAGCCGCTCCTCATTGGGCTGTAGATTCATCTCATCCTCATCCTCAGGCTTGTCCACCTCCATCTCCTCTGGGTTGTCCTGCTGTTGTCAGCTTGGCCAGCTTCTCCCAGGAAGCATCGCTCCACACCAACAGGATCTTCCTCTGGGCCCATGGGGGCTGGTTGCTCTTGGCCTCTGCTGCCAGCTGCTTAGCCCATTGCTCTGGTGGTTTCATATCATCCATGCCACTCTGCTCCTGGGAGAGGTCAGTTATGGTGTTTATGGAGCTACCTGACACCTTGAGCATGTGCAAGGCCATGGAGTTGACCTGCACGATGTACGTGGCCTGCATGCTTTGGCAGATCTGCAGCATCTCCTGGTGTCCTTGTTACCTTGCGGGTCCTTGAAGTCTTTCCACATTTGCCAGGAGGCCCCCAGTCATCCAGGGTTGCAGATTTGGGAGAAGCTGTAGATGGCTTGGGCGTGGTCAATCTCCCCCAGTTTTCACTCCCTATCCACAAACCACAGGCACAACTCCCGGGCGTGCTTGGGTGACTGAATCTCCCTGGCATTCTGGTAGATGCTGCGCCAGTGGGAGACTCCGTAGATATCCACTACCTTTTTGATATAATTATTGCTCATGTTGTACTGCTGGGCGGATGCCACCGCCCGGGTGGTGTACTGGTACACGGCCACCGAGAGTCTGCCTGGTCACACCCCTCTCCTCCTGCAGCTATGAGTACAGCGGGTACAGGGTGTTTGCGAATTTGCCATCAACGCCTGCTCAAGGGGGTCCCTGCACCTGCTCCAGCTTTCACCCTCCCCCTAGTGGGCGATGAATTTGGTCAGCTTGGTGGCCAGATGTCAGACGTATTGAGCCACTTGAACAGTGAGATGTCCCCACTCATATGCCTCGAAACACTCCTCGAAGCACGTGTGCTCCTCCAGGAACATGGTGTAGTTGATGACAGTATGGGGAAGGCAATCCTCAGGTCCAAGAAGCTGTCATTCACAACCGTGGTGGACTAAAAGGTGCCAAAGCTCTCCTCCAGGTCGGCGAGCAGGGACCACACCGCCAGTGACTTGTGCACACGGTTTTGCCCGGGCTCCGAGTTGTTAACGTTTTTGGCCTGGCTGGCGGGCAGTGCTGGCGCCTTCCGCAGGAGCCTCAGGGCCTGGTCTTAAGTCTCATGTCAGAGCTCCAGCTCGTCACGCTCACACCACATGCTTGCCAGGTCATCCAACTGCTTGAAGCTCACCTTGGTGGCCTCCTTCAAGACGATGCAGGCTGTCGTCCTCATAAGCCTTGGCAAACCTGACCCGTGAGGGTGGAGTTTGCATAGATCCCGTGTATGTGTTTGACGATCTCCAGGAGCGGGCAGCCTTGGTGCAGAGCCAAGAGCTTGTGCCACTCAGCAAGTGGTGCGGTATTGGCACAGCAAGATGCGGTAGAGGAGCAGGGGCTACTGACTGACGCGCTGCTCGAAGCGGCCAGGCACAGTTTCAGGGCCACATCGTCCTCCTTCTCCAGCCCCAGCTCTGAGGTGGTTTCCATCTGAGCTGTGATCCCGCTCTCCTCGAACTGGGCGGAGCTGTCCAACACTTGGATGAAGTCCTGTGCGGTGACCATGGCCAGACCGGATGGACACCTCATACACCTGCCAAGTCTTCTCACAGTGGCCACTGAAGATGTACTAGTTGGTCAGCAAGCACCAAAGCTTACCCCGCGGGCCGGGTGTGGCCTTCCACACCCCCCTCACCTCCCTATGTAGAGCGGCTGTACTTTATCCAGGTTATGGGAGATGAGGTCGCAGAGCTCGTGCCACAGCTGGTCATTGGACTTGTGGGCCTTGGACACCAAGCACTAGTCCTCTACCACAGCGGCCAGGCACTGTGTGGCCTCGTCCAGCCGATTGCTCCATTTGAGATACTCCGTGTGCTCCTCTGCACTCTCAGGGCTCAGATTAACGAAGCGCCATGGCCCCGCATGGCTCAGGTGCGAGCCCAGGAAGCACAGATACAAGGGCCAAATAGGGGAGTGTTGTGTGATGGGCAATGCCTGGGCGGCATACTTGATTTCTCCAAGTATGCATTCTCCAGAGCAGTGGTGCGGCAGCTGTGTGTGTGTGACGCGGACCTGGTACATGGGGAATTGGCGATATTCTAGCCACAGATGCGGCATCTTGTGCATGAACACAAAGGCCTTCTGGCGGCAGGAATTGACATCTTCGCAGTTAGGGAGTGGTACCAGAGTTTGTAGCTACAGGACAGCAGCTCCAGTGCCTGCTCACACAGCTGATTCAGCCTGGGCTTCAGACTCCTTGTTTGAATTCTGTGTCGGAATCAGCATTAGACAGAGAACTGGTTCTGCACGATTTCCTCCTCATAGGGGAGGTTCCCTTCTTCCACAATGAGCTCACCCTGGTGGCCTTCTTCAGGAGGCTGTGGGCATCATTTAGCTGCCACTCTGGCCGGGAGAGTTGCACCATCACCACCATTTTTACTGGCTGCTTAGTTATAGGCTGGTGCCACGTTATGACTTTTATTTTCTTTTGATAGCCTTTTGTTCTTTTTTATATTCCAAATCCTTTATTTTTTTATTTTATTTTTTTAAATACATCTTTATTGTTCAGATTATTACAGATGTTTCTCTTTCCCCCCCCCCCCCATAGCTCCCCTCCACCTGATTCTCCACCCCACCCCATGCCCTTACCCCCCGCCACTGTCTTCATCCATAGGAGTAAGATTTTTGTCCAATCTCTTCCTGCACCCCTCACACCTGCTTCCCCTGAGAGTCGTCAGTCCACTCCCTTTCTATGTCCCTGATTCTATTATATTCACCAGTCCATTCTGTTCTTCAGATTTTTTATTCACTTGATTTTTAGATTCACTTGTTGGTAGGTATGTATTTGATGTCATTTTGTTGTTCATAATTTTTATCTTTACCTTTTTCTTCTTCTTCTTCTTCTTAAAGAATAGCCTTCAGCATTTCATGTAATCCTGGTTTGGTGGTGATGAACTCCTTTAGCTTTTTCTTGTCTGTGAAGCTCTTTATCTGACCTTCAACTCTGAATGATAGCTTTGCTGGGTAGAGTAATCTTGGTTGTAGGTTCTTGCTGTTCATCACTTTGAATATTTCTTGCCACTCCCTTCTGGCCTGCATAGTTTCTGCTGAGAAATCAGCTGACAGTCGTATGGGTACTCCCTTGTAGGTAACTAACCGTTTTTCTCTTGCTGCTTTCAAGATTCTCTCTTTGTCTTTTGCCCTTGGCATTTTAATTATGATGTGTCTTGGTGTGGTCCTCTTTGGATTCCTTTTGTTTGGGGTTCTGTGCGCTTCCTGGACTTGTAAGTCTATTTCTTTCACTAGGTAGGGAGAGTTTTCTGTCATTATTTCTTCTAATAGGTTTTCAGTATTTTGCTCTCTCTCTTCTTCTGGTACCCCAAAAATTTGGATGTTGGTACGCTTGAAGTTGTCCCAGAGGCTCCTTACACTATCTCCATATTTTTGGATTCTTTTTTCTTTTTGTTTTTCTGGTTGGGTGTTTTTTGTTTCCACATATTTCAGATCTTTGGTTTGATTCTTAGGGTATGTTGATCTACAGTTGAGTTTCTGTATATTCTTTATTTTAGACAGTGTATGCTTCATTTCTGACTGGTCCTTTTCCATTTTTTTGACATTCTCATTAAGGTCCTTGAAGGTCTCACTAAGCTCCTCAGAAGTGTCATCAAGTTTCTCGGCGGTTTTTAGAAGATTCTTGAGTAACCTTATAAATGTGGTTCTGAACTCTATGTCCTCCAGTAGTTTGCTTTCCTCCGTTTCTTTCATTCGTGACATGTTTCTTTGTTTCCACATTTTGGCTGCTTCCCTGTGTTGATGGAGTGGCTTTGTGTGGTAGGTGACCTATAGGGGGCAGTAGCTCAGCCTCCCCAATCACCTGATGTGGATGCTCTTGGTACACCCCTTTGTGGGCTGAGTGCAAAGTCTTGGTGTAGTTAAGCCTTAATTGCTGTTGGTATGCTGGGAGGAATTGACCTCCAGGCCAATCGGCTGTGAGGACTCTCTGTGTCTATAAAAACTGCTGTGCTGGAGACACGCTTATGGGGCAGGACTTGTTTCAGTGGGGCTTTGGTGCTCGCTGAGTCTGCCTCTTGAATGTGTCACTTATGGATATGAGGAGTTGAAATCTGGTTTCTCACACTGACCACTAGGTATACTGGCTTCTGGATCTCCAATGGGGTGCAGGTCAGCTATTGTCTGAGTCCACCCAGCAGGAGCTACAGCGAGAACTACAGTTTTCTCCTCTTTGCTTGGGGTTTGGAGGTTTTGGAGCTGTCTGATCTGGGCTGCAAGTTTGTTAGGTAGGGCAGTCCATTCATATGCAAAAGCCGCTGCTTGGAGCTTGGGTGGGTTTGTAGGTTGTGTGGAGCAGGGTCTCAGGGTGTCACTAGGCTAGGGCGTGGCAAACAGCAATGGCTGCTAGTTAGCCGGCTCTGTGTCTCTGACTGCGTCCTGTCCCGTGCCCCAGCGCAGATAGACAATTATTCCTGTGCGCAGCTCTGCAAGCAGGCCCCCCTCACTTTCCGACCCGGTAGCAGACAATCCAGCTTCTCCCCCTAAGAGTTTGGGTCCCCCGCGTCTCCCTAGAAACTGTATTTCAGAGTAATCGGGGGCTTGTCTCCCTTTGGGTTGAAAAAAGCAACGCCTGCTGCCAGCCCAGATCCCGCGCCTCCATACCTCAGCTTTTCAGCACTTGTGCACATCTCAGTGCTCTTTTCTCTTTCCTTCTAGTTGTAGAACTTCCACTCAGCCAGCTTTCCCGTGGTTCTGGGTGATAGATGTTTTGTCTTTTAGTTGCAGTTTAAATTGTGCGAGGCAGCAGTTTAGGTGTTTACCTACGTCACCATCTTGGATTCTCTCCCCCAATCCTTTATTTTTTTTAAATATTAAATATATATATTTTTATGGTCCATATCTGATTATTCTAATGCCTGAAATTGTTCCAGGTCTGTTTTTGTGTGTGTTTGTTTCTGTGAATTTTGCTCTTGGTGACTTGCTTCCTTGTCAGTATAGTGCATTTAAAAAATATGAGTTATTAACTATTATTTCTCTTATGTATAGAAATTCTCTAAGGCTTGAGGTTGGGGGTGTATTCTCCCAAAGAGGACTATTAATTGCTTCTGCCAAATAGATGCCTGAGAGCCCTATGGACCTTACAGCACTTTAAATTGTGCTAAGCTTTTAGATTTTAGATTTCATTATCAAGTGAAACCTTGATTTCTCTAACTTATGCATTCTCCAGAGCAGTGGTTGGCAAACTGCGGCTCACGAGCCACATGCGGCTCGTGAGCCGCGGTTTGCCGCTTTGTTGACTAATGAGTTTGCTGACTACTGGTATAGGGGCTTAATCACAAGGAACAACAACAGCCTGTAATTATTGAAATCGAGCATCTAGGTCAGTGGTCGGCAAACTCATTAGTCAACAGAGCGGCAAACTGCTCCAGAGACATCTTTCTTTCAGAATTTCCATCTAAATCCATGGTTTCTGGGTTTAGGTTTTACACTGAGGCTTCTTCAGTCCATAATTCTGCTCTCATCTCATTGAAGAGTGTTCCTAGTCCTCCTACCTTCTGAAGGCCTTGTAGCCAGACTACCTGGATTTCAATTCTGGCTTTGCTGTTTGCTAGCTTTGTGACCTTAACCACCTTGAATTTTAATTTCCTTGTCCACAAAACAGGGATAATTATAACCTACCTCATTGGGTTAATAAGATATTAGATGAGTTAACAGATATAGAGTACTTAGAACAATGCCTGGCACATAGCAAGCCCCTTTTGCTGGTATCCACATCTGATGTTAGGGTAGGTGGAAAACTTCTGTTCTTGCTTAGCTTCCTGGACTTGTATTTTATTTGTGGCTTTAGCAAAGTTCTTACTTTGTTGCAGACTTATCTATTCATTTGAAATTGTTGTAACAGTCAGAGTTTAGGGTTCAATCAAGAAGCAACATATAGGTAAGTAGAGAGGGAGATCACATGTGATTGTTGCTGTTATTTTACAGGGTCTGGACCTTAAGCAATTATAGAAGATGGTTAAGAAGTCTCTGAAGCTTAGTTCTTGTCTTTGCTGGGGTTTACAGTGCATAGGGAAGGCAAGGGAAGATGGATGTAAAGGGGTAGAAAGCAAGAACAATTTGGAACTCACAAGTGAGAGCCCATGAGGATGAATAAAGACCCTATTAGTTTTTTGGTGTTTTTTTTTTTTTTAAGTTTTTGATGGTGGTATGGGTGTTCCGCAGGTGCCAGAGTCCTTTGTCACAGAACTAAACACACACACGTGGCCCAGGAGCCAGAGAAGGTGAAGGGAGATTTAGGAAGAGCCAATGTGGAGCTTTTGGTGTACTTGTTTCCTCAGGCCTAGGATAAACCAGCAGATAGCAATCTGTATGAGTTACAAAATACTTACTGCCTTATCTCCCCTCTCCAAATATCTCACATGACCCACTCTTAATTGGAATCACACAGGAAAGGGAATTCTTGGAAATACAGGTCAGCTTAGCCAAGTTGACATATTACAAAGCCACTACAATAGCGTTTTACATATTTTGTGAGGCACTGTAAGATGTTATGTAGGAGGGAAACGTCAGGATCTCTATTTCACCTTTGTGAGGACAGGGAAATATCTTCCATTGCCTTCTTTTATACTCCAATGCTTAGCACATTAACCTTTACATAATAACTTCTTAATAAAATTTTGCCGAATAAATGAGTATGATGTTCTAAATGTCATAGTAAGAGCCAGGGATACGAGGTCCAGACATGTTCCTTTCTTCCCTCATGGAATTTCAGAGTCTAGTTAGGTCAGACAAATGTAGAGAAACATGCATTAGAAATAGATATATATACGCACAAACTTTGCCAACATTTATGGTGAACAATTAAAATGTAGTATAAAAATAAGTTGTGCCTTAGCAAGTTTTGCTCAGTGGATAGAGCTTTGGCCTGTGGACTGAAGGGTCCCAGGTTTGATTCCGGCTAAGGACACATGCTGGGTTGCAGGCTTGATCTTCAGTAGGGTGCATGCAGGAGGCAGCCAATCCAAGAGTCTCTCTCATCATTGATGTTTCTCTCTCTCTCTCTCTTCCCTCTCTCCCTCTCCCTTTCTCTCTGAAATCAATTAAAAAATGTATTTTTTAAAAAAATAAGTTGTTATACTATTAAAAGATGTCTAAAAGAATTTAAAAGAAATTTTAAATTAAATTTATTGGAGTGACACTGGTTAATAGTTAAAAGAATTTTTAAATCTAAAGTTCTAGTTTTTAAAATTTAAAATGGGGAAGACTGAGATTTAGCAAGATATATTATATATTCAATTTAGGAAAATAGGTTTTGAAAAAATTTTTCTGATCCTGAAAATTTCGAACAACCCAAATGTTCATCAAAGAATGAACAGGTAAACAAAATATATATAGTAATCCTATCTAATAAAAGAGTAATATGCAAATTGACTGTCACTCCAACACACAAGATGGCTGCCTCCATGTGGACACAAGATGGCTGCCACAAGATGGCCAGCAGGGGAGGGCAGTTGTGGGCAATCAGGCCAGCAGGGGAGGGCAGTTGGGAGGGACCAGGCCTGCAAGGAAGGGCAGTTGGGGGTGATCAAGAGCAATTAGAAAGAAATGAAGCTCAAAAATATTTGTTAAGTGAAAGAAGCAATCACAAAAGACCATATATTGCATGATTCCACTTAAGTATAGTATCCAAAATAGGCAAATCATTGGAAGTAGCAAGTAGATGAGTGTTTGCTTAGGGTGAGGGGGATTTAGGGTAGTGACTGCTAATGGGTACATTGGTTCTTTTCAGGTGATGAAAATGTTTCAAAATTGATTGTATAACTTTCTAAAAACTATTGAATTATACACTTAAAATTGGTGAATTTGATAGTGTGCATTACATTTCAATAAATTGTTATAAAAATAAAATAACAACATGTAACCCTTTGTGTCCAGGTTTTCTCATCTCTGTTAAATAGGAGATGAGTCATATGGTTGGTTGCTTTCCTCCATTTCCACTATTCTGTAATTCCATGACTTTATGATTAGCAACAGACATCAGTATTGTTACACATACTGTGTTTTTAATGGCTAATGACTTTTAATAGTTCTAAGATAATCTTAAAATTATTTTTGGAAGTTTCTAGGGTATAAATAACAAACCAATGATCATTCCATTTATAAACTCACAGAAGAAAAGCCACGGCTTTCCTGGACCATTTGAAGGGTCACCAGTGATATATGAACCTCAGGAGAACTAGGTTTCTATATTATCTTGAGTAAGGAAAACATTATACATAATAAAAAATTTACATCAACTTACACTGTTAAAAACTGCCTCTTAGTTTCACTGTCTTAGCAGCACATTTGATATACTAATTGATCCAGCAACAGAGAAGCAAATTGAATCAAAATTTAATGTCCTTAGGAGAAAAGGCAGACAAAAACTTGGCAGGCCATATAAATTGAAGATATATAGAGCAGTGATTAGAACTAAGTGGCTATAATTTGACCCAGATATTAAATCAAGCTTCTTGAAAAATACATTTTCCTAAAACAAATATTTATGACTATTAAATGATAAAACCAGACAATGCAAACCAACATGAAGTCCTAAAATGTAATCAGCTCCCAAGGATTAAAATGATGATTTTCATCATGTAGCTTGGCTGTTCTGGCATATAGTGAAGGTTAAAGTAAGTCAGCTCCTCCCGCTGTTTGGGGCTTGATAAGGGCTCATACTAAGAGGAGGGTTCATAGGTGAGCTTTCCATAGCACAACTTCTAACAATATGTCTTGCTGGTGGACTTGGGGAACCAATAGCTTGAAGATAGCTAGTGTGACCCAAACCGGTAAGAGAAGTGGCTTTGACAAACCAAGGACACAGGCTTATAACAATTGGAAATGGTGACATCAATAGTGAACAAGGATTTGCAGAAAGCGTCAATATTTATGTATGAGTAGTCTGAAAGATTGGATGGTCACCAAAGGTTACTCAGAAAGGCACCACAAACAGCCAATGACACTAATGGTCATATCCTCTTTGGATGTGAGGAAGGTTCTATGTAGTTATCCAGATCGACAGCCATCACTAAATATAAATGCCACTTCTAAAAGCAGAGATAGTTGGAGGGGCAAACATAGGCAAATTAGTTTAGAAGAAGCTTCTTTGAAATTAGAGGGCCAGGGGAAAAAAAGGATAGGTTAAAACTGAAGAAGAGAATGTAGAATTTTAGAGTTAGATGGAACGTGATGATCTTATGATGCTTTGTGTTAGTCAGGGTAAGGTAATCTATACTCAGATAATAAACCCAGAAATCTCTGTGGCTTAACTCTCTTATTCAAGTATGCAGACACTTTCATCCATTTGATTATTCAAGGTACTAACCTCATTCTGTACCCTGATAATGCGATGGCTTCCTGAAGTGACACATAACTTGTGTTCACATTTCATTGGCCAGAACGCAGGCCCTGATTCTAACCCGATATCAAGGAAGCCTGGAAATGTAGATTTCCCATGAAACATTGAGGCAGAACTTAATACTGCTTCTGGCCACTGTATGGACCACTTTCTCAATTTTTTCTGTAATACTTACCCCTCAAATCTGCCTAATGTTCTACTTTAAATCAATTCACTTAAAAAATTGTTACCATTATATAAGCTACTAATTAGATTAAAGTTTAATTTAAGCTGGTTTATGAAACAATCATTTATTTTTCTACTGTACATTAAAATAAATACATATTAGGTGTATGTTATGGGCAATCTAAACTCATGTTCCATGTCAGTGATTATAGATCAAAAATTTTAGAAAAAATTAAGCTAATCTTCTCATTTTATGATGAGAAAACTGAGGGTCAGAGGTATGACCTATGTTCTCCCAAACCACATGAAAAGTTGAATGGTAAAGCCAGATGTAGAGTCTTGGTTTCTTTTTCACTACACCATGCTTTCGAGCCTCTAAGTTTGTGGGGAAAGGATGTGGGCACTGGGCAAACACACTGAGTCACTGCATTAGGGGAATGAAAAAAGAACACACGCACAATGTACAAGTATCTTAAGACGAAAAAGAAACCAGCAGGACAAGTTGTGAGCTGCAAGGCAGATGGGGTCTCTTAGAAAACATGACTCCCACACCAATCAGCAGATTTGAGTGCATGGCTGTCTAAAGGCTTCTGAAAGACTGATTTTCTGAATTACTTAGCCTCACTGATGAAAAACTCTAGAGGCCTTGAGAACCACCACAAGAGAGGAGCTCACATGACTGCAGGAGCCACCAGGCCAACAGCTGTGCTCTGCACGTGGAGGCACAGGAAGTATGTCTAGAGCTCCCTGCCCTCTGTGTGTGGCCACAAACTCCCGGGAGCACACTGCCTATAAACACAGGGAAGAGAATCACTTCCATTTGGATCAAAATAAAATACCCAGATGGGTTTGGTGTAAAACTTCTGGAGGATCCCTGGGAGATTCTTAATATTTTATAAAGCAGCTTTGAGAACAAATGCCTGCCTGCTTATAAAGACTTACAATGGATGCCTAGCTGATTTAAGCTTACCAATTTGAATCACTGGATTTGGCACCTGAGGAGATTTTAGAGGTCATCTATTACAGTAGTAAATTTTCTTTTGAAATCCTTGAAAACCAGTATAAGTCATATGAACAAACTTAACTACATAGAACTGATAGAAGCAAACCACTCTGGTTGGAGAAAGGTCTCAGTCAGCTTGGGCTGCTATAGCAAAGTACCAGAGACTGTATAGCTTAAACAACTGACATTTACTTCCCATAGTTCTGGAGGATGGGAAGTCCAAGATTAGGGTGCAGCATGGTCAGATTCTGGTGAGGACTCTCTTGCTGGGTTTCAGATGGCTGCCTTCTTGCTATGTGGGAAAGACAGCAAGCTCTGGCCTCTTCTTTTCCTTTTAAGGGCACAGATTTCAACATGGGGACTTCCACCCTCATGACCTAAGCTAAACTTAATTATTTTCCGTAGGCCCCACTTTCAAATACCATCACAATGAGGATTAAGGCTTCCACATATAAATTTGGGGGACACAAATATTGTCTTTAGCAAGAGAAGGGGTCCTAAAGCTTAGCTAGTTTGGCTCCTTTAATCACCCTCCTTCTCTTCATCTTCTGAGCACAGCGTAATATAATACCCATTTATTCAATCTCTTCATATTTGAAATGCAGAAACTATGCCTAGAGGGATTATAGATATTTCTGAGGCCACCCAGTTATGCAATGAAAGATCAGAACTAGAATCACAGCCTTTAAAAAATACACACACACACACACACATATTAGAGGCCAGGTGCACGAAATTCGTGCACAGGGGTGTGTGTCTCTCAGCCCAGCCTGCACCCTCTCCAATCTGGAACCCCTCGAGGATTCCCTCAAGCCTGGTAGGATCGTGGCTAAATGGGCAGTCGGACATCCCTCTCACAATCCAGGACTGCTGGCTCCCAACTGCTCACCTGCCTGTCTTCCTGATTGCCCCTAACCACTTCTGCCTGCCAGCCTGATCACCCCTAACCACTCTCCTGTCAGCCTGATTGATGCCTAACTGCTCCCCTGCCAGCCTGATTGATGCCTAACTGCCCTCCCCTGCAGGCCCAGTCGCCCCCAACCTCCCTCCTCTGCCAGCCTGGTCACCCCTAACTGCCCTCCCCTGAAGGCTTGATCACCCCCAACTGCCCTCCCTTGCAGGCCTGGTCCCTCCCAACTGCCCCCCCTGCTGGCCATCTTGTGGTGGCCATCTTGTGTCAAAGATGGGGGAAGTCATCTTTGACAACATGGGGGCAGCCATCTTGTATTGGAGTGATGGTCAATTTGCATATCATCCTTTTGTTAGACAGGATTAGATAGGATAGAGGCCTGGTGCATGGGTGGGGGCCAGCTGGTTTGCCCTGAAGGGTGTCCTGGATCAGGGTGGGAGTTCTCTTGGGGTGTGGGGTGGCCTGGGTGAGGGGCCTGTGGTGGTTGCAGGCCAGCCATGCCCCCCAGCGACCCAAGCGGAGGCCCTGGTATCTGGGATTTATTTATCTTCTATAATTGAAACTTTGTAGCTTTGAGCGGAGGCCTGGGCCCACCAGGGCAAGTGGAAAGCTTGGCTTCCTCCATTTCCGGGGGCAACTCAAGCCTCCTGCTTTCTCCAGCTCTGAGTTGCTGCAATTTTTGTTGGGATTTATTTATCTTATATAATTGAAACTTTGTAGCCTTGAGCGGAGGCCTGGGCCCACCAGAGCAGGCGGAAAGCTTGGCTTCCTCCATTGCCAGGGGAAACCCAAGCCTCCTGCTCGCTCCATGGCTGCAGCCATCTTTGTTGGGTTAATTTGCATACCGCTCCTGATTGGCTTGTGGGCATGGCTTGTGGAAGTAGTGGAGGTATGGTCAATTTGCATATTACTCTTTTATTAGGTAGGATGTACACACACACACACACACACACACACACACACACACACACACACACACACTGAGTGGCCAGATTATTACGATCTCTGAATGCATAATAATCTGGCCACTCAGTGTATAGGCCCAGTGCATGAATTCATGCACCAGTGGGGTCCCTTGGCCTGGCTTGTGGGGTTGGGCCGGCCTGGATCTCTGAATCCCTCAAGGAGCCCTGGATTGCGAGAGGGTGCAGGCCAGGCCGAGGGACCCCACTGGTGCACTATTGGGCCGGGGAGGGATGCGGGAGGTTGGCCAGCTGGGAGAGACCATGAGAGGGTTCCAGGTTGTGCCCAGCCTGTCTCACTCAGTCCCAATTGGCTGGATCCCAGCAGCAAGCTAACCTACTGGTCGGAACATCTGCCCCCTGGTGGTCAGTGCACATCATAGCAGGTGGTTGAGCAGCCTTAGCATATCATTAGCATGTTATGCTTTGATGGTTGAATGGACGACCAGACACTTAGCACATTAGGCTTTTACTATATAGGATATATTGGTTTTTAGAGAGAGAGAAGGAGAGGGAGAGATAGAAACATTAATGATAAGAAAGAATCATTGATTGGCTCCCTCCTGCATGCCCCCCTACTGAGGATCGAGCCTGCAACCTAGGCATGTGCCCTGACCAGGAATCAAACTGTGACCTCCTGGTTCATGGATTGATACTCAACCACTAAACCACAATGGCCGGGCAGAATCACAGCCTTTTGAATTATGTTGGGCATTTCTGTGACATTATATATAGTCAGGGACCATGATACTGTGACTTATGGACTAGTCTACAACGTCAAAAAATGCTTCTTTATAAATAATGCCTAGAAATTGTGTACTACATGAAGTAGATTATAAAATAGAGTTATATTCTCTTTGATCCTAGACACTGAAAGCACACAACACAGATAAGTTCTTTTTTTAAAGGACCTATTGAGGTATAATTGACATAAAATAAACTGGCATAAAATAAATTGATGTGAAATAAACATTAAAATTTACATTTGATAAGTTTTGAAATAAGTACATATTGTGAAACCATAATGACATTAAGATAGGCAACATATTTTTTTACACCCAAAAGTTTTCTTGTGCCTTTTAGAATTCCTTCTCTAGCTTCCCCAATCCAAGGCAACAACTGTTCTAATTTCTATCACTATTTTAGTTTACAATATATATATATTGATATAAATGGAATCATAGAGTATACACTCTTTGCTCCTCTAGATGCTTTTTCTTTGCATAGTAGTTTTAAGGTTCATCACTGTTGTAGCATGTATGAATGGGTTATTCAGTTATACTGCTGAGAACTATTTCATTACTTGGCTGTGCCACACTTTGATTATCCATTCATCTCTTGGTGGACATTTGAGTTCCAGTGTATTTTGAGTTTTTGACTATTACAAATAAAGCTATTTTAAACATTTGTGTTTGTACAAGTCTCTGTATGGGCATTTCTTTTGGTTATATATATATACCTAGATGTAGAATGGTTTGGCATGTAGTAAATGTTTGACCGAATTTTAAGAAACTGCCAAACTACTTATCAAAGTGATATTCCTAATTTACATTCCCACCTGTGAGGCAGGAGAGTTACAGTTGCTCCATATACTTGGTGTGGTCATTTTTTAAAAAATTTTAGTTATTCTAATAGGCATGAAGAGATATACCATTGTAATTTTGTTATTTTATTTATTTTAATTTTCCAATGGCTGATGATGTTGAGTAATGACCTTTTTATGTGCTTATTTGCTACCCATATATCTTTTGGGTAATGTGACTAAATCTTTTACCCATTTTTAAAATTGGGTTGCTTGTTTTACTATTACTGAGTTTTGAGAGTTTTTTATATATTCAAGTATACAAGGCCTTTATCAGATATGTGATTTGGCTTTCCATCCACTTATCAGTGTCTTTCAAAGAGCAAAAGTTCTTAATTGTGATAAAGTCAAATTTCTCATTTTTTTTTATGGATTGTACTTCTGTTGTTGTACCTAAAATCTTTACCTAATTCAATGTCATAAAGATTTGTTTCTATATTTTCTTTTAGGAGTTTTAGGTTTTATATTTTGGCCTCTGATCCATTTTTACTTAATTTTTGTATACAGTGAGAAGTGTAGACTGAAGTTATTTATTTTGTCTATATGGCTAACCAATTGTTCAAGTACCTTTTGTCAACACTTTGTCCTCTCTTCTGACTATCGTTACACCTTTGTCCAAAATCAGTTGTCCATACATGTATGGATCTATTTCTGTGTTTTCTATTCTGTTTCATTGATATACTTGTTTATTTCTATGTTACTATCACAAAATCTTGATTATTGTCAATTTAGGATGTCTCAAAAGATAATGTAAGTCCTTGAAATTTTTTCTTCTTTTAAAAGATTTTTTTGGATATTTTAGATTTATTACATTTCCATATGAATTTTAGACCATGTGATAACAAAAATGCCTGCTGGGATTTTGATTGAGACTGCATTGAAATTATAGATCAGTTTGGGGAGATTTTACATGAACAAAAGTGAATCTTTTGATACATGAACATGTTATTTTTCTCCATTTATTTATATCTTCTATAATTTCTTTCAGCAACATTTTGTAATTTTTAGTGTACAGGTCAAACACATGTTTGGTCAGATCTATCCTTAACTGTTTTTATGCTATTGTAAATTGTATTTTTTAAATGTTGATTTTTAAGTTTTTGTTGCTATTATATATAAACATAGATGTCTACAGATTGATTTTTTGTATGCTGCAACTTAGGTTTAGTAGCGTTTTTATAAGTTTTGTAGGATTTTATTAATAGATAATCATATTGCCTGTTAATAAATATAGTTTTATTTATTTCTTTTCAATCTGGATACCTTTTCTTTTCCTTTCCTTATTGTACTGACTAGAAACTTTAGTACAATAGTGAATAGCAGCCATAAGACTGTACATCCTTGCCTTGTTCTTCCTTGTAGGGGGAAAGCATTCAGCTTTCTACCATTACGTATGAAGTTATGGCTGTATATTTTTTATAGCTGCTATTTCAGGTTGAAAGTTTTCCTCTGTTTTTAGATTTCTGAATGTTTTATCAGGTATGTGCATGTAATGTTATAGAATGTATTATATTTGTATTAGATATACTGTTGTCTTATCTCTCTCATCAAATAGGCTGTCAACTCCTAAGTTCAAAAAGTGCCTCTTTTGCCAAAACCGGTTTGGCTCAGTGGATAGAGCCTTGGCCTGAGGACTGAGGGGTCCTGGGTTCAATTCCGGTCAAGGGCATGTACCTTGGTTGTGGGCACATCCCCAGTAGGGGGTGTGCAGGAGGCAGCTGATCGATGTTTCTCTCTCATTGATGTTTCTGGCTCTCTGTCCCTCTTCCTTCCTCTCTGTAAAAAGTCAATAAAATATATTTAAAAAAAAATTTTACATTAAAAAAAAAGTGCCTCTTTCATGTTTGATTCCTCATTACTTATGTCAATGACGTCACAGAGCTGGAGCACAATAATGAGCCAATATCAGGCAGTGTTGTTTAGTCCAATTGTTTTCAAAGTGTGGTCTCTGGTTCAGCAACATCAGTACCACCTGGGAACTTATTAGAGCTATAAACTCTATGTCCCATCCGTCTTTACTGAATCACTCTGAATTGCTATGGAGTTTGTGGCTAACAAGTGCTCCAGGTGGTTCTCTTGCCTGCTAGAGTTTGAGAATCATTGTTTCAGTAGCTAAGAAATGACTGGGGAGTCAGCAAGACCCAGTTTAAATCCTGCCTCTGTCCAATTCTTTGACCTCACTAGATTAAATGTTACCATGCAGTTGGAAGCTGTGAGGATTAGGCAATTGTGGCATATTGTGTGCAAAGAGGTAAAGGGTAGCATATAACAGTGGTCGGCAAACTCATTAGTCAACAGAGTGGCAAACCACAGCTCGCGAGCTGCATGTGACTCGCGAGCCACGGTTTGCCGACCACTGACCTAGAATGACTTATTCTTAAAGCCTCAGGTCCCACAAATAAAAAGGAAACAGTAGGAACTATTTTACAGGACTATTTAATCCTATCTAATAAAGAGGGAATATGCTAATTGACCATCACTCCATCACCCACAGCTGAAGCCAAGTTCCCTTAAGGAGCCTTAATGAGCAATCAGCAGGGACCTGAGGTTATGCCCTCCCCCGCCTCTGTAGGGCTTGACAGGGGACCTCACACCTTGCCCCCCGCCCTGATGTCAGGCTGGGGGACCTCAGGCCACACCCCCTACCCCAGTGCCAGGCCAGGGGACCTGAGGCCATGCCCCCCACCCAGTGGGGCTTGATGGGGGACCTCAAGGTGCACTTCCTGTCCTGGCGCCAGGCTGGGGGACCTCAGGCCGCACCCCCCACCAAGTGGGGCTTGTCAGGGGACTTCAGGCCATGCTCCCACCCCAGGACCAGGCCTGGGGACTTCAGACCGCACCCACTGCCCAGTGGGTCCTGACGGGGTCCTCAGGCCACACCCCCCACCCCAGCATCGGGCCAGGGAACCTAAGGCTGAGCCTCCCCTGCCTGGCTGGGCTTGACAGGGGACCTCAGGCCGTGACCCCCACCCAGTGGGGCTTGACAGAGGACCTCAAGGTGCACCCCCAGTGCTGGGTCTGGGGAACTCAGGCTGCATCCCACAACCCAGCACCAGGCTAGGGAACCTCAGACTGAACCCCCCACCCCAGCACTGGGCCAGGGGACCTAAGGCTGCGCCCCCCTGCCTGGCTGGGCTTGACAGGGGACCTCAGGCCATGCTTCCCGCCTTGGCACCAGGCTGGGGACCTCAGGCCATGACTCTCACCCTGGCACCAGGCCAAGGGACCTGAGGCCATGCCCCCCACCCAGTGGGGCTTGATGGGGGACCTCAAGGTGCACTTCCCGTCCTGGTGCTGGGCTAGGGGACCTCAGGCTGCTCCCCCAGCCCCAGCACCAGGCTGGGGGACCTCAGGCCACACCCCCCACCAGGTGGGGCTTGACAGGGGATCTCAGGCTGCTCCCCCTGTCCCAGTGCCAGGCTAGGGACCTTAGGCAACACCCCCCACCCCAGCACCAGGCTAGGGACCTCAGGCCACAGCCCCCACCCCAGCACCAGGCCAAGGGACCTGAGGCTGTGCTCCCTTGCCTGGCGGGGCTTGACGGGGGACCACAAGGTGCACCCTCAGTGCTGGGTCAGGGGAACTTAGGCCTCACCCACTGCCCAGCAGGGCTTGATGGGGGATCTGAGGCTGCACCCCCCTGCCAGTGGGGCTTGACGGGGCACCTGAGGCTGTGCACCCTTCCCAGTACCGGGCCGGGGACCTGAGCCTGCACCCCCCTGCCTGGCAGGGCTTGATGGGGGACCTCAGGCCATGCCCCCCACCTAGCAGGGCTTGACGGGGGACCTCAGGCCATGTCCTCCACTTGGCGGGGCTTGACGGGGGACCTCAAGGCATGCCACCCACCTTGGTCTGGGCTGGGGGACCTCAGGCCACACCCCCCATCCTGAGGCTGGGCCAAGGGATCTGAGGCTATGTCCCCTGCCCGGTGGGGCTTGACAAGGGTGGGACTGGCTAGGTCTGGATCTAGCCCAATGAGGGCGGAGGGCTGGCCGGGTCTGGGTCTCACACAATTTTGAGGCGCATGTGGGTGGGCGGGGACCTGACTCTGGGTCCCATGGTGCGCCCCAGACTCTAACAGGAGGAAGGTTTTCAAATACATTTTACTAATTTTCTTTCATCTCTGACACTTGTATTATAGAGAGAGGGCAAATAGCAATATTAAATTATTTCCTCTAATTAATCCCCTTTTAATGTGCATGAGTTTCATGCACCGGGCCACTAGTATTTAAATAAGATAATTTAGGTAAAGCTTTTAGTGTAATAAATGACCCATGATATGTGCTCAATAAATAATAACTATGAACAGTAGTTAATAACAATAATAATGAAACTAATATAGTAATTTCTACCTCGTTGGAACAGGAGACTTCTGCTTATGGTAGTCTCTCTGGATAATACTTTTACTCTACATGGAAAGAAAAACAGTTACAGGGGAATAGAAAAAGATCATCCTTGGAATTAAAGTAGCTTATAAAACAACAGAATTAATGAGGAAAAATAGAAGAAAAAGGAAAAAGAGTGAGAGAGATGGTTTATTTTAGGAAGAGAAATATCTGATGGATTTACTTGAAAATGTGGTACCCATACTTTGCAATAATAAAAATCTAAATGATGGGGTTTTTGTTTGTTTCAGAATAGAGATTCAGTCATAGTCAAAGTCTGAGTGGTACTTGATTTAAAAATTATCATCTTCTTTTAGCAGATAATTTTTTTAGGATTTTAATACTTTCTAACAGGAAGGATATAAAGAAGAAAACCTGTCTGGGCATCTAAGATGGTCCTGTCTTTGGTGGACAAAGAGAAAGAGATTTCCTTCAGCATCGGCATTACTCAAGTGGGTATTTCTCCTGGAATATTTGCATTTTTACCAACTAGATCCATTATATACTTCCAGGCATATATCAACAACGTGTAAAAAATGGTGTTTATTATTTTGGTTTGGCATGGTCGAATTTCAAATTTGATTCAATGCTTCAAACATGTACCGGTTATCTATACATTCAAGGCAGTATGCTAGGGAGTACCAAAGATGGATAAAATGTAACTTCTGCCCTGAAAGAGTTCAGTATCAACTGAAATAGATATATATTCATTTAATAGTGGTACATTTTTATAGCTTTTTATACTTGACAAATTGCTTTCACATTATCCTAATTGGTCTTCGTAGTAGCCTTATGAAGTAAATAGTGTAGGTATTACTGATCCATTCTTTAGATAGACAATTAGAGTAAAAGTAATGCCCATTCCTTGTCTGGAGACTTACACTACATTAACTCTATTCTCTATCTTACTGTCCTTACACAATTAATCACCAAATTGTATTGATTCTATCACCTAAATGTCACTGTAATTTTGGCTCCCCTCACTATTTTTACCATCATTGCCTTGGTTGAAATAAGCTCATTCTTGCCTGGGCTATTTCAATAACCTCCTAATTAGTATCTCTGCCTACAAGTTCCACCCACTCCAATCTGCCACCAAAATTATCTTTCAAAAACAGAAATGATTATGCCACTCAGCTAAACACACACACACACACACACACACACACACACACACCTTTCTGGCTTTCCTATCTATCCATCAAGAAAAGTTTCAAGTTCTTCAGCTTGACATAGAGGCACTTTACAAGACTCCCCCAGTCAACCTTCCTAACCTCACCTCTTGATGCTCATCCACTCTGACCCCTGGGTCCTATCCACACACAGCTGATGCTTCGGTCATGCTGAAATGTTCATACTCTTTCAAGTCTTCTTATCTCTGTCTGATGAACTGCTTATCCTTTAAGACCAAACTCAATGTTACCAATACCAAGAAACATTCATGGCCATGGTTGTTAGCTTAGTTGCCCCTTGCCTCATGATTCCAGACCTCTTTGCATTTTTATTATACAATTTATCACAATGTCATATGACAGTTGTGTGGACAAACTGCATTCTCCCCAGCCTGTGGAGGGAAGGGTTTGCATTTCAATCATCTTTGAGAGAATCCTGGAGACTCTAGTGCTAATGGGGTGGACCCTTGCTAGGGTGGCAAGATTGGTCAACAGAATGCCCAGTTAAACTTGAATTTCAGAAAAATAATGAATGATTTTTTTTTTAGTATAAGTATGTCCCACATATTGCAGGAGACATGTTTTAAAAATCTGAGATTTAAGTGTAACTGGCCAGCCTATATTTTTCTGGGAATCTTAACCCCTGTGGACCAAACTCCAGCTGCTGTACCTCCTAGTAGTGAAGTACTGCCACACTTGTAATGTCTCGTGAAAACCAAAGCTGAACTTTCTGCCCCACCCTCCTGGAGCTTCCGGTTTAGTAAAGAAGTCACAAAAACTATTTCTAGAGTCAACAGCTAGTACTCAAAACCATGCATTTTTTATAAACATCGCATGGTTAACTACATGTCTAAGGGCACACTTAAGTACTCATCTTACAGGAGAAATGAAATCCAGTGTTTTAGTTGCCTGATGATAATATACTGAGGGACTCTGGAAAGCTTAGTTGAAATGGCTTAGTTGTGCTTTTAATCAAACAACCACAATATTGAGAATAGTGTAACCTTGGTCAAATTGCTTAACTCTTCCGTACTTCCTTTTAAAAAATGTGCATGGGGAGGGAGGGTGCGGGGCAAGGAGGGTAACCAAGCTCTCTTGCCTAATGAAATGACTGTCAGGCTAAATGTGTAACTTCATAACATGCATTCAGATGAGGGCAGAGGCAAAAGTCAGGTCAGGAGTATGATCAAGTTTTCAGTTCTTGTTGCAGAATGAACAAACCTGGAATTGGAGCCAGGCAATTGCAAAAATGATTCCAGATCTGCATGGTAACGATTTAGACTGACTTCCACTCCTGCCTGAAATTTAGCAGCAGAGGAAGTTCTTTATTGGCGATCTGCCTTTACCCCACCTCCCCCAGCCCTCAGTACCTCAGGCTGTTCGCTCCCCACATCTGTTTCCAAGCCCTAGAACGCAGGGTCACAGCATAGTGCAATAAGCAGCATTAGCAGGCAGCATGAATCTGTGGTAAACCTTTGATTTTAATTCCTTGCCTCTCCTAGAGAGGAAGTGTGGTCTAGCGGTTAACCCACTAAAAAAGTAGCTTGGAGGCAACATTCCTGGTCCTATCTATCCTCCCTGTTCTATTCTTGTTGGGATGCCCTGCCCTTCAAACATACATTTATGTTTTATTTTATTTATTTTTTACTTTTGCTCAACAATGTTTTCCCTGAACTGACTGGATCACAAGACTAGGTTGGGAAACTTGTTAAATCATTCCTGGGACCTATTTGAGAATCTCCCAAGTAAAGTCCTAGGAATCTATTTTTAATAAGTCCTACTAATAGGTCTCCATCATCAGACTCAGCTCACTGTATGCTGGTTACACATTACACAAACGACAGGAGAGCCCTAGAGAAAACCATAGGAAGAGAACCGAGGGGAAAAGAGCATACCGACGGTAAGGTTTTCTTTTACCAAGCTCGTGTGAATAAGGTCAAGTATGAGGAATAAAAAGGTTCATAGATTCTAGTTCTGGCTCTTTGTATCGATAGTTGTGTGAGCTTGGGCAGGTCAGATCATCTCTACTGATCACATTTTCATGATTAAAAAAAAATTAAAGTGATTAGATCATCTTTTTCAGTTCTATGATTCAATGAATTATTTCATTGACTCACAGAAATGCCAAGGAGGACTCAGAAAACCTCTTTTCCTGAGAATGACAGTGGGTGCAGTCACAGAGGTGTGGGCTGGCTTGTTTGGGGTTGTGGCCAGACAATGGAAACCAGTGGCAGCAGGAGGTTTGGGGCCACAGCCACAAGGAGGATTCTCCCCCTACTCTCCCCCTTGAGGCTCTGCAGCTGGCCTACTTATGCAAAGTCTTTGGCTCCTCTCTCCTTTTTAAAAGCATTTCTGACTCGTGCATTCCCCTGAGGAGCAGATTCATCGTTCTGCGGAGAACTTGCACATGCTTTCCTGAAAGGAAGAAAGGAGGGAGGACTGGGAGGGCTTGGATGGATTAGTGAGTGGGCTGGGGTTGCCAAAGAAATGAGTCTCCTCATGTATGATTAACATACACCCATCACATTGTTAGCTCTGACTATGCCCAGCTGCATCCTTTGTCCCACTTCCACAATGCCTAGAAGTGTGTTCTCGTTAGTGGACTGGACACCCGCCTACGCACTGTCTCTGGAGGGTTTGGGCATTCTTCCACCCCAGAACAAGTGGGGGGTGAGTTAGGAGGAGGAGAAGTGAGGCTTGGAAGTCACAAATGAGTCATGATTGTAGGAAAAGGATGTCTTATGAAGCCAACGCAGAACTAGCTTCCTAGAAACATCATGACAGGTCCCAGAAAGCCCACGTTTGGTTCTAATTATAACATGCCCACATTTGAGCATTTTCGCAGTTTTCCCATGGTAACAACAGGGTTTCTGAGGAAGAGGACTTTGACTCAGATGTGCTCTATACTTCTAATAGTGAGCACTGGTTGGACTTAAAAAAAAACAAAACAGTTCTTTTTGCTTTTTACAAAGGATATATCTTTGGCTTGCCTATGCCTTTGAACCCATCTGTACAGTGGAGTTAAGTACATCATACTGCATAAAAAAGCCAAGATAAGCAACAGTTTAAAAAGTAAGAAAAATATATACCTCAAATAAATGGAATTTGTTTCTCCCCCCAACTTGTGACAAATGCCAAACTTAAAAAAAAAATTAAAAAAAGAGGATTTTAAAAGCATTTGAAAGGATGCTACAGTGACTTATTTATAATTCCATTGTCTTTCGGATCCTATTAAACAATGACTGCTCTTCCTGGGAGCCATCATAAAGCACAGCCTGTGTCTTTGAAAAATCAAGTCATGCTCAAGTGTGTTATTTCAGTATGTTGTTTTCCTTTATTAAAACAATCTTTGAAAATTGCTAATTCTGGAGAACTTAACAATGATAACTTTTAATTACATCCCAGCTCTTGATCATTTTAGGTAAATGAAAATTTTATTACTGATCCATTCTTTTCCACTTTTCATTAGTTAGTTTCCAAAGACACTAGCCAGATCCTGGGACGCCGAAGACAAACTCTTTCTTCCTCTAGTAAAACAGATCAGATTCCAGGCTGGACATTAACTAGATCTAGGGGACATCATGAGGGGAGAGGAAGTTTTCAGACTATCCTGGAGATGGAGCTGAGGAAGTGTGTGCACCTGCTTGGAGCCAGCTTGGGACTGGTTGGAATCTTCTTTTTCTTTAACTTTCTGTAAAAGCTGGCATATGTGGAATTGAGAAAAAGGAGGAGAGTATTGCCTGTCCATTTTTGCAAGATTATCAAATGAGGATTCACTCTGCAAATCTCAGCAGCTTTGAAAGTTGGCATGGTTTTCCAACCCCGCCACAGGAAGTGGGGATGACCAGAATACATGTTGGTAGTATTTTGAAATTTTCCAGAAGTATAAGAGATTCTATTTAAATAATAATGACCTCAGGTTTGGTAACTTCTAAGGAAATGATTAAGACAAAAGATATACACATTCCTTAATATCCCATCTTAATTTCTTTAGGTAAATTTTTGGAGTTTTATGAGATAAATTCAGAAAGTTATTATAGCATATTTAATGATAAATTAAATAATATTAACATATACGGTTTCTCTTCATTTTTAGCATATTTGCTTATTTTTATAATAAAATATAGTTTACCAAAAACTGGGGCAAAATATGAAATGAAGAGTAGTAACAGTTTGAGGAAAATCCAAATATATTGTGGATATAATTATTAATCAAAGTAATAATGGTATCTGGCAAAGTAAAATATAATAGTAGCTAATTCTTATATAACATACACAGCTTACTATGTGCCTGGCACTGTTCTAAGTACTTAAAAAATTACTTATGATGTAGTTAATTCTCACAACAATTTTTATCCTGATTTTACAGATGGCAAAAAGTGAGACATGGAGAGGTTACATAACCTGCCTTAGGTCACCAGATAGTGAGTGGAAGAGCTGGAGTACAACTCCAGCAGCCTGTCTCTTGAGTCTGTGTTCTTAATTGCTATGCAATATTGCCTCTTTGAAAAATGACCAAGGGCCCTTGTAGAAAACAAAGTTGAATGGAATGTTTTCAAAAGACTTGAACACTTGAAACTTAGCCACTAAGTTAGTCAAGTCCTTTTCACAAAACAGTATGAGGAATATGCTACTTGTGTCAGTGTGAGGAGATTTTGGTGGGACTGTAGAGTACCCATCTATGAAATACTATTTGAGTGAGTTGTAAGAGAATAAAGGCCATTAGATGAAATGTTCATCTCTATCCACTGAAGTATTATGCCTTAGAAGCGTCATAAAAGTGTATTTCCTCTCTATAAGGAACTTGTGATTTGATAAGACAAAGGTTCATTATAGACATTTGATAAACCTTTATTGTAAAATCACTCTCTACAGGGTATATAAAGATAAATATGCCATCATATATTTACTTCAAGGTGGTTGCAGCCTGGATGGGGAGATGGACAATGCCTATAGGGTAGAAGCCATAGTAAATGAAAGAAAAGGATGCTGTGAGAGCACCAGGGGCTCCCAACCCAGGCAGGGAATCCCAGGATGGCTTCTCCAAGGATATGATACCCGACTTAAACCTTTTATAACTTTTGTTTTCCATTTCCACATCACTTCTCACCCTCTCATGCACATCTGAATTTATAAGTACTAACTTTAAAGATATGGTATATCTTACTTCCCAATTATGTCTTTCTTTCCATCAATTTAACAGGTAAATTCTGGAATCAATCTCAATAGAAAATCGCTAAGAAGCCTTGGACCTGAACAGTCGATTTTCCAGAATTCTTTTTTTTTTTTTTTTTCATCTAATGCTCTCCATCTCTTGAGACTAGGTGCCTTAGCTTTCTGCACAGGTAGGTTTCCTGGTTACTTTACTTACCTGAGCTGTCCCCTCGTGTTGAGCTTCCCTCTATTTTTGCCTTTGTTAGCTGCTTGTTTTCCCTTATATTTACATGATCTGATTTCTGCTTCCTTGCTTAGTTCCTGTCTCTCTGCTAACTCTGAACTTTGATTTGTGTTTTTTGGGCTTACTGAAGCATATTTAATCAAGTCTCTAACCTTAGATATACTTCTGCTTGTTGGTTCACACACTGTCTCAATGCTTCTTGCTTTGTGTACTCATATATACCACTATTTCAATCAGGAATAAGATAAAGCTTAGTGCTAGATATTAAGAATAGAGTCCAAAGTAAGATACAGAAATAAGGTAAGTGCTCTCCCTTAACTAGAGAACATTTCTGGAAGAGAAGCACTGTCAAAAATCTTTGAGCATTAATGCTGCAACAAATGAACACATAACTTTTTGATGAAAAAGGAATGCTTTAGACTCAGGTAGGCTATTTTAGTTGACAGTTATGTGTATTCTTTCAATTTTCAACAAAATCAATGACATGTGAATATGAAAGATGATGTCAGGTTGCTATCACCAGATGCCCTCAACCCATTGCAAAAACCTGCTGTGAGTTCCACTGTGGGTATGTTGTTAAAAATTCCTCACTGTGCTACCTAAGAGATTTGATTTAGAGACTTGAAGAAGGACCCCAGGGCCAAAGATCAAGGGATGGCAAAGTTAGGAAACTTTGAGGAAGATATATCTCCAGACACACACATTTCATACTCTGTGTATTCTAAAAATGCTTTCTGCAAAAGTTTTAAAGGACATAGACATTGTTGCACAAATAGTCCCCATTTGAAAAGCATGTTCCTGCTGCAAATAACATTTATTTCCTCAAAATAGAAATAACAGAGAGCACTTCCTCAGTGCATCAATTTTCTCAAAGTACAAGTATGCTAAATTGCCTTTTCTTCTTTTCCTGCTCTTGAGTAGCTTTATGTAGAGTCTTCTCCACAGTCACCATCTTCCCTCAAACAGCAACAACATAATCATGATTTCACATTGTGTATGGAGAAAGACATGGATAAAAATTGGCATCAGAAGGGCATACTAAGTGAGATCCAAAAACAAACAAACAAATAAAATGTTCTCTTCTGCAACTTTATTGTTTTATGGAATACACAAATATTTGAGAAGGATGTTTTTGAAACAGTGTCTTAGGAAGTGTATAAACTGAAGCCAGTAGGGCAGTATTTCTCAGATTCTTTTCATGGATCTTCTGCATTAACATAGGACAATTGTGCTGACTTAAAATAAAAATTTCTGGCTTCACCTCCGATTTATCAAATCAAAATCAAACCAAGGAAATTTGCATTTTTAATAAGCTTTCTATGTAATCATATGGTTTATATGGAAACCATTACTCTAGGGTTGTGCTTAGTACAGTCAAGAATCTTGCAATTGTAGCCAAATAAAATCACAACTGGCTCCAAGTAAATCATAACTAGTAGATGCATTATAAGGAAGAGAAGAGGTAGTAAAGGTGCTTAAAAAATTAAGTGGAAGGGGCTCTCTGTGATATGGAGAAGGGAGGGTAGCCCTTTTACCATTTCAGTGGCATCCTAGCACTGTATATATTGTCCTTCCTAAGCCATATCTTGGAGATATAGGGAGAAAGAAAGTAAAAGTCATGATAAGTAGACCACGTGCGGTCATGACCTAGTAAAGCTGACCTTCTGCTAAAATATAAGCCAACCTCTTATCAAGCCAAATCTAGAGCATTTTGCTTTTACCCAAAAAAGGATTCATTTTATGTATATGGCAATTACCATTTAGTCAAACAGAGAAAACCAGGGTAAACAAAAGAGTGGTTCTCAACTTTCTTGTGTTCTCTGCACAACACTAGAATTTTTGGCAGCCTACTTACAGGCATGAAAACACTTGGAAGGATGAACAGTCATGTCCCCATACCCTAAAAAGCTCTACAGTGACAGTTACTACTACTCTCTTCTCACCTTCCTGACATCAGCACTCTGAAGAGACTCAATGGCTCAGTGCCCTTTCTGAGCTCCTCTTAGAGTCAGCTTGGCACCATGTCATGCCTCTTACCGCTACATCTTGCTATTCACTTGTGTCATAAGACCTGTTCAACAAAACAGTACCTGACAGACATCACTATAATATTATGTATACTTAGTAATAGCTAAAACAAAATCTCCTTTAAAAATGGAAAATCCCAGCCTCTAAGAATGAAGTGCTCATAGATGCTACTACATTGGATGAACCTTGAAAACATTATGTTAAAAGAAGCCAAACATGAAAGACTGCATATCATATGATTCCACTTATATGAAATGTTCAGAGTAGGCAAATCAATAGAAACAGAGAATAGATTAGTGGTTGCCAGAGGCTAGAGGAGGGGGAAATGGGGAGCAACTGCTAATGAATATATTGTTTCTTTCTGGGGTGACAAAAATGTTCTGAAATTAGAAAGCTGTGATGGTTGTATAAACTCGTGAACATACAAAGAAACCCCACACTGAATTGTATACTTTAAAGTGACATGTGAATTAAATCTCAGTAAAATTGGTCTTGAAAAATAATTTTTAAAAAATTGAAAGGCTCCTATGAAAATTTTGGTATAGCAATAAACTGAGATAGAGAAATTAAAATTGAATTAAGCAATGATCAAGTTGATAAAGTGCTGAAATTTTATTTAAATTTATAGTTTTCTTTAAGTTTTACCAAATACTGGATCTCTTTGATTATACCTAGTAGATACCATGGGTATGTAACACTTTTTAAAAAATATATATTTTTATTGATTTCAGAGAGGAAGGGAGAGGGAGAGAGAGAGATTGAAACATCAATGATGAGAGAAAATCATTGATGAGCTGCCTTCTATATGCCCCATACTGGGGATTGAGCCCGCAACCCGGGCATGTGCCCTAGCCTGGAATCAAACCTGGAACTCTTTAGTACACAGGGTCAAACTGGCAAGGGCAACACTTACTTTTAAAATTAGTTTTCACAAATAATACAAAATTTGTGCTTTGATACTAAATAAGATTAGGCCTTTTATGAGACAGATTATAATTCATAGCGATGATTAAGATTAAATTAGAACTAGTGAGAAGGGTATCAAACTATTATCATTAATATTCATTTTATTTTGAAGTTGTTTTACAAGATATATCTTGTTCTCATTAATGATTAATTTAATCATATTATTAAACATATTTTTTTAAAGCAAGAGTAACCAGGAGAAGAAAATCTGTTTACCAATATTTTATACACAGTTATGGTTTAAACTAATTTACTCGAACTTATGTAGCAGATGGTTGTGAGGCCTATGGCAGAGTTAGGATTTGGGGAGAGGATAATGAATCATTTCAAAGACTGAAATGATAAAACCAAGTCATGAGGATAAGGTATGCTACTTTTGTACAGGGTTTATAATCCAGATTAATATTTCTGGTTCTTAACAGTTTTTGTCAGGTGTCCTTTTGAGAATATGAGAGTAGATATGGGCCCTCCCTTAAAAGGCACATATGCAGATGACAACTTTTTTCCCATAGAATTTTTAGGAAGGCCACTCTTTACCCCATGCTGAGAACTCTATGCCTATATAAAGAATAGTTTAGTCCACCCTAATGCTTATTTTGATCAATTCAAGCTATTGTTGGCATTCTATATTTGCAGAGATGCTAAATGTTTTTTTAATGCATTCACACAGTATATTGGACAATGGACACCTACCCTAGCACCGACTGTGTCAGTTTCAAGATTAGACTTAATTATCATGTCTCTTTGGGATATATATGACAGTTACTTAGAGGAAGTAGGATTTTGTGAGATTATAAATTATTCAATCCCCATTTCCCAGTGAAACAGGAAGCTTCACTTCGACATTCTTTGTACTTATGCTTTAACGAGGAGCTCTACAAGTAAACCAAGTAAAATGTGAGACATTTTTCAAATATGAGTGTTCCAACCCTCTAGAGTTCACCCAGCCCCAACATTTTGCATAGATCCAGAGAATTCAGACAAGCACCGAGCTTTGGTCTGAATTCTCCACAAAAAGGCCTCAATGTTTTCACTTTGTTGACCATAAGTGATATATTTAGTTATCCAGAAGGGTAGTCAATCTGCCAGGGAAAATATCCTGAAGAAAATGAAATACGCAATTATGTTGGGCAGACCCAGGAGTTAGTGTGGATGGGCCTTGTTTTGAAACAGATTCCTAACTCAGTCAAAAAGTGTCATGGCTAACGTGTTTTCCTAGGGAGAAACTCTCAAGGCGGCGATGTGAAAACTAACAGACTCGATGAAGGGGTGTGCAGCCATCTGGTTTGCTCACAGGCGGAGATGCTCTTTTTATCAGAATTCTTTTCAGATTTTTATATGGGGAAGGAGTTGGCCATCTTGAACACCATGTCAATATGAACCTTCTCCTTAAAGAATTCTATTCAGAATCCTCCTAAAAAGGATACTTCTTTCTTTTCCTGAAAGAGGGAACAGAAGTCTGATGAAATTCTGTAGCCAGTGTCTAGAGTAGGAGAAGGCATTTATCAGTGGGATTTCCCCAGTGACTCCCAAGGCTTA
This sequence comes from Corynorhinus townsendii, assembly GCA_026230045.1. Lineage (NCBI taxonomy): Eukaryota > Metazoa > Chordata > Mammalia > Chiroptera > Vespertilionidae > Corynorhinus > Corynorhinus townsendii. The sequence goes on along the minus strand of JAPDVU010000001.1, from coordinate 165,307,526 downwards.
GGAACAATGAACCTCAAGGATTGTCTGCTGAGGATGCCCTCACGTCATACAGAGCTTTCCATTCTGATGGAAATAAGAGTTGACATCTACTAAGGTGACTCATTCTCTTAGAACTGACTTATTTTATCTTTGGAGCTAAAGCCTGTTTGTTCCCATCCCCCAGCTGAGATAGGTGAAGGAGACATTTGAACAATTGGTCACATAACTTTTGTGTGTTGCAGTGTGAAGAGAAAACACAACAGCTCTGCTCCTCCTTTTTTGTTCTAATTGTTCATTACACTTCCCTTCTCGAATTTTGAATATTTAACATCCGCTAAGAACAGCTTGCCTATAGGTTTCTTTTGAGAACACAAAAAGGTGTTGGTGGTGGAAAGTTGAGTTTATTTTTCTTGCTTTTTTTTTTCTGGGACTCTTCTATATGCACTCATTCTTATTTTGAGCCCAATAAAGACAGGTTTCTTCTCATTTCCTGCCTGATTAGAAAAGGTTTCCATAATCAACTCCTAGTAGGTATGCCCTAGTATCTTGGGAAGGGCCCCTCTGAACTGGCAACATTTTCTCCAGTGACCAGGAGAGCAAATTAAAGGCTGCAGCTACCAGCCACTGTTATAGGCACCAGCATCTCCCCGCTTCCATGTAAAGGACAAAAATCAGAAGAAAAAGACAAGGCCTATATTGTTGTTGGAAAACTGACTTCAGAGGAAAAGCTGAAAGAGTACAAAACACTGAGGATGAACTTTTCTTTTTCTATCTTCCTTATCTGTGAAAAACCAGTGGGGTGGTTACTTTTTAAAGGGCTTCAGTATGAATAGTACCAGATAGGTAATAGACTTATCCAGCTGATCATTTCCTAAGGTATATAAATGTCCAATCACCATGTTGCACACCTGAAACTAATATAGTATTGTATGTCAACTGTAATTAAAAAATAAAAATATATTAAAAATATGGTTTATGGTATTCATTTTGGAATCCCTAGTAAATTGTGTATTAAAAAAAAGTGTTAGCTCTCAAACAACTTAGAAGGAATTGACAATGATGTGTCTGAAGAAGTGTTGGGTTAGTCACAAAATGACACTGGTGAGGAATAACATTGTTTTATGAAGTGATAGTGGACAAATATAGCATATAAAAATTAATATATTATTTTACATATGATTTTCAATAATAATGTATAACTAAATAGTAAACTAAACATTTTCAATAAATATTTGACTAATTTGTCCACATCCCCAAAGTGTGTATTTTCATAGCCAAAAGAGATTTCTTAGGATTGTCATATATTTAGGCAATATGGCAGATAAATAGCTCCTCTATACTAATAAAAGGGTAATATAATAATTAGACCAGATAGACCAGAGTCTTCTGGACGTCCTTCCTGACAAAGCTGGGGGCGTGGCCGGCCTGCAAACCCCTGGTGGCCCCTCGCCCAAGTTGGCTCTGCCCCTCAGCAGGGAGTCCCCCACCCCGATCCGGGGTCCCCTTCAGGGCAGGCCAGCTGGCCCTCACCCGTTCACCAGGCCTCTATCCTATATAATAAAAGGGTAATATGCAAATTGATCCTAATGGCAGAATGACCAGAACAACCGCTGGACCAGTCACTATGAGGTGCACTGACCACCTCTTGGTCCCTTTCCCTACTGGCAGGCTCTGATCGCCTGATGGCCACCCACAGTGGGGGTGGGGCCAGCAAGCAGGCGGGCACAGCCCACCTCTCAGTCCTTTCCCCTAGCCGTCAGGCACCAATCACCCGCTGGCGAATGGGGCACTGGGGGTGGGTGGTGGTGGTGGTTGGGGCTGGCCTCAGGCAGTAGCGGAAGATGGCCCTGATTGCAGGCCAGGCCTAGGGACCATACCCACACATGAATTTCATGCTGCCAGGCCTCTAGTAGAGATACAAATCCTTAGGAGATCATGTGGCCTAGGGAGGAGTTCCCATTTTACAGATGAAGTAACTAAATTAAGTTATTAGCTCTAGGTCACACAGTTATTTAGTGACAAAGAGAGATTAGAAATGAGACTTACTCTTTCCATTATAACCCAGTGCACGAAATTTGAGGCCCAGTGCATGAAATTTGTGCATGGGGGGGGGTGTGTCCCTCAGCCCAGCCGCACCCTCTCCAATCTGGGACCCTTCTCCAATCTGGGACCCCTGCACCCTCTCACAATCCAGGACTGCTGGCTCCCAACTACTTGCCTGCCTGCCTTCTTAATTGCCCCTAACTGCTTCTGCCTACCAGCCTGATCACCCCCTAACCACTCCCCTGCCAGCCTGATGAATACCTAACTGCCCTCCCCTGCAGGCCTGGATCCCCCCCAACTGCCCTTCCCTGTAGGCATGGTCACCCCCAACTTCCCTCCTCTGCCAGCCTGGTCACCCCTAACTGCCCTCCCCTGCAGGCTTTATTACCCCCAACTGCCCTCCCTTGCAGGCCTGATCCCTCCCAACTGCCCTCCCCTGCTGGCCATCTGGTGGCGGCTATCTTGTGTCCACATGGGGGCAGCCATCTTGTGTGCTGGAGTGATGGTCAATCTGCATATCACTCTTTTATTAGATAGCATAGAGGCCTGGTGCATGGGTGGGGGCCAGCTGGTTTGCCCTGAAGGATGTCCTGGGTCAGGGTGGGGGTTCCCTTGGGGCATGGGGTGGCCTGGACGAGGGGCCTGTGGTGGTTTGCAGGCTGGCCATGCCCCCATTGACCCAAGTGGAGGCCCTGGTATCTGGGATTTATTTATTTTCTATAATTGAAACTTTGTAGACTTCAGTGGAGGCCAGGGCAGGCCAGGAACTTGGCTTCCTCCATTGCCAGGGAAACCCAAGCCTCCTGTTCCCTCAGTGGTCGAAGCCATTTTTGTTGGGATTTATTTATCTTCTATAATTGAAACTTTGTAGCCTTCAACAGAGGCCTGGGCTGGCCAGGGTGTGCAGGGAAGGTTGGCTTCCTCCATCACCAGGGAAACTCAAGCCTCCTGCTTGCTCTGTGGCTGCAACCATCTTTGTTGGGTTAATTTGCATACTCACCCCTGATTGGTTGGTGGGTGTGGCTTGTGGGTGTAGTGGAGGTACGATCAATTTGCATATTACTCTTTTATTAGATAAGATCACTTGATGGGAGTCTTTACTACTGAAAACTACCAAACCCTGGCAAACAGAGAAGAAAAATGGTTCCACAGAGACATAGAGGGAAGGTGGGGGTGGTTAGAAGAGGTCAACCAAAGAACTTGTATGGATATAAGCATAACCTGTGGACACAGGCAAATAGTGTGAGGAAGGCCTGGAGAATGGGGTGGGGACAGTGAGGGTGGGGTAGAAGGATCACTGGGGGGGAAAAAGGGGACATCTGTAATACTTTCAATAATAAAGATTTTTTAAAAAGAAAGAAAAAATGGTTACAAAGCCACTATGATGGAGAAACTTTTACCTCTGAGGAACTGCTGCATTTCCCCTAGACCAGTGGTCGGCAAACTGCGGCTCGTGAGCCATATGCGGCTCACAAGCCGTGGTTTGCCGCTCTGTTGACTAATGAGTTTGCAGACCACTGCCCTAGACACACACACACACACACACACACACACACACACACACACACACACTGGAAGTCCTTCATCCCAGCCAGGTTCTACCAATTACTGATCTCCCTTTGTGAGACCCAATCTCAGCGACTAGAGTTGGCTCTGGTGGGAAATTTATAAAAGCTGCCTGCTCCAGTGGAGTATAAGGATTACTCCTTGGGGAATCACAGGCATCATCATCATCATCATCATCATCATCATCATTGTTATTATTATTATTATTATTAAATGCATAGGCCTTCTCCCACTCTGCAGGCCAAAGAGTACTATTTCCTAAAGTCACTTGTGGAATGGTTCTACAATGAATAAAGGACAATCTCAAAACCACAGCACTAGCCCCTTGGGTTATAAAGTCTCTAGAACCTGTCACTCACAGCAGGTGCTAAATCCATTATAAGCTACCTGGGGCAGGTGAGCTCAAAGGAAAATCATTCCAAAAGGAAACAGTCATTCCCTGGGCCCTTGGGTGTGGTTGGATTCTGATTAACCATCGATATGGAAGTTCCAGAGTTCCACTCACTACGAGTGCTCCAGTGTTTTCAGAGTGACTAAAGAGGTCAAAGGACTCCTCATTGAAAGTTTTCTCCTGCCAATATCAATCTGTTGCCATCACTCAAGGGGTTGAGAGTGGGAAGTAGTTCAGAGATTCAGTACTGGATGAATGGGAACAAGCTTTGTAGCCTGGTAGTATGAGAACACATACACCTGAGGGTGGATAGGCATGAGCTGACTCGCTGAGGGAGAGTCAATGCTGGAATGAGGTTGGAGTTTTGAGAGGTAGTGACCATTATTGTTGAGTTGAGATAGAAGAAAGCACTTCACAGGCAGGCAGGGTTTCAAGGATCAAATGGACATTGTTTTCAATCAAAAGTGCTCTTAGTACAATTAACTGGACTTACAAAAAACAACAACCAATTTTATCTTCTCTAGTACTTCTTTTAATATGTTAGCCTAACATAGGCCACTTTTATCTATTTGTACATATATCTATCTATTCTCAAATGATACATCTTATAGTGCCAGTTTCTATAAACAACTTCTCCTTCCTCAATTCTGGTTACTTCAAAGCCCTAGCTTCTATGACCAGCAACATTCTTGAACTTATCATTTCTAAAACATGTAGACATTTAAAGTTTGATAATCTTATCAACAAAGAGAGGAGTTTTGAGGCATTATAAATTTGGAATGAGTCATCTCGGTACAGTCACCCAAGTCAGTATCTCTTCCTCCCCTTTTTTATTTTGTTTCCTTATTGTCACTCTTGACATTGGGAAAACAAAATCCACAAACAAATCACATTCAATCAAACAAGCAACTAGATTAAACAATATTTTCTTCCCCTAAAAACATGAAAAGTTAAGCTTAAGCAAAAACTATGTAAGTATTCATTGTGGTGGAATGTATTTCCAGTGTCTCTGTTTCTACATCTATTTCAAGTGAGAAGAACTAGCTGCCGATATGAAGTGAACTGAATGAAAATGTCAGACACTATCTTTGAGTCACTGAATTTTGAGGTAACTTGACCAACTTATTCTCCTCTATTGTTTATATTTTAAAAAGGCTGTGAAATTGTTATGCTCTTCCACCCCTGAGTGCAAAATATGGTGCTAGTGACTATAAAATAATTCTCTAATGTTTCTTTGGGGGTGGACACATACAATGAAAACTTGTGGGAAGTCTCAATAACATTGCTAAGAGCATTGGGTTTGTATGCGTCCTGAAATTAGCATCCACAGTGAAGATCATGGTGTGGAGATCACATGGTTTCTGCCTTTTCATCTGCTAGCTAGTTTAAATGTAACTGCTGTGGTCACTGGATATATATCTTTAGCCCTTTTATACCTATAGGATTGCCAGAAAAGTTCAAAGCAGGGACCATGGAGCACAGCCTGGAATTTGGTGGAGAAGCAGGCTGAGAAACTCAGCCAGGGCACTTGGTGACTGCTCCTCACACCCAGGGCCCTTGATTCTCAAGGATCAGAACTCAAATGTAGGGTGACTGAATAATAGGTCAGAGATGTAGAACGGAAGCATCCCTGAGTTAATGGTTCCTTACATGTTTCTTGTGCTGAGCTTAAAAGTAGCACCAGATGTTTACTTCCCCAAGCAGACCTATACACAATTGTTCATAGCAACTTTACTCAGAATAGCCCCCAACTGGAAACAGCTCAGATGTTCCTTAACAGCTGGGTAAAGAAACAAATAGTGGTACATCCACACCAAAGAATACTATAGCAACAATAGAGAAAAATGAACTGCTTTCCTTAATAAAGGAAATTGGAGACCTTTACGAATAGAACTTTTACATTCGTTTTCTATTGTTGCACAACAAATTACTGCAAACATAGCAGCTTAAAACAATACCCACTTATTAACTTACGGTTCTGTAGGTGAGAAGCCCAAGCTCGGCCATGACTAGCTTCTCTGCTCAGGTTCACAGAAGGCCGAAATCAAGGTGCTGGCCAGGCTGTGTTCTTTTCTGGGCGCCCTGGAGAAGAATTTGCTTCTCAGCTCATTCAGGTTGTCGGCTGAATCCTGTACCTTGCAGTTGTAGGACTGAAATTCCTATTTACTTGCCAGCTGTGCTCTGGGGGCTGTTCTCGGTTCCTAGAGGCTTCTCTCTCACACTTCAAATCTCTTTCTGCCGGAAGAATTGCATCCCGTTAATGGGTTCACCTGATTAGCGCAGGCCTACTAAGGATAATCTCCCTAAATAAAGATCAACTGATTTATGACTTTAATTACATCTGCAAATTTTTTCACAGCAACACCTGGGCCAGTGTTTGATTAGCTACCTGGGAGAGCACGTGTGCATACCAGGGCCTGAGAATCTTGAGGGACAGCTTGAATTCTGCTCACACAACTCTTACCTTAACCTTTTGTTTGCTCTGTCCAAACACAGAGCAAATGAAGAAAACTGCTATAACGGAATAGATCTGGTCCACTGAATCCAGTACCTTCGCTTAAACTATTGGGAGGGGTTGATTATCCATCTGGTTTCACCTTTGGTGAAGGTGAGAAAATTGTGTAAGGAGTAGTACTTATGTACATTTGACTAGGGGATAAAAGGGACCATAATACTAAAAATGTTAATTTTAAAAATAATTTTCAAATGTCCTCCAATGAGCATGCATTATTCTAGCAATCAGATACAAAATTACTCTTTAAAGTATTTACTGTTATATCACAGTTTTTCATAGTTATTCCTTATGGATTTGTCACTCTTGATTTTATCTAAGTCATTGGTAAGATCCTTTTTTCCATGAAGGTGATTTATAAAAAAAAGTTTATAAACTGAATTTTAAAATGTTAACATAAAATACTTTTATTCTATAAAATGGATACTTGCATTGACTTATACCTATCATTACCAATATTATTAAATATAAGAATGTCAGTGAGAAAATTGCACTCCTGTTCTCTACTGAACTGTTAATAATTGGACACTTTTGAGAAATGGAACAGAATGAAGTCTTTCATTATCCCACTATCATTTGTGAAGCACTTTAGAATTTCTAAAATGCATGTAATATACCCTATCTCACTGCACTAAACAAACTCACTTTACCTTTGAGAGTTAGTAATGATGTTACCTGCCCCAAACTACAAAGGGAGTTAGAGGCAGAAATAGGGTAGAATTATTCTGGTGTTGTGACATGCTCTTCCCTCTTCACCTATTAGGACAGAGGACAAGAGTAAGTAGAGCTAGCATATGTCTATCTTGAGTTAAGAAATCCAGGCCAACTAATTTAGAGCCTACACCCTCCTATTGTGCTAACCCAGCCTTGGGGCTGTATTTGAAATAAGTGAGAAAATTTCCTTGCTCTCGTATTTTTTTAAAAATATATTTTTATTGATTTCAGAGAGGAAGAGAGAGGGAGAGAGAGATAGAAGCATCACTGATGGGAGATAATCATTGATCAGCTGCCTCCTGCATGCCCCTTACTGAAGAACAAGCCCTCAACCTGGGCATGTGCCTTAGACTGGAATCGGACCCGAGACACTTCAGTTCACAGGACAATGTTCATCCACTGAGCCAAACCCAGCTGGGACCTTGCTTTTGTATTTTGTCATATTGAAAATCTTCTATCAAAAGGGTGCTAAAAGAAAGCTACTTGTAATGTCCATTGAATGTTTATTTTCAAATATGTATATGTCAATACTGGTAAAGATTCACAAACCTCCTTTTCTTGTCTTTAAAAGCACCCCAAGCCCTGCCAGCGTGGCTTAGTTGTTGAGTGTTGACCTATGAATCAGGAGGTCATGGTTCAATTCCCAAGCACCCCAATTCCTTGATTCTGGGGTCAGGGGATAGTGTATTCTGCTGCCATTTTATCCCCATAATTTATGCCCAGCCAAGCTAACCACATTTACTTTGTCTATTTTGGCCATGATGTCAAGATCCTTAAAAATGAATGTCTTGGTTTGGGACTGTGCCTAGTGGTGAAATCCTACACAGTTTTGTTTCTTTTGTTTGCAGTTTGTTTGTGGTCTTTCTAGGAGAGGTGCTGGAGCTGACTAGGGGAAGTTACATCAGATCCATGGTTTTCTTAATTAGATCATTATAGGCTCCAAAATAAACTGCCCCTTAGGAAGTACAGCTAAATATTGGCAGATAGTTGGTAGTCCTTCTTCCTCAACCCCTTGAAAAAGAAAAGGACTGAAATCTTCAGCAACTTTTATTGCCAGAGGGCACACATGGTAGGAATTAAGTTAAGCCATCCTTTAATTTAGATAAATAATCAAGAAATGGCAATTGACTTTGTTCCTAGACCAATTTAAATCTATTAACATATGTAAACTTTGTAAAACAAAAGTACATCTGCTTCATGGATGTACTGTCAGCATCTTTCTGATTTCAAATCCATGCAGGATTTTGCTTCCTGGATGGGAGACAAGCATGATCAAAAGTAGTTGGTCTGGAAGGTTTAGAATAATCAAACAGGTAATGATGTTTTCCTGAAAAGACTCCATTCACCACAATTAAGTTCAAGGAAGTGGAAATTACTTTAACTTGGAAAAGTTCATTAAATTAACTCTCCAATTATAAGTCCTCTGTAATGTGTAATTAAAGCTAGTGATTAATTCATGGCAGTGATAGGAGCATGGTGGCTCTTGTTTTGCTTTTGAATGAAGCTACAGATACGTGCAGTGGAACTTGTGGATGGCCATCTGAGGAAGATTTCTGGACAAAGTGGTCACTGTATTTGACAACAAATAAAATGACTTTTGATCTTGATTCTCTGCCAAAATCTCAAGGTAACTTTCTTTTTAGAAGTCTGCAACTAGAACACTGATGGAAAATATAAAGTAACAGGAAATCAAGATGGCGGCATAAGGTATACACCTGTACATGCTGCCTCTCAGAACCACACCAAAACTACAACTAAAAGACAAAACGACTATCATCCAGAACCATGGGAAAGCTGACTGAGTAGAAGTTCTACAACTAGAACGAAAGGAAAAAGTGCATTGAGACTTGGTAGAAGGTGCACAGGCACAGAAAAGCAGAGGTACAGAGGGGCGAATCAGGCTGGCAACTGGGTGCACTGTTTTTTTCAATCGGAAGGGACATACAAGCTCCCAACTGCTCTGAACTCCACTTTCCAATGAGACTCTGGGGACCCAGACTCCTATGGGGAGAAACTGGACTGTCTGGCATTGGGTTGGAAAGCGAGGGTGGCTTTCTCACAGAGGTGCTCGCAGGGATCATTGTTACTAAGTGGGGGCGCAGGACGCGGGGACTCGGAGACATGGAGATGGCTGACTGGCAGCCATCGCTGTTTGCTATGTCCTGGTGATTCCCTGAGACCCCCCCGCCACCCAATTTACAACCCCACCCAAGCTGTGAGCAGCGGCTTTTACATATGAATGGCTTGTCCTTTCACAGCCTAACCTAACAAACTGCAGCTGGGTCAGAGAGCTCCAAAACTTCCAAACTCTGAAGAGGAGAAATATTCAGATCTCAATGTAGCTCCTGCTGGGTGGCCTCAGACAGTAGCTGACTTTGCACCTCCTTGGAGATCCAGGAGCCAGTGTACCTAGTGGTCAGTGTGAGACGATACCAGATTTCAACTTCTCATATCCATAAGAGACACACTCAAGAGGCAGACTCAGTGAGCATCAAAGCCCCACTGAAGCAAGTCCTGCCCCATAAGGTTATTTCCAGCACAGCAGTTCTTCCATTATAGACAGAGGGTCCTCACAGCCAATTGACCTAGAGGTCAATTCCTCCCAGTGATACCAACAGCAATCAAGACTGTGCACACAGCCCACAAAGGGGTGCACCAAGAGTGTCCACCTCAGATGATTGGGGAGGCTGAGCCACTGGGCACTATAGGACACCTACCACACAAAGCCACTCCATCAACACAGGGAAGCAGCCAAAATGCAGAGACAAAGAAACATGTCACGAATGAAAGAAATGGAGGAAAGCAAACTACTGGATATAGAGTTCAAAACCACAGTTACAAAGTTACTCAAAAATCTTCTAGAAACCTCTGAGAAACTTAGTGAGATCTCAGAGGAACTTAGTGAGACCTTCAAGGATCTTAATGAGAATGCCAAAAAAAAAAAAAAAATGGAAAGGACCAGTCAGAAATTAAGCATACATTGTCTGAATTAAAGAATAATATACAGAAATTCAACAGTAGACTAGAAGATCCCAAGAATCAAACCAAAGATTTGAAATATGAGGAAGCAAAAAACACCAAAAGCAAAAAGAAAAAATAATCCAAAAATATGAAGATAGTGTAAGGAGCCTCGGGGACAACTTCAATTGTACCAACATCTGAATTATGGGGGTGCCAGAAGAAGAGAGAGAGCAAGATATTGAAAACCTATTTGAAGAAATAATGACAGAAAACTTCCCCTACCTGGTGAAAGAAATAGACTTACAAGTCCAGGAAGCACAGAGAACCCCAAACAAGAGGAATCCAAAGAGGACCACACCAAGACACATCATAATTAAAGTGCCAAGGGCAAAGACAAAGAGAGAATATTAAAAGCAGCAAGAGAAAAACAGTTAGTTACCTACAAGGGAGCACCCATACGATTGTCAGCTGATTTCTCAACAGAAACTATGCAGGCCAGATGGGAGTGGCAAGAAATATTCAAAATGATGAACAGCAAGAACCTACAACCAAGATTACTCTACCCAGCAAAGCTATCATTTAGAATTGAAGGTCAGATAAAGAGCTTCACAAATAAGAAAAAGCTAAAGGAGTTCATCACCACCAAACCAGTATTATATGAAATGCTGAAGGGTATTCTTTAAGAAAAGGAAGAAGAAGAGAAAGGTAAAGATAAAAATTATGAACAACAAAGTGACAACAAATGCATACCTATCAACAAGTGAATCTAAAAATCAAGTCAATAAAAAATCTGATGAACAGAATAAACTGGTGAATAGAATAGAATCAGGGGCATAGAAAAGGAGTGGACTGACAATTCTTGCGGGGGAAGGGGATGTGAGGGGTGCGGGAAGAGATGGGATAAAAATCTTACACCTATGGATGAGGACATTGGCGGGGAGTAAAGGTATGGGGTGGCAGGGGAATGGGGTGGAGGGGAGCTATGGTGGAAAAAAGAGGAACATCTGTAATAATCTGAACAATAAAGATTTATTTAAATTAAAAAATACAACAACAAAAGAAAATATAAAGTAACAAATCTTATATCCTGTGTGAGGAAAATCATCCTGGATAAATCCTATCTAATCTTACCAACATAATGTTCAGGTACCTGTTTTTTAAAATATAATTCAAATCCATCCTCTGGATTAAGCCTCTTGCAGAAGATGAATTAGTTATTAACTAATGAATATTTATGATTTTATTATGATTGCTCTCCTTAAAAATGAGAACTTGCCTTATTTGGATTTATTTAATCTTATTTAAAATTATCTCAAAAAATAAAATAATCCCATTTAATTTTCATACTAATTCTATGCTGTAGGTACCATATTATATTATTTTAAAGATTAAACAACTAAGGCTCTGAAAGTTTGAGTATCTTGTCCAATGATAAACAGTTTATAGAAGGATGGTCTAGGACTGTGGTGGGCAAACTGCGGCTCGCAGCCACATGCAGCTCTTTAGCCCCTTGAGGATGTCTCTTCCACAAAATACCATGGCCTGGGCGAGTCTATTTTGAAGAAATGGCGTTAGAAGAAGTTTAAGTTTAAAAAATTTGGCTCTCAAAAGAAATTTCTGTCGTTGTACTGTTGATATTTATCTCTGTTGACTAATGAGTTTGCCAACCACTGGTCTAGGATTTAAATCAACCTTTATTTGACTTCAAGACTAAATTATTTTCACCTGCCATATAAGCTTTACCTCTTTTCAACTATAGACCTTTTAGATAAAATCTTTTATTAAACATGACTTATTTCTTGAATGATTACCTTTGTCAGTTCCTAGCAAGAAACAGATGGCATACCCAAATTAGTATGATTCCAGGAGAGTTTATTTACAAAGAGACTGTTTAGAACAGCATGAGTTGGGAGGTAGAGTATATGGGAGCCACAAGACTAAGTGCAGCAATCTGAGGCTAGTAACAGCGGATGAAGTGTTACTATACCTAGATCTGAAAGGATGAGGGGAGGTAACTCTGGTTCCCCAGGATCAGTAACTTTGATCCTGGATTGAGGGACATATCCAACCCAAGACCACCTCACAGAAAGGGACCCAGGGGGATACCCACCCTGATCTCACTCTCCTCCCACCTCAGATCTTCTGCCAAGGCTCTCATTGGCTGAACCCAATGGGAAACTAGAGTGCCCAGAAGTCTTGTTGATGTGGTCCTCCTAGATCAGCCTAGCAAGTCACAGAGCAGAGTGGAGAAGAATGGAGAGAAGATCTGGAGGAACAATTAAAAGGTATCCAGTATGACACATATGAAAATGCCCTGACACTAATTATAGGCAGTTGTTTTTTTCTGTGAATAAAGGTATAACTTAGTACACAGTTTTTTATTGGTATGTGAAGAAAGTGTCAGTCCATTTGACTTTCTGGGACCCATCTCTGACTATGGTGTTGAGCCTGATTTGGGGCAACTAAATCTGTTACTGCCAATCAAAGAGCTGTGCTCCTAGAGAGCATGTCTCTGACAAGGGTCATAGAACTTGGTCACTTCCCAGAATTAGGGTTCCTTCCCACAAGTCTTTGAAAAATGCAGCTTTCTTATAAGTTCACTAGGAAAATAACTGGTTATTCTCAACATTTGCAGAGAAAAGACAGGTTTCCACACCTTTAGATAGTTGCTAAGAGAGTTTGACATAAAGGATTCCTTGGTAACTTTCAAAACAAAACAAACAAGAAAACTAAAAGAAGAAAATGGAAGAATGAATATTAAGCTATGAACATTGAAGGGTTCTGGAAAGGTCCTGGGTGGGAAGAAGGGCCATACTAGTGTTGTCTGGGAGAACAAGGAAAAAATAAAGGAAACAAAACTTGTTAGCATTCAGCTTGATGATCTATCCAGATTTTAGTTCATTGTAGAAGATATTGGCATGCCATCTATTTACAATATTCATTTAATACATTTTTTCTGTCATAAAATAGCCAAAAACATTTCTGCAAACATAAATTGATTACATTCCTTACAAATGTGTGATGTTCCAACTTGGATTATTTCCTCTGGTATTCCTCTCCTTTTTTGAATAATAGGCCTTGCCCCTTTGCTTGGTAGCACTCTGCAATCATATGCAGTTACAAACTTTAGCATATTTGCTGCCCAGAGAATCTTTTATTCCAGACTTACCTTTTCTCTTTCTAAAAGTTCACTACCACTTCCTGTAGAGCTATAAATCCATCCACCCACTTGTTTATTTTTTTTAACCTTTAGCCAAGTATTCAACCTAGTTATAGTTTTTGTATGAACCGTTTGCTTTTGCCAGTTTCATCCCTCAGCCCCCATGCTTTCTTTGTGTTCCTGTTGATCTCACTTGAAATTCTCTCATTCTCAATGGCTTTCCAAATTCTATAAAATTTAAGTACTACTTTCTTAACGAAGCCTACTCTCACATTCTAGACCAAGGAGATTGTTCTTAATTCTGAATGCCTGCATTAGTGAGCTATATCACTCTCTTTCACTTACTCAGATATAGCACTAAATTAGGCCTTTATTACATTTTTAAAAGTTTGTATTAAATTGTTTTAGAATTTGTTAATGTTTGTGTATTTTTTCTATCAACTTATGTATAAGCTCCCTTCAAACTAAGAATATATGTTATACTTCCTTGTTTTCTTACTATCTACAAGTATATACTTATAGTGAAAGAATATTGGACAAATAAATTAATAAAGTATGGTGGAAAGACAAGTGAGGGACATGTAGTTAACATGACAGATGGACCACATGAGTAATTTCCCCAAACTCCACTAACATGGCACTAAAGAAATGACAAAGGTAAAAGAGATATAAAGTACAAAAAAGATGTCATCAAGGTTTAGAAGACATTATGAGTTAGGAAGGGGTGGGGGCAAAAAGTAAGTGCCTGTAGGAAGTGGAGTTAAAATAAAACAAGTGGATTTCTGCTGACAAATTTAAGAAAAACTCAGTCATTGCAGGCAAGCTACACTGGAAGTGAGTGTGGGTAGAGCTAAAAATTGGGGTCTATAAAAGAAGCATTAGATTCAGAAATTTCTGAAAAAAATTCTCAGAAAGATAGAAAAATTATACTGTGAAATATGCAAAGGACAAGGAAAATTATTTATAAATTAAAGATAAAAGATCAGAACTAAAAACATTTAAAATAAGGATTAGGGGGTAAATATGAAGAAATCGCTCAGAGAAAGAAGTGAAAAACATGAGAGAGAAAAGATAAAACTATTAGAGGTTCTGTCCAGGACATCCACCTCAACCAAAATAAATTTTACAAAGAGAATGGAGAAAATAAATAGGAAAGAATTATCAAATAAATAATACAAAAGAACTTTCCAGAACTGAAGGTTGAAAGGGTCTACCAGATGCCTAGAACAGTGAATGTACTAGTAAAAAACCCTATTCCAAGCCATATCATTGTGACATTTCTGGACTTCAAAGTTAAAGAAAAAAGAAAATCTAGACTTTTCAATGAAGGAAACAGAAAAAAAAAAACCCACAAAACAAAACAACAGTTTTGTTGGAAATTAGAACGATTGGAAATTAGAATAACATCAACCTTCTCAACAACAGCACTGCAAGTTAGAAAGCAATGGCACAATCTTTTAAATTTCTGCATAAAAATTATTTCCAGACTAGATTTCTTTATCCAAACTACCAACCAAATGTGTAGGTAGAATAAAAACATTTTAGACATGCATTTGTCATTTACTTGTCATGTAACTTTTCTGGTCAACTTACTAAAAGATGTGTTCTATCAAAAAGAGGGAATAAAACCAAGAAGAGAAAGACATAGGATTCAGTAGAATGGAACTCAACACAGAAGAAAAATAAAGGAAATTTCCAGAATGATGGTAATGGAAAGTCCAGGATGATAAGTGTACAGTAGGCCTAGAGAGCAGATGGCCCAGACTGGAGCAAGGGAGGAGAGGGCGTCAGAAAAGGGTGGATCCTTGGGGAAGAGGAGAAAAAACACATTATGAATTACCTTATGTGTTTGCTTATAAGTTGAGAGGAGTTTTATAATTGTCAGAGAGGTGGGCATTGCTTAGTGATAGGTACATAGAGAACCAAAATAGTGATAATTATTCACCCTAAGAAAAACAAAAGTTTTACAAAGAAGAAAATGTGGTCAAAGTATATTACATGTCTTATGTGTGAATGAAATTTGTACAATTATAATAATATAAACATTAAATATTAATTTAATAAAAAACTCAATATTGAGAGTATGGGAAATACGTGTGTGTGTGTGTGTGTGTGTGTGTGTGTGTGTGTGTGTGTCTGCGTGCGCTTGGTAATGGGTTTATAAAAGAGAGTTAGATTCTGTCTTCTGAGGAAGCCAATAGATCATATGCAAAGGAATGAAAAAACTAAGAAATAAAGTATAAGAGAATTATGCAGAAATATGAAGTAAGAAGCGGAAGAAATAATTGAAAGACTGGAAAGTGGTTGCCTCTGGGCAGAGGTGAGGAAGATGACTACTAATATTTTTAATTATAAGACTTTGGGTACTATTTGAACTTTTATATCTGATCTGACACACATACATTTATTTTTGATACAATAAAATATTAATTTTTAATAAAAAATTTAAGAAGAAAATCAAGAAGAATGGAAGTACAGAGCATATATTCATGTAGAGGTGTTTAATGGAGTGGGAAAGAGGCCAGAGGGCTGTTCTGGTAGATGGCTGAGACAAAGGATGAATTTCCTCTCCCCGCAGTGTGTTTTGACAAATTTAAGTTCATAAGTATATGCCAGTTTATCTGGGTCAGTCTCTGGTACAGATTGCCTCATAGGAAGGGGAGAATAGGAAAGTCTGAATGGAAGGGGGAGGTTCTTACTGAAAGGCCTATTCATTTTCATACTCAGGCTTTGGCAATAGGTAGGGTATTGGGTAAATGGCATCTCCGGGAATGTGATACCAGTGTCAAATGCTGCTATGAATCAGATTTCATGTGATGGGTGTTTGGCAAAAATATATATGATAATGATGATAATAATCTAACTGTTATAAACCACAGAGTAAAAGTCAGCCTCTTGCTCATTATTTGAGACTTTCTAAATTTTCACAAAGAACCCCTGAATACAATTAGAAGCTAGGACAGTTTTTCACCTTAGGAATATTGCTTACTGCCTTTCAAACTATTAAAATTCTGTATTGCTTTTGCTAAAGACGAAAAACTTCACCAGGGTGTCTCATGAGGGTTTCAGTCCTGAGATGGGATTGCAATATGCATGGCACATCTGCTGTGGTAAATCTTGTTCCCTTTTCATATTTAAAGTTCTGATCTCACACGTTTTAGAACTGCAATTCTGGGATATGGTCAGTTAGTGTATATGTATATGTAAATATATATACACACAGAGACAGTGAAACAGAGTCAAATTGGCTATTATTTTATCTGTATGATATTGGTAACTTGCCTTCTAAAGAATATGAACTAGTTGTTTAAGGTAAACATCTACAGCCAGTTATATAGATCATGTTGGTATAAGATTCTTAATTAAGCATTATAAGTTGGGTAATAATCCAGGTTCAGAAACCCTGAGTTCTACCCTATTATTATATTGGTAAAAATTTGGAGAAGTCTCTTGTCCCTTCTATGCTTAAAATTTTTCATTTTAAATGAAGATAAAGTTGATAATGAACCCTGTTTATATCACATGCTGATTGTAAAAGATCAATGATAAATGTGAAAATACTTTGAGATAATGGGGGGAAATTACAAGTTAATTGAATGAAATTTTATAGCCTATGTACAAATTCCTGAAAAATTCCAGCTTCTTTTTTCCTTGCACGTTTGATTAAACTTGGGAAAAGATTCCAGTAATAAAATCCCTAATTGACTATTCTAACTATCTTTAATTGCAAAGTAGAATATGTGCAAGGAAAAAAAGTATGTTGGGGACGATGGATATAACACTTCCTGATTTAGTATTAAACTTTAAAAATAGGAACCCATTTTCTTTTAGAGCGGAAATTTGTGCTTAAGAAGACAAGAATTATCTTCTGGTGTATCTGATTGATCCGGCCTGGTTCAAAAGCCACACTCAGCAGTTTTAATGGGAAAGGATGTGAAATCTAAGGTGCGGCTGGTCTGCTGAGCATCTGCTTTTTGATAGTGTTGGTGGTGGTCACAGCTTATTGATTTCCAACACAGGAAATGAGTTAGCAGGCTTCAAGATGCTCTCTTTCTGTGTTTAAAGCTCTTATACTATCACTCCTGCATGGATTCCCAGAGCAGAGCTTAATAAGGCCATGTGCATTGTTATTGGGGTTATTTTGAATGCACACTTAAATTTAAGTGACACTAAAACTGCCCAGTTTAGCAGGAGTGAGTTTGAATGCCTTGGAGACTAATTTTGTTGGTGAACACAAGATAAATTAACTCACTTTTGATATTCCATTTCTTTTAGAAACCCCATAATTGGTACCAAGACTGAATGAAGCTACCAGTATCCAAGCAATTTACCGCAGGAATCCTAATCTCTAGAGTTTCAAAACACCGATGACAAAATCTAATGAGATGCAGACTTGCTGGATCTCTGGCCTGAATGAATATTCCTTCAAAAGGCACTCCACAGCCTTAGTCGGTTGCTCAGTGGTTAGAGCGTCTGCCCAAGAACTGAAGGAGTTCGGGTTCAATTCCAGTCAAGGGTGTGTACTTTAGTTGCAGACTTGATCCCAGGCTTTATTCAGGGCACATGCGGGAGGTAGCCAATCGATGCATCTCTCTCACATCAATGTTTTCTTTCTCTGTCTCTCCCCCTCCACTCTCTCTAAAAAAATCAATGAAAGAAATATCCTCGGGTGAGGATTAAACACCAACAACCCCCCCCCCCAAAAAAAAAAGTCATCCCACAGACCAGACAGCCCTTGTCTGCAAATACTTACTATAAGGGTAGATGTAAACATCTCAGAAGCGTTAGAATGTTAGAGTCAGACGGGGCCTTAAGAGATTGGCTTGGAGGAGGAAACCCAGGGAACAGCAGTGAACCATGCAAGGGTACACATTGCTGGTCAGTGGTGGAGCCTGAATCACCTGAACCCTCCCAGTTTACTGACGGTTTGATTACACCAAAAAAATTATTTTGTTAGTATATATGTATTTTCCCCTTGAGAAAGAACACTAAAGGATATTTTATAAGTTCTCATAGTAGTGAAAACAAACCAGGGAGAGAAAGCATTCCCAACGGTTTGCCAGATGGTTTTTCCATTTGTTAATTTGTTGACCTTTAGATTTAAAAATATTTTTCAGTGAGAGGGATAACGAATATCTTCCCGGCCCTCTTAGGGAGTGGAGCCCCAGAAGCCATGTTTGTATTATAGGATTCTGCCCCTATATAGCTCCATTGACTGAACCAGAAAGAGAGAGTTCACCTATGTTTGGCCAATCTGATTGTTCCCTGGGAGTTTGCAATGGAGCTTTTGGTCTGTTTGTGCTGACTGAGAGGTGGTCTTTTGTAACTCATGTATTGAGAAGCAAAGGAAGTGCTTCAGCTGAGAGATAAGATGGGGGCGAAGCCTGAGAGAAAGGCAGAGATAAGAAACCAAGGGGAGGGCGGGAGAGGGAAAAAGAGGAAAGATAAGTGGATGGAGGAAGGAGGGGACAGAGAGAGAGAGAGAGAGAGAGAGAGAGAGAGAGAGAGAGAGAGAGAGAGAGAGAGAGAGAGAATAGCACTGCCTTAGCTTTTTAGAATTTTCTGGTGTCTAACTCTAGTCCTTATAAGTCTTTTTCTCCCCACCCTTGGGATCCATGAGATAACCTTATAACAACTCCTCTTTTAATTAAGGTGGTTCAAGTGGACTTCTGTTATTTGCAACCTATGAGACTTGTGTAAAATAAAAACTGCTTTAAGATATTTGTTAAATTCCTATTAGACAGCTCAAGGTTACAGTTTTGAGTGCCAGAATTTTAATTGAATTCTACTCTAAGGCTGTGGTCAACATTTAGGCTTCTAATAAATGACTGCAGCTTTTCTTGGTGAAATGGCATCAGATCCATCCTCTAGGTCTCAGGCTGGAATTTTAATGGCTGGAATCATTAACATTCAGCTGCTCTATGGTGAGTCTTGTGAAAAATGTGATTGGACTTTTAGACTGTTATCTTTTCACCCTAAGGAAGATTATTTAGTCTGAGTCTACATGATCCCAGTCAAATTGTGCTAAACCAAAATATTTGTTTAGCAGTGTCTTTGTAGTTCA
Source organism: Corynorhinus townsendii (assembly GCA_026230045.1). Taxonomy (NCBI): domain Eukaryota; kingdom Metazoa; phylum Chordata; class Mammalia; order Chiroptera; family Vespertilionidae; genus Corynorhinus; species Corynorhinus townsendii. The sequence goes on along the minus strand of JAPDVU010000001.1, from coordinate 165,288,136 downwards.
CTTATAGGAATAGTGTTTATGTTTGTAATAATGATGTCATTTCTAGTTTTTGTGATAGCAAAGATGTTTGGAGATTGGTTTAGGTGATGGTGGGTAGACCAATATTGAGAGTGGAGCTTAGTATTGATAGTAGAGTTAGAGGGGTTTCAGAAATTGGTATTTTTAACGTGTCATAGGGACAGGAAAGTGACCATTCAAAATGGAAGCAAAGCATTTGTGATAGTGTGGGCTCTAAGGAAATATTTGTGGGTGAATATTTCCTTGTTTTGTGAGGCTACAGTCATTATATTTTCCATGTTGGTTTCCAAGATTTCCATCAGAAAAACAGAGCTGCCTATTCTAGGTCAGGTAAACCATGTTCTGTCCACAGGGGCAAAATGAAGGTTGTTGGTTCTTAGCATTCCAGACTTAAAATATCACTCTGTGGAGAGAAGCTTATGGAAGCTAGCATTCTTCTGGGTTTTAAGAGTCAATACCATTAAAAATGAAGAGGTGATAGAAGGCATAGTTTCCTTCTCTTGCCTTATGAGGCAGAGCTGGCCATATAAGTGGAATTTCAAGTGACCTTCTGGGAAGGTTCTGAAAGATATTTAGCAAGTCTTTATTTTTTATAGTTCTTTATGAATGTATTACGTATGTCCCCCTTTTCTCCTTCATTGTATTTAGCAAATCTTTAGCAAAGTTTTGAGCATGGGAGAACAGCCATTGTTCTGGTGAGATATGCACTCATGAGTGTGACATATTTGGGGAAAATCCAGGAAGGCTTCCTTATCCCAAAATATCTTCCCCACCATATCTTAGTTCCACAATTAGAAACTGAATTTTGGCTTAAAGAATTGTCCCATTAATTAAAAAAAAAAAAATTGACCCATTAACATATAAATAAATAGCCCTGGGAAGTTAACTATAAAATTATTGACTCCAAAAAGAAGTCACTCATGGATTATGAATTGGAATTGGGGGCTCTTTCAAACCACATGCTTCATCCTCCTTAAAATTCTGAATAGCCCGGCCAGTGTGGTTCAGTGGTTGAGTGTTGATATATGAACCAGGAGGTCGTTTGATTCCTGGTCAGGCTGACACATGCCCAGACAGGTTGTGCGCTCGATCCCTAGTGGGGGTATATGCAGGAGGCAGCCAATCAATGATTCTCTCTCATCATTGATGTTTCTATCTCTCTCTCCCTCTTCCTTCCTCTCTGAAATAAGTAAAAATATATTTAAAAAATAAGAACTCTGATATAGTCCCTTGAATGCACATATTTTCTGGAGTGGGACTTCTAAGAAGCTTTAGAAAACAGTGAAACTGAGAGAATCCACAGGATCAATGAACAAATGTTTAAACAGTCACTTCATGGCTACTAAACTACTGGTAACTAACAACCAGTTCTCTGTAGTGGTTCCTAATTCCAAATGATCATCAGAATCAACTGTGAAACCAAAAATTAGAAGTATAAAAAGAAGGAATTCTTATGATAAACAAAAGTATAAAGATGATAAATGTGACAAGTAAATGTCTCCCTCATCTCTCCCAGCCTTAAATATCTTAATCCATGGATGTAAATATTATTTAGAGTTCTTCCAGACATTTTCTGTTTACAAACAGAGCAGATAGATAGATGACACTTTTGCTACATAAATGATAATATCTCCTTCACACTATTTTGCATTTTATGTTTCACTGTAGTGTAATTTTACTACATTTTATGTTTCATTTACTGTAATAAGTAAATACAGACCTATTTTATCCTTTTAATATCTCATTGTCTAAATTGAAGAAAACTCATATGGCTTTATCTTTCTAAGCTGGGGATGTATGGGTGAGATAAAGGCTTATAAGTCATTGGTTCTCTAACTTTATCTGAAGATCTTGTTAAAACAAAGATTGCTGGTGTCATCTTCACTCCACTCAAAGTTTCTGATTCAGAAATTTCTCAATGGAGACATTTTTGATAAAGAATATACCTTTTTCTTTCATACAGGTTTTCAAGAAGGCATTGTTAGCATAGGTAGCTAGTTAGTTAAGGAAGGGAGCACATGAAATCAGACATTAAGCCTAATAAGCTAGAAGCTGAGGCAGATATTAAGCCCCATTTACTAGGAAGCCATAGCATTCACAGGCTTCCCAGGGAACTACTGCATCCTCCACCAAAGGGTCTTAATACCCCAGTGGGCAGGAAGCATCTCCCCAGGGAACAACCAGTTCATTCCCACAGATTACTGGTAGGAGAAAACACCCATAAAGGAGACATTCCTCTGCTGGGCTCATGGGCAGTAGAAGCCAAGATGGCACGGGGCGGGGGGGGGAGGGGGGAGCAAGTACATGTACAGTAGAAACCATATGATGCAGTATGCACAGTAGGAGCCAAAATGGTGACATAGAGGGTAGAGTCTAGCCTGGAAAATCTGGGGAAAAGACCATTGGATAGTGGGAGGACCTAGCAGAAGCCCACAAAAGATTAAGAAAGAGATTGGTTAGTTTGAAAGAAGGCCTGCTCTCTCCCAAGCTTAAGGTAATATAATCAAAGCTGAACAAAGGCCTATTTCGTGTTCACTCACATTCTCTCTCCACAGTGGCCTTGTAGCCTGGCAGGTAGGGGCCCAGGTGCAGTCTTGGTGGGGGCATGCAGATGGGGAGATGAGATACAGAGAAGTTCTGCATCTCCGGGTCCTAGTCCTTCTGGGCTTGGTGAAGACAAGTGCAGGCTTGCAGCCCCAGAGATTGGACTTATTCCCACAGCGGGATGGAGCTGAGCCATCTGGTCGTGGATGCGACACCAGGCACCTGGGGACAGCTTGTTATTGCTCTGACAATAACACGACACCTCATCCTCTTATGCATGGGTTCCCCCAAATGCTTTTCTCATGACTCTGTGGAAGAACCCTATTTCCACTGGCAACAACATCACTATGATGCTTTATAAACAAGGTGAAACTGCTCAGGACAATTACAGTCATCCATTTTCCCCTGATGGAACATAAGTACAAATGCTCTGCCCTAACCGGTTTGGCTCAGTGGATAGAGCGTCAGTCTGCGAACTGAAGGGTCCCAGGTTCGATTCCGGTCAAGGGCATGTACCTTGGTTGCGGGCACATCCCCAGTAGGGGGTGTGCAGGAGGCAGCTGATTGATGTTTCTCTCTCATCGATGTTTCTAGCTCTCTATCCCTCTCTCTTCCTCTCTGTAAAAAATCAATAATATATATATATTTTAAAAAAGAACAAATGCTCTGAATGTGATTCTTCTTGTATCTTCCTTTTTTTTTTCCTTTTTTCTTTCTTTTTTTTTTTAGAGTTGGACTAAGCAAGGGCAAATTTACTAAATGGTGAGGAAGTGGATGAGGAGTCTTCACACTTTCTGCTTGTATGCACTCCCAACTACGTTCTGTGTCCTTTTGCAATCCCTTGTGTAGTTTTTCCACGTCCCAGTATTTTACTGCTCGAATTCTTTTACCTATCCTCCCCCTCACTACCAACCTCTTCCTTTTTCTTACTTGATTAGTTGAGCCCTTTAGTCCACCAAGAAATGGACTGAGATAAACTGTTAGAAAGAGTACTTTACAGGCTGTTTCGGTCCAGAGGGATTAAACAGGATGACCTCACTGAAAAAGAAACCACACTTAATAGCTTTAAATGGGACTGCTCTTAACTGGGTCATTGAGCCACTGCACACACTTCTTGTTTCAAATGAATGTGGTGGTTTGGGCCAGAATGGGTTGTCAGCGAGATAGTTTAAATGCCTTTGTCTTTCAAAGATGAGCCAACACCTTATAATGTAAGCAGAATGAGGAAGTCTGCAATAGGTTGTCTGAGGTTCAGTCTCAGTCACTGGATTTTATGGCCGGGATGTCTGGGGAAACTGACATTCTTTCTCTGCTTCTCTAAGCAAGAGAAATGAGAACTGTGTGAAACACAGTTCTTCCAAATAGAGATTTCATTTATGTTTCAAGTGTGTATCCTGAATTAGGGATGTCAGCTGGATCCAGCATAAAGTAACAGTAAAAAACATTTCCTTTAAGTCAGAAAGACCAGATCTCTACTCCCAGCTTCACTCTCAGGGTTGTTGGGGTCGAATAATAACTTTATACAAGAACTTATCACAATACATGAATTCATTTTAATTTTTTGTTAGCTTTTACCCTGAAATGTAAGTGCCTCTGTTAATAGCCAACATAAAGATGTGCCCAAAAATATATGGTCTAAATTTTCACTAAACCAAGACTTGCAGCAGTTTTTCCTAAATCTCTGACTCTATGAGTGATACGGACTTTTAGTAGCTTGCTCTCTGTCTTCTAAAGGGGAAACAGATTTTGCCAACATTAGGAAGTCTTCAGTATTAATAGTCATTGCTTAAAGTTCTTTTCCTCTGGCCAAATCGCTGACTCAATACTTCTTGTTTTAGATAAAGGAAGTAGCTGAAAGGCACCTGCTAATGAGACTAAAGTAACACAGCATTTGTGTATGTAAGAGAGAAAAATCCCATATTTAAAAATATATATTTGTATTGATTTCAGAGAGGAAGGGAGAGGGAGAGAGAGAGATACAAACATCAATGATGAGAGAGAAACATTGATCAGCCTGAAACCTGGGCATATGCCCTGACTGGGAATTGAACCATGACCTCCTGGTTCATAGGTTGGTGCTCAACCACCGAGCCACACTGGCCAGGTGAAAAATACCACCTTTGTATGTGAAAAATATCGTACTGAAATATGAGACTTACTGTGCTTCAACTTTCCTAGCATGTTATCTTTTATTTTGCCTTAAATATGTTTTTGTTTTTACTTTTACCTTTGAGAAGCATATGGTAAACAAATAAATAGTTACTATAATAAAAATATTTATATTCCATAGTTTTATTGAAAATTATAACCATTAAATTTGAATAGTCATCAATTTAGTTATGATGTTCTGTAGCATTACATCAAGTTATATATTGAAGCGATGAAAAAAGAATGTTGTGGGGTGAGTGAATGGTATGTTTCATTTTTTAACTCAAAACCTGTTTCTGACCACAGCTTTTTCTAACCCAGCAGGGCAAGGCCTATGTCCTTAAAGGAAGGCTTCAAATAAGGCAGGATTCTTCACTCTTTTATTCATTTGATAAAGCATATAGTTAATACACATGTATTTGATGCCTGCTATGTGCCCAACTTTGTGCTAGAAGGTGGGGATACAATGCAGGGAAAACCAGACACAAAGAGGTAGAACAGGATACATTCTACATTCGAGGTAAGAATAGAGAACTGTGGAAACGGAGGAAGTAATGACTAATTACTTGTGGTCAAGGAAGGCTCCAACCAGAGGAACTGACTCCAGACCATGTCAAAACAGCACATTTTGTGGTATGACATCAACCAGTTCCTGTATTCTGATTCTTGACTGACCCAACTTTTGCTTCTGATCATTTCCTTTGGTTGGTCAGTCCACCTGAAGATTACAATATAGTCATACTCTATTATAATCTATATGTTCCTAAAATCTGGACCAGGATTATGTGTTTGGCACATAATAGGTTCCCAACCAATGGTCAGCTAAAATGACCATGGCTCATGTCTTTAATAAGCTTCCAATCTTATTCCTTTATGTATAGAACTAGAGGCCCAGTGCACAACATTTATGCACTATGCGGGGGGTGGGGGGTGGGGGGGTGGTGGCGGTCCCTCAGCCTGGCCTGTGCCCTTTTGCAGTCCAGGAGCCCTCAGGGGATGTCCAACTGACAACAGTGGGACATCCTTAGCGCTGATGTGGAGGTGGGAGAGGCTCCCGCCACCACCGCTGGTGCAACTGTCAGCCTGGCTTGTGGCTGAGCAGTGCTCCCCCTGTGGAAGCGCACTGACCACCAGGGGGCAGCTCCTGCATTGAGTGTCTGCCCCCTGGAGGTCAGTGTGCATCATAGTGACTGGTCATTCCACTGTTTGGTCGATTTGCATATTACCCTTTTATTATATAGGATAGACTTTCCTTTTTGTATTTAACCTTACATTTATCCTCAATTTTAAGATTAATAGTAAATTTTATGTTGAGTTTCCCCCCACATCTAAGCAGAGTCCTGTCTATAATCAATTAATCGTGGGTTCCTGATGCTCTGTTGTCTCCTCTTGACACCTGACCCATTGCTATGGTCTTCCCATTGCCCTGCATCTACGGGTTTATCCTTCATGGTGCCTACTCAGTCCTTGGATACCTTTATAATTTCCAGGGATTCTCTACTTCTAAATCAGATAATCTACTGATTTACTCTGGGGTAATGGTCCAAAAACATCCCAAATTTTAGGGCCCTTGACTTCTAATCCTTTATTGTGAGAAATTGCCTAGGGGAGTTTCAAGAAACACTGAATTTGATCACATTGTTTTATGAATGAATCCCTTCAAATAGCCTAAACTGGAGCATGGATGCTCCTTCTGAATCCATCTAGCCTAAGAATAGGACACTGTATTTATGTTAAAGTTAAAGGCATATGCCAGGGTAAAGGGGATTAAGTTCCCCAAAGGAATAAAAAGAAAATGTTGTATTCAGGGATTACTGAATATGCACAGTTCATTATGCACTGTGCTGTTTTCTGATCTTCTATCTCCTTTAATATTGGCTGATTAAGACTAGGAGATTTCACAGGATATATTTGATAGGAGACATTTCTCAGTAGGTGCAAAAGTTCAATATAAAAGCCCTAATATAAACCCTGACATAGTCCATTCTTCCTGAACATTCTACATGTTTACCATTCTTTCTGAAATCATCTTTTCTGCCTACTGAAACATAAATTCTTTGAGGCAGGACCTTGTTCACTGCTATATCCCTGGCATTTAGGAAAGAATCGGGTGTACATAGGTGCTCAATAAATGCTTGTGAACTGTGTTTGCCTGCCAAATTGCTGACCTTGGAAATACGAAACTCTTAATTTAGTCCTTCAAAAATAACTCATTTCAATTTAAGATGTCTTGACTAGATGATGATGATGTGATGGTGGTGGCAATGTTGAAGATAGCTATCATTTACACAATTATACTAGTTTACTAATTTGCAGCAGTGTAGAAAGGAATGGCCCTTAATGAGCTGTGAAACTTGGTTTCTACTAATTGTTCAGCATGCTCCTACAATGACTCTGGACTTGACCAGGTGATTTGCTTTGCCCAGTAGGATGTCAGCAAACATGATATAAGCTGAGGCTTGATAAAGCATGTAAACATTGAGCCTTGATAAAGCATGTATGCATTGAACCTGGATAAAGCATGTATGCATTGAACCTTGACAAAGCATGTATGCATTGAGCCAAACCCAGGCTAACATTTAAGATGAAATAGTGTATGGAGGGAGAGAGCATTTGGAAAAAGGCCATCCCAGCTATTCTAGCTTATGCAATTATTCCAGCTGAGTCCCCAGACATGTGATTAGAGGCCTTTCAGGAGCAGCCAACTCCAGCCAATGTGGCAATTGACAGCAAACTCATGAGTGAGTTCAGCCATTGCCAGAATAAAGACTACCCAGATGAGCCCAGCTCAAATTGCCAATCCATAGAATCATGAACAAACTTTAAGCCCCTAAGTCTTAGAGTGGCTTGCTATATAACAATAAATAATTTATACAGTTACTATGAGGCACTAAGATAATGTATTATCTCACTTCACTCACACGATAACTGTGGAGAGTGGCTACAGTGTTTGGACAGGTTCAAGCCTTGGATTAATGAGAGGGCACAGTCCTCTCGTGGCAAAGCCATGTGCAAGTCCCAGCTTGAGAGCAAAGTCCTCCCAACACAATCATAGCCAAAGGCTATAGTTGTAAGATTGACCTTATGGTCCAAACCTGTGGTCCCAGGTGTCTAAGTGATACAGGCTGTGGAAGGTGCAGCAAGTGCTGCCAAAAAAAAAAAAAAAAAAAAAAGCTTTATAGAGTTCAGGTGCATGTAATTAAGTAGATTTGAAACCTTGGAGAACATTGTAACCATCTTGACCATGCCCTTACTTTGCCTCGTGGAATCTGGCTATAAAATAAAGACTCGGCTTTCAGGCTGTGGCACTATCTCTCCATCTGAGAGCAGCATCCCACCTAGCCCCAGCTTTATTCTCTTATCTGTCTTCTTTAATCCTTCATTTCCCTCCCTCAGGTTTACCCCTGGCCATGCTGAGGGAGGCACAGATAATGCTAACTCCAGGGTATATGCTATTATTATCTCCCTCTTATAGATAAGATCAGGTTCTTTATACTAGTTGATAAGGAACCTGACATTTAGAGAGGTTAAATAACTAGCCCAAGCTGACAGGGCTAGTCACAATGAAGCAAAGATGAAAACCCAAGTCTGCTTGATTCTTGAGTCTGGTTCTTAACCATTGCTCTATATTGTTTTAGTGATGACCTTTGTCAATCTGGCCACATCTAAGGTCTGTCTTCTCCTGCTTCCTTGGAAAGTCCTATTCTACACTCGGCTCCTCATGGGACTTTTTTCTGCTACAAGAAAAGATGATCAATCTTTGATACTTGACATGTTTTTGTATACTAGTATACAGCAAACTGAGATAAAGTATTTGGACAATTTATCTTACAAATGTTCCCAGGATATTGTCAGACAGAGTACAAAGAGTTTAGTCTTCTATTACTTTTGCTATGTTTCTCCTTTTATTGTTTTTAGAGTATTGCTAGACACCAGAAGAAAATGAAATATTGTGAAATAAATAGAATTATGCCAATATAAATGACAGATTCTATGATTTAGCAAAATTTTAAATATTTCTTAATGCTTTCAATGTGCTTAATTATTACTAACAAATTGTGCTTTACAAAGACCATGCAGTCGTACAGCACTTTTTTTTTTTCTTTCTTTTGCTATCAGCATCTTAGAGGAAGTAAAAATGCTGGGATCATTCATCTTTCTAAAATGCATTGGGAGTAGGTTGATATTCTATCAGCACAAGAATTTTCATTTTGAAAACTAGGAAGTGGTTCCAAGGTCTCTGTATGGGCATTTCCTAGGCTTCCTTCTCAGGGAGAACACACGTTTTTTCCAAGATTCTCACTAATTTTTGAAATAAGAAACTTCATTACTTAAGAGACTTTAGGAAATAAGTTTAGTACTTAATTCCAAATTACAGGATCTGTCAGGGATAAAACCAAACCCATCATTCCTAAAACTGTGGAGGCGATAGAAATCTTTACTAAACAAGCTCTCAGTAGAGAGCTGAAGATCAATAGAAGCTGCCGCATGCTTGAAAGCTATTACTTGGGGACTTTAATGTGGGGAAAGCAAGGTTTCTGGAAGCCATTGGGAGAGCTATTGGCTTTTGGCAATGATTATTTTAAAAAAATAATCATATGCGTACTTGTTTTCATCCAATATATTATATTATAAGGCTATAGGGAATAAGTTTTTATAGCCTTGGAAATGTTAACATGTGACATGAGTATTGTTAGATCTGTTTCAGCCTTATAATCTCGGAAATTATGGGGACATTAGACGTTATCTCACTCCTAAGCTTTATTTTTTTTTCCGTAGATCTCTGGCCATTTAGTTACTCTTTAAACATTTCTGTTGAAAAGGAATCAACATTTGATAAGCTAGCCCGTTCCATTTGGGGAGCTCTTTTGTTGTTACAAATCTATTCCATCTAATAAACTCAAACCTTCTCTTACATCTGCTCTTTGGAGTGTTTTTAATGAGCCTGATTTTCTTCCAAATGGGAGTCTTTTCTCTTTATCATTTAAGGCATCAGGCTCTGGACTTAAAACATAGAAACAGTATTTCAGAAGTGGTCTCAACTGTGCTAATAAAAAATTAGTTAGGTTGTGATTCTATAGAATCAACAACTCTGAAATCTTAGCAGCTCATTCCACGTGGTCATCTTGGGTTGTGAGCTGGGAGCTGCACCTTGTCTGGCTCTGGCACCAAGGCAGATAGGGCAGCCATTATTATGCACGTATTGTTGGTCACAGGGGCAGAAAGAACAGAACTCATGTCCAAGCTTACGTATGCTAGATCTTCTGCCTGAGGCTTGTCCTCTTGGAATAAGCAAAAAGCATATCTTACTTCTGCTCCCATTTCTTTGATCAAAGTAAATAACATGACCAGGGCTGAAAAATACATTTTCTCCATTGTCAGGAGAGAGAGAGAGGAGAAAGAGAGAGGGGTGGAGGGCGGGAGAGGAATATTGTGAATTGTCTTATCACAGAATACAACTAATCTTAATAGGAATACCAGAGTCTAATAAACATAGTTAAAGATTCCTTCTTTTATTTTTGTAAGCCAGGAGTGGGGAATATCCAGCCCAGGAGCCATGTAAGCCTGTGAAATCATTTGGTCTGGCCCTGCCAAGGTATTAGGGGTGAGTTAATTAAATGTTTGAACAATTATTGCAGGTTAAATTTTAAGTTGATAATTTTGTATGGTCTGTGAATTATGTTATAAATATCCAAATGGCCCTTGGCAGAAAAGGTTCCCTACCCCTGTAGTCGTATATTAAAATGTTGGTTAATATTCGCAGTGTTGTGACACATTTGTCGGCATGAGTTACTGTACCAACGTAAGTTCCTAGTAGGATACTAAACAATTGATTCTGTAAAATTTAAAGGTAGTACTTTACACTTATCATTGTTAATTTCATTGTTTATTTCATCATGGTGCTTATTTAATGTTAGGTATCCCTTCTAACTTGTCATCAGTATAACCAGCAAGTCCTTGATATTTTCATTTAAATCAGAATAAAAATGTTAAAAAAATGGTAGCTTTGATTGTGATTGGTCACTAGTGAAGACATCCTTGAGATAGGTTGACACCAAATAGTTAATCAATATTCTTTTGGCATAATTGTCAGCTATTTGTGTTCAGCTAAATGACTTTAAAGGGCTATAATCCAGCCCATATTTTCTGTCTTAAAGAAAGATGGTTGGAGATTAAAAATGGCAGCAGAGTAGGAGAATGCTTCACGAATATGCTCCCAGAAACAAGCTGGAATTACAACTGAGATATGGAAAGGCTTTCTGAATAATCAAGAAAAACTCACAGGAGAGAACCCTGATACCCAAGGACTGAAGGTGGAGACCAAATAGAGACTGGTAGGAGGGGCGGAGGCATGAAAGGGCTGGCTAGGCACCCACAGATGGCAAGTGAAGTCCCAGAGAGATATCTCAGCTTGGGGGTGGAGGGTGGCCACTGAGAACTCTGGAATTTAATCTCAAAGCTGGGCTCCCCAGCAGAGAGCGCCAAACTGAGGAGGGTACCCACATAACATCTAGCTGTGAAAAGCAGTGGGGTGCTATCTGCCAGGGAATGGCAGCTAAAAGTTTGGGCACCCTCTTAAAGGGCCAATGCACAAAAATTCCCTGTGGAGCCACCCTACCTTGTGCTCTGGCAGAGGGAGGGTGAAGTAGACTGGAGCTGTGAGAGCAGGACCCAGGACTGGGGACTCAGGGGATAGAGCTCAGAAAGCAGACACTTCAAGTTTCCTGTGTCATTTTCTCACACAGCAGATGACATCTTTCCCACATAGACATCTGCCTTGCCTGGGTGGGGGATGGGGGGAGAGAGGGAGACAGTTGACACACCCTATTGGAAAACACCTTGCCCTGAGACAACTTAAGAGATTAAAAGTAACTATTAGCCTCCAGGCAGAAACAACTGCCCCACCCTTTTGAAAAACTCTCACTACACCTAAGGATGATTGCCTGGGGGCAATTCAAGTTGGAATCCTATTAGTCTGTAGACAGAGGTGGTCTCAGGAGGCTTTGAGTCTTTGCCTGATCCAATTAGTCAGAAACAGCCTTTAACACTGCCCTGCACTAGAGATTGAGAGGTGTAGAGGATCTACCTAATACATAGTCACAAACCCAAACAGACAGTCAAAATGAGGAGTCAAAGAAACAACCCCAAAATGAACGAACTAGAGAATTCTCCAGAAGAAGAGATAAATTAAGCAGAGATAGGAACTTTACCTGAAACAGAGTTCAGAGTAATGATGTTAAAAATGCTCAACAGTATGCAAAAAAGATATAGTAACTATGAAAGAAGAACAGTTTGAGATAAAGAATGACATAACACAAAGAACACATTGGAAGAAATACACAGCAGATTAGGGGAAGCTGAGGATCAGTGAATTAGAAGACAGAGTTGAAAATATCACTCAATTAGAGAGACAAAAAGAAAAAAAACATTAAAAAACAGGAGGACAGTTTAAGGGAGTTGTGGGACAATGTGAAACGTAATAATATTAGAATAGTAGATATGCCAGAAAAGGGAGAAAGGAATAGAGAGGGTGTTTGAAGACATAATGGTAGAAAACTTCCCTAACCTGGTAAAGGAAAAAGTCACACAAGTTCAGGAGGCACAGAGAACCCCAAACAAGAAGAACCCAAACAGACCCATGCCCAAACACATCATAATTAAAATGCCAAAAATTAAAGACAAAGAGAGAATCTTAAGGCAGAAAGAGAAAACTGTTACCTACAAAGGAGTTCCCATAAGGCTGACACCTGATTTCTCATCAGAAACTCTACAAGCCAGAAGGGAAAGACATGAAGTACTCAAGGTAATGGAAAGCAAGTATCTGAGACCAAGATTACTATATCCAGCAAGGCTATGATTCAAAATAGACAGTCAAATAAAGAGCTTCCCAGGCAAAAAAACAAACAAACAAAAACAAACAAACAAACAAACAAAAAAAAAAACCTAAAGGAGTTAATTACCACCAAGTCAGCATTAAAAGAAATGCTAAAGGGATTGCTGTAAGGGATTACTGAGAAGAAGAAAGAGAGAGAGAAACCTAGCCATACAGAATTAAAATGGCTATAAATAAGTACCTCTCAATAATAACCCTAAATGTAAATGGATTAAATGCTCCAATCAAAAGGTGTAGGGTAGCTGAATGGATAAAAATAAAATGACCCAACTATATGCTTTCTACAAGAGATCCACCTCAAAACAAAAGACACACACAGGATGAAAGTCAAGGGATGGAACAAAATTTCCATGCAAATAGAAAAGAGAAAAAAGCTGGAGTAGCAATACTCATATCAGACAAAATAGACTTTAAAAACATCATGCTAAGTGAAATAAGCCAGTTGGAAAAAGATAAATATCATATGATGTCACTCATTTGTGGAATATAATGAACAACATAAACTGATGAACAAAAATAGAGCCAGATGTGGGGGGGTGGATATTCTTGAATATAATAGAAGCAATCCTGTTATTTGCAAATTTTTAATATTTCCTACAATTTTTTATATCATACTATGTTAGTACAGTTTTGGTAATATTTTTATACTTAAAATCCTTTTATTCTTGAAATATTACTGTTTATTGCATGTAATATTATATGTAAGATCATCTTTCTTGAATAATAGGTGTTTAATGCATGTAACATTATCATATTTAAAATTGTATTTCTTCAGATATTAATGTTTATTACATGTAACATTATTATATTTAAGATCATTTTTCTTGAAACATTAAGGTTTATTGCATGTAACATTATTATATTAAAAATCATGTTTCTTGAAATAAAAAAAAACTGAAAAAAAGAAAGATGGTTGTTTCATTTTTATATTGAATATAATGGTACATGATAGCACTTAACCTAGGTGACTTAATTTAGTGGGTTTGCTGCTTTTTTTCATCCTTGCAATTGTTATTGGTGTAGCAATACATACCAGTAAATGTTTCCAAAAATATATAAGAAAAGTAACTTAGATGTTCAGTAAAACTTATAGTTTTGAATCTGGTTAGAAAGGACCTTTAATAAGAAGGCATAGTTTTCAGGGAAAATGTCATAAAAGAAGCAAAGATTCATGTGACCTTTTGACAAACCTCGTGAGAAGTAGATCTGACATATTCTACCTTGCAGTTTGGGTGTCAGGGAATCACTACCACCTTAAAAATAGCCACAACAGGATAAAGAATGAGAAGAAAAAATAAACATTGTTAACAAAATAGTTTAGTAAGGAAGGAAGTAAAATGAAGCACACTGAACCAGTCATGTGCAGAATAATTATAGAAAAGCACATTTCCAGAGACACACTAGGAAAAAACCCAACCCAAATATACTGAAAGGAATTCAAGTACAGAAATAATAGCTAAGTGGGCTGAGATATTACCTATTGTTCAGAGGAAGAGCCTCACATAGAAGAATAAATGTTGAAAAATAGAACTGAACACTAAGAGGGGGAAGAAACCACTTTGACCAAAATATGTATATGTAGTAGTAGATCAGACTCTTTAAATTCTAAACTAGTATGAAAAGGCCAACCATGTTTTTTAAGAAATTATTTGGAGGAATTTTTGGAGTGTATTACAAAAAAGCATTATCAGTTTTTATTACAGTTGAGACATGAACAATTTTAGTTTAAGAAACAACTGTTTATTTGAGTAAGCTCTGCATTGCTCTTTTTTTTTGGGGGGGGGCGGTGAAGGTACAGATACTCTTTGAGACACACGTTGAAAAACTGTTTATGTAATATTTCAAATAGACATAGGCAGCAAACTTTTCCTGTAAAGGACTAGATAGTAAATATTCAGGCTTTCTGAGCCATGTGATCTCTGTTGCAGCAACACAACTCCACCCTCATAGCCTTAAAGCAGCCATAGACATTACATAAATGGATGAGTGTGGCTGGGTTCCAATAAAACTTTATTTACAAAAACAGGAAGGTGGGATTTGGCCCATGGACTGTAATGCCCCAGCCCCTGCACTAGACCATAGTTACTTCCAGATGGTAAAATAACTATTTATCCAATGTAAATGGTCCTTACTGTCAATTCTACTGACTTTATAATATTGATTGGTCCTCAGTGAAACAGGTGGGCTAGGTACTTACATAGAGTTATATACCTTTTAGGAGTTATGAGTTATACTGGGTTTTCTCAGAGAGGACTTTCAATGTCCAAGACATGTGAATTAACAATTTACTTATTGGAGGTTTAAAAAGTCCACCTTAATATGGCTTTAAAGCAGTAATACAATTAAAAGAAAAAATATTTATTTTCCATGTACCTTTCAGAAACACAATCCTATATAATAAAAGCCTAATATGCAAATTGATGAAACGGGAGAATGACTGGCAGAACGACCAGTCACTATGATGCACACTGACCACCAGGGGGCAGACGCTCAACACAGGAGCTGCCTGCTGGTGGTCAGTGTGCTCCCACAGGGGGAGCACTGTTCATCCAGAAGCTGGGCTCACAGCTGGTGAACGCAGCGGTGGTGGCAGGAGCCTCTCCTGTCATCGCGGCAGTGCTAAGGAGCAGCCAGCCAAGTGATAAGGAACAGTGAGCAGGTGGGTGGTAAGGAACGAGGGCTCCCAGACTGCGAGAGGGATGTCTAACTGCTGGGTGGGGAGCGAGCCTAAGCTGGCAGTCAGACATCCCTCTCCCAGACTGGGAGCCCTTGCTCCTTACCGTCCATCTGCTTGCGGCTCCTTACTACTCGGCTGGCTGCTCCTTAGCCCTGCTGCAGGGAGCGGGCCTAAGCTAGCAGGTGGACATATTCCACAGGCTCCCAGACTGCAAGAGGGAGCAGGCCTGGCTGAGGGACCCTTTCTCCCCCCACTGCATGAATTTTTGCACTGGGCCTCTAATTATCCTATCTAATAAAGAGGGAATATGCTAATTGACCATCACACCTCACAAAGATGGCGGCACCTACAGCCACAAGGTGGCAGCACCCAGTCCCCTCAGCCCTGCCAGGTGCACGGCATGGCTGGGCCCGCCCCCAGGCGGGTCTGGCTGCTCTGTGCGCCTGCCTCCAGAGTCCCCCAGTTCCCTTAGCCCCCCAGCTGCCCAGGGCCAGACCCAGGTACAGGCAAGCTTTGGATGGTGGCTGACCAGCTGCCCAGGGCTGGCCTGAGGTGCAGACAAACCTTGAATGTCAGCTGCCCAGCCACCCAGGGCTGGCCTGAGGTGCAGGCAAGGCTTGGATGGCAGCTGCCTAGCTGCCCAGGGCTGCCCAAAGCTCAGGTAACCAGGCCGGCCAAGGCTTGCACTGCCAGCAGTGGCAGCAGCAGAAGTGTGATGGGGGCATTGCCTTCCCTTGATCGCCGGGTCGCCTCCCACCCCTGAGGGCTCCCGGACTGTGAGAGGGGGCAGGCTGGGCTGAGGGACCCCCCTCCATTGCATAAATTTTCATGCACCAGGCCTCTAGTGTTTTAAATAAAGACATCTTTTCTGTATCCATACCAGATACTGCTAGCTTGGGTGCTGGTTTTGAGTGAAAGCAAAATAATAAATATCTTTATGTTAGTACTAAAAGGTAGTCTACTGATCTCAGCAACAGGAAGTGGTTGTTTTTAGACTGTAACATTATCTCTAAAAGATGGAGAACAGATAAAACAAGATTTGCTATTCAAATTGACTAGGACCTTGCACACTGTAATTTCTTTTGACCACTAGAATGCTGTGTAAAGCTTTTTATTTGAAAACACTTCTTGCAAAAAATTATTTCATTATTGTCTTTTCTACTAAAATATCTATTTTTAAAGAATTAGAATTAGTCTGATTAATTGAAGTGATAAAACCAAGTGTGTAATAGCAAAAACATTATTTCTATCAATATTTTTATCCTTTTTTTTTAAATCCTCACCTGAAGATATTTTTCCATTGATTTTTAGAGAGTGGAAGAAAGAGGGAAAGATAGAGAGAAATATCGATGTGAGAGAAACACATTATGCGCCCTGAGCAGGGCCGGGAAGGAGGCTGCAATTGTGGTATGTGCCCTTGACCGGAATCGAACCAGGACCCTTCAGTCCACAGGCCGACTCTCTATCTACTGAGCCAAACCAGCTAGGACAAGAAATATTTTTATCCTTTTTATTTCAGCCATTTCATCACTAGATGCACATCTGTGATAAACCAATGAGTTTCAAAAGAATAAATAAGTTAAAATGGATTAAAAGGCAGTGTAACTGAAACAAATATAATATTCCCTAAGATAACTGCTTCCCTATTTTCTTCTTCTTACTATGGACCATTGGGTTTCTCTGAATGCAGTGATCTGCAGCACATCTTAGTTTCTTGGTTCATGTACATTTGAGGTCATGTTTAGGTAACATCTTTAGGAAGGCAAAGGAAAGTCTCTGGTAGCTATTAATTTGATGCCTTTTGGAGTAGACAAAATCTATACATCTTATAAGATCATTGTTGCTTAAAAAGTGCCAGATTTACCTAAGGTAGAATCTTAGATCTAATACCCTGCTAGCATCATGCCAGGAGAAAAGCTAGAAAACACAAGTTCTTTCTTCAGGGAGGGATGTTTGGCAACTTGTAGCTGATAGGGCAAACGTTCCAAGAAAAAGAGATAGTACTAGTTACATATGCACCCCATGCCATCCCCGCCCATCTCCCCTATCTTGTCTCTTCAGCTTCCTCCTCTAAGCTGAATTCTTCCTTTTGCTCTATAAACATATTCAGGCCTCTCCCACCTGGGAAATTACCCTCTCTTGATACTGAATTCCAACTGAAGCTACTAGCTATCCTCCTGTCTTTTCTTTTTTCCTTCCGGGGAAGCTTCTAAGTAGGAAAGTCTTCAGTGTCTACCATCTTACTTCTCACCTCCTTGCATCTGTCTCTCATCCCCTACCCTGGGAATTTTTTTCTGCAATTTGCCAAATCTAGTGGGCCCTTTCAGCTGCCTCTTTTATCAAATTTATCCCATGGGCAGACTTGGATAGTGATTGCCTGTCTATCTCTTTCAGAGAGTGGAATGTATATCCTGGTAGGCTGAGATGGTATTTCATTTGAAACCTTAAGATGATCCCAGTGCCTGAGCCACATAGGTGCTGAAGAAATGTTTGTAAAGTAAATAGATTTTCCCTATTGGACTTCAAATAATTTTTCAGGAACGTGGGAGAAACAGGGCATTTATATAGACTTGTGTTATTGTTGGTTTGTTTAAATGATGTGGCCTGTCTTTCTACATGGTTTGGGTTTGAGGGACTCATTTCCTGTTTCTTTTAAATGGTTTCTTGCTCTGAAAAAACCATTTTGTTCTGAACTCAAACCCCCCCCTTAACCCCCTCCCTTAACTCAGAGGAGGTCTTGAGCCTTCAAGAGAACTCCCAGTCAGGTCTGGTGATGCCCAACACTGCATTGTTTGCTTTGCCACTTGGGTGGTTCCCTGTTTGAAGGGGAGGAAGCAGCTACAAGAAAGCCCTGGGGAACCCAAATGTGGCCTCCACATCCAGGCGACTGGGGCTGGCTCAAGTGCAACAATGGCCAGGAACTTCTGAAAGAGCAGCTGCTACACAGCTTTCCCAGGGAGCATTCTCATTAGATGTGTCCTTTGCTCTACTTAAGGTTGTTAAGATTCTTATAAAACAATATAACCATATTCTAAAATTCTGGAAGATTAAAGGAAAAACTTGTCCCTATTATCTCCATACATGAATACTTTTTATGCAGTCCTCAACAGTCCTTTTCACCATCATTTTAAAAATTATGGTTGCCATTGTAGTGCCTGCATAAGCACTCTTTTCCATTGCTACATAGTCCTCTGATCATTATTTTAAATCAGGTCACTTTTACAAGCTACCTGTTTTTTTAAATGGGGAAATTTTGAGGTATATATGTCAAAGGATATACTATTTTCAAAGAATTTGGTCCCCTTGCCCATAATGCCAATGGGCCAGGGGATTGCTGTGATCAGTAATTAGCAGTCCCACACAGCAGCCACACCCTATGTTTGATGTTTCTGCAAGTAGAGGTAAAGGCTACCACATGGGTCAGATTGCCTTTTTTGGAGTGAAATTCACATAATTTTACCTAGAGATTTCAGCATCAGGAGATTATTATATATGCAGATGGAGATTTTATGTACCAGAATATTTAGTGTAGTGCTATTTTTCATATTTATAATATTGACAAATTAGTAACAATCTAAAATGCCCAACAATAGGGGAATGGCCATATTAAAAAAAAATAAAAGAAGAAGAATTTGAAACTGAATATAAGCAGAAGTCAAAGAGAGGAGTAGATAAGTGTTCCTCTGTAGGTCAATCAGCAAGGTATGTGACTAATGAACTCCAGATGAGGTTTGCATTGTTCAGAGAACAAAGGCAAGTTCATTTGAAATGACTTGGGGAATGTTGAGGAGAGGTTAGGAATCATTTTCATAAGACACAGCTGAGGAAATATGATGCAGGAGGGAGTGAGAAAGCCAGTGATGCTTGCTGTCACTACAGCATCTTTCCTATTAGTTCCGTAGTAGAAACTTGTGTTTTCTGCAGTTGTATATTTTCTGTCCCCTCCCACTCTGAACTCCAAATTGAGTACACCAAAGGGGAGCATTCTGTGTGTTTTCGCTTTCCTCTTATGGGAAGGTGGAGTCCCTACCTTTGTAGGCTGGTGCAGTTAGAAGCTAATGTTGAATCTTGTCAAAACATGACTCCTGAGATTGTAGGTGCGTTAAAGCTGCTCTGAGGTCTCATGAACTAGCTATAAATTTGGAAGTCACAAAACAATAACTGCTATTTGCTATCCTAAGGAATAAGAGTAGCAGTTGTTTATGGAGTGTGGCAGTAGTCATTAATGCTGGTCACCATGCATTTTCAGCTCCCTACCTTCCTCATACTGGGCACATGGTAGAATTGTACTTCCTGGCCTTATTATAGTTGGGGTGTGAGATGGGAGGGAGTGTATTAGTTCTGGCTGACGAGTTAGAAAAGTGATGTGTGTTACTTCCAGGCTGAGCATTTCATTACCAGTATGATTACCTCCAATCCTCTCCTCTCATCTCCTCTCCGAACAACTGGCAGGGTTTGAGATAGCAGATACTTCACCAGTGAGAAGACATGGAACAGAACTTCCAACTAACTTGGGATGGACATATAGAGTGAGTGAGAAATAAATCTATGTTGTTATACTTAGGATAAAAAAAACCCCATAAATGTAGACTAGTTTACATGAATTGATATAAATGCTACTGTAGGACAAATATGTAGTAAATATTTACATGGAAAATCTCATTTAATCCTCACAACAAGCCGATCAGGTAGATATTCTTACGTTCACCAGTTTAGAGATAAGGAAACTGAGATTCATAGTGCTTAAATATTTCCCAAAGTCTCATATCTTGGAAATGGCAAATCTGAACTTGAACCCAAGTTTTGTTTGACACAGCAAACTGAGACACTGTTGTAGTTTACAGAGCATTGCTTAAAAGATTGAAACAAACAAAAAGAAAATCACAAAGCAGCTCAAAATAGGTAATGACTATTAACTCACACTATTTTGCATTCTGAACAGGGAGTTTCAGCGTTAAATTATCAAGTCCTCAGAAGAGCCCTCTTTCTTTCCAGGCAGGACGAATGGAGCAGATTCTCCCTCCTATTCAGGCACGCTGTTGTGGCTCTTTCACCAGCAGCAAGACCTATGTCTGCCTAAAGCAACGCTGGCTCCCAACTCCAGACTTCTGGGCCCAGGGTGTGTTCCCATGTGTTTGTGCATAAAGTTTCAGTAAAGCCTAGTGTGAAAGACAGCAGGCCTAGGTGTCAGACTGCCTGGCTTGGTCACTTAATAGCCGTGCGGTCTTGATAAACTTAAAGTTAACCTTTCAGCCTTGATGTCTTTTTCCGTAAGATGGGAGATTAATAGTAAACCTCACAAGTTATTGTGAAGATTAAATGAAGTAATGCATGTCCAGTGCTTAGCATAGTGCCTGGTACCTAGCAAGCACTCTCTCTCCTTTCCCTGTGTGTACACTGGTTCATTTGTACCTTCACAAATAACCACTGCAAAGTAACCCTCTTTCCATTTTAAGATTCTGGAGTTTTCATCCAGCAGGAGGAAAAGAGTCTTAAAGTGGTGAGTGACCAGTTTTTATTTTGTTGTGTTTTTTTTTTCTCTCATCACATCAAGGATGCAATACTTTACTTTGAGAAGGAAGGTCAGCAGTGATCAAAACGCAGGAAGTAAAAGAAACAGGGAGCATTCCTCGGGAACATCCTTTAAGATTCTCTTCTAATCCTCATTTCAAACCTGGGGTCTCACATTTTCCCCACCAATATAAGGGACGGCCCTTTCTGACACAGAGAAAAAAGAAAAACATAAAATATTTTTTGAACAATATTTTTTCTTAGAATTATTATTATTATTATTTTGTTCAAAAATTACTTTTAAGTTTACTTTGAAAGTTTGCTTGAGGACAATTGTTAAGATGCCCTAAAATGAACCAGCTTCCTTCTGCGAGTGGGCAAGTCATTTCCCCTCTCAGATCTTATCTGTTTCTTATCTGTGAAATGAGAGGATTAGGGTCGATAAGTCTCCCCATATTTGGTGTTTTTTGATTCCGCCATTCCCCTCCCTCCCCGCTCCGTTTAACCCGCGCCCCAGGGACGTGGGTCTGGAGCTTGCTTCTACTTTAGGTTGTGGGGAAGGAATCAAGCCCCGCAGCTGCCTGCACCCCTTTTATTTGACGTGAGAGCTCTCCTTGCTTTAACCTGTAGTTGGTCTAATGTGTGCGGCAGAGGCAATGTGCTTGAAGGCTGAGAACTGGGCTGCGAAACAAGTCCATTTTCTTTTCTGTGCTTTTTCCCAGGAGTGGGATGGGGGAGGAAGAACAGTGTCTTTGTTGTGAAGCCAGAGTCCCAAGCTTCAACCTAGAGGAATGTGTAAGTCCTGAAAAAAAGTTACGGAGAAGGCTTGCAATTATGTCCTCAGTCACAAGGGGGTAAGAACTTTCAAGGCACTGGGTTGAGGAGACACAAAAGTCAGGAAGTGACCCTTTCGTCGGGATTTCAGAGGCCGCGGAGGAGAAACAAAGTCCTCTCACAACTTGGGAACTGGGGCCGTACCCTCCCCAGGGGCAGGGGCGGGCGCCGGGGAGGGAGAGGGCCCTGGAAACTGACATCTTCGTTCCTAACCAGCCGTGAGGAAGCAGAGGGTTTCCACGCTGAAAAGACTCAGTGTCCGCACATCCCCCGCCCAGAAACGAAGGCGGGCTCCGGTCGACCCTCACCGTGGAGCCTGCGGAGAAAGAAGCGCGGGTCGCCGGGCCAGCGCGGCCTCCTGAATCGGTTTCTGTGCGCCCGGCGGGCCGCGCGCCCGGGCCCGCGGACGGCGGCTGGCGGATGGCGTGCCGGGCCAGCCAGCTGCGGCGGCGAGCGGCCGGAGGAAGCCGGCCCGCGATGAATGGCGCTTTGTTCGCCGACCGCAGCGACTGCCCTGGGCAGGCCGGGCCCGCACAACGGAGGCTGTATGCGAGAGGAATGGAAATGAGCCTCCGGCCCTCCCCAAGGAGCCCCATCCCCTTCCCCGCGCTGGGCGCAGGAATGCCGGCCAGCCGGAAAGGAACCCTCGCCCGGGACGCCCGAAACCCCATTGAGAAGAGCCCTTTGATGCAATTAAAGCGCATTTCAATACGGGCCTGGGAGGAGGGAAGGGCCGTCAAGCTTTTCTCTGTCTCCCAGCGAGTGAGTGTGCACCTTTGTGGGGCGGGTTACTTAGAGAGCAGGCGGGAACTCCAGCTCCCTCTCTCGCAGACGTTCTGTAACATCATAAAAGCGGACCCATAAACAGATTGGTTTTCACCGTGGGTGGAACCCAGTTTGGACAAGATCCAGGCTGACCTCCAGGCCGGACTTGCTGCTTTGAAAGGCTCCTTGGTAGGACTTAACACCACCTGCCCTGCTGTAAAGGTCTGGGCGGACAAGAAACTGCCTTTGGAAGAGGAAGCTGTTCCTGAGGTCACTGCCCCTCATTTTCCATTTTCTCAGAGGTGGAGTGGGCCATGTCTCAGGTCCAGAAATGGTCACAGCCAGAGCTGTAAAAATGATGTAACCAGCAAATGTTGAAGGACTAGGATGGGACAGCTATTTCAATATTCAGATGATTTTCTAAGATTTCCCTACTTCCTACTTTGGGACAACTGTGTGGTTCCTCCAAACCCTACATATACTTTCTGAGCTTAATGTTTTTCAATTATTAAAATGAATATTAAAAGGCTAGAGAAGCCTTAGCCGGTTTGGCTCAGTGGATAGAGCGTCGGCTTGTGGACCAAAGGGTGCCAGGTTCAATTCCAGTCAAGGGCATGTATCTCGGTTGCAGGCTCCTCCCTGGCCTGGGCCCGGGTCAGGACTGGTACAGGAGGCAACCAATTGATGTGTTTCTCTCACATTGGTGTTTTTCTCTCTTTCCCCCTCTCTTCCACGCTCCCTAAAAATCAATGGAAAAATATACCAGAGTGAAGATTAAACAAAAAATAAAAAAATAAAATAAAATCCTATATAATAAAAGGCTAATATGCAAATAGGCCAAATGGTGGAACAACTGAACAATTGAACAACTGGTGGCTATGACATGCGCTGACCACCAGGGAGCATGTGCAGAACATGGTGTCATCAGCTGCGGTGGGATGGTGGGATGGTAGAGCAGGTGAGCGGGGACGCCAGACCAAGGTGGGGCTCCAGTTGCTGTCATCAGGGCAAACCTCTGATGATTACTGAAAATTCTTTGCTCCCGCACATCTCGCACCTGCTGATGGTGCTGGCCCCAATCGCTCGGTGAAGTCAGTGTGTGTGAGCAGGGCTGGCGCCATGAGCGAGTGGGAGTGGTGGCAGTAGTGGGGCTGCCTGCAGACAGGACCGGGGGCCGCTGAGGGAAGGGCCAGGCGGAGGTGTGGAGGATGGGCCGAGACCCGCCCTTGTGCCTACCGCAGCCTTACGGCCCACAGTTCCTTTCAAGGTGCACGAATTCGTGCACTGGGCCCCTAGTAAATAAAATAATGGTTGGTTGTGAGATTTTTTCAAAAATGGAGGTGAGCAACCTATCTACTGGCACATGTGGAAGATGTGTGGGAACCTCTGTATAAGATTGTATGGGTGTCTGTTTTATTGACTTTGTACCACTTATTGTGAGGGCTAACAGTCTGCCTGGCTCCACTAGAATATGCCTTCTTGAGAACATGAACCTGCCTTCCTTATTCGTGTATACCTACCCCTGTGCAGTCCCTGGCCCATTATAATGGACAACAAATATGTACAACAAATGAATAAAACCAGGAATCTAAAGAATTAATAATAACTTGCTGGCTGTTTTTTTGTCACTTATAAATCTACACAAGAAATAGGGGAAGCAAGGTGGGTATTGGGCAACCTCGGCATGGCAGAAGTTCAGGAGAAGTCTGAAGGAAAGAGTAGGACATCATTTTTGAGAGCACAAACATGCTGCAAATGTCTCCCCAAATGACCCAAGGCAGAGTGGGGCCCTAGGTGGAGGAGTCATTCTTTCCCAGCAAGTGGACGGTTAAAAGCGGCAGGTGTGACTCATGTTTTCTATTTGCAAGCAGCGTGAGTAGTCCATCCTTCGTCATTCTTCTGATGTCCCAAGGACAGGGAGAGTAATTGCTCTGCATGGTGTGCATCATTGGTTCTTATATGTGGATCTAAATATGTCTCCAAGGATCTTGTTATTTTGGGCTTAACTTGAATGTTTCCCTCTGAGGCATTGAATACATGCATATTTCCCTACTCAATAAAAGCCAGTACACTTTTGCATTCCGAGCAGGAAGCTCATAAATATAGATAGTAGAGAACATCCTACTTCAAATACATCTTCATGTATCTGCAGGAAATATCACATAAGTGACATTGACATAAGAGTAGACGCTCCTGTCATATCCCTTAACTCCCCCTGCCCCTCAACACACAATCAACAGGTGGCGAGTAATAGAAAGTCCATCTTAAAGATGGAACCCCAGTGACTCCTTATTTGTGTCCAGGTACAGTATGCCCAATATAGAGCTGCCCACAACAATATCATTTCTTGTCATGTGGCTCTGTTTGCTGTAATTCTGGGCACCATTTTGCCTTGCTGTGGATATTAACCCCTGAAAGTTGAGACTTCAGACTGTCCCATTGCTGTCTCTTTAACCAGGTGGGCATAACCTGCATCCAATCCTGCATGTGAAGTGATTCTTAGATAGAACAAAAGTAGCACAACAGTATCAATAGCAGTGCCATTGCTTTACAGAACTGCCAAGTTTCCTCCAAAATATTAAATATTTCTGTGTCCTTCGGATTTACAGGTTGTTGTGTTTTTTTTAGAGTAGCTTTATCTTCATTTCAGATTGGTCATTAAAAGGCAGTGGCTTGAATCAACCTACCTGACTCTAGCAAATAATTAATGATCCAAAATAGATCACTGAAGGCCAGAATGGGAGGTTCTTAAAGTCAAAATCCTTTGTGAACTATCATGCTTTATATATTTAGATTTAATGTTTAAAGAACTATACCTGTTCATTTGGAAATACTGAGAATTTGTTAATACCTTTTATTTAAAAAACTAGAAGTGCACATGCCTAGAAATTTTTGGTGAGGGTGAAGTTTGCAGACAAATATCTGAGGAGAAGAAAGCAAGGACTATCATTCCTACTTACTGCAGATTAAGAAATTACTTCAGCCCTAGCCAGTTTGGCTCAATGGATAGAGCGTCAACCTGCAGACTGAAGTGCCGTTCTCTCTCTCCCTTCCACTCTTTCTAAAAATCAATGGAAAAATATTAGGTGAGGATTAACAACAACAAAAAGAAATTACTTCAGAGGTAGAGGTGGCTTGTCTATGATGACACACGGTGAAATTACAACAGCATCTTTATTCTTTGGATTTCCAAAATGGTCTTCAAAGTTTCTGTATTTATGTATTTAATGCTGGGGAACTCTGCAGTTTAGATAGTGACCAGACCCTGGATCCCAAAGGACATACGAAAGCTAGTTCACCTAATTTGATAACATAGGGTTAGCTATATCAAATACTGCTCCATTTTGGGATGATTTAAATTATTAGCTCAAGTCTCCTTTCTGTCTCTCTCTCTTATTTGTCCAGTAGCTAGAAAAATGAAGAAAAGACCTCTCCTTTATTTACCAGATGGGCCATGGCCTTCCTAGGCAGGGCTCTCTAGATTCTAGAAGTTAGGGTGGAGACTTTTATTTGTCCAGTCATTTGGGCAATAAAGGGGGGAGGGGATTCCTCATTCAGCCAGTCTTTGGCTCCTAAAACACCAAAAAGCAATGCTATTTACTTAGTCTCTGGACTACGAAGTGCTGGGTTGGGGGGCAGGAGGGGGCATGTTGACTCAAATCTGAGTCCTCACAGCTAGGTGGGGCAGTATGAAGCTGTTAGTCATGTGAAGTTGCCAGGGCAACAGCCTTTGGAGCTGGGAGGCATTGAGAAGTACAAAGAAGAGACTACAGGGCACATTACAACTTAGAGGCATGTGTTCAATAACATGTCATCTTTCCATATTGGGAATTTTATTTTGTGGGATTGAAAGATCAGAAGATGGAAATTAGCTGGGGAAGATAAAGAAAAGGAAAAATGAATTGGCGGGGGGGCACTATTTCTGTTCCCTTTGTGGGCAATGGTTAAATAAGGAGAACATCTGGTCCTGGAGTGTGTCTCTGCAGCGCTGCTTTTAATTACCCCGTCATTTGGTCTCATGCTAAATTAGTGACTGTGGGAGCAGCTCAAATCGCCAAACTGACAGGCCCAGAGAGCTCGACTTAGCCTGCCACATAGTCAGAGGGGAAACACGGAGCTTCCGGTTTCATATTTAAACCAGGATTGACTCATAATTGTAGCTGTCAGGAGGGTGATGGAGACATTATGTAATCTGGTTCTTATGGGGAGGTGTGTGTAAGCTTGCTCTGTAAATTCCAGAGGAAATGTTGTGCCCGTTGGGGGAGAACTCACTGCTGCTCTGTGGTGTGCTCTGCAGGATAATGACAGTGCTATTACAGGGTTCTAAGTCTGCCTGAATCCAAACATGAATGAATTTCCCCCTGAAAGGCCCTCCTGTTTTTCCATAGACTTAAATGTGGATGAGGTTAGGCAAAACCTGGTAAACTGGGGAGGCAGTATGTTGACCCAGTGGGGAAACTTAATAATGACAAGCCATTCAGGTCCATACATATTTTTTTCTGGACCACATAGTTCTCCCTACTAATTCCCATCGTTTCTAGATTCAGAGATTTGGAAGTGGACACCAGTTGCTCCTGGAAACAAAGTGCTGAGGCAGTGGATCATTTGTTCCATTTTCATTCGGCTTGTTCCTTGCCTCTCAGAGGCCTCTGTGGACTGCTATCAATGTGCAGGGCAGCTGGGGAAGGCTTGGGACAGACCCAGTGT
Organism: Corynorhinus townsendii; assembly: GCA_026230045.1. Lineage (NCBI taxonomy): Eukaryota > Metazoa > Chordata > Mammalia > Chiroptera > Vespertilionidae > Corynorhinus > Corynorhinus townsendii. The sequence goes on along the minus strand of JAPDVU010000001.1, from coordinate 165,261,038 downwards.
TTGCTGTCACGGGGTAAAAAAAGTCAGATGAGGCTGTTTAATTTTAACCTTAAAGGAATGTGTTTTCAACAGTTTTGTTAAAGGGGGATTTGTTTTTTTATTGATTTTTCTTTGAACCCAATAAGTTTTACCTACATGATAAGAGGGCTTCATGGATAGAGAATCGTATTCATATTAGGAGAATAACAGTAAAGACTAAATAAAAACTTAAAAGGTGAATTGTTAGAGGGGAGGACCTTTACCCTCCCCAATTCCTGGCTGCTGCTGGTCTGGCTGGCCCTCTATTTGTAAACTTTTTCTTCCTCTTTAGGGGAATTCTCCAGCACTTGGGGTTCTGATTCTGACTTTTCATACCCATCAAAAAGACAAATATAATTTATAAAATAGTTTTAGCCAAATCAGTAACTAACTGTATGAAAATGTATGGATAAATAAATGCTAGATATCATCATCTACTTATATTGTAACTGACTGGAAGGGGACAGTCAGTTTCTGTTATAATCTCTATTTTTTTCTAGAAAAATGAGCAACTAAGATAATTTCATATTTACCCATTGGTCTTTGGAACATGTTATTTTTTTTTATTTAATTTTATTTTTATTGTTTTAATGGAACATGTTATTGAGAGTGGGTAATTTTTTTACTTTTCAGGAAGAAATTGGAATTATTTTAATTAAAAATCTACACTAATAAAAGAGAAAGATGCAAATTGACTGTACCTTCATGACACCCACCAGCCAATCAGGAGTGAGTATGCAAATTAACCCAACAAAGATGGTGGATTAATTTGCATACGCAGGCACTGAGGGGCCGGTGTGGGACACTTGCATTGTCGCCATGGTGACAATGCAGGCATTCTGCAACGATGCAGGCATTCTGCACTGCTCCAGCCTCTCTGAACCACTCCAGCTGCTCCGGGCCTCTGGGCAGCGTGGGCTTCTGAGCAGTGGGAAGGTGAAGGCTGAAAGGCTGCTCTGGGCCAGAGTGAAGGTAGTGCTGGCAGCCAGGAGAAGGAAGGTCCATTCTTGCACGAATCTTCTTTCATTGGGCCTCTAGTAATATAATAATAAAGTGAAATTATAATATTAACTTAAAATATTAAAACAATATATTTGTGTATTTTATTTTCCCTATTTTTTCACAGTCTCATGCTTTCAAATCTCTAAGAAATGGTGCCAGAATCATGACTTGATTTCTTCTCTCCCATGAGAATGAAGTTTCATGTGAGCATTGTACAGTCACCAGAGCGTGGGACATTATCATATGACTGTTGGATGATGCAGGGATGGATAATTTCACGAGCTGTCTGGCCTAAGTGTATTCATTTTCCTCATCATTGAAATGAAAAGACTTGATGTGACTCCTGTTGAGATACTTTCAGAGGCAACCATCCTCATAATGGGTTCTCTCCATCACAAATTTAGATACTGATTTGCCTGTTTTTATTTTTCCTGTACTAGAACCTGCAGATGGGCTAGGGATTTCTCCATCTAAGGTCCGCCAGATGACAGAAGACAAGAATTGCAGACAAGGAAACAGTATTCTCTTGGGCCTCGAACAAGTTGAGCTGAGCATTGGATCTAGTCAACAAAAGGACATTTTTCCTTCCTTGACTTTTCTGACTTCTCTAGTCAAACCCCTCATTGAGGATAAGGGACTAGTTAGAAAGGAAAATTGCTAGAGTAAACAAATTATCTTTGATTAAAAGGAATGAGTGGATCTCTATTTATTCTATGACATTTAATTAGGATTGAAAAGGGTTAAAAGTAAATCAGCTGAGATTTGCTTTTCTTCAAACTTTGCAAACTATAGTTAACACAAGTGTCTCAAGTTGCCCCCAAAACTCTGAGAACTTCAGCTGTCTGCACATAGATTTTGAATTCCTTATCAATACTTTCAAGGCCTACCACAATCTGGCCTTAATTACCCTTCTAACTTTATTTTCTACTACTCCCAACCTACCCTTCTAACTCTATTTCCCACTTTTTTCACCTCACATGCCTTATGCTCCAGCCAATTTAAACAGCTCTGTTTTCATAGCTGCTTTGTTTAGATACTATCTTCAAGTTCTCACTCCATAAAACCTTCCTTTTTTATCCCTAACCAGAAGTAATTATCTTTAACTGAACCCCCATAGCACTTGATTTATATTTTTTTCTCATGGCATCTCAAGGTACATAGATTTATCTTCATGCCTCACCCATTTATTTCCTGTAAGTTCCTTGAGGGTGGAATCTACATTGATTCATGTTGTGTCCAAGAGTGCTTAGCATTCTGCTTGCCCATGATAGAAAGAATGAATAAATTCTAGCTACAACATTGAAAACAAACTTCTCTTGAAGTCTAGAGAAGCGATAACTTCGTTTTTTTGTTTGTTTTGTTTTTATAAAACAAGATGAGATTTTCTATTCCTTTCATACATAACCACCTTTTTCTCCTTAAAATGGATGAATTCAGTGCCTAGATACTATCCTCAGAACCCAGGAAGACTCAGAACCTAGTGGTTGGACTTGGAAAACCAGGTCAGATAACAGGGAATTGTCCCAGTTCTCACAGGGATGAGGGTAGGATGAGGTGAGTGAATTCACTTGCTAGGCTAGGAGCAGATCTGTGGCATAATCACCACCAGATCTACTACTGTTTATGGTCTTTTATCACCTTTCCTCTCCTTCTTGGATAATTTGTCAACTCTGGTCAGCTACTTTAATTTAAAAGGGCTCTGGATAATGGGCTAAGTCAGGAGACTTGGATTCTAGAGTTGGCTCTTCCACTGGCTGCGGGTTTTAGGAAAGTATAAATAAGAATTAGTTTCCGCATCTGTATAATGTAGATAAACTCACCTACCTTTTTCACAGCATTGTTCTGAGAAATCAGAGAAGTTTATAAGAAAACATATGGAAAACTACAAAGTGTTTTACATTTGTAAGGGCTTATGATCATAAAAATTAACAATATTAGAGGCTTTTTTTTGGGATACCTATTAAATCACTATTTCCATTTAAACCCTTGATAGTTAATATGCCTAATTAGACAAAGTAGAGGCATTTGGAATTTTGGCTCTACCACTTACTAGCTCTGTAACCCAAGCTTCATTTTTTCTTAATTGCAAATGAGTATGAAATATCTAGCTCAGATGATGGTGAGATTTATTTGTGTTGGTGGCCTTGTAATATGTCAACTTGACTAGGTTGAATTTTGTTTCCTAGAAATTCCTTCACTGAATGTATCTGGTTTGGGTGGGCCATAAGAGACATGTCTGCAATAGATTTGGAAGTTGAAAAAGAAACAGCAACCATTTTGGGTTTTATGCTTAGGAAAGTTGGGGCAGGTGCTCTTGTAGCTTGCACTGACAGATATTGTGGCTACCTGTTGGTTTACCTCATTGGCACAGGACACCAGCCATCTTCCCTAGGATCTTCCTCCTCCACATCTATATTTAGTTTTGTGACAAAGGGCCCTGGACACCAACACCATCGAAGTTAGAGGCCACTATAACTGATAGTGCAGTTTTCAGTCTGTCCCTGACTTGTGGGTTCCAGATTGTACTTGCTCACTTTACACCTTCTCTTCCTGTGACCTTCCCTATGGACTTCAAGCTCCAGCCTCAGAGTCTGCTTAACCAGTTGCCACCATTGTGTAAGGTCGTTATAATGTCCACTTCCCTCCACCACCAAAATACACACACACACACACACACACACACACACACACACACACACACACGCACACACACACACCCCAATGCTGTTGTCATTATTACTAATATTGTCATTCAGAGGTCCAAGCACTAGGTAGGATTGTTTAAAGTATAGAAACCCAAAGTCCTCTCTAAGCTTTCTCCAAATTCCTGTGGAGTTTACATTCCCATGGTCACTTCTGGGCTCTAGATATGATCAAACTCATTGAGGCGGGGGTTCAAAGACTATGCTCCCCTCAGTTCCTTCCCTCTCTCCCCTTCCTCTCCCAAGTGCATATGTTCAACTGTCTTCATCCTGTTTAACTACCTTCCTTATGAGCCTGCTCTCTAATATTGAAAAATATTCGTTGACTTGCCAGTTAACTTTCTCCATTTATCAACTGGAGATACTTGTACTTCTAACAATTTCAGAAAAAAAAAAAAGATTTGGAAGAGATCAATGAGATGATAGAAGTAAAGCAAGGCATTGAATCTTAGGACTCTGGCTATAGAAATAGACATGAAAATTCAAATAAAATGCTTTTATCAGACACCTCTCTATAATTTGAGTCTTTTATCTCAAGGAAGTAACTTATTAACATTTATAGAAATGATGATTTTTGTGGCATGCTGCTATTTTGATATTAAAATTTTTATTGAACAATTATTATAAATTACCTTAAATATAAATGTAGAATTTTTAAAATGAGGGAAGTAACTTTTTAAATGATTTTTACTTATTTATTATTTATTTAGTTGAGAGAGAGAGAGAGAAAGAGAGAGATATGCATTGATTTGTTGTTCCACTTATCTATGCATTCATTGGTTGCTTCTTGGCGTATCCAGATGATGCTCCAACCAATTGTGCTACCCAGCTAGGGCTTTCTTTATGATTTTTAAAATGCATTTTTTCCGTTATAGTTGATATACAATATTATATTAGTTTCAAGTATACAGCATAATGATTAGATATTTATATAACTTATAAAGTGATCACCCCAGTAAGTATAGTACCCATCTGACAATCACATAGTTATTACAATATTATTTACTATATTCTATATGCTGTACTTTAAATCCCTGTGACTATTTTTATAACTGGAAGAAGTTACATTTTCAATTTGATTTTCTATTTGGATTGATAAAACGTGTTAAAGTAATATCTTGCATTAACTAAAAAAATAAAGTTCATTTATTAATTCAACAAATGTTTTTGAACATGTATTGTACCAGACACAGACACTGTTGAAGTGTGCAAAATAACTAATAGCAGTTAAAAAACAGACAGAAACCATGTCTTTTTGTTGTACTGTTCACAGTAAGATGTTTTTAGAGGTTTCCCATTGTATTAGTTTGCTAGAGCTGACATGACAAATTACAACAAACTGGGTGGCTTAAACACAGTTTTGGAGGCCAGCAGTCTGAGATCTAGATGGTTTATAGATCTGAGATGGTTTTGTTTGTGGTTTCTCTCTTTGGCTTATAAATGGCGACCTTCTCCCTGTGTTCTATCATTGTCTACTGGCAATGCCGGTCTGTGTCGAAATTTTATCTTATTATTAGGACACTGTGATACCTGAATGACCTCATTTTTAACTTCATTATCTCTTTTAAGACTCTATCTCCAAATATCGTCACATTTTTAGTTACTGAGTATTAGGACATCAACATGAATTTTGGGGGACACAGTTCAGTCCATAACAATTATTCTAAAGTATTGCTGATCTCTTTGGGTCTCAGTTTACTTGTTTAAAAATAATAATATTGCCTGCTCTATATACCTATTATAAACATACTACTATTTTTTTTATGCATATTGCAGCTAGATAGAAATAAATCTAGTTTTTAAAAAAATACATTTTATTGATTTTTTACAGAGAGGAAGGGAGAGGGATAGAGAGTTAGAAACATCGATGGGAGAGAAACATCCATCAGCTGCCTCCTGCACACCCCCCACTGGCGATGTGCCCTCAACTAAGGTACATGCCCTTGACTGGAGTCGAACCTGGGACCCTTCAGTCCACAGGCCAATGCTCTATCCACTGAGCCAAACCGGTTAGGGCTAAATCTAGTTTTTGAATGACAATTGCAGCTAGGTATCAATACATCTATTTTCTAGAGTGACACAAATATTCTCAGTTATAGATGTTCCAAAATATGTTTAGAGTTACACATACCACCTAAATAGACAGGATAACTGTTTTCTAAGATTTTACCATTTTTGAAAAATGGGCGTCAAACAGCTGAATATTACCAAATAGAACTATCAGAATTACTGGGTCAGACTAAACTTTAAACCAGACAAGATTAAAAGTTAATTTCCTTCTGTCCAACCAATGTCTGGAAACTTGGAAAAGAAGACACAGATGAAATAAATAAGTTATATTTGTGACCTTACCCAATCATCCTCATCATCACCATCATCATTGTTATCATCATTTTTACCTTGTCACATTGAATGTTTTTACCATCTTATCCTCTAATGATTCTGTCTTCTTTTCAACAAGTTTGTGAGCTCTTTGTAGGCAGGAAGTATTATGTCTATCACTGTTTATTCATGTCCTTTTGTGCCTAGGTGCAGATCTGGGCTTGGTAAGCAGTAGTTGGCCCACAGTGCTGGGTGCAGAGTAGGCTTGGTAAGTTGTAGTTGGCCCACAGTGTTGACTTCCAGGCCTGGTTGCTGAGTGCATCAGTTAGAAGACTGGTGGTGGAAGGAGGATAGCAGGGAAAGGAATGGTTGACCATGGCCCAGAGAAGAGTGAATATCCAGGTTCTGATGGTCTTCTTGGCCTTGAGCAAGTTGTTGGTAGAAGTCACTATGGAGATTTGATGATGGAAATGGAGAGAGATGACTTTGCAAATAAGGGTTTCAGAGCAGGCATTTTACAAACTTAAGAAATATAGACTTGTTCTGATTTGAAAAGGAGCCAATTATTAGTTTCTTCTCAGCTTTAAGCCATATATTGCCATAGATACTGCGAATGATTTGATGGTGGGAGTAGGTAGGGAGAGGAGTGGAATCAAAACAGAGACTTTCTACTGCATTTCCTTTGACAATAGTTATAGTAAAACATTTTGGCTAGGAAAAGATTAATTTGTTTTCAAAATTAAAAAAAGTAACATGTGGAAAATATTATGTTGATGCATGTTTTGCTGAACAGATGGTGACAGTCCGCAAACTTCTCAAGGATTTCCCTTACAGGATGAAGAGGAAGCATTTTAATTCCACCAAGTAAATGAGAGTAACTAAATCTCTATAATTTTGTCTGTCTCTTCTTATAGAAATCTTCTCTTTTTATTACCAAAATGTTCTTCCCAATCATGTTTAATAATAAATCCCTTCAATCTGGGACAACCAATTAGCATCCAAAGGTAAATGTTTATTTTTTTTCTCCTCTATTCTTTCTCAGCAGGGAATCCCTTGTCTTTGTATTAATACATACTCATAATTTTCATTCTGAGTTTCTGAAAGCACATCAGATGCAATGTGGATTGTCAATTACTCAAATCTTCATTTTACAGATGGGGAAACTGACAACTGAAAGTTTCTGTGACCCTCATCAATGTTTCATAATGAGTCACAGCTGAAGTAAACATCAGAAAAAGGTTTATTGACTCTCAAATCATTGACCTTTCACTATTCTTTAGAAACTGTGGTTCTTATCATACCAGAACCTATTTACTTGTGTATTTTCTTTTCTGTGCTGCATTTTAGAAGAGTCTAAAGACATAGGGAAGAGATTTTCCTATAGTCACTCACTCCTCCACCCCCACTTTTTGGTTTCCTTTGAAATAAACCACAGCTTCAAGTAGAACCTCCCAAGGGTTTTTTAAGATGAGTCGGCTACACAGCTGGAGAGAGAATGATGGTTATTAATCAAGTATTTTTTTTATATTGCAAGTCATTTCTCCATCAGGGGACACTTTTTTTTCACTAGAAAAGAAAAAAAAAAAGTTAAAATCAAGGACAGTAATCAGCAGCCAACTATTTACCATTGACTGAGGTTCAGGAATAGGAATTTCAATTTCTATTTACTCTTCTGTTCCCAAACAATATCCCCTCCCCATCCCTTTAAAAAAATCTTAATGCATCTATTCCCTACCTAGACTCTAGACTGCCTAGATGAGTTAGCTGGCCTTACAGAGATCCAAGTAAACCTGGGCCAATGTTATTGGTAGTGTGGTTCAGACCTGGTGCTGATCAGGTAAGGGTGACATCAGTACACATTAATTTGTGATCCCAGTGTACTCCAAATCTGTGGAGAGGCAGGATGACTGTAATCTGGGGCTGTGCTAGCAGCTGACTCTTATTTCCCTTATTTAATGATCCTTATGGATAATTGGAAAACTATCCTAAATACATTGCCACTTTTCAATTATTTTGTATCCCTTTGATTTTTATTTCTCTGTTTTATTCCTTCTCTCAAGTATTCTTACATACATTCACACTTTCTCCATGTTATCTCTAAGGCAATTTGTTGCTGAGTGCTTTCTAATACCAGGAGTAAAAGAAAGAGTTGTTCTGTTGCTATTAACATGAGGAGTTCAAGATAAATTCAGAGTGCAAGGGTATTAAGACCCAAGCACTTTCACAAGTCTCTCTTTCCACCATCAATTTAAAATGAAAACATCAGAAATGAAATGAGGATAAAAACAGTTGATTTATTGGGAGGTTATTGCACAGATCATCTCATTTAATCCTCACTACAACCATGTGAGGTGGTTACTATTATCATTAGTCTCATTTTTCAGTTCAGAAAAACTATGGTTTAGAGAGTTGTAGTTATTTGCCACAGCTTTATAGGAAGGTGGGGTGAAGCTAGAACTTATACCAAGGAGGTCCAATTTCAGAGACCATGAACTTAGCAACAATGCTATATCTTCCCATGGAATACTTCACACACTTCTTTAAGCTTTATTTAAAGAGGTTTAAATAATGATGTTTTGAGTATATTTTTCACATTTATCACCTGCCCCCAGATGATAAATCACAGGAACTAAGGAAACACTACACCTTGGAAACATGCTTGGCAATTGTTTACATTACTAAAAAAGAGTTAAACATCAGAATGTAAAGCTCCTGGGTTTACGCTCTTTTCTTTGTGGGTCTACACATAAGTTGAGTCTTTAAACTTGCTTCAGTCTTAAGGCACATTGCTCATTATGCTGAGCAGTAAGTGAAGAAAACTGCCTTTTCTTCTGTTCACAGTTCCTCTGTCAGGAAAGGCCGAACAGAACAGCAAATCGGAGCCTGAGGTTGTTACTAGGTGTACCGGTTAATAATGGCAGATTTTGAAATTAAAGAAAACACGATAATTTCAAGAGAAACATCAAAAGTGCTTTATTCGAAGTAATGTCCATCACTAGCTACACATTTCCCCATCTTTCAGGCAATTTGTGGATACCGTCCCAATAGAACTTCCTTGTTTTGAGGCAAACCATTCAGAGACCCAATTTTCCATTTCTTCGTACATTTTGAAGTGCTGCTCAGAAAGTGCATGTGCCATCCATCGGAACAAGTGGTACTCTGAAAGAGCAAGGTCTGGTGAATATGGTGGGTTAATACTTCCCAGGTGAGATCTTTTAACGTGTCTTTAACTGGTTTTGAAGTGTGTGATGGTGCATTATCATGAAGCAAAATTACTTTACCATGTCTTCTGGCACATTCTGGTCGTTTCACGATCAAAGCGTGGTTCAAATTGATTATTTGTTGTTGGTAGCAATCAGTATTAATGGTTTCATCTGGTTTTAGAAGCTCATAATACACCACACCTTCCTGATCCCACCAAACGCAGAACATTGTCTTCTTTCTGAAGCAATTTGACCTTGCAGTTGATGTTGATGGTTGACCTGGATCAATCCATGATTTTGTGCATTTGGGATTCTCAAAATGAATCCACTTTTCATTGCCCGTAACAATTCGATGAAAAAAAAACTTTCTTTCGTGCCGTTGAAGCAACATTTTATTGATGACTTTTTGATCATTTAGTTGATGTGGCACTCATTTTCCTTCATTTACCCACACCCACACCCACACCCAGCTCAGATCGGGACCCAGGCAACAGAAAGAGACTTGGCCCCGCTCAGATCGGGAACCAGGTAACAGACAAGAGACTTGGCCGACAGCAGCTGCCCTATATCTAAATTCAGCCTATCATCAGGAATGCTCAGGGCCTACTCAAGAATGCAAATAATCCTTCCCACTAATATTTACAGGGTAAACTAAGATTGTTGGTAGAATATTAAATTTGACAGTAAAATAGTAATCAAGGTTTCATTAATTTAAAACTGTGCTGGTGACTTCTCATTAATTTAAAACAGGCTAATTGAAATAAGTGAATAATCAAGTAAATTTAATTGTACTGGACAAAAAGCTGTTTCTAAAGTAATAACTAAAATTTCTATTGGTAGTTCATCTTATGGTAAAATTCCTGAACATGCAATGAACTTAAAGCAGTCATATTTTTGGGCAAAAAAAAAAAATTAAAATTTAAAGTTATCAAGACTGCATTATAAAATTTACAAAAACCTCCATTAATCAAAAAAAGGGGGGTTAGTAGGGTAATATCATGTAAGGAAAAATATCTTATAAGTAAATTACATCTAGAAAATTTTTACTTTACAAAATTAATTTTCATTTGTAATGCTAACAGCAAGACGGCCATTAAAAACACACATGGTGTCTAAATAAGACAAAGGAAAATCATTTGGGCAAAAATAAAAAGGATCCCAAATCAGTTATATAGAAAGGATTCCTTTATTAACTTTTGGTCAAGAATATGTTTATATATCTTCAGAAAACAACTCCAAGACCATGTGGATTCCTGCAACAGAGAGGAATTGACAGGTCTGCTCCAACCACAAAGACAAGAGGAAAAACAGTCCAGAGATGGAAGACGCTGACAACGCCTTGCCATGCGAGCAGTCAGCAGCTGTGCACTGCTGCAGGTTGCCTAGGACCAAACCAGAGAGGGTGAGACCTGCATTGCCACCATGTGCCCACCATCCAGATATCATTGCTGACATGTACACATAAGGAACTGTTAGACATTGAAACAGGGACGACTCAGAACTATTGGACATTGAAATTGGGACTCAAACATTTGTTTGTTTGTTTTGTTTTGTTATTATATGTTTATTTCTAGTCTGCAAAGGCAAAACTTTTTAAAGGAAAGAAATGGTGGGAAAAAGATACAGAGGCAAAGAAGCATTGAACAGACTGTCAAACTACATTGGGAAGACAGGGGAGGTTGGGCGAGGGGGGCTGTAAGAGACCAACCAAAGGACTAGTATGCATGCATATAAGCACAACCAATGGATACAAGACACTGGGGTGGGGGGGAGGGCAGGCAGGTGAAGGCATGTACTGGGGGGTAGGGGAGGTCGGGGGGAGGTCAATGGGGGAAAAAATGAGGAGACATATGTACTACTATTTGTAATACTTAAAACGATAAAAAAAAAATTAAAAGGATTGACAGTAAAAAAAAAAATTATTTCCCATTGCTGGTAAACGATTGGAAATTGTTTGCTGAGCAACGTTTAATCTTTCTGCAAGTTTTGAGTTTGACACGCATCTTCATCCAATAATGCTTGTAATTGTTGGTCTTCCAACTTTTTCGGTTGACCTGGATGTTCTTTGTCTTTCACATCAAAATCATCACTTTTAAAACGTTTAAACCAGCGTTCACAAGTATCTTGAGATGGAGTATGTTCACCATAAGCTTCCCAAAGTATATGATAACTTTCAGCAGCATTTTTCTTCAAAATAATTAGTTAGAACTTTGTGCAAATGCTCTTTTTTTGGGCATGAATTTTGACATTTTTTAATTTATTTAATATTTTATTGATTTTTTACAGAGAGGAAGGGAGAGGGATAGAGAGTTAGACACATCGATGAGAGAGAAACATCAATCAGCTGCCTCCTGCACACCTCCTACTGGGGATGTGCCCGCAACCAAGGTACATGCCCTTGACTGGAATCGAACCTGGGACCCTTCAGTCCCCAGGCTGATGCTCTATCCACTGAGTCAAACCAGCTAGGGCTGAAATTCGACATTTTTAAGCATAAAAATATCTATGATGTTAACACCTTCAGCAAATTGGACATAGTGAAGTTTTGAAGCTTGCTGTCAATACAACAAAATAGCATACATATCAAATCGCATATATATCAACATATGTGTAACTCCATCTATTGAAAAAAAATCCGCATTATTAACTGGTATACCTAGTAGTAGGCCAGATGCCCTTTTGCAGCACAAGTACTGTACAGTTCATGTCCCACCATTGAGTGAGTCAGAGGCTAATTATTACCTTAACATTCCTTACCTCTAGATTTTAAATTCTAAAGCAAAGAGGCATTGCAACTTGCATCAAATTCCACTAGATTGCTGGCTTGTCCTAGTAACTTTTTTGGACTTCCTGGTACTGTTTAGAGGGAAGAAAAGTTGGATTTGCTAGTTGGAATCCCCCCTTTGCTACTCTTTTCATCTCTTCACAAAAAGAATTTGAGGTGGGTTGCAAATACAGGGGTGGGCAAAAGTCGACTTACAGTTTATAAACAAATAATACAATAATTAATACATAATAATACACCCTCAGTTGGTTAGAGCATTGCCCCAATACGCCCAGGTTGTGGGCTCAATCTTGAGTCAAAGCACATACAGTAGCAGCCAATAATGAATACAGAAATAAGTGGAACAACCCTGGCAGCTGAGTTGGTTGGATTGTCATTCTGTACACCAAAAAAGGTCATGGGTTCAATTACCTGTCAGGGCACATACTTAGGTCACGGGGTTTGACCTGAGTCGGGGCGCATAAGAGTGGTAATAGATCAGTTTTTCTTTCTCTCTCCTTCTCCCCCTCTCTAAAATCAATTAAAAATAATAATACAAAAATAAATTCTGTTTTGGTTACTCACAACTGTAAACCTATTTTTGTCCAGACCTTTATATAAGCATATAAATATACATGTGTTATTCAATAGTATAAAATAATAAATGAGGCAAACAGGGAACGTTTTCATTTTTTTCTTCTTGTCTTGTAAAGGAAAAGTTACTTGTGTGCTTGTGTGTGTGTGTGTGTGTGTGTGTGTGTGTGTGTGTGTGTGTGTGTTTTACTGCAGATTTTCCTAAATTTATGCTAAATATAGCTTTGCTAAAGTGCTGGTCACTTACTCTATTCTTTTGTGGCTGATATTCCAGCATCCATGTCACCTGGGCAAATAATGAGTATTGGAGCAGAAAAGACCTTGGCAAACACTTGTCGCTGTCCCTCGTACTACCCAGTTGCCAATCAAAATTAAGTAACTTATATGGGATCAAATGTTTAGGTAATTTACCCATAAGATGGTTGTGTGTTTTTGAGCTATGATTTTCAAACTATGCTTCAAGGATCTTTTCAGCTTCCATGGAGGTATGTGAGGACCAACTTAGAGGTTCAATGAATTCAGACATTGGATGGGGCTCTGGGTTTTATATTCTTATTTCAATCAGAGGATCTTTACACTCATCCCTTTTGTATTTGAGTTTCCTTGTGAAAATGTGTTTGCAAAAGATTTTTCTTCTAAAATAAGAATAAAAAGTTACAACTCTACCATTTCACTCCATTTTTACTCATTAGATTAGATCTAACAGTAGTTTTCACCTCGTTTTGTTTTCTTTAGAGTTTTGAAAATCTACATTCTCTCCCCTCTTTACCCAGTATTACATATATGTTTGCTCTGTGATTTTTCTGGGTTATCTTTTAATGCAGGGGTTAGTAAAGAAAATAAATAACTCTGGTGCAATATTTATTTAAGAATTCCTGAAAAAGGACTATATGGTCCACAGAGACATGCACATTAGATATAAATCCCTTGAGCTCTAAGGTACCTGGAAGTCTTAATGACACAAAATCTATATCTTGCAATTAAAACAGAACTCTAGAGCTGACTCACTGCTAGGTGGAACCAAGCTGAATGGAATGGAATTCATGTGTTTTTGTGTGTGTCCTGAAGAAGAGATTTTGGTTTTGTAAAACACCCCTCTAAGGTAAAGTACTGATCTTTGCCATAGGCTGCCAGTCCTGTGCCTTGGTCCTTTTTACCTCAGATAACTGATTGGGTTGTTGGGTTCAAACATTTTGGTTAGGCCCCAATACCAAATGCCTCCACTAGTTTCCTTTTACTTCACTCTGCCATACAATCAATATGGTTTCATTAACCTCTTCCTGACTTGTAATGAACTGTATATGAGCTATATTGTCTATTTGTAGAGCATTCCCCAGGAGGTTCAAGGCAACAGATTTATGGACAAACCTGGAAATTTCATAGCAAGATAACATGGGGGTTGTGAGTGAGAAAAAATTCAAGAGGGATATGAATTTTCAGCTTTTTTGCCAAAGGCTAGTGGTTATGAATTTTTCAAAACTGTAAAAAGTAAGTCAAGAAATTCCCTCCACATTGTGGAATCTACATGTAAAAACCAGCTGTAAAGGCATTTTTTTTAGGTCTGGGAGGGGGAAGTGTGTGTGTGTGTGTGTGTGTGTGTGTGTGTGTATGTGTGTGTGTGTGTGTGGTGCGTTTACAGGGGATTGGGAGAGAAGATGGTAATAATTTTTAAGAGGATTATTTGGAAAACGACTTGCATGTTGATCAGTTCTTACAGAAGTATTAGTTGAGAGAAAAGCCCAGACAGTGAATCTAGTTCAATTTAGTAATTCAAAGTGCAGCTATGAAAAGGAAAGAGGGACCCCCAAAGGCAAAATACAGGCTGAGGAATTTGGAGAAAAAGCAACCTCTACACTTGTTTTAGGAATTGGGGAAAGGGTGAATATTAGTGCCATTGGAAATACTGGTATATAGGCACTCAGGGAGTGTGCATTTGCTCTTGGCTCCGGTCTTTTGGGCAACTTTCCTATTTTTCTCCAGGCAGCTCCTTTTCTACTTTGTCTCTCTAACCCTCAGCTCTGTGTTTTGGTCCCTGGAACCTATAAACCTATAGCTTCATGAAACACAGAGGACAAGCCCACCATGCCATGCTGTCTTAGGTGGCAGTCTTAGCCGGTGTGCCAGATTCACTTGGTAAGTGATCCACATTTTTTCTTTCAGCACCTGTATTTGTATGCTATGCTAACCACAGTAACTGAATTAGGAAATGAACCAGTCTGTGCTGGTGACTTTAGATTGATAATCTTTAAATATTTGTTTACATTTCTTTAATTAGAATCAGGGAGACATCTGATCTTCTGTTCATAAACCTTGTGTATCTCTTTCCCTTCAAAATAGGGATGTTTATCTATGTAATAAACATTTAAATATATTGTAAATTATCTTTCATTTCATAGTTTGTGCTTCTCATAGCTGGGTATTACTCTGACAAAAGATTCAATTTATGTGGAAATAGTTACCAAGTCCTTTTTAACATATGTTTATTCTCTAACTTCTTTATGTTAAAACAGTTCCTGTTTGCAGAAACATTATTCTTCCTTTAGCTTTCTTTTGTAATTTTCAAAAACAGATACCTTCTTTAGAAACAATTTAAGAACTTTAAAATTAGATAAAATAATTTGATAATTCCTAATAGATGGCAGTAATCAGAAATGATTTGTTTTCAGAATTTTAGCTGTAAGAGCTTGTGTGGTAAGTTGAATTCCAAGATGGCCCTCATCACCTTTGTATCCCTGGAGTTGCCCTGGTGATTATGCTACTTTACATGGCAAAAAGGAATTTTGCAGATGGAATGAAGGTGATTAATCAATAGGCTGTAAAATAGAGAGATTATCAGGGTGAACCTGAACTAACCTATTACCATTTACCAGTTTTCTCCAGATGGTTGCAGAAAAAAAAATATCAAAAACTGGAAGCACAACCCTGGCCGATGTGGCTTAGTTGGTTGGAGTATCATCCTGTACACCAAAGGGTCGCCGGTTCAATTCTTGGTCAGGGCATATATCCAGGTTGCGGAATCGATCCCTGGTCAGGGTGTGTACAGGAAGCAACTGATTGATGTTTATCTCTCTCTAAGAAAAAAAAAAAAGAAAGGAAGAAATTGGAAGCATGATAAGTATTTGACATATATCATTGCTGGCTTTGAAGATGGAAGAGGCCACATGCAAGGACCAGATGTCAGCCCTTAGTTTGTGAGAACCCCCCAGCTGACAGCCAGCAAGGTAAAACCTTAGTCCTATAATCATAAAGATCTGAATTCTGCCAACCATCTGAATGAACTTGTAAGTGGCTTATCCTCCAGAGCCCAACCTTGATTTCAGCATCCTGAGACCCTATGCAGAGAAACCAATCAAGACCACTTGGACTTCTGACCTCCAGAACTCTGAGATAATAAATGGGTGTTGTTTTAACCTGCTAAATTTGTGGTAATTTGTTATGCAGCAATAGAAAACTAATAAGCTTGTTTGGGGTCAGTCTATAGTGGCACCGAGCATTTTGCAGGGCATGAGAAAAGGTTTATGAGGAGGTTTAATTTATTTAAAAAATTTTTCACTTGAAGCTCCTGCCAACTTTGTAGGGAACAGTGCTATGACAGACACTATTGGTTGACAAACCAAAGATATTACCTTCCCTCTTTTTTTGCTAACAGAACCTCAATTTTTTTTTCAATAGAGATTCTTTAATTTTATGGAATTAGGCCTAGCCAGAGATTAAGGGGTAATCAGGCTTATGATCCAATGCTGGCCCATGAGATTTAACTAAGAGTTTGCTGGGAGGCTTTGGGAAGAATTTTGCTCCTCTTCTGTTTTTTAATCCCTACCAGATATTTTTCCATTGATTTTTAGAGAGAGTGGCAGAGAAGAGTAGAGACAGAGAGGAACATTGATGTGAGAGAGACACATTGACTGATGGCCTCTCGCACCCACCCCGACTGGGAATCAAGCCTGTAACTGAGGTACATGCCCTTGACTGGAATCGAACCTGAGACCCTTTAGTCTGTGGGCTGGTGCTCTATCCAAACTAGCCAGGGCAGATTTTGCTTTTTGATATAAGCAACAGAAATTGAGGGAAAATGCTCTGCATGATAGTGCTATCTGTTTCCTGTCTTTGGATGTGGTGTGATGTCTGCAGCCATTTTGTAAACATGAGAAAGAGGTGAAAAGGATCACAGAGATGCTGATCCAAGGATCACAGAGATGCTGATCCTTAATGTCTTTGAACCAATGCCAATGCTCACATCTAGATTGATCATGTAATATAATATAATTTTTTAAATAGCATAACTGAGTTTTAATAATTTACAATGAAAATAATATCTAACTGATATAGAATTTGGGCCTTGAAAGTGGAATGCTGCTAGTAACACACTTTAAGGGGTAGGTCAGAGTAGGCACTGTGGACTGGATTATCTGAGGCTGGAAACCTTGGATATGGCAAAACATTTAAATAACCAGTTGCCTGATATATCGTAGAACACAGACCACATGTTAACAGAGGTTGCAGTGGCATAGGAAATGGAAGGAAAAATGTAGGATGTTTATGTGTGTTGGCTTACTTCAGTGGTTATAAACAAAGAAATCCTATTAGGAGAGGCAAAGTTAGGCTAGATAGGTAATCTCTAAGCAGAGGAAAGGCAGTATGATTTTGCTAAGAAAGCTACTCTCATTGTGACCTCCAATCTAAATGAATGGAGTCCCATAATTTATACTCATGCAAGGTTGGAAAAATTGTGTTTGGTACCCAAGGTAAAATAAGCACAGGTGAGAAAGTGGACCCCTAAAGACTGGCAAAACTGGAGCTTCCTTCCACAAAGACCTGATTGTGTATGTTCAGTGCCAGAGGATCTGGGGATCTAGCAGCAGAGAAAGAAGAATTCTTAGTCAAAGATTAAGTCTAGGCAAAAACTTTAGCTGTGTTTACTAATACAAGGAATTGACCAGAAGCAAATGGACTGAATCAACTACATTGCTGAGAGAAACTTTGTTAAAAATAATGCAAACCTCACCAAAAACTGCATATAATTGTTGAACTTCAAAGGCAATCGCTAGGTGTTTAAACTTGTACAACATGCCGAGGTTGCTCAAATGAAAAAGAACTTTCTCCTGAATGCTCATCTCAGATATAGGCATTGAAAATAACGATTAAAGAATATCTTGCTATTGGGAAGAACAGAGTCTATGGAAGAAAGACAGAACTAGGAACTGTCAGATTGACTAACCAAAGAAATTTCTCCATTGAGAGGAAAGGCATTTATCACTATTCCTTTCTAACAGGACAGAGCCTCTGATAGTAAATATTAACTATTTATTTCGTCTTTTCCCACCATTTGTATATTAGATGTGTTGGAGGCATATAACTTATTCTTTAGAGGAAACTTCCAGATCTCTAAGAAGATTTGTACCTGGGTATAGTAGCTAGATGTGAATTTGTGGTTTTTCTCTCTCAAGGAGGAGGTGAGTTTATTTACATAATCTGCATTTGTAGAAAAAGAGGTTGTGGGTTTAAATTAGATTGCCAAATAGGTGGGCTGTGGCAGATACTGTTAGTTGGTTAATAAAAGCATTACTTACCCAGCTTTATTTCTTGTTATTAGATCTCTGTACCATTCTTTCACCCCAACACACACACATATTTTGGGCAGAGTTCCCTTTGTTTCAGAGATAGTAAATTTAGTCAAGAACCTAGTGTAGGTAAATTTAGCCAATGTATAAAGAGATTTCTGAAAACAGAACCTGCCACTTCCAAGATATTAAGTCGCTAAACTAGCATGAGCAAACATTTAAGTCTAAATTTGTTATGTGACACAAATCCTCATTTGTTTAAGTCATTGTTAATTTTTGTTTGCTTTTATCTTTTTGTAAGTAAATATGTCTAAATGATATAATTATAAGCTTACATTTGGTAGTTATAAAGCAGGAAATTTATAATGTTAATGTATGGACCAAATCCATCGCCTCACCTGTTTTTGTAAATAGTTGTATTGGAATATAGCCACTCCCATTCACTGTATTAGGTATGGCTGCTTTCACACTACAACGGCAAGTTGAGTAATAATGAGACCACATGGTCTGCTACACCTAAACTGTTTCTATCAGACCTGATATAGAAAAAGTTTGCTGACTGCTCATGTAGAGTCCTAATGTGGAAATCAGGGTTAAGTAGGATAAAATATCATCTATCCCAAGGGTGTGTTGGAGAGGAGCATATCTATGAGCTGCAACCCTGGTTAAACTTACATATTCCAAGGTCCTGTGCTGAGTTTACTGAGTCAGAATCTTCAGTGGAGAGACCTGCGAATCTGCCTTATTAACATTTCCTTATGAGGCAAGTTCGGGAAATACTACTGTAGATTGATATCCTGGAGCTGCTTAGCTAGCCCGCCATTTAATTGGATCTGTAGCTGGTTCTGTCTGTGATTCATGGCAGAAGCCCTAGTGTGACCAGGAGATTCAATAAGAGTCTATCAGTTCACTAGAGACTTGCTTATGGAGTGAAGTACAATGAATTAGAAGAGTTTGATGTAGTAAAAGCTCTCAAAATGATATACCTGGGTTCAGGTTCTAAATCTTTCTCTAATTACTTGACCTTGGGCAAGCTTCTCTCTATAACCCAAGATTCTCAGCTATAATATGTCAGTAGAATGGGATGTCTCCAAGTTACTTTGTGGCAATATTTAAGATGGAGAAAATAGGAAGTGCCTAAGAGGAGAACAATAATAGTTTATCTGTTTATTGAAATTCTTTTCTAGATCAGGGTTCCTCAATTCTGGCCACACATTAGACTCAATGTGGCATTTATAAAAACAGCAATACCACAGGTCTTGCCCAGATATTCTGATTTAATTAATTAGCAGCTTAGCTACTGGAATCAAAGTTTTCCAGGTGATTTTATGTGTTCTGTCTCAGATGGTATTGGCTTCTTTTTCTCCATTTCCCATCAAAGTTTATATACATTAGTTTCGCTATTTGTGATACACAAATAAGAGGAACAAACAAGCTCTGTAGTTTCCAAGCACTGGGGAGTCAGGAAGGCTGCATGGCATTCAAAGAAGAGTATAGCTATGTGTGCTTCACCACCAAACGCAGATGCACTACCTCCTGGGTCCTCTAAATACACAAATGGCGTGGGAACCATCAGGCCTGGTGATCTCTGAAACTTCTTCCAGTTTGTAGGCTGTGAGGTCTTATATTTAATTATATGAGAAATAAGTCATAGTTTTAAGAACATTTGAAAATGCAGTTTGTACTACAAGATTAAGATATTGTAAAATGGATGTTATCACCCAAAGGAATGGGCTTCAATCAGGTGCTACTTGGTTATTTGGTAAAAATACTGTTCACCTGGTTTACCCTCTCAGGAAGAGTCATCACTGAGTCTACATAGTTCTCAGTAATACTTGAAAGCATGTTTACTTTGGCCTCTTTATATGAAATTATGTTTCCTAAAAAAGAACTAAATCTGTGCTCTGCAATAAATTATAGTTTATTAAAGTATATAATCATGCATAGCAAATTGCAATAAAATAAGGTTTGGCCACAATCTGGTCTTGCATTTATTACTAATACCTTTATTTTTAAGCTGTTTTTAAATTTTTTTCAATTAGAGTTGGCATTAAATATTATTTTATATTAGTTTCAGATGTATAAGATAGTGTTTAGACATTCATATAATTTATGAAGTGATCCCCCCTTAGGTCTAGTATCCACCTGGCACCATACATAGTTATTATATTATTGTGGACTATATTCCATAGGCTGTACTTTATATTCCCATAACTATTTTGTGACTGCCAATTTCTACTTCTTACTGCCTTCATATTTTTCACTCACCTTCCTAACCCCCCTCCCATCTGGAAACCATCAGTTTATTCTAAATATCTATAAGTCTGTTTCTTTTTAAAAAAAATTTTTTTTTATTTTTAAATAAATCTTTATTGTTCAGATTATTACAGGTGTTCCTCTTTTACTTTTCCCCATAGCTCCCCTCCACCTGATTCCCCACCCCACCCCATGCCCTTACTCCCCGCCACTGTCTTCATCCATAGGAGTAAGATTTTTGTCCAATCTCTTCCCGCACCCCTCACACCCGCTTCCCCTGAGAATCGTCAGTCCACTCCCTTTCTATGTCCCTGATTCTATTATATTCACCAGTCCATTCTGTTCTTCAGATTTTTCATTCACTTGATTTTTAGATTCACTTGTTGGTAGGTATGTATTTGATGTCATTTTGTTGTTCATAATTTTTATCTTTACCTTTTTCTTCTTCTTCCTCTTCTTAAAGGATACCCTTCAGGTGGTGAGTTCATCACCACCTGGTTTGGTGGTGATGAACTCCTTTAGCTTTTTCTTGTCTGTGAAGCTCTTTATCTGACCTTCAACTCTGAATGATAGCTTTGCTGGGTAGAGTAATCTTGGTTGTAGGTTCTTGCTGTTCATCACTTTGAATATTTCTTGCCACTCCCTTCGGGCCTGCATAGTTTCTGTTGAGAAATCAGCTGACAGTCGTATGGGTACTCCCTTGTAGGTAATTAACTGTTTTTCTCTTGCTGCTTTTAATATTCTCTCTTTGTCTTTTGCCCTTGGAATTTTAATTATGATGTGTCTTGGTGTGATCCTCTTTGGATTCCTCTTGTATGGGGTTCTGTGTGCTTCCTGCACTTGTAAGTCTATTTCTTTCACCAGGTAGGAAAAGTTTTCTGTCATTATGTCTTCTAATAGGTTTTCAATATTTTGCTCTCTCCCTTCTTCTGGCACCCCAAAAATTCGGATGTTGGTTCGCTTGAAGTTGTCCCAGAGGCTCCTTACACTATCTTCATATTTTTGGATTCTTTTTCTTTTTGTTTTTCTGGTTGGATGTTTTTTGTTTCCACATATTTCAGATCTTTGGTTTGATTCTTGGGGTACGTTGATCTACAATTGAGTTTCTGTATATTCTTTATTTTAGACAGTGTATGCTTCATTTCTGACTGGTCCTTTTCCATTTTTTTTGGCATTCTCATTAAGGTCCTTGAAGGTCTCACTAAGCTCCTTAGAAGTGTCATCAAGTTTCTCAGCGGTTTTTAGAAGATTTTTGAGTAACCTTATACATGTGGTTCTGAACTCTATGTCATCCAGTAGTTTGCTTTCCTCTGTTTCTTTCATTCGTGACATGTTTCTTTGTTTCTGCATTTTGGCTGCTTCCCTGTGTTGATGGAGTGGCTTTGTGTGGTAGGTGACCTATAGGGGGCAGTAGCTCAGCCTCCCCAATCACCTGATGTGGACGCTCTTGGTACACCCCTTTGTGGGCTGAGTGCAAAGTCTTGGTGTAGTTAAGCCTTAATTGCTGTTGGTACACTGGGAGGAATTGACCTCCAGGCCAATTAGCTGTGAGCACTCCCTGTGTCTATAATGGAAGAACTGCTGCGCTGAAGACACGCTTATGGGGCAGGACTTGTTTCAGTGGGGCTTTGGTGCTCACTGAGTCTGCCTCTTGAATGTGTCACTTATGGATGTGAGGAGTTGAAATCTGGTGTCTCACACTGACCACTAGGTACACTGGCTTCTGGATCTCCAATGGGGGTGCAGGTCAGCTACTGTCTGAGGCCACTCAGTAGGAGCTACAGTGAGAGCTGCAGTTTTCTCCTCTTTGCTTGGGGTTTGGAGGTTTTGGAGCTGTCTGACCCAGGCTTCAAGTTTGCTAGGTTAAACTGCAATAGGGCAGGCCTTTCTTATGCTAACTCCACTGCTTGGAGCTTGGGTGGGTTTGTAGGTTGTGCAGGGCGGGGCCTCAGGGTGTCACTAGGTTAGGGCGTGGCAAGCAGCAATGGCTACTAGTTAGCCGCCTCTGTGTCCCCAACGGCATCCGTGAGTCCCGTGCCCCAGTGCAGTAAACAATTATTCCTGCACGCAGCTCTGCAAGCAAGCCACCCTCACTGGCAGACAGTCCAGCTTCTCCCTGTAGGAGTTTGGGTCCCCCGCGTCTCCCCAGAAACTGTATTTCAGAGTAATCGGGGGCTTGTCTCCCTTCAGGTTGAAAAAAGCAACGCCTGCCGCCAGCCCAGATCTCGCGCCTCCGTACCTCAGCTTTTCAGCGCTTGTGCATGTCTCAATGCTCTTTTCTCTTTCCTTCTAGTTGTAGAACTTCCACTCAGCCAGCTTTCCCGTGGTTCTGGGTGATAGACGTTTTGCCTTTTAGTTGCAGTTTAAATTGTTGTGGGAGGCAGCAGTTTAGGTGTTTACCTACGCCGCCATCTTGGATTCTCTCTATAAGTCTGTTTCTGTTTTGTTTGTTCATTTATTAATTTTAGTTCCCACATATAAGTAAAATCATATGGTATTTATCTTTGTCTGACTTATTTCACTTAGCATAATATCCTTTAATTCATCCCTGTTGCAAATGGTAAGATTTTATTCTTTTTTATGGCCTAGTAATATTTCATTATATGTGTACCACATCTTCTTTATATAGTTGCCTATTGATGGGCTACTTAGGTTTCTTCCATATCTTGGCTATTATAAATAAAACTGCAATGAGCATAGAGGTGAGCTACTAATGCCTTTAAATTCAGGAATTAGTAACTCCATTCACTTATCCACTCTTTTTTTCATGTATTCATTCACTCAACAAATACTTTGAAAGAATCAAATATGAGCCAGGAATTGCTCTAGGTCCTAGGATATAACAGTGAACAGTCTCTCCCTCATTGAAGCTTACATTCTCCTTGGGGAAGTTGTGATAAACAAATAACTACTTAATGTATCGAGTGCTGATTGTTAAGGAAATTAAGATGACAGAAAGTGATGGGAGGTGGAGGGCAGTACTCTTTTACAATGGTAACCAATGGTAATCAGGCCTCTGTTAAGCAGAGGCATGAAGAAAGTAAGAGAAAAGTCATGGTGATATCTTTCTTAGGAAAGAGCATTTTAGGCAGAGGAAACAGCCAGTGCAAAAGTTCTGCAGGGGGAATGTGCTCGGTATGATCTAAGAATAACAAGTGTCTGAAACAGCTTGAATGGAGTGAGGGAGGGTGGGTGTGTTGGAGAGAAGACAGAGAGTAGCAGGACCCCATTTTGCAAGGCTAGCCAGGCTAATTATAAGGTCAACTAGAGGCCCGGTGCACAAAAATCCATGCACTGGGGAGGGAAGGAGTAGAGGTCCTTCAGCCTGGCCTGTGCCCTCTTGCAGTCTGGGAGCCCTTGGGGGATGTCTGACTGATGGCTTAGGCCCACTGGGGAGCAGGCCTAAACCACAGTCTGGCCTCCCTCTGCAGGAGGCAACTGGTGGGCAGATTGGGGGCCATCACCCTGCCACCACTGCCTGTGGCCTCTCTCTATGGGAGGCAACTGGTGGGCCAATTGGGGGATGGCGTTGGCAAGAGAACGGCCAGCCCTGCCCCCCAATCACCCCTCTGCTGCCACTGGTTGCTGCTGCCCCCTCCAGCACTCCCCCCCCCCGATTGCCATCCCCTCCCTCTGCCTGCTGGCACCCACCTTGGCTGGCTTGGCGCCACCTGCTCAGTGGCCCCAGCCACTGCCGAGTGGTTGTTTCTCCATCATTGGGTTGATTTGCATATTAGGCTTTTATTATATAGGATTGTATTTAACTCTAGGATTTAGAGGTGCATCCAGGATTTGTGGGATTTGAAATTTTAGGCCTGGGGGAGGTGCTTTCTACACAAAATTAACTATAAACCTAGATAGTTAAAAACCATAAGTAATATTCAATTTTAAACAGTGACAAATACCAATGCAGGGGATTAGAATATGCTCACATTGGGCGTAAAGATTATTTTGAGCTGAAGACAATGAGAAATAGCAGATGGAGAAAAAAAAAAGAGAGAGAGAGAGAGAAAAAGAAAAGCTCTCTGTCTCCCTGCTCTCTTACCAGGAAGAGCAAAATGACTCTCAAACGTAAGAGACTCTTATTAGCCTAGAGATAGAGAGGAATCAAAATAGCAAACCTCACTAAAACAACTCTTATTTTCGATTACTTTCCTCTATATTTTTATCTACCTGAGTTTGCCACCCTAAGTGCCAACATCCCTTTTTCCTTTGCCTTGTCACTTTTCTACAAATTTATTGTTCTTTGTTAAGATGCCATATAAGGCCCAGGTTCTAACCACCTCTTTGAAATACTCATCACTGCATTTCTTCTGTGAGCATTGCATTGCTCCTGTTACTAAGCACTTTTTCTCTTGTTACTCTGTCTTTTGTCCACTTAATTTCCAGGGCCCAAGGGGCAGAACCTAGAAGGGTAAAGGAAAAGAGTTTTTCCCCCTCCTCTATAGCACACACATAACAAACAAACAAAAAAAATAATCACTGTGCCACCCATTTTTTCCCTTCATTATTTTTAGGTAAAAACTCTTTGATTGTCTCTTTAAATATTATTTTGTAATGTTATTTTCTATAGAAAGAATAGAACGATAATTCAGTCTTTCTTTTAGTTTGGTCAAAATTTATATTTTATTTATAGCATAAGAAATTTTCCTTTACTTTCACAACTTATTATGGTAATGCCATGTACATTTTTAGGATTGTTGTCAAATTTGGGAAACCTTTTTTCAAGTTTATTTCTTACATAAGTAAGATTTGTAAGAATTTTCCACAGACTAGCTTCAGGCTCCATACAGAACCCTTTCTTCTCTGCTGAGCGATGTATTTCTGGTGTGATAAAGACAAGTTCCTGTCTATGACCTTTAGCCCAGAACTTAATGTCACAATGATGCTGGTATGGAGGATAGTAGAAGTATTCCTGGCAGCCATTCACATACCAGCAAAAATTTTACCTCGAATTAACTGTGAACCACAATAATATATCCCACTAGCTCAAACTAAATGCTTCGCTAATTCAACTTCTTAACTAAATCTCAAAGTGCCTGGGCCTAGTCTAACACCACATGACTCAAAGAGAATTCTAACAGAGGAGAAATAAAAAATGACAGTATGTTTAAAATATCTCCAATATGCAAATAAAGAAAACAAAATGACCACGTGAATATATTGCCAGACCTCCCCCAGGGGCTTGGAAAGGCCCAGTGTAAGTGAGGGGCCCTGAATTTGGAGCTTGATTAGCTCACTGGAGGGTTCTGAGCACGTGCTATTGTAAAAGAATCACTTTGTTTGGAGAGGAGACTCTGGAGGAGCAAGCCCTGAGGCAGGCGGATCCATGCAGAGACCTGACTTCAGGCTGCAGAAGGAAAGTGGAAAAGCAGACATAACTCATTCTGTGAGTTCCAGGAAAGCTGCCTCTATTATCCACTGGGCTGCTGATGTGTTTCCTGATAATTCATGCCTGCTCATGTCAGACTGCTTTTCTTTCTCAGCTATTGCTGATTCAGCAATTATAGAGTTTACTTAATATTTTCTGATGCTCTAAGCCTTTAAAGTTCAAATTTCATCAACAATATTTTTATTACTATATTTATGTATGTTTCTATTTGTTGCTGTATAGATGATGCCTGCAGTGCTGGCTGAATGATCATTCTTTACCAACACAATTTAAATTTGCAATATCAATGCAATTGGTATCTGGGTTGAGAACTACTTTCCTATTATTTTTAGAAACCTTAGAACCTGGCAGGCTTTTTTTTTCTTTTCTTTTCTTTTTTTTGTTTTTGCTTCATTTTATTAAATATCCTTTTGACCTATGAAAGACTATCTGATTAACATCTTTAAGGCCGTTAGAGTTTAATCATTTTATTCCATTTATCTGGGAGTTAACTTTATGTCTTTTTTAGGACAGAGATTGGTAAAACTTTTATGTGAAGGGCCAGTTAGTAAGTATTTTAGGCTTGGTAGCCATATGGTTTCTATCAGCATTGCTCAACAATGCTGTTGTAGCATTAACGCAGCCATAGACGGTTGTGCAAACAAATGGATGTGGCTGTGTTCCAATACAATTTTATTTACACAAATAGGCCATGGGGCCAGATTTAGCTTACAGGATGCAGCTTGCTGACTCCAGCTTTAGAATTTTCCTCTAGCTGTTTCATGTTATGTGTCCCAAATCTTAAGCTGACTTAACCTCTATGGGTCTAGTGTTTCCATCTTTAAATTAAGGACCCTAATATATGCTCTGTCTGTCACAGAACATTGGCACAAGACTCAAGTAATATGTTGGCATGGAAGCTTCATAAAGTTTAAAGTAGGACACATCTGTATATTTCTTTCTCTTTCCTGTCATCCTGAAACACATGTCCTGCTGCTCGGTCTACCAAAAGCACACACATAAATACTTAATCACAAAGGAAAATTATGGCTGGCTATTTTGTCTTTACTCTTGGGCCTTATGTCAAAGGCTGGTTTCCTAAAATGTTCCCAAAATTATTTGTGATATTACAAAACTGAATTTGTTCTTACCAGGATAAGGGAGAACTTAGCCTTGATAGTCAAAATAGAACCTCAAAAGAGGGAGAGTAAAGACATTTTGAAGACCTACCTAGATGAAGGTGGGTCTTCCATTACAGGGGCTTGGTTTGGATTAGATAAGAGTCATGATATAAAAGTCTAGGATTGGTAGACATAGCAAGGTGAGGATAATGAAGAGGGAGTCCAAGAGTCTTAGGGTGTATACTATCTTTTGAAACTTTTTATTGAAGAATTCATTGATATTTCAGAAGGTTACTGAAATGAAAGGTAGTTATTTGTAGCTTTTATATTTTTGGACAGATTTCCTAGAATTATATAGTTATGTTGTTAAACATATTGGAATAGTTAAGTCTTGTTAATATAGTCAGTAAGCTGTGTGGGTGTAGATGGTTTTGGTTTTCACTTATAATATATACTGGAGGCATTTTGTGAGAAGGAAAAGAAGATAAATAGGAAAGCAGGATTTACTGAGGAAAGGACAGAGAGTAACTAGTAGAAAAGAAGACAGTAGATGTAGAGAAGAAAGATAGAAAGGGCAAGATGTGAAGAGTTTCTCAGGCAAAGTTTAAAGAGAATTCTGAAAGCAAGGAGAAAATTTTGGGGATTAGAAGTTGGGGTGTAAGCTATAGCAGTAATGTCAAAATTTAAAAAGAATTTTAAAAACTGTCAAATATAAACTCTTTTAATTGTTCTGATTGGATAGTTATATTTTTATGTGTGAATTTGTGTCAAGATTGGAAAATATTTGGGACAGGTTTTGAGGAGGTTACCTTTTTGTTAAAATATATATATTCCTCATAGAAAAATTTGAATGTACACATAAACAACTAGAATAGATTTAGATAACTCTTAAAAGAAAAATAAGATTCCAGTGAAATGGACATGTAGGAGTCAAAACTTAAGAGAAATAGAAAAAAATGACTCTCATTACAAATAGATAAGAATTTCTTTGGGGGAGAAGAGTAGACACAAAGTAGAGTGATAGAAGAGAATGAGGAAGAACAAATAAAGAGCATTTTGGGAGGCCGTTGTCTGCTTTGTGGGAAGTGGTCAAAGATTTTTAGAAAGAATATCCAGCTTAAATTTTAATTTTTAAAAAATTTATTGCTATAATGTTGCAGATAGTTTAGGTCAAAAGCAGAGGGCTATCCTCACATCTGATATCAATTGCAAGTTTGGAGGGTCCAATAAACCATCCCCAAATTTGATAATTCACTAGAGGGACTCATAGAACTTACTGAAAGTTATTATACTCACAGTTATGATTTATTATAAGAAAGGATAAGTTTAAAATCAGCCAAGAGAAGGAGCTTATATGGCAGGTACTACACACAGGGAGTTTCCATAGTCCTCTCCTTGTAGTCAGGACACATTAGTCTGCTGGATTCAATGTGTGACAATATGCATGGAATACTGCCAACCAGAACAGTTCATCGGGATCTTAGTGTCCAGAGTTCTTATTGGACCTCCATTACATGGGTATGATTCATTCATTGCCCACATGATGGACCACAATCTCCAGGTCAACTGATACTGCATGACCTACAGTCCCCACTCTAAATAAATTACATTGCTGGTTTTGCCATTTCCCCTCCTCCTTCCTCAAAGACTACATGGTCATGCCCTTGCCTAAACTGCATTGTTAGACTATCCAGTATGACTTGATAACTCCAGACAAGACACTCCTATCTGGAGGGTCCAAAGATTATCTTCAGAAGCCAAGGGCATAGGTCAGATGTTTTCTTTGAGCAAGACCAAATACTTTACTACACAGGAATAAATTCCTTTTATCATCCCATCCTTCAATAAAGACTTTCTCACACCTGGGAAGAACAAATTCATTCTCAGTTCCACCAATTTGATAGTAACACTTTGAACATTTTGGCATAGATTCTTCTAGATAGATCTTAGATAGATTAGGCATAAAAATGTTAACTTACCTTTTCTTAATCCTTCCCCACATATCCTTTTAATTATACAATTAAAAATGTATAATAGCTATTAGCACAAATTAGAAGACTTATCAGGAAAATCATATCACTAAGGTTAGGCTTAGGTGAGACCTTGAACTATATTTTTAGAAAGGTGAAGTGATTTATTCAGTACCAATGGAGTTAGTGACATGCCTGAATCAAGATTCTAGGTCCAGTGGCTTTTCTCTTACAGTAAAGGGAAACGCAAGAGACCTTCTTTTGGATTCAAAAGGATGCTACTTTTTGAAAATAGGACTGCCTTGTTGATATATGGTAAGATAACCCTAATGGCTTTTTGATTGATTTGGTCTTGCCTGAGAATTTGGGATGATTTCCAGATCCATACATTAAAATGTGTCTAGAAGACAGCTGCTCAACTGCTTGCATATTTTTCTCATTAACTGAATTGTATATGCTGCTGAAATGTTCAACTTGATTTTATGTTGTTGATAGGAGTAGCACAGGATCTAAAATTGAACAGTATCTATATCTTTTGGAAAAATTTCCCACCCATTTGTTCCCTCCTTGTCTTTCTTAGGAAGCTATTAAATTTTATGTTTTTCCTAATCAAACCTTAAACCTAGTTTTCAGTTGCTTTCTCATTACTCTCCCTATGGCCCCACTAATTTTATAAACATTTAATCAACTTATTTTTCTGTGTGTATTGGTGAGGGTTGGAGATTGTTCATGGACCCAAATGATATAATAAAAAGGACCAGTACTTATTCCTTTGTCATATAAGCCTGTGGCTTGTAGGGTACTACAGTCTAAATGTTCATCTCCCCACCCCAAATTCATATGTTGAAACCTAATCGCCCTTGTAGGGGGGACCTTCGGGACTAGGGCCCTTATAAAGGAAAACCCAGAGCTCCCTTGCCCTTCTTCCATGTGCAGACACAGCAAGAAGGTAGAAGTCTATGAACTAGGAAGCAGGCCCTCATCAGACATTAAATCTGTTGATGCCTTGATCTTGGATTTCCCAGCCTCCAGAATTGTAAGAAATAAAATTGTGTTGTTTATAAGCTACGCAGTCTATGAACGAAGCCTGAATGGACTAAGAGGGTCATTAAGTGGATGCACGCATTTTCATTGGCAGGAACAGCATCATGCATAGATAGGCCTATTGGTAAAAGCTAATCTCATTTCAGCTAATGGACATGACCTGCTCCACCAAACCATTTCCACTCTGCTGCTTGGAGTCATTTTAGCTATGACATGAACGATAAATAAATCAGGAGTGCTAAATGGAGATCTGTTTTAAAAATGCAAAATGCAAACATTCCTGAAGGAAATTTTAGTGCCTAAAGGCACCCTGAGTTGGTTATCTCTTTTGTATGCTTAACTGAAATCAGCTGCAGTGAAGAGATAAAATTCTGATGAAATAAACTTGGAACTTGATGTGGGGTCAGGCCTAGGGTAGGATACCACCTGTCTTCAGGAATGCAGAGAGAATCAGGAGACCAAGGAGGAGAGTTGGAAGATGGAGATGGGAAGGCCCTTCCCAATGAAGAAGAATTACTTCTTCATTGGTGTAATTCTGAACTGCAAGCCTAATGTAGCATCAAGATGGAGAAGTTACAAAGGGGTGGGCATATGTCATTTTAACTCCTAAGAGGAACAATATTGTAAATGTTGGTGAAGTTATAGAAAGAACCAAAGTGAGACAAACCTGTTATGTACATTATGAAGTACAAGTTTTGATTTTGTTGTTGTTCTCCAAATACATACAAATAAAAGTTAATTAGAAATACAGAGAATACAAAGACATTTCAAATGATGCCATCTCATGGAACAAGTCACTACCGCCAGTTATCTGTAGTTTCCTCTTCTACTTTCCTAACACAACTAAACATCTAGTGGCTCTGCCTTTGTATTCTAGATAATGCTGTCCAATAGAAATATGTGAGCCAAATGCATATTTTTAACTTTTCTTGTAATTGCATTAAAAAAGTAGAAAGAAACAGGTAAAATTAATTTTAATTATATTTTACTTAATCAAATATATCCAAAATATTATTTAGTTAATATCAAACCATTTACAAAATATTTTTCTTTTTCTTACGTGCTAAGTTTTTGAAACCAGGTGTATATTTTATACTTATAGGACACATCAGTTTGAACTAAGCCCATTTCAGTTGCTCAATAGTCACGTGTTTAGTGCTTCCTGGATTGGACTGTGTTCCACTAGGTAGAAGATATTATCAATGCAGGGAAATTGTCTTTTAAAAATCATGAAAATTTGTTATCAGCTATAAATGACAGAATAACCTATTAAAGAAGGCTTGAAATGAAAGGGCATTTGTTATTTACTTAACAAGGATACTGGAGGTAGGGGGTTGTTCAGAGTATTAAAAATGTCATCAGAGATCCAGGATCTTTCCAGCCTTTTACCTCATGGGTCATCCTTCTTTGTGCTTCTTATCTCATGGTCATAAAGCAGCTTCTGATATCAACCCCTAATACCTGTAAGGGGACAGAGCAAAAGTCTTTTTCTCTCAAGTCTTTCTTTCATCCAGGAAGAAAAAGAGTGCTCCCAGCAGACATGCTCTGCCATATCACTGGCTAGACTTGAGTCACATGGTAGCTCCTGACTGCAAAAGATCCTGGGAAACTGAAAAGTTACAACGGTTAAGAGAATGACTAGGAAGGCTTTATTTTAGAGGATCAATTTGTTTCTGCCTCAGAAAAAAATTAAGACTTCTGTTAGTCTACAAGGAAGAGGAAGATGGCTACCAGGTAACTAGCCAGTAATATCTGCCAGAGGGGAATTCTCTCAAGGAGAGGGGGACAAAAGAACAACAAAAATCAAAATGGTCTATAAGATAATAATTGCATTAATAACTACTCGCATTTGCTAAGTACTTACATAGCATGTGTAAGTGTTGAATGGCTTATCTAATTCACACACACACACACACACACACACACACACACACACACGTTATGCTACATATCCTCTGATTGCCCCTCTAGATCTGCTCTCCATTCTTTCCTACCCTGATATCTACCCAGAGGCTGAGCTGTACAAACTACATTTGTGGGCTTCCTTGCTGCAATGGTTGCTAATAGTAAAATCAGTGCAGAATTATCAAATTACTCTATGAGCTCCCTAAGAGCAGAATCATATCGTTTTGTTTTGTTTTGTGTCTCATAGCACAGTGTTTGTCAATGTTTGAATGAATGACCGTTTATTCATTCAAGGCAGTTTATGTCTCCCCTTCAAATCTTGTTTCTAGCCTGTGTCACCTTCTCTCTTCAAAGTCTTGTGTGTTACCCCCTTTAAAATTATTAGTACCATTACCCACACTCTAGCCTGAGGCACAGGTTCAGGCCCTCTCTGTGAACCCCCTGCAACTCCTTGCATAGGCTGCCGAGTGTTCCTGTTTGGGAGACGGTCATGGCTAGAAATCAAAACCAACCAATGACTCAGCAATATCTTTATTGGAGTTTTCCCCATTCAGACTTATCTGAAGACATTAGGGAAATAACACTAGTTTCTCCCAAACAGATTTGAAGACTCCTGGACCTATGTCTTATGATCTCTCTTAATCTTATAAATCTTCCTTGCAGTTTGCTAGGCTCTTTCAGTTGGTTAGGAATAGAGATTAAACTCAAGTTTCCTCAATTATTGGGAGATTATTATATAAAAGAAATCTTAGCCCCCACCCATCCAAGCTTTACAGAGAATGGGAGTGTTGTTCAGGATAAAACAGTAGCAGTAGCTCTCATGATCCATCAGTATCTCGTGTTACTCTGAAGCAATTTGTGTATTTCATCTCCTTAGAAATGGGCATCCAATTCTCTTGGCCTGGTGCTTAACCATTGTGGTTAAGCCATTTTCTAATATGGCTCCTCTACCACATAACCTCTTTCTCTACTGCTTAACTCACGGCTTCTGTTTAGTTGTTATAGTTTCCACTACCTAAAAGTCTGTCATTCTTCTATCTAGTGAGTTGCACTGAAATTTCCCTTTAAAATTTCCAAGAAAGAGTGTTTATTTGAAATGATCTTCCAGGATCTTTCCATGGTTGGGGTGCCTTCATTGGTCAGAAGCCCCATGCCAGAGCAGATCACTGATAGTTAGAGATATCGGGCACCTTTCTCTAGTTCAATCATCTATCTTCAGGATGACAAAGTCCTGTGGTAAACAATGTGTAATATGTGTATACATTAAATAAAGCCCTCCAACCCTCAGGTTTACCCGAACCTATTATGCCCAACTAAAAATAACTCTGAGCCTTGTATTCCAAAAATTTTTATTGATTGATTTTTTTTTAATTTTAGAAACAGAGAGGAAGGGGGAGAGAGAGAGAGAGAGAGAGAGAGAGAGAGAGAGAGAGAGAGAGAGAGAGAGAGAGAGAGAGAGAAACATGGGATTGTTGTTCCACTTATTTATGCATTCATGGGTTGATTCTTGTATGTGCCCTGACCTGGGATCAAACCCTCAACCTTGGTGTATTGGGATGACGCTCTAACCAACAGAGCTACCTGGCCAGGGCTGAAATACAGAATTTCTGGCAAAATCAAGCCCACATTCTTGAATGCCCAAATTTGGTTGGAGCTAAATAGTGGTTGTCCCTTTAGACATAGCATGCCTCCTCCAGCTGGTATCATATATTTATGTCACCAATTTAGTTTACTTGGCCATCCTGGTCTAGGTTATCAAGCCATTGATACTGGAGCCAGAAGGGACTTCCAGATGTCACTGAGCCCTGGCTTTGTTTTTTGTCATGTCAGGATTTGGTTTCCCCATTTATAGGAAAAGCCTCCTGGTTTCAGTGATCTGCCCAACCTCCCCCAGGTGGGCTGAAGAGAGACTGGTGATGGCCACTGAACAGAATTGAGGTCAACTTCCTGCCAGTGAGGCCCTTTTCCTAGCACAGTGTGTTCCTTCCCAAACTGCATATCACAGTTTCTGAAGCGCCGTCAGTGGAACCATTGTGAGGAAAGGTCAGACCTTGGATGAGCCAGGCTTCTGAAACCGAAGAACAACACTTCCAACACTGGAACACGCATGCTCTCGTGTGGCTGACCTTGAGCCCCACGGCCCAGCCCCACGGGAACAAATGTGAATGGTGGAGCAGGGCCGAAAGGGCTGTGAGTTTGGAGCAGCTAGTGTCCTTGACCCTCTGGCAAAACTCCCGGGCTGAAGAAACCCTCTGGCTTTCTTGGTGTGGGATGGGGATAGAAGATGGGGGTGGGGGAGGAGGGGAGAAAAACAGGGATACAGAGCTGTTTTCTTTTCTCCCAGAAATCCAGCACTTGTGTTCCTGTGCCACATGTGTGCAGTGAGGTTTTCATTTTCTTCCTCTTTCTTTTTTCTAGTTCTGGGATTGTTGTGTTGCCGCATTGCTGAATGTTTGTTTTGGCTGCTGGGGAAGTATTGACAAAGGAAGTAGAAGGACAAACAAATTTTTCTAAGCAGCCAGCTTGAGAGGAACAATAAAGCAGAAGTGGAGACAGCATGTTGGGGGTGAGATTCCTTGAGACAGTTGAAGGCCAGCATCCCTGGAGCTTGTAGCCATGAGTGGAGGGAACAGGGCCTTCGGGGTGCAGGGGTCACAGTGATCACTTCAGGGTGCTCTGTAGAGCTGTGCTTTGTGGTTCTGGTTTTCATGCTTTCTTAGATGCTATCTCTTGGCCTCAGCTTCTCCCCTGTCCCCATTGTTCCCCCCGTTCCCCCCCCCCCCCCCCCATGTGTCAATTCTGGGGCAGCAAGCTTTTTCAGTAGGAGATAGTCAACACTAGGCAAATATCTCTTTTTTTTTCTGGGTATGCATATGAGGTTAAATAGTAAAATCAGGATATAGAATTATGAAAAGGACCCCATAAATATTTGGTTTTATCTTCCGGAATTTTAAAAACACCTGAACATTGTCAAAATTCCAAGTGATTTTTAGTGAAATCTGGAAAAAATACTTTTTAAAAAATATGTGTTGTTTTTTTAATTTTTAGAGAGAGAGGAAGGAAGGGGGAGAGAGGTAGAAACATTGATGGGAGACAAACATCAACATAGATCAGCTGCTTCCTGCATGCCCCCACCTGGGGATCAAGCCCACAGCCTCTGGGCATATGTCCTGACAGGGAATTGAACTGGTGAACTCTTGGTTCATGGGTTGATACTCACTCTTTCACTTCCCACCTAGGGTTTGGAGGAGAGTTTTCACACAATCAAGTGATGGCACTGAGGGACCTTGCTGGGTCTGAGAGAAAAACCGAAGGATTCAATTCTAGATGGTTAATGTATAGATTGGCATCATGGGTACATGATTGGAGAAAGCCCCTTTACTATAAATTTCTTAGAAAATGGATGAGGAGAGGTGGCTGAGGTACAGTCCTTGCTAGAGATGGGGGGCAGAATGACATGCCCTTTAATTTTTCCCTGAAGGGCTAAGAAGATGGTTGAAAACCCATGTTTAGATGACTGTTGGGAATCATCAAGTGTTGTGGAGTCTTGACACAGGGCTGAATCCATTCTAAAATGGTGATGTTTCCTGAAGGATTTAATGCAGCTCAGAAAAACTTGTATTGTTTTCTCTGGAACAACCTTAGAAAACTATCTAGTTATTAGGTAACAGCTTTGCATGAAAAGCTGTATTGTCATCTTTGAAAGGCTAGATGGCTTCAGGAGATATAACATCCTTCCATTTTTTCCCCCATGTCCATAAGGGGATAACGGTGTGGGGCAGGCATCATTTAGGACACTGAGGAAGTTAGGATAATATCACTGCTTTGTAAGACTGTAGCACATCTACAGTAGTTTGGCCACTCAAATATATAAAGCCTCTGGTTAACTATTGCTTATCAGGAGGTCTTTTCCCAGGTGGATCTGGGCAAAAGGGCAAATGGAAGTGTTAGCTCAGCTCCATGGAGAGGGAGCTTGTGAATGTACAAGTCCATAAGTGTGTTAAATACATCTCTAAATTGGTATCAGTCTAAATTTATCTCTAAGGGGGTATGAGCAGGTGTGCTGGCTGACTAAGGTTTCTGGCACTGTAA
This sequence comes from Corynorhinus townsendii, assembly GCA_026230045.1. Taxonomy (NCBI): domain Eukaryota; kingdom Metazoa; phylum Chordata; class Mammalia; order Chiroptera; family Vespertilionidae; genus Corynorhinus; species Corynorhinus townsendii. Next base: position 165,225,113 of record JAPDVU010000001.1, on the reverse strand, counting down.
TTTTTCTAGATCCCTGCTGGAACTGGCACCTTGAAAAGCAGCTATTGTCCCTGTCATCTGCAGCTTCACTATCTGCAGTTTGAATTGCCCATGGTCAATCACAGTCTGAAAATATTAGATGGATATTTGCAGAATAAACAATTTGCATGTTTTAAATTGCATGCTGTTCTGAATAGCACAATGAAATCTCGTTCCATCTTGCTCTGTTCTACCCCAAACATGAATCATCCTTCCATTCAGCGTCTCCATATTGAATCTGCTCTCTGCCTGCTAGTCACATAGTAGCCAACTAGATTATCAGATTGACTGCCATGGAATTGCCATAGTTGTGTTCAAGTAACCCTTGTTTTACTTAATGGTCCCAAAGTGCAAGAGTAGTGATGCTGGCAACTCAGATATGCCAAAGAGAAGCCATAAAGGTCTTCCTTTAAGTGAAAAGGTGAAAGTTCTCGACTTGATAAGGAAAGAAAAAACAAACATATCCTGAAGTTGCTAAAATCCATGGTTAGAAGAAATCTTCTATCTGTGAAATTGTGAGGAAGGCAAAAGAAATCTGTGCTAATTTTGCTGTCACACCTCTAACTGCAAACACATCTCATCTCATAGGCACTGTATCATCTCACATCATCACAAGAAGGGTGAGTACATACAGTACAATGATGTATTTTGAGAGAGAGATACTACATTCATATAACTTTTGTTACAGCATCCTATATAATAAAGGGGTAATATGCAAATTAACCCTCATACCCTCACAAGATGGCTGCCTATGACCAGGTCGGCAAGGGAGTTAGTGAGGGACGATCAAATGACTGAACAGCAGGCTGTGTGGGGCGACCAGGCCGCGGGGGGACCGTGAGGCGTGATCAGGCTGGCAGGGGGAGGGGGGACAGTTGGGGGTGATTAGGCCGGCAGAGGGGGCCAGTTGGGGGTGACCAGGCTGGCACGCAGAGGCAGTGAGGAGCAATCAGGCCAGCGGGGGAGGGGATGGGGGGGAGAGAGAAACATTGATCAGTTGCCTTCTCATACTCACCCCAACCTGGGATCAAGTATGTGCTCTGATCAGGAATCAAACCTGCAACCTTTCAGTGTATGGGGCAATTAGCCAACCAACTGAGTCACCAGGCCAGAGCTATACTAGTGTCTTTTTAGTATTTGAGTTAATAAGGGAGAAAGAAGAGATCTGCATCAAAGAATGTGGAGGCAGATTCTGGCACAGACTGGAAAAACCATACTACTTTGTTGGGCTGTTGGGAAACCACTTGCCATCTATATGCATTGTTTTCAACTTTTCATACCTGTGCTTTGGAAAGCTCTTATTACAGCATAGATTTTCTGAAATGGTCTTAATTTGAATATTTATAGTGTCTGAGAAATGCCAATATTTTGATATTTTATTATCTAAACTAGTAGCCCTGCACAAGAATCCATTCACCACTAGCTCTCTGCGGGGCCTGGCCACTTCGCGCCCACTTCCCAGAGGCTCTCCACAGCCCAGAGGCCCATCTGCGGCCAGGTGCAGAATGCTTGCCTCATCACCAGGGCGACGACGCAAGCATTCCACACCTTGGCTTGGCCATAGGCCCATTTGCGGCTGACGAAGCAAGCATTCTGCCAGGCTGCTCACACTGCCCACTCTCAGCAGCTGTACCCCCGGGACTGGGGGACTCTGGCAATGGCTGAGAGGACTGGGCGCCACCATCTTGCGGCGTTTGGCACCACCATCTTTGTGACAGAGTGATGGTTAATTTGCATGTTACCCTTTTATTACATAGGATAATACATCTTAGGTTGCTTATTTAAATGACACTTTTCTGGGCCTTTTTTCTTTAAAACTAGTGCCCCAGTACATGGATTCTTGCACATTGGCAGGAAATTAATTAGAAGGTGGCCGGTGGGCCTGGACTGAGCAAGACAGGCCAGACACACCCTGAAGCCAACCTCCCGCGGTCCCTCCCTGGCCAGCTGCACCTGGGGCAGCTGCAGAGTGAGCAGGGTCCCTCTGGCAGGTCGGGTCCCTCAGCCTAGCCTGTTGGGATTGGGCCAAAACTGGCTCTCTGACATCTCCAGAGGGGTTCCAGATTGTGAGAGGGTTGTTCTCAAGTGATGCACCCTGGAATTGGGCTCCCTCCTCTCTGGTTCTGGGGTGCATCACCTGAGAACTGCCACTGCCAAGTCACTGCAGCTCAGAAGCTCCTGTGTTGAGCGTCTGCCCCCTGGAGATCAATGCATGTCATAGCTACCAGTCGGAGAGTCTGCCCCCTGGTGATCATTGCATGTCATAGCTACCGGTCAGACAGTCAGATGGTCGCTTAGCCATATATATATATATATATATATATATATATATATATATATATATATATACACACACACACACACACACACACACACACAGATAGCTTTATTGAGATGTAAATCACACACCACAATTCTTTTTTTTTTTAAGTGTATAGTTTTTTTTTAATTACACATTTTTTATTGTTTTAAGTATTACAAATAGTAGTACATATGTCTCCTTTTTTCCCCCCCATTGACCTCCCCCGACCTCCTCTACCCCCCAGTACATGCCTTCACCTGCCCGCCCTCTCCCCTGCCCCAGTGTCTTGTATCCATTGGTTGTGCTTATATGCATGCGTACAAGTCCTTTGGTTGGTCTCTTACAGCCCCCCTCGCCCAACCTCCCCTGTCTTCCCAATGTAGTTTGACAGTCTGTTCAATGCTTCTTTGCCTCTGTGTCTTTTTCCCACCATTTCTTTCCTTTAAAAAGTTTTGCCTTTGCAGACTAGAAATAAACATATAATAACAAAACAAGACAAAACAAAAAAATGTTTGGGTCCCAATTTCAATGTCCAACAGTTCTGAGTCCCCGTTTCAATGTCTAACAGTTCCTTATGTGTACATGTCAGCAATGATATCTGGATGGTGGGCACATGTTGGCAATGCAGGTCCGACCCTCTCTGGTTTGGTCCTAGGTAACCTGCAGCGGTGCACAGCTGCTGACTGCTCACGTGGCAAGGCGTTGTCAGCGTCTTCCATCTCTGGACCATTTTTTCCTCTTGTCTTCGTGGTTGGAGCACATCTGTCAATTCCTCTCTGTTGCAGGAATCCATCTGGTCTTGGGGTTGTTTTCTGAAAATATACAAATATATTCTCGACCACAAGTTAATAAAGGAATCTTTTCTATATAATTGATTTGGGATCCTTTTTATTTTTGTTCAAATGATTTTTCTTTGTCTTATTTAGACACCATGTGTGTTTTTAATGGCCGTCTTGCTGTTAGCATTACAAATGAAAATTAATTTGGTAAAGTAAAAATTTTCTAGATGTAATTTACTTATAGGATATTTTTCCTTACATGATATTGCCCTACTATCCCCCCCTTTTTTTTTATTAATGGAGGTTTTTATAAATTTTATAATGCAGTCTTGATAACTTTAAATTTAATTTTTTTTTTTTTGCCCAAAAATATGACTGCTTTAGGTTCATTGCATGTTCAGGAATTTTACCATGAGATGAACTACCAATAGAAATTTTAGTTATTACTTTAAGAACAGCTTTTTGTCCAGTACATTAAATTTACTTGAATATTCACTTATTTCAATTAGCCTATTTAAATTAATCTGAAAACTTGATTACTATTTTACTGTCAAATTTAATACTCTACCAATAATCTTAGTTTACCCTGTAAATATTAGTGGGAAGGATTATTTGCATTCTTGAGTGGGCCCTGAGCATTCCAGATGCTAGGCTGAATTTAGATATAGGGCAGCTGCTGTTGGCCAAGTCTCTTGTCTGTTACCGGGGTCCCGATCTGAGCTGGGCCAAGTCTCTGTCTGTCACCTGTATCTCGATGTGAGCTGGGTCAAGTCTCTTTCTGTTGCCTGGGTCCCAACCTGAGCTGGGTGTGGGAAGCGCGAAGCAGCCATGGGGGCAGGAGACCTCCTTCAGAAGGGGCGAGGGTTCAAGCCCCTGCAATGTTGGGGGGGGTTGAGGGTCTGTGCCCCACTTCTGTTGCCCCCCCCCCCCCCAAGTTCTCTCCTGATGGCTCCTCTGCGACTGTGCCTGTCTTAGGTTGTTCCTTCCTTGAGGAATCTTACCCATCTCTGGCTAACCAGCCATCCTCTGGGGCCAAGCAGAGTGTTGTGAGGTTCAATTCTGTCTCCTTGGTAGCCTATTCCCCCGTGGCCTCCACACCCAGCACCTGCCTTGGGAACCCCTGGCCTGCTGGTGGGGTCCCGGCACACACCACAATTCTTATCCACTTAAAATTTGTAGTATTTTTACAGAATTGTGTAACCATTATTACAATCTTAACTTAGAACATTTATTATCCCATAAAGAAATCCATTAGCAGTTATTCTCCATCTCCCCTCTCTTCAAACCCCTGGTAACTACTAATCTACTTTCAGTCTTTATTGATTTGCCTATTCTGGACATTTCATATAAATGGAATTATACAATATGTGTTATTTTGTGAGTGGATTCTTTTCTCCAGGTATATTTATTTAAAGTTTGTCCATGGTGTAACATGTCTAATTTCTTTTTATTTCTGAATAATATCCCATTGTATGGCTATCCTTCCTTTTATTCATCTATTCATCAATTGAAGGACATTCAGGGAGTTTCTACTTTTTGGCTATTCTGAATAATGCTGCTATGAGTGTTCATGTATAAGATTTTGTGTGGACATGCTTTCAGTTCTCTCAGGGAATATACCTGGGAGCAGACTTGCTGGGTCACATGGTAACTCCATTTGCTTGTAGAGGAGTAGGTTGTGGTTCCTAGAGACTGCCAGGACTTGCAGCCTAGTGACCTCTTCAGTGGTCATGTAGCCCTTGTTGTCAAGATGTCCTTACAGAAGTTGTGGCAGACAGACCCTGAGGTGACCCCTAGTTATCCCTACCACCTGATGTTCACATCTTTGTGGAATGTCTGCTCTTTGATTTGGGTGGGAACTGTGACTTGCTTCTAATCAATAGAATATGACAATGGTGATGGGATGTCACTTTGGTGATTCTGTCATAATATCTAAGACTCTATTTTAGTAGACTGAAGACTCTCCTTAAGAACTTGATTAAGTAAGCAGCTAGGCTTGGTAAACCCATGTAGCGAGGAGTGGCAGGTAGCCCCTAGGGCCTGAGGACAGCAGTCAGCGAAAAGTTGGGGCCTGAGTCATAACTGCAAGGAGACTAATTCTGCCAATGATTGGAGTAAACTTGGAAGTAGATTCTTCCCCAGTTGAGCCTTTGATGAGACTGTATCCCAGCTAATATCTTGATTGCAGCCTTGTGACACCCTGAGCGGATGACCCAGCTAAGTTGTACCCAGACTCCTGATCCATAGAAAATGAGATAATAAATATGTGGTGTTGAGTGCAGCTAAGTCTGTGGTAATTTGTTATGCAACATTAATTCAGAATCTGGGATTTGTTTCCATTATATTATCTGAGCTGGGCACTACTGAGTTTACTTGTCAAGGCAAATATTCCCTTTATTTATCAGTACTAGTATGATGACCATAAAAGAATAAACTTCCATAAAAGCTCAATTATGTGCTTTGTGGTTGTGAAGTCATCTATACCTGGGGAATAGTTTGTAGAATGGGAAGAGGAGAATGGCAGTGTAAGAAATAGCATTCTACTCCGCTATAGGAACACATGCATCTCTAGAAACTCTGTTCCAAGAAAAAAACCACAATAATCAGAATGAAAAAGGAATGTTAATTTATATAATGAACTAGAGGCCTAGTGCATGAAATTAGTGCATGGGGGTGGGGGGTGGTGTCCCTCAGCCCAGCCTGCACCCTCTCCAATCTGGGACATCCCTATCATAATCCGGGACTGACTCCTAACTGCTTGCCTGCCTGCCTGCCTGATTACCCCTAACCGCTTCTGCCTACCAGCCTGATCACCTCCTAACCACTCCCCTGCCAGCCTGATCGACATCTAACTGCTCCCCTGCTAGCCCAATTGCCCCTAACTGCCCTCCCCTGCCAGCCTGGTCACCCCCAACTGCCCTCCCCTGCAGGCCGGTTGCCTCTAACTGCCCTACCCTGCAGGCCTTGTCCTCGCAACTGCCCTCCCCTTCAGGCCTGGGTCTCCCCCAACTTCCCTCCTCTGCTGGCCTGGTTTCTCCCAACTGCCCTCCCCTACTGGCCTGATCGCCCACAACTGCCCTCCCCTGTTGGCCATCTTATGGTGACCATCTTGTGTCCACATAGGGGCGGCCATCTTTGACCACATGGGGGAGGCCATCTTATGTGTTGGAGTGATGGTCAATTTGCATATTACCTCTTTATTATATAGGATACTATCATATGTTAGGGCCTTCATGGGTAAGAGGATACACATGAGGCTAAGGCTGTGCTCTCATAGAGTTTAGAATAGTTTTTATTGCCTAGTCCTCTATGCAGACATAAGCTTGAACCTGATACTAGCTTTCCCTTACACTTCATTAGCCACATAATAACCAAACAATCTCAGCTTGTGAATACCACCTCTATTTTTAAAATCCATCTAGGACTATCACATCTTTTTCAGCCATTCATTTCTATATTTAACAACTCTTACATTCAGAATTTTTAACTTATAGTTCACATGAATCCCTTATTCTTCAGCTAAAGCCTGCATTCTTTCATACCTATCTCCAAACAGGTACTGCTGATTATATGAATCTCTTGACTATCTTTGTGATACCATTTTGTTTTGCTGCATTTAATTACTGACTGACTTAAGTGAGGAGAGTGAACAGGATTTTACCCTGTAGCACAGAAACGCATGTGGATGGCCTTTTTACTTCCTCTGTGACCTGATTTTAATTTCAAACGTGTAGAGATGACTCAACGTGTAGTAACTAATATGGAAAGTCATGCTGCTTATAACATACAGCTAAATAACTAACTTGATGTACCTCAATTGATTTTGAAGTTTCCTAGGTAGGGGAACAAAGCAGCTGAAAGTGGTAGGAAATGAATGTCTGATTCCCAGCAGAGTGGAAGATTCAATCATCATTGAAATTTCCATCTTCCTTATGTCTCATACCACTTGTCTCATAAAAAAGCAAAGCATCATTTTGTTAAAGATGAAATCAACTGTGTTTCTCCTTATGTTCACAGCAGTGCCATCCATCTTCCAGTCATAGGGAACAACAGAGATAGTAGGGATGGAATCATTCCTTCAGTGATATACATCATAGAACAAGTTTGCTGGGAAATAAGCAAAGATTACTTGGACATGGGAGGCAGGGGTAGCTCTTTCCATGAATAGGGTCTCATTCTTGTTCTTTGTTTTTATTTTCTATATTGATAAAGTGTAGATTACACTTTTACAGAACAGATGAGGATAATGTTTACAATTATGTAGCTGATTTTATTTATTTGACAATTATTTTCATTTACGGTTGTAAAAACCCCCACACATTCTTACCACCCTGCAATGCTGGGACACTATGCTATGATGTTGCCCTACTTCCTTGTTCCATTACCCATATCTCCAACTCTAAAAGTTCTTGAGTCTCTACTTGCTATTCTGCATTTACTCCTCTTGACAGCTGGTGGGAATTTTCTGGATGTCAATTACTATTTTGCCTGCTCTTTCTAAAGCTTAGGTCTTTGGCCCTCTTGAGTTGGGACTATCCCTCTGGCAAGACCCCACCCCTCGCATTTGTAATTCCAAATACTTCACAGATAGATCCTTCTTATAAAGGCATATACTTGTTAATTTGGATTCAAACAGAAATTAGCTAATTTCACATTACACTCACAAATTGTAAAATGTTCTGTAAAGCAAGGCTTTAAATTAAGTGTAAAGGGCATACCTTGTCATAAGGATTAAACTGAAGTAGAGCTAATTCTAAATATTTTACTGTTTTTCTCTTCCTCCTAAATATAAAGCAATGCTAGGTAACTTTCATATCATTAGCCCTACCTATCCCATTTCATTCTTTACTGTTACTCCCTGCTCATGTGTTAAGTACTACATTAACTCTTGTTTGCTGCTTCCATAGGAAACAATACTGACTCAGCTTGCTGAACACCAGTCGACTTCACCTCTCCAGCCTTTATGGGCATCAACTTTATTCAACACTGCCTTCTGAATTCACCTTTCGAGTGTCTCTTAAACTAGAGGAATGTAAAGGAGTTGTCTTATTTTACTCAGAATTGTTCATTCTAGCAATCATGTCACTTTGTTTTGTGCTAAGCATTGTGCTGGGTGCTAAGAATACACAGATGAATAAAACATAATTTTCTAACTTGAAAGAACTTCAAAAGGTGGAGAGAGTCATGTAAGCACATCATTATGAAATGATTTAAGTGCCCAGCAGGACTAGGAGCACTCAATCAGCCTGGAGGAATCAGAGGAGGTAACATTTCAGTTGGGTCCTGACAGATGCCCAAGGACTTAGCAGATGTGTAGGTCTGAAGGGGTGGCAGCTGCAGAAGTGATTTCTAGACTGAGGAAAGACCATGAATAATAATGTGGAGGCATGAAAGGACAAGGTTGGCTTGGAGAAAAGTGAGAAGTTGGGTGTGACTGGAGCATAGTGTGTGTGTGTGTGTGTGTGTGTGTGTGTGTGTGTGTGTGTGTGTGTGTGTAATGGGCCTCTGGGAGAAGAGCTGAGGATGGGGGCAATTTGGAAAGAGAAAAGATATTTGTAGGCGAGGTGTGGAATTCTGATTTGCTTCTGTAGCAATGGGGGATAGTGAAATGCTAAAACAGAGTAGTTACATGATAGTACACATAGAGGTGCATAGATGAAACCAGAGTGGGGAGAGATGGGTCAGAGGAAAGCCCCAGAAAAAGTCTGTTAATGCTGCCAACAGGAGGCTGCTGCATGGTGTCCTCCACCAATAGATCTGAGACTCTTGCAGTTGGGCTGGGGCTTAATTAAGTCAAGTGGAGAGGAATGCAGAGGAAGGGCTCTAGCTGAGAAATATTTCAGAGGTAGAATTGTCAAGATATTGTGACTGATGGGATGAATAGGATGAGAGAGGGGAAGTGAGGGTGACTCCAGAATTCTCTCCTTGGGAGACTGTTTGGCTAGTGGAGTCCTATATAATAAAAGCTTAATATGCAAATCGACTGAACAGCGTAACGACTGGTGGAACGACTGGTCGCTATGATGCACACTTACCACCAGGGCCAGATGCTCAATGCAGAAGCTGTCCCTTGTGGTCAATGCACTCCCACAGGGTGAGTGCTGCTCAGCCAGAAGCCGGGTTCACCTCTGGCAAGCACAGCAGCAGTGGCGGGAGCCTCTCCTGCCTCCATGGAAGCGCTAAGGAGCAGCGAGCCAAGCAGTAAGAAACAAAAAGCAGGTGGGTGGTAAGGAGCGAGGGGTCCCAGACTGTGAGAGGGATCCCAGAATGCGAGAGAGATGTCTGACTGCTGGCTTAGGCCCAACCCCCAAGTAAGCTGGCAGTTGGACATCCCACAAGGGGTCCTGGACTGTGAGAGGGCGTAGGCTGGACTGAGGGACCCCTCCCCCCAATGCACAAATTTCATGTACTGGACCTCTAGTTATTAATAAAAATAGACTACGGGAGAAGGACAGAAGTTTAGGCTCAGGAGGTGGAAAGAAGGTAGGGTGGTATAGCAAGCATATTCAATATTCCTGGCTTTCTGTTTTTTAAAAAATATGTTTTTATTGACTTTAGAGAGAGAGAAAGGAAGAGAGAAAAAGAGAGAGAAACATCGATGTGAGAGAGAAACATCAATCAGCTGTGTCCCACATGCCCCTTACTGGGGATTAAGTCTGCAACCTGGGCATGTGCCCTGAGCTGGAATGGAACCAGTGACCATTTGGTGCACAGGATGACACTGAACCAACTGAGTCACACTGGTCAGGGCCCCTTTGTTTTTGACCTTGGTTGGGGTAGACCATTGCAGGGCAGCTTCACTTGTGCTGAGAGGATCTTGCCTCCTGCAGTTCTCTAGTCTTCACTTTCTGCCCTGATACTCCCTGAGTCCAGGCACATAAATTTTGAGGGAGTAACACTCAGAATACAATCACAAATCAATGTGGAAGGGATTCAAAGGATAAATGCTGCCACTTATCTCCTTTGGGAGGCATTCTGTTCCTTTCTGGAAGTGTCTGCCAGAATCAAGCCCTGATACTTACAGTGGAACCTCAATAACACACTTTTATGTTGGCTTCCCCCACCTGTCTTGCCCTTTCCACTCCTACATTCCTGCTCCTTAGGGATCAATCACTTCTCATGTAAACTACTTGCAAGTAAGTTCTTATTTCAGGAGGAACTTTTCAAGCAACCAAAGCAAGACAGGTGGAGAGGCAAAGATTGGTTTGATTTTAGATGAGTTTAAGTATATGGTGGCCAGACCCTCCACTTGTTTCTTTGGGGCTTTATTAAGGGGTATGAATGGAGGTTTACATTCCATATGTCTAAATATTTAAAAGTTATAAATCAAGCTAACACATTATTAAATAAAATGTTATATTCTCTTATATACCTGCATATGTCCGAATGTAGAATTCTTGGATGCCTCTGAGCTCCATGCTGGAATGTGGCTATATAAGAATGCGCAGGCCCATAACTTACCCCCTTCTCTTTCCACCTCTGTTCCTGTTACACACTGTGTGTGGCCCCTCCAGCCTGCAAGTTCTGTCCACATTCCCAACAAGAAGCCACCCTCAAACCTAGGGATGTCTACAAAGTGGTACAGCTTGCCCTCACAAGAATCAACCTGGGAAGGAGGATTTTGAATACTTTGGAAGTGGGTCTTGGGTACCTGGAGCATGTTTCAGATGTGGGGGCATGGATTCTGGCTGGGTAGGTCCCACTGGCCAGAAGAATTCTCACCCTGTGGTGAGGGTCTTAGAGGAGAGCCACAGTGAAGTCCTTTAGACTAGCGACTTTCAACCGTTTTCATCTCATGACACACATAGACTAATTACTAAAATTCTGCAGCACACCAAAAAACATAATGTATTTTTTATCTATCTGACAAAAGAAAAATAGGTATAATTTTTATTCATTCACACTGGATGGCTATTGTGGTGGCTGTTGTCATTTTTTATTTGACAATCTAAGGGACAAGAAGTCAGTGCCCCTGACTAAATAGTCAGCTATTGCATGTTTTAAAAATTCTTGCAGCACACCGCTTAAAAATCGCTGCTCATGAGGCCTTCTTGGTAATGTTTATGGGTGTGGCCATGATGCACTCTGATGGAGCTGTCTGTCTGGTAGGTGATTAGTAACATAAATCTGGGGCTTGGAGAAGTTGGAACTTGATATAAATTATCTGGGAGTTGGCAGTGTCTGGATTGTCATTGAATAGTGGGAGTACATGGACTCAACCAGGAAGATGAGGTAGAATGAGCAGAGAAGGTCTAAGAACAGAACACTAGGGGTGGCTGGGGAAGCAAAACCAGGAGAAGAGGCAAAGGAGCAACAGCGTTTTGGAGTGAGTCAGTGTTTCATCGTGACATTGGAAGGAATTTTATTTTTCTAAACCCAAAAGGCAAATATAAATTAATCCCTAAAGCAGCATGATAGTCAAAGTGTTTTCTCCTTGAGTTCACTCAATGTTCTAAGTATGTAGACTCTTATTATATCACTGGTCACATTATGCTCACCAAGCTGTCTGGGATTTTGAGGACTCTAGTGTTCAATGTCCACATGAAACAAAGTCTTATCTAGGGAAATGTATAGTGCCTTTCGAAGCATTAATATAATACTTAGAAAAAATATCGTGGGATCAAGGAAGAAATCTTTCAGATCATAAGCCATTCAGATGTCTCTACATGTCCATGTCCTTAACTGTGATATGGGATTAATAACATCATCATTAGTTCTTTGTGAAAGTTGGGTAAAATAATATATAGGAAAGCCCATTGGTAGAAATTAAATGTTCTATACAGATGCAGTGTATTGGCTGATTCTAATGATTTCATTTGGAAGAATCTCAAATAGGAGCTCAGTGCTCTGAAAGGGCTTTAGTGCTCATTTTATCTGACTCATCTATTTCCCAAATAAAGAAGAGAGGATGCAGGAGGGGTGAGGAACTTACCTTAAATTTTACAACTATTTAGTGGCAAAGATGGGCCCTAAGCTTTGGTCCATTGACTTAATCTGCTTATGCTATTACAGCCCTTTAGGCGGTAAGGACACTTGATGTCCCTAGAGAGAGGGGGGAAATAAAAGGAAGATAAGCACATGAAAGGTGTGACAAGAGTCTGGAAAGTAAGCGAGAATGATTTTTTTTGTGCTGTGTTTTACTAACAGTTCTGCTCGTGGTTTGCTGTACAGTCCTCTGATGATTACTGTCATGGCTCTGTCATAACCGGGCCAGATACTAAGGCAACCCTGGGAACATGGAGCCAGAGGCCCCCTGGGATTTCATACCGGGGAAAACACAGAAATTAACAAGTATTATTCAAGTATATGATTAAGTATGAATAATTAAATAATTACTCTAGATTATAAACTTTATGAGGGCAGGATCATACTTGTTTTGCCCCTTACATAGTACAGCATTTGGCAAATCCACAAAGTTACTGAGAGATATAATAGATGTAAGAAATGCTAAGAAGGACCGTTGCCAGATGTTCTGAAAGCATATGAAAGATGGCCAAACCTGGTCTGGGGGACAGAAAAAGCTCCTAAGGAAATGCTATTTAAGTTGATATATGCAGCAATTGTGGTAATGAGAGGAAAGGAGCAGCATGGGAGAAGACCCACAGGTAAGAGGGAACCTACCATGGCTCTGGAAGTGAGAGAAGTCTAGCAAGGAGCAGTGAGCAATGGTGGAGCCAGAGTATTATATTAGTTGTCTATTGCTACTTAACAGGCTTTAGAATGTAGTGGATTAAAACAACAAACATTTATGATCTTATAGTTTCTATGAGTCGGGTATCCATGAGCAGCTGAGATGATGATTCTGGCTCATAATCTCTCATGAAGTTGTAATAACAATATTGGTTGTGGCAGCAGTCATCTGAAAGATTGACTGGGGTTGGAGCATTTGCTTCCAAGCGGGCTCTCACATATGGCTGTTGGCTGCATTCTTCAGTTCTCCCCCGGTTGTAGGCCAGGGACCTTGTTTTCTCACCCAGGGTCCATGGAGTGGTTCACAACAGGGCAGCTAACTTTTTCCAGAGTAAATGACCCCAAAAGAGTTAGAGAAAGGCAGAGGATGTAATGATTTTTATGATCTAGTCTCAAAAGTGAGATGCCATCACTTTTACTATATGCTATTGGCCTCCCAGACTAATATTGATACAACACTGGGCATACTTCACAAGAGTGTTAACACCAGGAGGCTGGGATCATTGCAAATGGTAATGAAATAGAGGCGAGATGGAGTAGGGTGCTTAGATCATATTATGGTTTTTAGACTTTATTTTAAGAACAATGAAGAGACTTGGAAGAATTTTAAGTAGAATCCAACCACAGGACTGGAGATTTAAGGGCAAAATTACTATCCTGGAGAGTGTAAGGGAGTAAGCAGCAGGCCCTCATTCCCAGGGCCTCGGTGTGCATTAGTTCACTCAGCCAACATTTATTGTGGAGCATGGATGTGCCAGACTATGTACCACATGTGAGAATGCAGAGATGACAAGACCTATTCATACCCTGACCTCCTGGGGCTTACAATCCAAGAGAAAATAGAGCTTAGTAAGTGGGCAGTCATACTTCTGCACAAGAACTTCTATAATAGGGTAAAGTACAGGTTTCTATGACAACACTGGGAAGGGAATATAACTCATTTTGGGGAGTCAGGAAAGGACTTCTGGAGGAGGTATCATCTAAACAGGGACCTGAAGGATGAGTAGGTAAAGGGTAATGTTCCATGTATGAACATAGGCCAGGAAATGAGAAAGAGAATGACTTGTTTGGGGGAACTGAAAGTAGTTGAATATGTCTGGATTCTAGATTGGAGGTGAGTGTGGGTGGAGGAGTGAGCAATACAAAGTCAGTGTGGTAACTGGGGTTATACCAGGATGAGCGCTTTATTCCTGTTAAGGAGTTTTGACTTTATTTAGGGAGCAAGAGGAAGTTATTGCAGAGCTTTAAGTTGAAAACAGACACTTCAGAATGATTACTCTGGTTGCAACGTGGAGAATAATGTGAGAGCAGAAAATTTGGAGGCTTGGAGAGGAATTCAGAGGCCATGATAATAATAATACAGGTATGAATTGATGGTGGCCCACACTGAGGTTAGTGAAAATTGGAGTTAGGAGCTATTTAGGAGGTAAAGTTGTTAGAATCTGATGATTATTCAGTTGGGAGGTGAGGAAGAGGAAATCTAGGGTAGTGCCCAGCATCATGGCTTAATCTTCTGAGTTCCAGGCAGTGACTAAGACTAGCACAGAAGAAGGCAGGAAGGGATAGGTCATCAGAACTGAGGTACCTGTTAACTGATCAGTTGCTAGGATTCAGCTACAGGGGCAGAAGGAGATCATCAGTAAGTATGGCCTTATTTTAAGTTTTCTGAAAGTTATGTCCCATACCCTGGGAAGAGGAGAGCCTGCAAATGTGAAGTAGCTCCTCTTACCCTGGGGGTCAGTGGGCAGAAAATAAAGCAGTTTCTAAGAGTTTAAAGATTTTCTTCAACTTGAGGGCAAAGCAATAAAGAATGTTTATATACCCCAGAAAACAATGGGGTGAATCCCATGAGACTTTACATGGTACAAAAGAAAAGTGAATTCTTATCTGAGATATTTTTATCAAAAACAAAGCCCTCGCTGGTTTTGCTCCGTGGATAGAGCATCAGCTCACAGACTGAAGGGTCCTGGAGTCAATTCCAGTCAAGGGCACATACCTCAGTTTCAGGTTTGATCACAGGACCTGGTCAGAGAGGCAACCAATTGATCTCTCTCTCTCTCTCTCTCTCCCCCTGTCTCTCCCTTCCACTCTCTCTAAAAATCAATGTAAAAATATCCTCAGGTGAGGGTTAACAAAAAAATTCTATATCAGCAAATTTGCCTCCAATAAGAAATTGTAACCTTTTTACTAGGATAAAAGCCTCTTGCTCATAAATGTACATCAGTTGTTCATACTTTCTCTTTAAGCTTCTCAGTTCTAAGAGAGTTGAATTAGTGATGAAACCCACTTTACAATACCGATATCCCAAATTCTACTTCTTAGAATAGTGAAATATTAGCAGCAACCACTGTGTGTGTGTGTGTGTGTGTGTGTGTGTGTGTGGGTGTGGGTGTGTGTGGGGATACTATATACATAACAGCCCCAATTGAGACATATTTGACATTGGGGGTCTAGAGTTAAAATTATGTCAAACACAGAGAGCCAAATAACTTTTCCATTTGGCTTCTTCTTCAGGCTGGTAGGTGGGTTCTGGAGACAAGATGACTACTTTAGTTGAAGAAAGGATTTATATAGGGTAGTGCCTTGTAGGCCTTAGTAGGCCGGACTGCAGAGTCTTCAATAATAAACTGAGTGTGAATTTTCCTATGAAAGTTACTAACAAGCTCCTCAAAATTTTGGGCAGCAAAATGATAGCTTTCCATAATATATTTATTGATATTTACATGTTAGATACTATTCTAGTGCAGGGATTCAACATCAAGTAAGACAGTGTCTTCATTATTACCAAGTTCGCAGTTTAATGGAGACAGACAAGTAGACAGGCATCTATAAAATACTATTACTGTTTATAATCACTCAAAAAATAAAATACTAAAGATATATGTCTAACAAAACATATCCAGGACATGTGTGAGAAAACTATAACATGCTGATGAAAGAAATCAAAGAAGATTACCTACATGGAGTGACATACTGTCTTCATTGATTGGAAGACTCAAGAGTGTAAAGATGCAATCTCTCTAAATTGATATGCAGATTTAATGTACTCCATATCAATATACCAGTAAGATGTTTATGTAGATATAGATTAGATTATTCTAAAATTTATGAGGTAAGGCAAAAGAACTAGATCAATAAAACAATTTTGAAAAAAGCAAAAATAGTTGGAGGAACCAGTCTACCTGATTTCAAGACTTATTGAGTTACAGTAATCAAGATTGTGTGTTATTGGTGGAGGGATAGAAACATAATCAATAGAATAGAATTGAGAACCTAAAAACAGATACACACAAATATGCCCAACTTATTTTTTAAAATATGTTTTTACTAGAGGCCCGGTGCATGGGGGAATGGGCCTAAGCTGGCGGTTGGACATCCTTAGTGCTGCCATGGAGGCTGTAGAGGCTCCTGCCACCACCACTGCGCTCGCCAGTCGTGAGTCTGGCTTCTGGCTGAGTGGCACTCCCCCTATGAGAGCACACTGATCACCAGGGGGCAGCTCTTGCATTGAGTGTCTGCCCCCTGGTAGTCAGTGCATGTCATAGTGAGCTGTTGAGCGGCCTTAGCATATCATTAGCATATTATACTTTGATTGGTTGAACGGCTGACTGGCCAATTTGGCACTTAGCATATTAAGCTTTTATTATATAGGATTGACTATAGAGAGAGATGAAAGGAAAGGGAGAGAGAGAGAGAGAGATAGAAAGAGAGAGTGAGAGAGAGAGAGAGACATTGATGAGAGAGCAATATTGATCAGCTGCTTCCTGCATGGTTCCTACCAGGGATTGAGCTGGCAACCCCGGGCATGTGCCTTGACTGTGAATTGAACAGCAACCACTTGGTGCATAGGATGACATTCAATCTACTGAGCCACACTGGACAGGCATGCCCAATTTATTTTTGACAAAAATTAAAAATAAATTCATTGGCAAGCTACTGACTGGGAGAAAATATTTGTAAACCACATATCTGACAAAGGACCAATACTCAAAAAATATAAAAATTGCTTAAAACTCAACTACTTAAAAAATCCAATGAGAAAAATCCATGAAGAGATATTTCACTAAAAATGATATACAGGAGACTATCACTCCACACCTAAAACAACAACCATAAAAACAAAAACATCTAGTGTTGGTGAGGATGCAGAGAAACTAGATTGAATAATTCATACATTGCTTGTAGGAATGTGAAAAATCATAGCCATTCTGGAAAATGTTTTGGCAGCTCCCTAAAACAAAAACTAAACATACAGCAACCATATGGTCCAGCCATTATATTTTCTCAAATTTTTATCCCAAAGAATAGAAATGTTATTTTCATTCAAAAATCTTTAAATGAATATTCATAATAGCTTTATTCATTAAAAAAAACTCTGAACAATCCAGATGGTTTTACTAAGTAAGTGATTGAATAAACAATGGTGCATTCACTCCATGGAGTATTATCAGCAATAAAACATTGGACTGTTGATATATGCAACAACATGGGTGATTTACCAGAGAATTATGCTGAATGAAAAAAAGTCAGTTTCCAGAGGTTATACACTTACAACATAATTTAAATAACAATCTTGAAATAAAACTATAGAAAGGGAGAAGAGATTAGTGGTTGCTGGAGGTTAAGAAGGGTATATGGGTAGGAAGGAAGTGAATGGCTATTATAGGAAAATATGAGGAATCCTTGTGATGGAACTCTTCTATATCTTGACTATATCAATATGAATAGGCTCTAGTATTATAGTATGGTTTTTTACCATTAGGAAAGCCAGGTAAAGGGTACATGGATTATCTCTTGTCTCTTTATTATGTTTTATGACTATATGTGAATATATAATTATCAAAAGTAAAAATTTAATTAAAAAAATTAAACTGTTTTTAAGATTGAGTTATCCTAGAGGCAATAGGGGAGAAAGGCATTCCAGGTAGGTGAAAAATGAACTGAAACTACATCAGCAAAGCTGGAGTGCAGAGTGTGTGTTGAGTAGGGAATAAGGTTGGAGGGGTCAATCAAGGCCAAATTATAAAAGTCATATTTTAAGGAATTTGAAATTTTTCAAAGTTAACAAGAGTATTTGAGGAATTTTAAGTAGCAGAGTGATACAATCAGATTTTTGTTTATAGTGATAATTGGAGTATGACTAGAAATGTAGTCAATAGACAGGAGCTGGCAGATGGGGGAAATGTGAGATTAAATGTTTAGAGGTGTTGATAAGGTATAAAAATAGGGGTAGTGAGAATAAAGAGTAAGAAAAGGTAGGAAGATGCAATTTTGGGGTAGAGATCAGGATTTTACTTTAAGAGGTAGAATAGTTTTAGAAGACAGCAAAGAACTGGATTTGGAATAAGTAAATTGATGAAATAGAGTGGAGAGTCAAAGGACTGTGGTCAGCTAAGTAGTACACTTGGACATCAGATTCATCTGGAACCTAGAATAATGGCAGATCTAGAGAAGAAAGGAGGGTAATATTGCCAGGTGCCCAAATACGTAATAAATGTGACTAGTAACTGGAAAGTCAATAATAACAATGACAATGGAAAGAGTGGGAGTTACAGATAGGTGCTATAACCCTTAAAGGAGGTGTTTTTCTATAAAGTGGGAGGAGTAATAATCTGAAGGCAGCAATATTGAGCAAGAAAAATAGAATTTTTATTCCTCTTATCATATGGGCAGTGAGGCAATGAGTAATTTAGGGTTGAGAGGTGGAAACAAGCAAGTAGAAGGAGTGTTTGGGGGGAAAGGTGGAAAATCAAGGATAGCTTACAAAGAGCGAGAATCCTAGAGAGTAACATGAGAAGGGCCAAAGGACTTGTCAATAATGGAAGGGATGATAGGTTTGCGCGCAGAGACACAGAACCGAATGGGGTGAAAATAGAAGAAAAGACACATAACCAGAAGGGCTAGCATTTTGGAAAGTGGTGAAGGATGACAGTCAGTGACAGGCATGGTTGAATTAACTGGCCATGGTTGAATCAAATGGCTTTTAGACTGGCAGAGCCATTAGGTCCTGGTGATGTCTGAGACAGGATGACATGTTGTTTGTGTCCTGGTCAGTGATTGCAGTGCAGCCTTCAGAAAGCAGTTGGTATCTGTTCAGTAAAGTCCAATCCAAAGGATGAGATTGGAAAGAATTTCCAGCATTGGCAAGACTCGGGTTTTGGTAGAGAAGGTTGATGTGGTCAAGTTCAGGCAGGCCTACTTCTAACATTCATGGGACCTGGAGCAAAAAGACAAATAAAGGTCCCAGCCTGTGTTTCACCCCCTTATCTTCATAGCCCTGGCTTTGTTCTGTAACAAGAGGAGTCCTGGGATTCCCCAGCCCACACATCCAAGCTTTGTCCACTAAATCCTGGCAGCTGCCTCTTGGCCGCCATTCAGGTCTAGAGGAGAGGACACTGTTGGCCCAGCCCTTGCTCAGGAGGACTGTTCTGGGAAAAAGTCCAGGCAGGCTTTGAAATGAGTTCCACGCTATTGGTTAGACAAGGAATTCTGAGGTTCTGGGCAACTAGACTCTTGTCTAGATAGGGGTGAATATGGGCAGCAGATTGGCATGTTCTCCTGAACCCCTTGCCCCTTGGAAAAGGCACAACCAGATGATGGTCAGAAAGGGGCCATCGAAATGACAGACACAGTTCTGGACACATGGGCCTGAGTCTAAGAGTGGCACTGGGTTCAAGTCAAGATGAAGTGATGTTCTTGAGGTCTTTTGGCCTGAATAAAGCGCAGCATGTGTCAGAAGGCAGTGACATGTTTAGAGCCATTCCTTTACCCTTCTTCCTCCTCTCCAGTTTCATCCTCCAGAGGTAACCAATGTAGATGGATGAAGCATTCTTCCATTTGTTGTTCAAAAATTGCTTTTTGTTATTCTAAAGATATCATGGATACACTTATCAGCTGTTGTACATAGATATACAACATATTTTAAATGGTAATCTAATTTTTTTTTAGTTATAGAGTTACTGTTACTTATTTAGCTAATATTAAGGTTGTTTCTAAGTTTTTTCACTATTATAAGCAATGTTGAAAATTACCCTTTTATTTAACATATACTTATTGAGCACCCACTGTTCCAGGAATTATTTTGTCACTGGAAATACAAGCAATGAACAATGATGGCAAAAATGGAGTGTACGTGCCACTGGAACAAGTCGGGCCATAAAAATAATTAAATTGTATAGAATATCAGATGAGGGTAAGTGCTACAAAGAAAAATAAAATGGGGAAAGGTGTTGCAATTTTAAATAAGGTGGTCTAGGGAAATTAAGGAGGTGAGGGGACAGAGGCAACAAATGCTGAAAAGAATATGTTTCAAGCAGAGACCAGTAGTGATTCTCTTTATGTCCTTGGGTTAATATTCACATAAAATAGATTCTTAGATGTGTCATAGCTGGGTCAAAAGCCATGCACCTTTTAAATGTAACTAATTTATTAAATTGTATAAGCTGCCTATAGATGTTGGAGATTAAACCTTTATCAGTGATAACATTTGCAAATATGTTCTCTCATACAGTGGGGTTTCTTGTTGTTTTATTGATGGTTTCTTTTGCTGTGAAGCTTTTTATTTTGATGTAGTCCCATTTGTTTATTTTCTCTTTAGCTTCCATTGCCCTAGGGGTAGTATCAGTGAAGAAGTTCTTTTGGCATATGTCTGAGATTTTGCTGCCTGTGGATTCCTCTAGTATTTTTATGGCTTCCCGTCTTATGTTTAAGTCCTGTATCCATTTTGAGTTTATTTTTGTGTATGGTGTAAGTTGGTGATCTAGTTTCATTTTTTTGCATGTATCTGTCCAATTTTCCCAACACAATTTATTGAAGAGACTGTCTTGACTCCATTATATGTTCATGCCTCCTTTGTCAAAAATTAATTGAGCATAGTGGTTTGGGTGGATATCTGGATTCTCTATTCTATTCCATTGATCTATATGTCTGTTCTTGTGCCAGTACCAGGCTGTTTTGAGAACAGTGGCTTTGTAATACAGCTTGAAATCTGGTATTGTGATCCCTCCTACTTTATTCTTCTTTCTCAGGATTGCTGTGGTTATTCAGGATCTCTTTTTATTCCAGATGAATTTTGAAGAGTTCTTTCTAGGTCTGTGAAATATGCCATTGGTATTTTAATGGGGAGTGCATTGAATCTATAGATTGCTTTGGGTAGTATGGACATTTTAATGATGTTGATTCTACCAATTCATGAACATGGTATGTTCTTCCATCTGTTTACGTCTTCCTCTATCTCTTTTTCAAGTGTCCTGTGGTTTTCTGCGTATAGGTCTTTTACCTCCTTGGTTAAGGGTGGGAACAACATAATCACAAGAGTCCTTGAAAAAGGGAGGCAAGAGGGATGATCAAGCAGAGACTGTGGGAACAGGAGCAGTGGTCAGAGAAGAGGAAAGAGAGCTGTACACTGCTGGCTTTGAAGATAGAGGAAGGGGTCGTGAGTCGAGGAATGCAGCTTGCCTCTGGAATCCTGAAAAGAAAAAGCGTTCTGCCACAGAGCCTCCACAAGGAACCTGAGCTCTCTAGGAGCCCACCAAGAGCCCCCGTGTTAGCATACACTCAGGGATGGCTGAAGTGAGCTTATTATGAGTAACAAAAGATATCCTTTTACTCCTATCACTCAGGAAATTACAAGGGTTTCAAAAATTTTTGTGTCAGGAACTGGGAAAAAAGACTGAAAATATATTTCTTATTATAGTTACAATATCACAAGCAGCTATAGAAATCAAGTAATAATTATTTTTCTTAAAGTTTGGTATCTGGCAAAATAAAATAGAAAAAAATACTATTCATGTGAGCTCTAGGAATCTTGCTAAGTGTGTTTTGTTTGTTATTTCCAGTCATTATGTGTTAAATTAATAGCATGGGTCACTGGAACTATCAAACTAAAAAAATTCCATACATTGAATTCAGGAAAGTAGAGAGCTACCAAGACATCATGCATGGAATCACGTGCCTAAGACTTCCCTGGATGTTAGCAGGTTTAGAGAGCTGAGACTAGAGCTTGTGCCTCTTCATTGGTGATGCAAGTTCACCTGTTATTGACTTATTGTCTCTCAGCTCTGAATCCACCCTGTATTGTCATGCTTGAAATGGATTTTGTAATAATTTCTTCACTTCCCGGCACCATGTTAAGGTTTGCCAGTAAAGGCAAAGAGGAAACCCTCTAGGCAGGGGCTTTCCTTCCTGGTTCAGATGTGCTTTTCTGTCCTTGTTTCTGTGGTGTTTGGACATCCTGCTGCAGAAGTGCCAGTGGAGGTGCTGGGCCAGTACGTTTCTGTGGTCCCAACGGCAGGCAGCTTCCTGGAAAGCTGGCTTCTCTGTGAGGTAAACAGCATCCCTGTGGGTGGCTTCCAGGTGAGGCCTGTGGGTGCCTCTGACAGCTTCCCAGTGAGTGTCACAGCTGCCTCTGCTGGCGGCTGCCATTGGCAACCAGGGGTGGTTCCCTGCACCCCAGCCTTGGCCCTCTGACTGCAGAACAGCTGTGGCCTCAGGCAGTCCAGCAACTTCTCTTGCATCCCATAGGCTACCCCACAGCCTCTAACCAGGTCTGCTAGCCATCCTTGGGGAGGGGCCCCTTCCTTCTTTGGGTTCTCTCACTCAGACCTAGGGTGATCTTTAGAGTTCCCTTTCATCCCTGTTTGGTAGCTGATCCCCTGGAAATAGTCCATAATTCTCCATGTTAAAACTTTCCTATTCAAATTACTATGGGGTTTCTGCATCTTGACTGGCCTTTGATATTAGGACATGAAGCCAAGGAAAGAACTAGATAGTGTTCCATGTGGGCCTAAGTTCACACATTAACTGCACTTCCTTTCAGAATCCTCATCACAGTGTTGTTTCTTTCGGATATATATTTTTTGTTCTGGCTTGGGGTTTGATGTTGCTTACAAACATTTCCTGAGTACATTTTGTGTACTTGAGAACTAATCAGAGTATCTGAAAGCAGTGCCTAATGAACAGTGCATGCACACACATGAACACACACACACACAGACACACACACACACACACACACACACACACACACACACACACTTCATCAGGAATGAGATAATAGGCTCTAGACTCAACTCTGACCCTGACTCTGAGAGTAAAAGAGAGTGTCAGAGAGAAATCACTCTGAGCTTTTCTCTTACAGAGTTTGATTAGACAGAGTTAAGATATTTTCTGCTCAAAGGTTCTATGAAATTGGACCTAAGTGGTATGAACATTCAAACAATAAAATGTTGCTGAAAGTTTTGAAGCATAGATCCTGGGGTGGAGAGAGACACATGTGGCCCTGAGACATAGAGCATAACCATTGAGAATGAGATGAGCCCTGGCTGGTGCAGCTCAGTTGGCTGGGCCTTATCCTGTGCACTGAAAGTTTGCTAGTCTGATTCCCGGTCAGGGCATGTGCCAGGGTTGTGGGCTTAATCCCCAGTAGTGGGTGTGCAGGAGGCAGCAGATGGCTGTTTTGCTCTCACATCGAAGTTTCTATCTCTTCTCCCTTCCTCTCTCTCTAAAAATCAATAAAAAGTATGTTTTAAAAAAGAGAATGAGAAGAGATGTTTTAAGCTGCAAGTTATTCTCATTGGGCCAAAGGCAGGGAAATCTAGAAAAGTCCTCTCATCACAACAGTGACAGATAGAAGCCATTTCTAGGCAGCTACATAGCCAACATTTTGTTTAGAGTTGGAGTGGTTTACAAAAACACATGGAAACAGGTGTAAAGTTACATAAGTATTGTTGATAACTCTTTATTTTAAAGTCTGAGTTAAACAATTGCAGATTGAAAGACTGGGATTTTATTTTTAACAGTCCTGCATTTTACAATAAACAGATCAATGTGAGTTAGACTAGTTCAATATTTTTTTTAAATCAGCTGATTATGAAGAAAAGCCAGGAAAACTATCAATAAAAAGATTGTGTGCAGTAATTATTCTGGTTAGTTAATGGCCTTGGACCTAGAGAATCACTTCTAACCAAGACAAAGAAGAAAACAGGATGGACTATCACTTCTGAGAGGAGGTTAAAAAAGACGTTGGCTTCTGTCTTCTCCCTCTCTCTCCGTCTCTCTCTTGCTTGCTCTGAGGAAGTCAGCAGCTGCGTGGGCTGCCCTAAGGAGAAGCACCCGGGACAAGGAACCGAGGGCAGCCTCTGCCCAACATTCGGTGAGAATCCAAGGCCGAGAGGCTCATGCAAGCCTGAATGCAAGTCCTGCATGTTTTTCTCACTCAAGTGTAAAGATGAGACCACAGCCCACACCTCGGTCGCAGCTTTTTAAGAGCCTCTGAGGCAGGTTTGCCTAACTGAGTTGTGCCAAGATACCTGACCCACAGAAACTGAGACAAAATAAATGCTTGTCGTTTTAAGCCACTAAGTTTGGTTATGCAGCAATAGAAAATTAATATCCATGTCTAAAAATAGCGTGTTAGTTTACTATGGCTGCTCTAATAAATTGCCACAAATTTGGTAGCTTAGAACAACAGAAATTTATTCTCTCACAGTTCTGGAGGCCAGAAGAGTGAAATCTTTATCACTGGGCTAAAATCAGGGTGTGAGGAGGGCTGCACTCCCTCTAGAAGCTCTGGAGACAGTCCTCTTCTCTTCCAGTTTCTGCCAACATTCTTTGTCTTTTGACCACATCACTCCAGTCTTTAAGGACAGCTCCTTTAGATCTCTCTGCTTCATCTTCAAATTGGCTTTATCTGTGTGTGTGCCTGTGTGTGTGTGTGTGTGTGTGTGTGTGTGTGTGTGTGTGTGAGAGAGAGAGAGAGAGAGAGAGAGAGAGAGAGAAATCTCCCTCTGCCTCCCTTTGATAGGATACCTGGGTTGCATTTAGGGGCCCCTCAGATTTCCCTGTCTCAAGCTCCTTAGCTTAATAACATCTCCAAAAATGCTTGTTCCAGGTAAGGTAACATTGATAAGTTCTGGTATTTTGGACATGGATATCTTTTGTGGGGCCATTTTCAGTCTACCACAAATAGCTAACATTTAAAAACTCTTATTATGCTCTAGATTCCATTGTAAATACTTTATATGTATTTTTATTGACATGCATTTTATTTACATGAGGTATCATTCCTCATTTATGTACAAAGGAGCTGAGTCTCAGAGAATTTCATGACTTTAACTATGTCACACAGCTAATAAGCAGTGAAGCCAGGTGCACCCAAGCAGTCTGACCTCCGAGCTTGTACATCTAACTGCTATGTTGTATTGCCTCCCTATAGGTTCATATGCTTAACCCAAGTAATTAGAAAAGGGAATACTATATATTTTACTGCATGCAATATACTCAGTGACTTCTTATTAACATTGTGTCTTTTGCTATCTTAAATCCTTAAGTTAAAAGAACTCTTTCAATTATTCTTAAGGAGAGACACTTGAACTGAGAGGACCTTACTTAACATTCAGAATGAAAATCCTTTTGCCTATTGAAGATAGACCAAGTAACTCAGCTTTCATAGAGAATGGATCCTGAACTAGGTCTATTCCTCTTTGGATGTGCCACAGAAACAGTCTCTGTGGTGGAGGATCTGAAGAGCTGGAATAGCTCAAACCTCATTCTTTTGTGCAAAGCTCTCTAGGAAAACTGAAGTCTTTGAACACTTACCAGCACTTCTCCATCATTTGTTTTTGGTGGATTTATTTTTATCTTTCCTGGCGATAGTGGGTCTAGAGATGAAATATGAATGGAAAAAAGAAGAAGATGAAGAGGTTATGCTTGCATTGATCAATTCAAAATGAGAATGTATGTAATGGATTCCAGATTAGGTTCTGCTTAACATTTGTTATGTTATTCCAACAATTTGCTTATTTTCTATGTATGATCTGGTAGTCTAAAAATTCCAGATCACACAGAAACTCCAGCCCTGTGGCTTATGAATCTCTTTTCCATATGTTTCTTTATGGAAGTAGATTCCAAATTTAAGAAAGTAATGGTTGGAGGCCTCAGAGCAAGTCTTGAGCTTTTGCTTTCATTGCCACTGCATTAATGATGGCATGACCATCCCTTCCTCAATGTGACATGCCTGAGCAGGTATACAGATGGTTAAAGGAGTAGGGAGATGGAACTCAGATGGCAGATGGTGATGGCTTGTCATGGTTCCAACCACACTTTGAACATTCTGTTCCCCCTCAGATTTATATCACTTCAGATGGCAACCTCATTTGGAGGTGAATTGTTCTTTGCTGTTTTTTGTTTGTTTGTTTGTTTTTCATGTTGGAGTTGACCTCATGCCTGGCACTGTGTGAAATGTATTGGCCTATTTTCTGTCCCAGGGATGACAGAAGCTTTTTGGTACTTAGTGTATGCTTTGCCATATTGATTTTAGAAAATAATGCCTGAAGAGATCCTCTAATTGTGTTGAGATTACTCAGTCGTTGGCACTATTCTATTTACCTCAGAGCAGTATCTCTCCAAGGACAGGCGCTTCATAGATAAAGGAATTCTAGAGTCAAGTGACTTGGGATGCTTCATGGTAGAAAGTGTTTTGAGGGCAAATGAAGTAGAGAATGTTGACATCCCCATTATCTCTGTAGCCAACATGTTGATACTCATACTTTCTCCCTTCATCACCTCTTTGAATATAGCCTTGGTAGATGTTTCTGGCATGTTGGTAGCTTCCCACCGTAAGCTCTCTTCTTTACCCAAGGACTTCCTTCAGCACCCTGGGAGCTTCTCTGAGCTCCTGCAGTGCAACATAAGGGTGGGATTATTTGTGCCCTCAAGACAACTCTCAACCACTGAGAGGTCATCCTCTGTGGAATAATTTTGAAGCCACATTACAGTTTCTCAGAGAGTTTCCAGTAGAATTGAGCTCCAGTTACTCACATAGTAACTTGTTCATTAACATAAGCTATAGGACTGTTCCCATTTCCCTATCTCAGTTTTCCCTGAGTCGCTTGTGTTCCCTATTTTTGCCTCTGACCAAAACTACCTACCCTCAGAGTTTTGTCTGAGCGTTGGCTTTTGGAAGACCTCTCCTGTGGATAGTCCTAATACATAAGTTTGAAAAGTCCTGGAGTAGAGAAATTCATTTAATCCTTTTTCCTAAATTTACTCCATGTATATTTCTTTTTACTTTAAAATTCTGTGTATCTAATATTCTTCACAATATAATTCCTGGATTACTTTGGTTCCTGGTGCTATCTGAGAGAGATGTTTCTTAATAGGGAGAGTCCACAGATTCCCTTTCAGAACTTACTTTTGTTTACCCTTGGCAAAACCCCAAAGTCAGTAGTCTGCAAGTTGAGTTGACTCATTTTATCAATGGAGAAACTAAGACCTAGAGTGGTGAACTGTCATCTGGCTCAAACATCTGAGATTTCATAGGAAGTATGCAGACATTATTTAGCCCAAGGATAAGTAACTATGGCTTATGGGCAAAACTCAGCCTGCTGTCTATTTTTTATAGCATGCAAGGTAAGAACAGTTTTACATTTGTAAATGGTTGAAAAACATTTAAAAAAAATAATATTTCATAACAAATGAAAGTCAATGTGAAATTCTAACTTTAGTGTCTATAAATAAAGTTTTATTGGAACACAAATATACCCATTTGTTTATGCACTGTCTATAGTAGCAATGGCAGAGCTGAGTAGTTGTAACAGAGACTGTATGATCCACAAGCCTAAGATATTTACTGGCTGATCCCTTACAGAAAAAGTTGGCCAGTCCCTAATTTAGATTCTTAAAAAAATGAAAAGAATTGCATAAGTCCATATGCATATCAGCATCAGTCAATAGATGGTAGCACATAAGTCAGAGAGTTGGGAGTAATGCTTGGGAATTCTATTTCATGAAACACTGTAACAAGCTTCAGTGGATTTTGGACAAATGATACTGCATCTTTTTTTAAAAAAATATATATTTTATTGATTTTTTACAGAGAGGAAGGGAGAGGGATAGAGAGTTAGAAACATTGATGAGAGAGAAACATCAATCAGCTGCCTCCTGCACGCCCCCACTGGGGATGTGCCTGCAACCAAGGTACATGCCTTGACCGGAATCGAACCTGGGACTCTTGAGTCTGCAGGCTGATGCTCTATCCACTGAGCCAAACCAGTTAGGATGATACTGCATCTTTAAATATCAGTGTCCTTATTTATAAAATGGAGGGACTGGACTGAGGCTTCTTAAACTCTATTAATGTTTTAACTGTTTTCTTAGATTCTGTATTTGCCTATTTAGCACTCACTAATCAATCACAGGGTCAAACTAATGGCCAGAGTTTTTTATAACTCCCATGCAATCCAGTTTTTGCAGGTGTGCAAAAATTATATTACAGATTCTCCAACCTATCCCCAATCAACTCCTTTAACTATCACCAAAGCACTATTTCCCCTTCCTAATCACCCAGGGCCAGGTACCAGACAACTAGAGATCACCTCTTATAACCCAAAGGCTGCCAACATTATTCAAACTTGCCAATCCTAAGCTACTTTTCCTTCCTCGCCTTTCCTCGTCCATGACTAACAAGCTGTAGACCATCTGTCTCCTCTCTCCTGCTTCTGCCTCCTGATCTGCTGTGGTGCTTCCCAGTGGCCCTGCCTGGTGTGCCATGGCTCTCATTCCTAGGGGACTGTGAGTAACAACGCACTTTTCTTTCAGTGGCACTCACTTCTTCGTGTCCTCACTTAGTCACCGCTGTAAACTCAGACTCAGGCACCAACTGTTTAAGCACAAATGATTTCCAGTTCCGTGCAATTGTCTAAGAATTTAATGTGTATGATCCTAGAACATGACTTGTTCCTGGTGTTCAGCCTATGCCACGCCTCCTTTATTGCAGCTCAGTTCCATCACTCCTCATCCACGAACTGTGGGAAAGGAACACATAGGCTGTACCCTGGCCGCACAGGGAGCCTTGGACCATTTCATATGAGTTCTTAGTAAGTCTTGTGGTTTGCCTCCTCATAAATCGAAAGCTGAGATTCAGGAAAGCTTTCTCATCACATCATATGGTTTTCCAGTTGTCTCTCCTCTTTTCACTGCTCCGCGTCCCTCATGTTTTCTATTGACCCCAGTGTGAGCTATGCTGTATTAACTTTTCTAGGTGTTTTCTTTAGTTCTGTCAAGTATGACCATGTCCTTTTCAGAAAGTTGTCTCTCTTCTGGTACCTCCCCACACTGTTGGCATCATCATCTTCCTTTTAAGGATTCTTTCTCTGTGTGGCCCTTAGGAATCAAAATCAGTTAGGACTTACAGGGGAGTGGTGGTGACACTGATGGCAGACCAAGTAGGACACAGTAAGGGTGATGGGGACTATGGTGAACAAGCAACTATATACTCTTTTGACTTCTCAGCTTTGAGTAATTAATGTCACATGAAAATTCTGTCCAGTGGTGACAAAATTTTTCATTTTTTTGAAGAGAAGTAAAAAAATCTAGACTTTTAGATGGTATCTCCAGAATTTTAAATATTTGCAACAAATGCAAATTAAAAAACAAAACAAAATGTAACTGTGAATTTGATGGAGTCTGAAAGCCATCACTGTGCTAAATATGATCTGTGATAAATGGGAAAATTCTTGCAGACTTATCCTTGCTTGTACCTCAATTTATTTCTTGACTTTAGAACTTAGGACTGGCAAACTTTTTGGCCTTTGTTGGCACTTAATTTTCCCATACATCATCTTCTCAGAATCCAGCTTCTTGCTACTCTAAAGGTGAATTAACCAATCTAATGAACTCATTTATTCTAATGGGAATTTTTCCTAGGGTCTTTCCTTCCTTCTCTGTTAAAATGTATATTTTATGAATGAAGTTATAGAGATAATATTCTTAGCAATTCTTCACTAAAGTTGAGGATTTTAAACAGGTAAAAGGGTCAAAAGTCTATGGCAGGCCAGAAAGGGATATTTGGGTATAGTGCAAGTTGACACTTTGTCCTATCTCCCAAATCAGCAAGCTGCCAGTGTCTAGGGCCAGGTCTGAAAGCACTTTGGACCAGTATCATTGTGCTCACGGTTGTATTGTTATCAGTATCAGCACCTGGTAAGGGCTGATTTTATAGAGGACATTAATGAACTTTTGTCAGTTCTTCCTTTCCAAAGTTGAGGGAACTTTTGCTGTTGACAGGTACCATGTTTTTTAAAAAAAACATTTGTTTATACACCTGGTAATTGGTTCTATTTGGCATCTTGCACATCGCCTAAGCACTATTTAGCATATTTAACAAGATTCTCCTGAGCTCTAAAAACCGTTAAATGGAAGATTTAGATTCCATGAAAAGAAGAGGCAGCTGGTGAGACTTGGTCGTATGACAGGTTGAGAGCATATTTTTGGGTTGAGAAGCTCAAAACAGACTTTCTAGTCTTTTCTGCCTATCAACTTGGAAGGCACCACATTGAACCCGCCTTCTTTTCTTCAGCAACACCAGTGAAATGTCTGCTGCTCGCATCTTCTCCTACTGCCCGCAGCACTTACCAGAACCTGCTGAGGAGCCCCAGGGGGTTAGTTGGCCAGCTCCCAGTCAGGCACTGTAAGGTTCTGTTCCAGGACTGCACACATATAACAGCACAGCGGGAGTCACTCCTCTGCCCCAAGGGTTGGTAAAAATTCAATCAGTGAGTTGAAGAGAATGGTGATTTGGCTCCTTATATTACCATTGCCAAGTAGAGTGAGGCTGAAGATTAGCACAAAGTCAAATTTTTAGATGCTTATTTGCAGAATTAATGTATCCTTAGGGGAGTGATGTCTTGACCACCGTGTTAAATTTTATCTTTAGTGAGAGGAAAGTGAAACTGTTTTCATATCTGTTTTGGGTAGTTTTTTTGAGGCTAGCACCACCCTGTGGATAAAGTGGATACAAACTTTTCTTTGGCTTGCATAACAGGCCAACATCGTGTCTCTGGAAACGTGATTTTGGTATCTCCTTGCCTATGTCTTATATCTTTCCTGAGTCATCGCAGAGCAACAGAGAGATAAAAATATTTGTTTTTCAGCAGTGTGATACTGCTCTCAAGAATCTGCTTTTATAAAATAACTGAACTGCATTAAGGAACCTGACAGTGGAAGATTCATGGAGCAGCTTGGTACTAGGCAGAGTGGAAATCAGACCCCTCATTTGGAATCAGCTGATTTGGACTCTGAGAAATGCCAGGAGCAGTTATTGAGGCAATTTCTGACCTTTATTGCCCAAGCGGTGTGGGCTGTATCAAAGAAAAGGAAGAGAAATAAAATCAGGTTGTAGGGTGTAAAATAATTTCATCAAACCACTTTTCCCCCGCTTTGACTCTTTTGGGTGAATGAAGAGGAAAGACGAGAACAATTAGAAACACTCTATTGACTATGGCTGTAGTCCTAATAGCATGGTGGGGGCATGGCTGGTGAACATAAATTTTTTTACCTCCATATTGGCCTTTCCCACACCACTGGCACCAAGATCCCTGGAGAAGGGAAGGCGCCCTTCTCGGATGTTCCTCATTTCTAAATCGGCTGGTAAGCATCTTAGGAGAGGGCTCTGATAAATGGGGAGATAAGGAGAGCTGTTGCTTTTCAAGATCTGGTACCACTCTCAGAAGTGCTAACATTTCCCTCTCTCTGATGAGCTACTAAAGTGATAGGAAAATGTATAGAACAGTTTCTTGCCACCCATCACTATTGCCTTAACACATCCCCTTTACTCTTTCCCATAACCAGTCTTGCTCCTGCAACTGTAGACATTAATATATCTGGAGTTCCAGATTGAAAGAGCTTCTTGTGGTTGAATATGGGCTGATGCCAATCGGGGAGAGTTTCTAGGGACATATTGAGGCGCTGCCCTCTGTAGAAGGCCATTTATCAAACTTAAGTGTGACAAGAAGCTGAGTGAGCCACCTGATATGTGTAGATTTAGAGTTAAATTAGGATTAGAACACAAATAAATAGAGAAGAGCAAGAAAAATCAAAAGTTAGTTCTTGGAACAAATTGACAAACCTTTAGTTAGATGACTGAAAAAAAAAGAGAAGGATTAAGTAACTAAAGTCAGAAATAAAAGTGTGGGCATTATTACCAATGCTACAGAATTTAAAAAGTATTAGAAGAGAGTGTTATAGCCCTGACCGGTTTGGCTCGGTGGATAGAGTGTTGGCCTGTGGACTGGGGGGTCCTGGGTTTGATTCTCATCAAGGGCATGCACCTTGGTTGCGGGCACATTTCCAGTGGGAGGTGTGCAGGAGGCAGCTGATCAATGTTTTTCTCTCACTGATGTTTCTAACTCTCTATCCCTCTCCCTTCCTCCCTGTAAAAAATCAATAAAATATATTTAAAAAAAGAAGAGAGTGTTATAAACTTTTGTACATCAACACATTAGGTAACTTGGATGAAATGGACAAATCCTAGAAATACAAAATCTGTCAAGACTGGATCATGAAAAAGGGTAGAAAAACCTATTCTATGTAACAGATTTATAACAAGTATGGAGACTGAATTAGTAATCACAAATCTCCAAACAAAGAAAAACCCTGGACCTGATGGCTTCTCTGGTGAAATTTAACATTTAAAGAATTAACACTAATTAGTCTCACTTTTCAAAAAAAATGAAGAGGAGGGAACACTTCCTAACTCACTCTATGAGGCCAGCATTTCCCTGATATCAACACCAGGCAAAAGCACTATAAGAAAACTGGAGACAAATTTCCTTATAAATTTTGATGCAGAATTTCTCAAGAAAATACTGGAAAATCAAGTTCAGCAGCATTTTAAAAGACTGATGCACCATGACCAAGTGGGATTTATTCTGGAAATGCAAATGTGATTGAAATGAAAATTGATCAATGTATTACACCACAATAACAGAATTGATACAGAAAAAGCATTTCACAAAATTCAACATTCTTGCATGATAAAAACACTCAGCAAACTAGAAATAGAAGGAAAGTACCTCAACATAATTAAAAGCCATGTATAAAAAAATCTGAAGTGAAAGACTGAAAGCTTTTTCTCAAAAATCAGGAATAATGAAAGGATGCTGGCTTTCACACTTCCATTCAATACAGTGCTGGATATTTTAGCCAGAGCAATTAGAAAAAAAAGTAATAAAGGCATCCAAATGGGAAAGGAAGAAGTAAAATTATCTCTGTTCATAGGTTTTACATACACATACACACAAACACACCTAAAGATGTCACCAAAAAACCTCTTAGAACTAATAAGCAAATTCAGCAAAGGAGCAGAATACAAAATCAACATGCAAAATTAATTGCACATATAGATACTAACAATGAACAGTTTGAAAGAAAATTAAGAAAACAATTCCATTTATAGTAACGTTAAAAAGAATAAAATGCTTAGGAGTTAACCAAGGAGGTGAAAGACTTTAATAATAAAAGCTACAAAACATTGCTGGATGAAATTAAAGAAGACATAATTAAATGAAAAAACATCTCATGTTCATGAATTGGAAAAACATAATATTAAGATGTCAATATTACCCATAGTGATCTACAACTTCAGTGCAACTCCTACCAAAATTCAAGATCCCAATGACTTTTTATTTTTTGTTTTGCAAAAAAAACCAAAAACCCATTCAAAAATTTATATATAATCTCAAAGAATAGTGGCTAGTCAAAATAATCTTAAAAAAAGAAGCAGAAAAAAGTAGGACTAACATTTCCTGATGTCAAAACTTACTACAAAGTTTTGCAATACGCTATTAAGACAGTGTGGTACTAGCATAAGGACATGCACATAGACAAATGGATCAGAATAGAGAGCCCAGAAATAAATCCTTACATATGCATTTAAATGATTTTCAACAAGGATGCCAAGACCATTCAATGGAGAAAGGTCATTTTTATTTTCAACAAATGGGCTGGGAAAACTGATTACCCACATGCAAAAGAATGAATGAAGTTGGACCCTTAGCTAACACCATATAAAAAAATTAGCTAAAATAAGTCAAAGACCTTAACATAAAAGAATTTAAACTATGAAACTTTTAGGAAAAAAGATGGTATAGAACCTTTACAGCATTAAATTTGTCAATGATTCCTTGAATGTAATAACAAAGACATGGCAAAAAAAGAAAAAGTAGACATATTTGACTTCATGAAAATTAAAAATAATTGTGCATTAAAGATATTAACAGAATAAAATGCAATTAAGAAAATGGAAATAAATATTTGCAAGATATATATATAATATATATGATAAACAATTAATATTCACAATATGTCAAGAATTCCTAAAACTCAAAAACTAAAGAGCAAATAACCTGATTCAAAAATGGGTAAAGGACTCGAATAAATATTTATTCAAAGAAGATATGGCCATATAAACAATAAAAATGGCCAATAAGCACATGAAAAGGTGCTCAACATGACTATTTATTAGGGAAATGAAAATCAAAATCATAAAAAAATCACACCACTTTACATCTATTAGGATGACTACTATATTAAAAATACTAACAGCAAATAACAAGTGTTGACATGGATGTGGACACTTGGTGGGGGTGTACAATGGGACAACCATTGGAAAACAATATGTCAGTTCCTTAAAATTAAACATAGAAATACCACATGATCCAGCAATTCCACTCTTGTTCAAAAGAATTGAAAGCAGGGTCTTGAAGAGATATCTGTCCACCCATGTTCATAGCAGAATATTTACAATAGCTAAAATGTAAAAGTAACCCAAATGTCCACTGATGGATGAATGGATAAGCAAAATGTGGTATATCCATACAATAGAATATTATTTACCCTTAAGAAAGGAAGGACATTTATGCAAATGCTACAACATGGATAAACTTTAAGAGCATTATGCTAAGTGAAATAAGCCAGTCACAAAAGTTAAATATTGTATAACTAGTAGCCCTGTGCATGAATCCGTGTGCCAGTAGCTCTCTGCGGGGCTGGCCACTCCATGCCTGCTGCCCAGAGGCTCTCTGCGGCCCAGAGGCTCACCCACCGCTGGGCGCGGAATGCTTGCCTCATCGCCGGGGTGATGACGCAAGCATTCCCCACCCCTCCCGGCCGCTCTGTGCCCACTGCCCAGAGGGCTGGAGTGGAATGCTTGCCTCGTCGCCACGGCAATGAAGCAAGCATTCTGCCAGGCCGCTCACGCTGCCTGCTCTCAGCGGCTGCCCTCCCAGGACTGGGGGACTCTGGTAGGGCCGAGACGACTGGGTGCCGCCATCTTGTGGCTATGGGTGCCGCCTCTTTGTGACAGAGTGATGGTTAATTTGCATATTACCCTTTTATTAGATAGGAGGATTCCAATTATATGGGGTACCTAGAGTAGTCGAATTCATAGAGACAGAAGTATAATGGTGTTTGCCAGGGACTGGGGGGAGGGGTAATGGGAGTTATTGTTTAATGGTTATAAAGTTTCAGTTTTGCAAGATGAAAAGAATTCTGGAGATAGATGATGGTGATGGCTGCACAACATAATTATAATTAATACCACTGGACTATATACTTAAAAGTGGTTAAGACAGTACATTTTATGTTATGTGTACTTTGCTACAATAAAAAATGTTAATGGATGGCCCTGGCTGAGTGGCTTAGTTGGCTGGAACATCATCCTGTACACCAAAAGGTTGAGAGTTTGATCCTTGGTCAGGGCATGTATGAGAGGCAACTGATTGATGTTTCTCTCTCACATCAATCTCTCTCTGCCCCTTCCTCTCTTTCTAAAACCAATAAAAAACATATTCTTTGGTGAAGATTAAAAAAATAATAGTTAATAGACAATCTGAACAGACCAATAACAAGTTAGGAGATTGATCAAAACTCTCCCAACAAAGAAAAGTTCAGGACGGTGGCTTCACTAATAAATTCTACCTAGCATTTAACCAAGAATACCAATCCATTTCAAACTTTTCCAAGAAATTAAAGAGGAAGGAACACTTCCAACTGGCTTCATAAGGCTTGCAATACCCTAATACCAAAGCTAGGCAAGGACATTACAAGAAAAGAAAATTACAAGCCAATATCCCTGATAAACATACCATAGATGCAAAAATCTATGATAAAATTCTAGCAAAACAAATTTAACAGCACATTAAAAGTATCATACACCATGGTCAGGTGGGATTCCAGGGATACAAAGATGGTTCAACATATGTAAGTCAATCCATATATTACATCACATTAACAAAGTGAAGGATAAAAATCATATGAACATTTCAGTTGATGCAGTAACATCATTTATCAAAATTCAACATCTTTTCATGATAACGCTCAACAAATTAGCTATGAAAAGGAGTGTACCTCGACATATAAAGGCCATATATGACAAGCCCACAGCTGACTTTATACTCAGTTGCCAGCTTTTCCTCTAAGATTAGGAAAAATGTGCCTATTCTCATTACTTCTATTAAACATAGTACTGGAAGTCTTGGCAGATTTAGCCCAGTAAAAGAAATAAAAGGTATCCAAATCAGAGAGGTAGAAGTAAAATTGTTTCTGTTTGCCAATGATATGATTTTATACAGGGTGTCCCAAAAATGCATACAGACTTTAATAGCTAATAGCTCAATTTTGAAAATGAAATGTATTTTAATAAAATCTACCTTTATAATTATTCAAAGTGTGTGTATACAATTTTTGGGACACCCTATATATAGAAACCCATAAAGACTCCACCAAAAAAAAGCATAAAAACAAATAAGTGAATTCAGTCAAGTTGCAGGGTACAAAATCAACATACAAAAATCAGTTGCATTCCTATACACTAACAATGTCTTATCTAAAAAAGAAATCAAGGAAACAACCCCATTTACAATATCACAAAAAGAACAAAAATATTTAGGAATAAATTTAAGCATGGAAGTAAAAGTCCTGTTTACTGAAAACTGTAAAACACTGATGAAACTGAAGAAGACACAAATAAATGGAATTGTAGAACCTACAAATTCAATTCAATCTCTACAAAAATTCCAATGGCATTTTTTACATAAATAGAAAAAAACAATCCTAAAATTTGTATAGAACCACATGAGTCACCAAATGGTTCAAGCAATCACGAGCAGGAAGAACAAACTGGAAGCATCACACTTCCCAATTTCAAACTGCATTTAAAGCTGCAGTGATCAAAAGAATATGCTGTTGGCATAAAAAGAGACATAGATCAGTGGAACAGAATGGAGTCCATAATTAAACCCAGGCATACACGGTCAACTATGTTTTGAGAAAGGCCTCAAGAATACACAATGGGGGAAATAGTCTCTTCAATAAGTGGGTTTTGGAAAACTAGATATTCAGATGCAAAAGAATGAAATTGGATCTTTATACCACAGATTAAAATCAACTCAGAATGGGTCAACTCAAACCACTTAAATGTAAGACCTGAAACCATACAATTCCCAGAAGAAAACATAAGGGAAAAGCTCTTGACATTGGCCTGACTCTGGAGAAAACTAAAAGGAAAGAAGAGAATGATGTAGAAGATTCTTCTATAATCTAGGTGCCACCAGCCCCCGCCCCCCCATCCCCCCCCCCACCCCCCCCCCCGCCACCGCCACTCTTTGATATTAGCTAAGATTGCCTTTCCTGCCATCCTCCCCATTCCAGGTTTTTCTTCTTTTCCTGAGAATTTTTGCAAATCTTTTCTCCTAGTCACTTCTCCATTCTGTAACTTATAAGGCTGTTGATCTCTGATCCAGCATTGATTTTAACTTGAGCATAATCCTTTCTTTTCTCCCAAAATCTGCTTATAAGAGTCAACACAAGACAACTTGTAGAGGCAAATATCTACAATCATGTGTGGTAGATTTTACTAGCAATTGAAATAAGTGTGTGGGAGCACAGGTTGTAGCACCACTTAGAAAATAAAATAAAATTGAAATTGGCTTCTAAAAGTCCCTTTATCATTCCTACCAACTTGGATTTCAGTGTCTCATCCCATTGCTCAGCTTTCTCTCTTGCTTCCTCTCCCAGATGTGACAAAAATTCCTTTGTATTATGATTTAACGAGCACTTCAGCTCTAGCACTTACTACTCCCCCACAATTTAAACTCTGCATCGCTCAAGATGAATGCGCTCTGCAAAAAAAGGTTGATGTGCTCCAAGTGTCACCCTTTCTTCTCTTGCCTTTCCTGTTAGTTTCTATAGGAGCAGGGACAGAAATATGGAAATTCACTTCCCCAGAAGTAAGAATTATACCTTCACTTTAGAAGACAGGAGGGTAAAGTTGATTTTGGTTTTAAATAACAATTGCAACAAAATCGCCATTATGTTGGTGCCCTACCTTAAAGAGTCTGGGAATGCTAGTTTACGAAAAGGGCCACTGAAAAGGGACTTGAGACCAGGTTCTTATCCTGGTTCTGTTTGTAACTAGTTGAGTGATCTTGGGGAAAGTACCTCGCTGGGTTTGAATGAGTGGTCCCCAAATTTCCTGCCAATTCCATGAGTCTATGCTTTGTTTGAGAGTCTCCCGGTTGCCTGATTCTTTTATAAATGCAGTTGTGGCTGGAACTTCCCCCCTCACAGGTGGGCGAACATACCAACACTCTGGACTGTGCCCCAACCTTTCCTTGGCCAGCTGTCTGGTCAACATCTGCTGTCAATTATAGGGATTTTAGAGGTCAAGCTTTGGAGCCAGACATAGGCATGGATCTTGGTTACTTCATCTCAGAACTTCAGTTGCTTTATTTGCTTTCAGAACCAGCTTCCTTATTTGTAAACTGGGCATGATAATATCTACCTTGTAAGATTGTGTTTAATATAAGAATGCAAGAGAAACACTAAAGTGCCTGGTCTATAATAAGAGCTCAATAAATGGAATTTATGATTACTAATTCATGTCTGTTGTAAAGGGGCTGGGTGAGTGTCATGGCAAACTCATGCTGTGCTCTTTCTGGATCTGCTTGGGCATTTTATTGTGTGTGGTAGAAATAACTCAGTTAACTGTATAGATAACTCCTAAACTGTAGTTTTGTTGAGTGAAAAATATAATCTGAAAGGGAGAACTGAAAGGGTCTAGACAGCAATATTTTTTAAGGCTGTGTGGAGTAAGAAGAAAGTAGATTATGGAAAGAGTTGGGAGGAGAGAGGACTTTAAAAAGGAAAAATAAACACTACCAAGAGGGAATTTGATTCAGTTTCTGCAGTGATGAGCACCATGCACCCTTTTCCCTCTGACTTCATAAATTTTAAGTTTAAATATTTATAAAACTTTATTTAGCACCGAGGAGTAAGATCTGTTTTGGGGATTTATCAAAGTGTGGAGTCCTGCTTCAAGGTGGTTGTAGGTGTAAGAACACAATATGTTAAGGAAATCTACTCAGAACACCTATTTTGAAGATTTTAGGCAGGTTATAATCACTTGGGATAGGGCACTATGTATATCATCTATGCTCTTGATGTTCAAACCTTCCTGGCTTAGGAATCTGCAGGAAAAATGGGACAAGTTTATTTTTATCGTGGACTTTCCCCCATCTGGTCTGCATCCAGCAGGCCAATAATGTAAAGAAATAGCTGGATGGCACAGGCATTGTGAAACAGTGCCCTCTGCTGTTCCTGAGGGAACCATGCAGCTGTGGTCAGATCATGAGGGAAGTGCGCTGCTCTGCTGTCTGCAACCATTAGGACACTGGAGGCCAGCTGCTGGCACCTGTAGCCCATCTCAGCTGTAAATCCTCAGCACAAGCAAGACAGCCCAGCCAGCAGCAGCTTACCTCCCCTACTCTAGTTTCTAGGCAGGCACTGACCCCATGCTGCATATGAATGCTCCCCTCCCACTTCTCCTTGCAAACACAGAAGAGCTCCTATTAGTTTTGCCTCTTAGCAGAAATGATTTTTAAAATACTTTAAAAATTGATTTCAGAGAGCAATGGAGAGGGAGGGAGAAATAGAAACATCAATGATGAGAATCATTGATTGGCTGCCTCCTGCACACCCCACACTGGGAATGGAGCCTGCAACCCGGGCAATCGTAACCTCCTGGTTCATAGGTTGTTGCTCAACCACTGAACCATGCTGGTCATTCAGCAGAAATAATTTTTTTTTTGTTTTTTTGTTATTTTTTAACTAGGTTACCAGTTTTTTATAAAAAATATAACTCAGGAACAGACACATGGAAGAGTTGTGAGGCATGGGGAAAGGGAAGGAGCTTCCATGCCCCATTGGAGCACATCACTGCCCCCAAATCTCCACATGTCACCAGTCTGGAAGGCCCAGTAGGAAGAAGTTTTAAAAGTGATTTTAACCGCTGGACTGTGCCTTTAGAAGACCTCAGCTTCTCAGTATTATAAAATTAAAACATTTAAACCACTTCAAGGAGGCTGTCGTAGAAAACAACTCATTCAAACTTTATACCAGCAAGGGATCAACATATTCTTCTTTCCTTTTCTTTTCTCTTCCTTTCTTCCCCTCTTGCCATCCTCCTCCTCCTCTTCCTCCTTTTTTTTTTTTTTAAATAAAACATCTAAAATACCATGGAATCTTTTATTTTTTTCATCTTTTATTTTCAAAGGCCACAGAATAATTTTCTACAGTAATGATGTTACATGGGGGAAACTGTTTTGCTAACTTTCCCTACCTTCTGGGAACAGGTTAGATTTATTTTTATTTATTTGTATTGCTGGCCCTCCTTACCTTCTGAGCAGATGTCTGGGCTCTGAATTCTCTCTCTCAACTATTGTATTTTGGGTATGACCCCCAAACGCAGTCAGCGTTTTCCTTTACTTACCAACAAAAAGGAGAATTTTGAGGTTTTTAAGCCTGCAGTAGGAATTTGCATTCTCTACAATAACTTTTGAACTGTTTTCTCTGCATTATTCTACTTAGCTACAGCAAAAAAAAAAAAAAAAAAATAGTGATGAGTAATGACACAGGCATGAAAGGAAAAATTTTAATAGTTTTCTTAAATGACTCTGAAGCTTCAATGTGTGAAAGTGCATTTTCTTTCATGATTCCAAGTTTCAATTCATGAATGTAGAGGGCATGCATTTCTTGCTCTATCATGCGCAGGATGTTGGTAAATGGAAGCTGGCCACACCTTATCTTTCTCTTCCATCAAGAATGTAGTCCATTTTAATGCAGCATTGGCCACCCCGTGGGAAAAAACTGCAAGATTCCACTGGATCCCAGAATTCCATTGCTATTCATTACAGGAATAAGTGGTGGGGAGAATGTAGATCTTACTGACATTGTGGAGGGTATTTCCATTTAGGGTGCTGGGTAAATAACTCAGAGTTCATTGTATTGTCAGCCTACAGGTACTTGTGCATTACTCTACGCACACATGAACAGCTTTGGTGTTCTCTGAAGCCAGAAGTTAGGAATTTACTCATTATATGAAATTTACCAAATTAAGATAGTTGCTCAATTGTTTGGTATTTTTATTTGATTACTTCTATTTAGTTACTTCTATTTGGTTGCTTCTACTTAAAATATTCATTTTGGGTAGAAGATACTTTTAGTCTTTCAGTAAAGAATGGCTTTGTTAACACACGATCAGCTGACTTAGTGCTTGGTATGTCATTCCCTGTCTCAGACTAGCATAATACATGGATCTGATCTCACCTATTGGACATAGATAGGCATGGGAATCACTCCTCAATTTTTTCCTATTGTGGGACGCATCATGTATGCATGTGATATATTTGTCTCTCCTTCCTACCTTCCCAAGGACTTCTTGTCACTAAGCGGAGAATGCCCTTCAAAGAGAGAGGAGAGAGGTGAAACCCAGTAACATTGCTTTGAGGCTTCTGGATCCAACCATGCCCGAAGACCAGATTTTTAGTTCCATGAGGCAATAATTTTTTTTATATAAATTTATAAATTAGCTTACGTGAAGGTCACTTGCAACCAAGGAGTTCTAATATAAGTAGTGAGCAATCTTCTATATTGCAGGGATCCAGTTTCTTAGATTGTTAAGATTCACTAGAATTGATAAATGCTAACTTTGCTTAGTATCCATGACATTATTCTAAAAATGGTCTAGTTTGTTTACTGTCTGGTACTGTTTAGCTTATCCATATAGCCACAGAAATCTATTGACAGAGCTCTTTACTGGGCAAGGTCAATCTTGGAAAGACAGTATGGGGAGGAAAGGTAATCAAGTAGGCAAACCTCATGGGGAAAATGGAAGAAAACCTTTTCCCTCCTCAAGTTCTGCTGTCTCCTAGACTGACACCACTTGCTTTCGCTCAAGGATATTTCTTGGGGATCAGTGGGGTAGCATGTCCTCTGTCTCAAGCGTGAGAGATGGAGACAGGAAGCTTCTTAGCTTCCACAAGATGCCCCTGCTCAGTATCTTGGGCAGTACGTTGATAAGTACATCTGGATTTATAAAACTTATATGGAAAAACAAGTAGCCCAGAAGTCTGATGAAAAACAGGGTGGTGAAAAAGGAGTATCGAAAAATCCTGAAAAGAGAAAGCCAAGAAACTGTTAACTAGAGGTTAGAGAACCTGAAACAAAATAATAAGTCATATGTAAATGCATGTCTAGCTTCTTCTTGGTAGTCAAATATCTCCCACTCATTGTTGCTTTTATTCTCAACAATCCCTTATAAAGGCAGCTCCTACCCATAGCTACTCTCTCCTATCACTGTGTTTTACTTTATTCTAGCATTTCTCACTGTCTGAAATTTTGTTCCTTTATTTTTTGTTTTATTTTTATTTCTGAAAATTGTTTTACAAAGTAGTGGTACCAAATTATACCCCACCAGCAAGATGTATGTTTCTGTGAATCTGCATCCTCCCCAACACTTAATATAATCAAATTAAAAAAAATTGGCCAATCAAATGGATGTAAAGTAATGCCTCAGCATAGCCTTGGTTTTTATTTTTCTGATGAACAATGATGCTGAACATCTGATCATAGGCTTATTGGTCTTATGTGCTTTCTCTTGCCTGTTTATCTAGTAGGTTGTTTGGGCTTTCTTATTAATTATAGGAGTCCTTTATATCTGATATAAATCCTTTTCCATTGTGTGTATTTTAGCATCTTCCCTCTACTTTATAACTTTCACTTGCTCTAACGTATGAAAGAACAAAAATTATTAATTTTAATAAAATCTAGTTTATCAGCCCTTTCTTTAATTAGAATCAATGCTTCTTGTGTTTTGTTTAAAAAAAAATCATTCCCTACCTGAAGGCCTAAGAGATACTATTTTATTAAGAGTTTATGATTAAAAATATGTCCACAAATTCTTTGATATTTTTCCCTTCAAGAGATTCTCTTCCATTGGAATGCGGACTGGACTTAATGACTTGTTTCAAAAGAAGAGAATATTGTGGAAGTGACAGTGTGTGACTTCCCAGACTACACGCTAAAGACAGTGCAGCTTCCTCTTTATGCTTAGGAGGAAGCCAGCAGTCATGCTGTGAGGACACACAATCAGCCCTGTGGAGAGCTCCACGAGATGAGGAACTAAGATCTCTTGCCAATAACCAATAAAATTTTCCAGATGTGTGTACAAATTACCTTAAACATTGACCCTCTAGTCCCAGCCAAGCCTTCTATGACTTTGGCCAACATCTTAACCATAACCTCCTAAGAGGCTCTGAGCTAGAACCATCAGCTAGGCAGCTCACAAATTCCTGACCCATAGAAACTGAATTAACAAATGTTTGTTGTTTGAAGCCACTAAGTTTTGGAGTCATTTTTTTTCTTTTGAAAAATCTTTATTTTATTTTATTTTATTTTATTTTATTTTTGCCATCACCATTTATCCCCTCTATGTCCTCTTCCACCTCTATTCACCCTCACAATCACCACACTGTCCATGTCCATGAGTTCTCTCTCTTTTTTTCTTTTTTTGTGGTGGCAGATAACTAATGCCTATTTTTTTTGTTTTGTTTTGTTTTGTTTTTGACATTTCAGTCCTCAACACATCTGGACTTGCTTTTTGTATATACTGAACCATAATAATCTGATCTTATTTTATAAATATGGATAACCATTTTCTCCTCACCATATTTATTGAACAATTCTTCCTTTCCCCTCTGAATATAATCACTGTCACATCAACGTTCCATAAATGCACTGTTTCAGAACTTTTTGTTTTATTTCATTGGTCAATTTTCTAAGTCCTGTGACAACACTACACAATCATAATTGCTGTAGCTTCGTAGTAATTCCTGGAAGGGCATGTTCCCCACTCCTTGCTCTTCTTTAAAATTGCCCAGGTTATTTTTAATCCTTACTCTCCCATATTCAGTATTTTTTAGAACTTTATTCAAGTGAATGAAAAATCTTTTGAGGAGTTTGGAATTGAATTGACTCTATTAATAATTTGTAGACAATTGATATCTTTATGATGTTTAAGGCCTCCTATCCATAACTATGGTATTTTTCTTTCATTCATGTTATTTTCAATATTTCCTGATAAATTTTTATAAATTTCCCTATGGTATTCTTTATTTCTTCTTTAACTGATGCATTATTTTGCATTTGTGGTTTTAAAATGATTTGCAGGAGTAAACTTCCACCGTTTTTGTTTGTTTTTGTATTACCCTTATCTACCTGTGCTGGGCTTCCTCCTTCCCCAGGACAAATTCATTACCCACTTTCACCCACCAGTCAAAAACAGCCCTTTCCCACCAGCTTTTAAAGTTTTCTTATAGAGTTAATCTTGGTGACAGGATCCAGGGTCCATTCCAGTACAGCATCTTGGTCAGAATTAGAATCAAAAGCCCTTTACAAGGCTCTTCCCACCACTCTCCCTGAAGCTGCATATAACATTCATGAGAAGGTTTTGTGATGACATCTCTGGAATGACATTTCCAAGGAAAATCCTAGGAATAACCTAGCTTTCTTATTTCTTGAGTCAGTGCTCCACAGGATGTCAGAGCAGAATAAGAGGAAAGACATTTGTAGTTTGATGTGATGAACT
Organism: Corynorhinus townsendii; assembly: GCA_026230045.1. Classification (NCBI taxonomy): domain Eukaryota; kingdom Metazoa; phylum Chordata; class Mammalia; order Chiroptera; family Vespertilionidae; genus Corynorhinus; species Corynorhinus townsendii. The sequence goes on along the minus strand of JAPDVU010000001.1, from coordinate 165,180,565 downwards.
AGACTTGTAGAGTGTTGTGAGGTTCTCTTCTGGATACCAACTCTCTGTTGAAAGTATTATATATGTCCCCTTTTTCCCCCCACTGACCCCCTCCAGCCCACCCCCAACCCCTACCTCAGGCCCTCACCATCCCACTGACTATGTCCATGGGTTATGCATATAAGTATACAAGGTCTTTGGTTGATTACCTCCCACCTACCCACCCTCCCCTGCCTTCTCTCCGAGATTCCACACTCTGTTCCATGCTTCCATTTCTCTGGATCCACTCCATTCATCAGTTTATTTTGTTAATTAGATTCCACATATGAGTGAGATCATGTGATACTTGTCTTTCTATGACTAACTTATTTCACTTAGCATGATACTCTCCAGGTCCCTTCATGCTGTCTCAAAGGGTAAGAGATTCTTCTTTTTTACTGCTGCATAGTATTCCATGGTATAAATATACCACACTTTTTTAACCACTCATCTACTGATGGGCACTTGGGCTGTTTCCAGATTTTGGCTATTATAAATTGTGCAGGCAATTCCATGCTGGGTACTGGTATTAAAGTATAGGTGAAGAAATTCTGCTAGTTGTTCAGAAAACTTTATATTTAGAGATATCAAAATAAGTAATGCATCACTTACCTGGTATGAAAATTTCCAGACAATTGAAGCTAACCTTTAAGCACCAATAATTTCATGTTAACTATTTTGATGGATCTCTTTTTACATCCTATTTCAAACCACTTTAAATATATGTTTCTCTATGCCTTCTTAAACAGATTATATTGAACACAATTTGACCTTTTCTTGGAAATGCAAGGGCTTCATGAATACCAATTTTACTTTGCTATCACAGTGAGTCCCTCAGAACTAATAATATCCACTCAGTTGTTTGAATCTTGAGTTCTTATTTAGTTTAACAAGTATTTTTGAGCAATTTTTATGTGTTGGCTAGTGTTAGGTGCTATCTCTTTTCATAGTCATTTTTCTCTCTCTTTTATGTGCTGTTAGGCAGCAGTATACTTGCATTTTGAAGTTCTCTCCCCATTTTTTCCCATGTCTGAGGGGTAATGTACTGACATTGTAACAAGGTTTGAAGGAGGAATATTGTACAAAATAGCATGAAAACCCAATCATCATGCTTATGAACCACAGAATGATCTCCCCATTTTCAATCTACTGTTGCTACTGGGGAACTAGGTACATCAAGCTAATTCAAATTGTTAAAGGGAAAATGGAGTAAGAGGAGATTTGCTGTATCTGTTTTAGGTGAATGATTCTTGTTTCTGATGGCCATTAGGCCATTATTTTCTAGTATTGGAAAGTTGAGATTAGTAATAATTGCCTTTGAACAAAGAAGTCATATCATTAGAACTGAGAAACATAGTCATCTATTACATTAATTTGTTGACTTAACTGTTTTTGTATGTGTGTGTGTATACAAGTTCTCCTTGTCTAGACTTTGCTTTCTGCCAGGATGGCTAAGCATAACTCCCAGTTTTCCAGGAAGTGTACTCAAAGATATTTACTTACCTTTTACAGAACCATATTCCCTTATTTTGGAGAGAATTAACCTGGAAGAAGAAGGAACATTGATAAGCAATTTCTGGAAGCTACCATCACTGTAAAATAATATTCAGTGAACATTAGTTAATGTACATAGTATTTAGGTAATATCTTATATTTTAATATGCATAAATAGATAGATGGAATATTAAAATGTTTTTACTGATTTTTATAGAGAAAAGAAGAGGGGGAGAGAGAGAGGAAGATGGAGAGAGAGAGAGAGAGAGAGAGGGAGAGACATTGATGTGAGAGAGAAACATTGATCAGTTGCTTCTCACATGCACTCCGACTGGGGAGTGAACCCACAACCTGGGCATATCCCCTGACCGAGAATAGAACTGTCAATCTTTAGGTGCATGGGGCAATTCTCAACAAACAGCTGCACAGGCTAACGCAAAAAATGAAAATTTAAAAGATAAAAAAAATATATATAAAATTTTATGTTTGTTTTTTACATACTGATAGGAATAAAGGCAGGCATAGAAAGTTAAAGCATGTTGCCAAAGATCAGTGTTCCTAGAGACCAGGCGTTCTGATTCTGGGCTCTTTTAGGTGCACTCTTACCTTCTCCTTGGCCAGTAATCCTTAAGAGAAGTTACAGGCTTTGAAAACCATACAAACTTATTCAAAGGGATAACTTTTAAAAGTTGTAAAAATGAAAGAGTGACGATAGATCCTGAATTTTGTGGTATCTCTATTCTAAAATATTTTCTTAGTTATTTCACTTTAGTTTTAACTTTTAAAATAAAAATATGTACAGAAATTATAATCATTCAAAGTAGGGGAAGCGAGGCTCACAGAACTGGAATTAGAAAATTTCTGGGTTACAAATTTGGTTACAGCTGGAGTGAGATCAAGTGGCATGCTAGCTGGCCAGTTGCACAAGCAGCCTCTTTATAAAGATTGCTCAAACATCATAGGTCAGAAAACCATTATAGGATTGATAATCTTGATAAAGACAACTGTTTTTCCTCTGATAGGTGGTCAGAGGGAACACTGATAGCCACTGGAAATAGATGGTGGGACACATCAGGGAGCATGCCAAGCTTGGTTCAAGAGAGGTTAATTTCAGTTTTGTTTGCTGAGGGGTTATGCAAGCTTGGGGCCAGACTATCCTCTTCAGGACAAAGGGAACCATGGCCACTGTGAACATTGTCTAACATATATATAAACATCTGGATGACTCCAAGGACAATCAATGGTTAATTATTACTACTTTAAAATATGTTTTTATTTATTTCAGAGAAAGGAAGGGAGAAGGAGAGAGAGAGAGAGAGAGAGAGAGAGAGAGAGAGAGAGAGAGAGAGAGAGAGAGAGAGAGAGAGAGAGAATGATGAGAGAAAATCATTGATTGGCTGCCTTCTGCACGCCTCCTACTGGGGATAGAGCCCACAACCCTGGGCATGTGCCCTGATCGGGAATCAAACTGTGACCTCCTGGTTCATAGGTTGACACTCAATCACTGAATAACACCTGCTTGGGCTCAATGGTTAATTATCAATACTTGTTTATAAGGAACAGATAAGTTCTCTTTTCTTAGATTATAAAGATCATATATCTCAACAACGTAACATTTCTGGTGAATGCCAACCTTGGCTCTAAAGTCAATATAAATTACAAAAGCAAAGTCCAAAAAGTTTATTTTTTTTTGTCATATGTACTTGCTGCTACACGATGTCACATGAGCCAAGAGGCCTGGTGCTTTATATCCAATTCTATTTCCTTTAGACCTTTGCATATATCGTGATGACATCATGATGTTAAATATAAATAGACATAAGGAAGCAATGACTTCTTATGTTTTAACTCAGGCCAACTCTGATTAGATGGTGAGAGATACCTGATGCTCTGTATTGTGAAAGATTCAGGACCATGTTAGGATCATCAGGAAAGAGTATGTGGTTGTGGGAGATGTGAAGAATGAGTGGTATATGTGTCGTGTGCTGGCCTCCTCTCCATAAAGCATACCCTCAGTTATGTGTTTCTTCTTGCTTCCATTCTGCATTCCCTTAGGTCTTAGGCTAGTTTCTTTCAGAACATGTCATTTGTGTGTCTACAAAAAGAATGAAGACGATTGTTCCTCAGCATCCTCTTTGCTTGTTTAGATTTGGAATGCCTTGGAATGATGTCTGGTAGTATTCTTGGAAAATACACATAGAAAGACTGGTAGATGATTGGTGGCTTGTGGTATTTAGGAAACTCCTTTGAGAGGCAATGGCATTGAGAGAAGCTGAAGGGGCAATGGAGTGCTTACCTTATTATTTTGGCTGTTATACTCTTTTCTTGACGAGCTCATGCTCAAGACTTTTGATCTTGGGGAAAAGAACCAAAATAGGGATTGAATAAAGTACACTCAAATATTCATATTATGGATATTTAAAAACAATTTTAGATTCTTATTTTTAAATAGCTGTCCACTGTTGTAGCTACATGTAGATATTTACATTTAAATTAATTTAAAAAAAATCAGTTCCTCAGTGACAACTCAGTAGGTGACTAGGTTCTACCTATGGATAGCACAGAAAGTTCTTATGGCCAGCCCTGTTCTAAGATTTTAGCTTAGAAGTCAAGCCATAGCTAATGCTCAAGAAGAAGTTGGGCATTCTTGAAGGTGTCCTTTAGAGGTGAGGATCTCCAAATCCTGGTACTTTACCCAGGCCACAGTGTGTATTTGGGCTATTTAGAGGCCAAATGCAGTTTGGGTTTCCTTTTCTTGATTCCCAAGATTCAAAACTATTTAATAAATAGACATACTTCTTGACTAAATTTAGATTTGACTTATAAGAAGGGTCAAGAATTGGAAGTGAGATTTTCGGTTTTGGTTCTCACCATTTAGACTCTTATTTATAATTTCTATTTTTTAAATTTTGCTTTCCCTCCATTACCATGTATCCCGCTTATATCCTCTTCCACCTCCACCCATCCCTGGCAATCATTTCTAATTTTTAATGTTCATAGTTTAATATAGTTTGAGTTTTATACTATGATAGATTTAATGTTTGTCTAGGGATTAGTTTCATTTTTATCCCATGTGGTTTTGTTTTCATATATTTGGAGGAAACAAGGGTGGTATTAAATTTTAAGGCATTTTATGTAATATATATAAGGAATGTCCTACTTATCAAGGTGACTGACCAATAGCCCTTTCTAAAGCATATGTTCTTGACCTTAATATAAACTTGAATGATTGATAATATGATACACTTATAAAGGGGGATGTGTTTCTCAAGTCTTTTAAGAAGAATGGGAGGAGGACCTGCACTTTAATGTTGGTGTAGTTTAATGGAGGTCTACCAGATCACTGGTAGGGAAAGTTGTAATGTTGGGGCACCCTCAATTCCAACTAAGAACCGGTCAGAGAAATGTTTGCTCTGACCCAGGCTGAGATGGAATTACCACTAAAACCAGGATGTTCCTTTGTTTGCCAAAGCTCACACTTCTCTCTCAAGGAACCGAGTCTCTAATTCTTCTTCTATTTTCCTCAAAGTTTCCTGGTACTTCTTCAAAGGGAAAGAAAAGAAACCACAGTTACTAATGAGAAGCTTTATGCCTTCTCTAATCATAATAAGCATGTTTTATTACATTGTAACATGAATGTTTGGTATTCTTATTTCACCTTTGTCTGCTTTCCCCACCCCCACCCCACCACTATTGGTCTCTCACTACAATTCACCATTGGGCAGGACCCAGGGGTAATAGGGATTATAAATAGGCGAAGTGCTCATTATTAATTTAAGAGCAGACAGGTTGGGAGACCATGGAAGTAATAGAATTATATTATTGGTGGTGATTCGAGGGCCCTGAAGTCTTTTGTAATACCACCTTGAAGAGTTAAAATAGTTCGAGATAGCATTCTTTGAAAAGCCTGATTACATTTCATCCTGTGTCTTAACAAACCCTTTGCTAGCCCTTTACTTAGGGGCTGTACCTTTATGCAGAGGGCCTGGTCTTCACAGAGCTGGACCACAAATGCAAAGTCTTCCATTACCTGAGAAGCCAAAATTCAGTTTTAAAGTTCTCTCAGTAAATTGCTATAAGAACAAGAGTATGCTTGTTTCATTCTACATTAAGACCCCAAATGTGAATTGTTCTAAGTATGTTTTAGCTGTATGTATGTACTCATTTCATTTTTTTTAAGGATAAACAAGCGGTATTTTCCAATCCCCATGGGAAATATTTGGGAACAGTTGGAAAAGAATAGATACTAATTGTTGAATTTATGGATTATGGAATGTACCCTGTAACAATGTCAGAAAGAAGTAAACCTAGGGGACTGTATTAATGTTTCTTCCTCTCCTCCATGGCCCCCTCATGGTTTGGATCTGGAATCCTATTCCAACTCAGTCATTTGAGGAATGCATTAGATGGTCTGACCAAGGATCAGGTTTCCCTTCCTTTGGGAGAAGTAACGTTGAAATTCCTGCGGTTACCTTGGTCAGCTTCTTCTCTTGGTCAGCACAGGAAGCTTCCAGCTGCTGTAACTTAGCCTGTAGAAAGGAAAGGAGATTGGTAATACAGCAAAGTGAAAACCAAAGGGGACCCCATTCTGAAATGCTCTTTCGAAGGTTATCTCACAGGTGGCTGGAGTACATCAGGCACGATTGCAGATGTCTTTTTGATGGAGGAGCCAAACCATCCAGCATCCTTTGCCGCTGCCTGGGGACCTGCTTTTCTAAACTTTTGACCTCTTCCATCCATCAGTGCTGCCTTCAACCCTAGACTTCAATTCTCAGCTTCCTTTTTAGACTTTTCTCTTAGGGAAAACATCAATCTTGAAAAAGTTCACTATTCCTTTTCCTTTTATAAATTGCTCCCTCTCTCCTCCCTCTCTGCATCCCTTCATCCCTCTTTTCCTTCCGTAAATATTGTTGAAAGCCAATTCTCCGTGGCCACTATGCTGGAGTGACAGAAAGTGGGCAAGGGGAGCACTGAGGATACAGGGGTGATAGGATTGATCTGCTCTCTGCCTCTCGGAGCTGACATTCTAGTTGGGGGACATAACAAATAAGTCGACATGATAATGATAAGTGCTATGAAGGAAATGAAAACAGAGTAATGTAGTGAGAGTGAGTGATGGTGTAAGCTATTATAGGTGGTTGGCTGAGGCCTCTCTGATGAGATGCTATTTGAGCTGATGTCTAAGTGATAAATATTAGACAAATGGATATCTGGAAGAAATATGTTCCATGGAGAAGTTACAGCAAGGGCCAAGACTGTGAAGTAGCACAATTTGGTGTGTATGGAAAGCTATGTGGCTGGAACATAAGAGGGACTGGTAAGAAGAAAATGAGGTGAGGAATGTTAGACACGGATGAGATTATGTGGCGTTTTATAATTTCTAAAATTAGTTTGATTCTTTATTCTAATTGCAGTGAGAAGCCAGGAAAGATCTCAAAGTAGTAAAGACACAATCTGATTTGTGTTTTTAAAGAGGGCTTTTCTATGCGTGGAACATTGCTTAGAAGTAAGAGTAGAAGCAGGAAGACTAGGTAGGAGGCTAGTGTGAGAGGTTATGGTGCCTAGCAAAAGGGTAATAGTAGTAGGCAGAGAGAAATGGGTGCAGTTGGGGTATATTCTGTAGCTAGAGCAGTCATGACTGCATATCCCTCCTTTTATTTTCAACCCTATTGTTTCCACTTTCATCTAGGTACCATTATTTCACATCTGTACTCTTCCAACAGTTTCTTTCCCTTCCAATCCATTACATCCAGGGCCAGACAACCAAATGTGCTCAGGGCTCTATTTTCAAGCCAGTGATCTGAGTCACCAGGAGCTGAGGCAAGCATCCTATTAATCTGCTGAACTGATCACCCACATGCAAGAGGACCAGAAGCAAAAGAAATGCTGTATATTTCATAGAATTAGAGATATCACCTGATGATTCTAAGACACAGGTGGGCAAAGGGAATGATTCAAATGGTTAATAATCCTCTAGAACTCTTTGGGGCTGGGCTGATCATTGCCAGGAAAAAAGTAGCCATTGTTCTGACAATGCTGGGAATTCTCTATCTAACGTCTAGCAGCTCAGCTCACCTGACATAGCCAGCACAGCCAGACTCAAAGTGTCACCACTAGCTTCTGTCTGGGTTACTGTCAGAAAAACTTGTTCTGGAGAGAAGAAGGAAGAAAAACTCCTGACTGCTGTAGTTATATGGCAAAGGAAGTCAAGGGATTCATAATCCTTTCTAGTCTGAGCTCTAATTTCTTCCCAATGTACACTATACCTGCAGGCTCCAGATTTATTTCTTTCCAGATAAATTTCCTGGATAAGCATGGCCAAGCAAGTTTACTTGGTATATTTAGACTTCCTGTGCTTTTTTTTTTTTTTTTTTTTTTTTTTTTTTTGTCATAAACACTAATTGGCCAGCAGAAGATAGAGGAGTAATTCCCTGTTCTTTCATTTTCTGTTTCTATTTTTAGTGTGTTCATATCTTTGGAGATTTCATACATACGGTACAGTGTAGGCTTAAGTGTGGGTTTAAGAAACTAAAGAGAAGTTAGATAAGGCAAGGACAAAGACTAATTCTATAGAAAGTATTTAGAATTTTATCTGCTCTCTGAATAAAATAAATAAGTCTTTAATTTTTCTTGTATCTTTGATCAGATGGTTGTGGTTGTGCCCAGATACTTAGCTTTGGAACAAAATCAGAGAAATGCCAAGCACTGTATGATGTGCTTAGTAGGTAGAGGTCACTATATACATCATATAGACAATAGGGATACTTTTGCCATGTTCAGAAAATAAAGTCTTGTCACTCCAAGTAAATAAAGCAAACTCTGAGATGTGGATGGCAGGGTGGATTTTTCTTTTCTTTTTCTTGTTGTCAGTATTATAGATAGTTCCCATTTTCTCCCTTTTTGCCCCCCTCCACCCAACCCTGCCCTACCCCAGGTCTTCCCCATACTATTGTCTGTGTCCATAGGTTATGCATATATGTGTATATATATGATCTTTGGTTAATCACTTCCTGACCCCTCCATCCCCTTCCCCACAGAGATCTGTTAAGTGTGTTCCATGCATCCATGCCTCTGGACCTATTTTGTTTGTTAGTTTATTTTGTTCATTAGATTCCACATATAAGTGAGATCATGTGATATTTGTCTTTTTCTAACTGGCTTATTTTGCTTAGCATAATAGTCTCCAGGTCCATCCATGCTGTCACAAAGGGTAAGAGCTCCTTCTTTTTTACAGCTGCATAGCATTCCATTGTAGGTTACTAAATATTTACGTGAACAATTGAACAAATTCTTTCTGGATTGGAATTATTGACAAGGTGTGTGAACTGTCTAATGCATAGTAGATTTACAAATCCTCGTTCTGCCTCTGAATTCATACATATATTTCAGTCAGACTTTTAAACAATTACCTTAAAATTATGTGACTTTTAAAAGTTTTAGCCCTCCATAAAAGGGGAAAATATTTTATCTACACAAATTTTTATATACACAACCTCATTCAATCTTCAAATCAAGGCTGGCGGTAACTGATTAAATTGCCCAATTTCATACATCAGCCACACTAAATGCTGGGGCCAGGATTTAAACTACAGACTTCAACTACCTTCAATGTTATATATGTATTTGTGTTCTGCTTTTCCTGATGGAAGTGAGAACAAAACGTGTGGCTTCAGAGTGAAAATCCTTACTAACGGCAGAGGAGAATTCAGCATTCAGTGGCTTTATCTTAAGCTTGACAGGGACTAACACTACAAACAATTCATTCCAACCTTGACTATTGTTTCCACTTGAAGGCTTATTTCCTGGTCACATACCTCAAACCCATTTAAAATAGTTATTTTTCGTTTACCTTTGACTCTTCTGGGGTTCCCTCTAGATTGCCTTTTTCAGACCTGGTTGTTTTAGGTGATTTTCTTGTAAGCTATGGTTTCAAATAAAAAAAAAAAAAAAAAAAAACATTTCAAAGAAACAAAAATACATCAAATTAAAAGCTATAGAAGACAAAAGCATTTTCTGATGTATGGGGGCTAGTAACTTGGTCTTGATAAAAACAGGCAAGAGCCCTAGCTGGTTTGCTAAGTGGTTAGAGAACTGGCCCACAGACTGAAGGGTCGCGGGTTTGATTCTGGTCAAGGACATGTACTTCAGTTATGGCTCAATCCTGGCCCAGGTCAGGGAGTATATGGAATGCAACAATCGATGTTTCTCTCTCTCTCTGTTTCTCCCCCACCCTTCCACTCTCTCTAAAAATCAATGGAAAAAATGTCCTCAGGTGAGGTTTAACAAAACAATAACAACAAACAAACAAACAAACAAACTGCCAGGAGATGGTCCCTTGGTAGATACACAGGAACATCTTAATTCTACTTTCATCTTCTCACTAGTCTTAGCCACCAAAGCTAGAGTCCACTCAAAACAGGAGTACTCCCCTGAATCCAATTTTGGGTTACTCAGGGTTGCAGACATGGGTCATAAAGTGGGGTAATCATAGGAAATCCACTGTACTCTGAGTAGAAGTTGGGGTAGAGGGAATGCCTGGACAAGGGAAAGTGAATTCTTGGAATTTGTTTTTCAAAAGTCTCTATTGGAAGTAAAATTAACTTCACCACAAAGGCTCCAGTCAATTACTTCAACAGAGTGTCTGTTGGAATCCCTTTTCTTGTGGTAGAATGAAGAACCCATGGGATCACTGAATACCTTGGATATCCCACCCACTGCTCTCACCTGGTGCTTCCAGGGAGAATCAATGGCATTTAAGTCATGAAGGTCAGCCTCAGGAGAGTGGAGCAGGAGTAGTACCCACCCCCAACTCAGGTCTCCCTGACATCTGGCTTCCTCTATAATGATTTCCCTCCTTGCCTCTTTGATGACTGGGAATGATGTGGGGACACTGGGGAAACACGGCACTCCATCCTACCTTTCTTTGAAGTTCTTCTATACTGTGGACCAGAGTCTCATTCTTCCTTTCCTGATGAAAGAGGTAAAGTGTAAGTGTGCATCTATCTGTACACCACCATCCTTCTTTATTCGGTGGATTGTTCTCCATTTCACCCCAGTGATATTTTCCTGCAGTAACTCTACTTTGCTTCATAAAGCACCTGTGGTTTGATCTCAATATATACACACCAATTTTCCAGGGACAGAGATGCCCACATGTAGGTTCTACCAATATTAAATGTTATCAAAGAAACTCTGCCTTCCACTCATCCCTTTCCATGCACGAACCCATTCTGCCATGGCATTTTTGTTTTAATTAAATACTTTTAGTTCTTTTTCAAATTTATTGTTGACACTATTACAGATGCCCTGCATCCCCCCCCCCCCCCTGCCTCCCTTACCCACTTACCCACCTTCACCCAACCCCAATCCCCCTTCTTCTGGCCATCACCACACTTGTCTATGTCCATGGGCTATGCATATACTATGTTCTTTGTCCATCGTGACTTTTCAGTTGACTCTTCTTTGAATAAAAAAGGGAGGACTAGCCTTTCTGACAATTGATGGGGGACAGGATGAGGAATAAAACTTATCCAATGGCGTTCCCCAGCTTCTAGCTTACAAGTCTATCTGTTTCTTCATCCAGCTCCTGCAGGGCTCTTTCCCTTTCCAGTGCGGTGCAGTTTTCCTTCTCCCACTCCTCATCTTCTGCTGACTCTCTGGTCTGAGTGATCTCACTTTCCAGCCTGAATGGCGCAAGCACAAACTGTGAGAAACTGGCAGTTTCAGAACTGATAAACACAGATATCAGTTTTAAGGGTACTTCAATGACAACAAATACAAACCTCAGGTTTAGAACCCTCCTTTCCTGGATCTTTAGAATCAGAGTCACTTTAAAGGTAGGAGAAGTAAGACTCCCTGCTTTCCAAGTCACACACACACAATGTTCTTCCTACTCAGGTAAGTGTCACCCAGTCTCTTAGAAATCTGTTAGAACTTACCATATTTCAGGGCATAAGCCAAAGAGAAATGCCAAAGAATGAAGAAGAAAGTTTTTGCAATATAAGATAGAGGTCTCTAGAGCAAGCTGGAAAATTCAGTTATGTCTTTTCCTTACCCTTCTCCCCTCTTTTTAGATTGGGAGTTTCACATATGAAACCCTGACACTCACCTCTGAACCACATCTTCTTTCTCGTGGATTTTGAGGAGAAGTTCCTGATTTGCTTCATCTATTCTCTGCATATCCTTTTCAAGGTCCATGTTCAAACTGTCAATGTTCCTCTTTGACTGGGCCAGTCTTAAGATTTCCACTTTCTTGGACCTATAGGCTCAGCCCCCCAAATGAACAAGGGCCAGTTATCTTAAGATCAACAAACTTTGGGCTAAAGGGGATATCTAATAGACCTATAGTTCATTAATATCACTCTTTCTGGGAGCAAGCCTTTTATTCCTCATTCTTAAGAAATTATATTTCTTAATCATGCTCTACAAACTCTCTTTCCTCAAGCTTTTTCGTCCAGAATGCTCCACTCTGCTTCAAAGGAGAAGCTTTGCTTCCCTAAATCTCCCTAGTGCATTCAGGAGAATGGTTTCTCATACACATTTTTCACAAACATCCATTCATACAATACACTTTTATTGAGTACTTTTATCCAGGCAGCTGGCACATCACTATGGTTGGGCCCAGCTTTGTGCAGAGCCACAAGAAGTTTTCACCAGCAGGTAGGGCTTTAGTCTCCCCCTCCCTCCCATCTCAAATTTTCTCCATTGCCTACTAGAAAGCTTGAGAACTACCATGGGAAATCACGCCATTGAGCACACAAATATGACTGAAGCATTCACTTTAAAGAATGCAAACATTGGTGACATCAGAGGAATGACAGTGTGAGAGGTTCCCCTATTCTCTCCCCTTAAAGTTACAACAATTTAAACAGCTATAATTCAACAAAGGATTCCCTGCTTAACACACAAACACGTCTGAGAGACAGGCACACTGAAACTTCTGAAGGTGGGTCAGTGGGAGTGAGCTAGGGAGGAGGGAAGGGAGAAGTATGGGACGGTGCCACTGATTGACAGCCTGTAGCTCACTGTGGGTCTTGGGAGAGGGGAAGAACCAGGTTGCTGCCTGCACTCTCTGAGCTTAGAGAACCAAGGTGATACCGTGAGCTCTGCCAGAGTGATCGGTGCATGCTGTGGCTCAACCCATGACCCAGGTGGAGACAGAGCACAGAGGTTACTGTAATTGTCTGGCAGCTGCCATTGCCAGGCAGAAAAACAAATCCAAGGAGCCTGGCCACTTCCCTTCATCTACCCAGAGTTCGCTCTCTGTCACCCTCTCAGAGCTTGCAGCAGGCCCCAGAAGAGACTGCAGTGGTGAGTGCTGGGCTACAGAGCACATTGTATTCAACCCTGAGAACTGGAACAATGGAGGTATTTTTTCCCCCTGAGTGGTGGGCACATGTTGCTACTGATCCCTGTGACAGGGAGTAAAGATATAGAAGTGATATCTGGCAGTCACCATTACGGGGTGGGGGGTGGGGGGTGGGGAGACAAAGCTACAAAGGTGTCAGGTGGTCTCTCCCAGCTCATCTCACTCCCACTCATTGTGGCTACACTGTTGGCAGAAACTGGTTGCAGGGTACAGCTTGGAACCACAGTGCTCAGCACATTCCTCCATGGGTGTGGTGCCCTAAGACCAATGAGTCCTGATCACAAAGGAGATGCCCACCTCACTAGGAAATAAAGGCATTTTTCACTACCCTTAGATCACAGAAAAAAGATAAAACGGCTATAGGAAATCCCAGAAGCCAGAGTAGTGCAAGATAAACTAAAAAACCGTCAGTGCTTCAGTGCCCCTAAATGGAAAACAAAAGAAAGACTTCTCCTTATCAATCTACTAGAGAATGCCATTCTTAATAATATAATTCCCTCAGATGCCTAGACAGAGAAGGAATCCATCAAATACTTAAATAACCTAAGTAATGAGGTAGCTCAGAAAGAAAACAAAAAATCTCCAGAAAAAAAATGTAAAGACAGAAATATGTGATTTCAATGACAAACACTTCAAGATTTCAGTTCTGAAAAAAATTCAACGAGACACAAGAAAACACAGAAAGTTTAATGGATTCAGAAATAAAATAAATGAACAAGATGAATGCTTTACCAGAGAGATTGAAACTTTAAAAAAGAACCAAATAGAAATTCTGGAGATGAAGAACTTAGTAAAAGATATGAATGATTAGCATGCTGAGGAAACAGAGATGACTAGATGGAGGAAAGAATTAGTGATATTAAGGATAGAAATCTAGAAATGATGCAGATGAAAAAAGATATTTGAGAGTAAAAAACAAACAAAAAAACAAAAGATGAAAAAACTGCAAGAACTATCTGATTTCAACAGAAAAAGTAAAGGGCTTACCAGAAGGAGAAGAGAGGGACAAGGGATTAGAGAACCTATTCAAATATTTGATGAGAACTTTCCAAACCTATGGAAAGAGCTAGATACTTGAATCCAGAAAGCAAATAGAACACTTAGTTATCTCAATCCATAAAGGCCTTCTCCAAGTCACATTATATTAAAATTGTCAAAAATTAATGACAAAGAATCTTCAAGCAGGCAAGGGAAAAGAAGACAGTAACATATTAAGGAAAGCCCATTAGGTTTATCAGCATAAACCCTACAAGCTAGGAGAGAGTAAAATCAAATATTTAAACTATTGAAAGAGAAAAATCTACCAGACAAGAATAATATATCCAGCAATGTTATCCTTTATATGTGAAAAAAGAAATAAAGGCTATTTCAGACATACAGAAGCTGAGAGAATTTATCACCACAAAATGAAGTGGGTTAATTACATCTGAAACAAAACTATGGGTAATATTACTAGACAGACAGAAGCAGTATATTGTAAACCTTTTTCAGAAATTGGTATTATACATTTAAAAATAAATTTTAAAGAAAGTAAAAACATTAAAAATGGAGAGAAGGCAAAGACAATATTACTGTAATTTGGAAATGGTCTCATAGCAAAAATAGAGATAATTTGTGACAATAAAAACATAAAAAGGGATGAGATAAAGGTCTGAATTTGCAAAGGGGAATGGAGATAAGATGCATTCAGAAACAAAAGGACTTCGTTTGCATATATCCAATGGTAACCACATACCAAAAACAAAAACAAAAAAATCTAAAACTGAGACACATTAGTTAAAAAAAAGAGAAAACAGAGAAAAAAAATCATAGAATACCATCAAACTAAAACAACAGACAGACACACAGGGAAAAGAAATGATGGAGACACAGAATTACCAGAAAACAAAAGATAAAATGGTTATAGGAAATCCTCAAACATCAATAATCACCCTAAATATAAATGGACTGAATTTAGCAATAAAAAGGCAGAGGAACAGATTAGATAAAAAAACAAAACCCAATCATATGTTATCTTTAGGAGACACGTTTTAACTGTAAGGACAGATATTGACTCAAAGTGAAAGGGTGGAAAATGATTTTTTGAGCAAATGAGCAGAGAAAAGTGGAGGCAGCCATACTTACATCTGACAAAATAGATTTTAAGATAAAGAAGTAACAAGAGAAAACAGTGGACATTTTATAATGATAAAGGGAACAATACTTCAAAAAAACAAACAAACATATACTTTTCAACATACGTACATCTAACCAGGGAGCACCAAAATATATAAAGCAACGACTAACAGAATTAAAGAGAAAAACTGACAAAAACACAGTTATGGTAGGGCATTTAAGTACACCATTGACAGCTATGGATATATCATCCTAACAGGAAGTCAATAAGGAAATATTGGCTTTGAATGATACATTAGACCAAATGGACTTAATAGACACTTACAGAGCCTTTCACCCCAGAACAACAGTTACACATTCTTTTCCAGTGCACATGGAACATTCTCAAGGATAGACCATATTTTGGGATGCAAAACTGGCCTCAACAAATTTAAGAAGATTGAAATTATACCAAGTATGTTCTTGTAGTTTTTTCATCTTTTGTTTTTTTGTTTGTTGTTTGTTTTTCACTTTCAAATCTCTTTTTTCATCTGCATCATTTCTAGGTTTCTGTCTTCAATGTCACTAATTCTTTCCTCTTTCTAGTCAACTCTTTTTTTCTCAGCTTGCTAATCATTCATGTCTTTTACTGAGTTCTTCATCTCCAGAATTTCTATTTGGTTCTTTTTTAAAATTTCAATCTCTCTGGTAAAGTATTCATTTTGTTCATTTATTTTATTTCTGAATCTATTAAACTTTCTGTGTTTTCTTGTGTCTCCAAGTATGTTCACAATGTTCTGGATCTGGAAATCAACTGCACAAAGCAAGGCAGGGGGTACCACAAATATGTAGAGATTAACAACATGCTACTAAAAAACAACTGGGTCAAAGAAGAAATAAAAGGAAAGATAAAAAGATCCATAGAGACAAATGAGAATGAATATGACATATCAAACTATTGAGATGCAGCAAAAGCAGTAATAAGAGGGAATTTTATATCATTACAGGCTATCAAGAAACAAGAAAAATCCTAAATAAACAACCTAATATTACATCTTAAAGAGCTAGGAAAAGAAGGAATGCAGCCCAAATCTAGCCAAAGGAAAAAAAAATTAAAGCAGAATTAAATAAAAGAGGATAAAAAGACAATACAAAAAATTAAGGCAACAAAGAGTTGGTGCTTTGAAAAAATTAATAAAATTGGCAAACCTTTGCCTGGACTCACTAAAGAATATAGAGAAAAGACTCAAACAAAACCAGAAGTGAAAGAAAAGTAACCACAAACATCACAGATATACAAAGGTTCATACACGAATACTGTGAAAGCCTATATGCCACCAAACAATCCTAGAAGATGGGCCAAGTTCTTAGAAATATATAACCTTCCTAGACTGAATCAGGAAGACCTGGAAAATCTAAACGGAATGATGATCAACAGTGAGGAAATTGAAGCAACCATCAAAAATCTCTCAAAAAGTAAAAGTCCAGGGTCAGATGGCTTCACTCATGAATTCTACTAACCATTCAAAGGAAATTTAATACCTATCCTGCTAAAACTCTTTCAAAACATTGAAGAAGAGGCAATACTTCCTAACACATTTTATGAGGCCAACATTACCCTGATACCAAAACCTGGAGAGAATAACACCCCAAAAAGAAAACTACAGATGTAAAACTCCGAAACAAAATACTAGCAAATTGGATACAACAATACATTAAAAAGATAGTACAACATGATCAAATGGGGTTCAAGGATAGCTCAACATATGCAAATCGATCAATATGATACACTTCATTAATAAAATAAAGGATAAAAATCATATGATCTTATCAATAGATGCAGAAAATTAATTTGACAAGATATAATATTCAATTATGATTCAAACACTCAATAAAATGAGTGTATAAGGAAAATATCTCAACATAAATAAAGGCCATATATAACAAACTGTCAGCTAATATCATACTCAAGATGAAAAAGTGAAAACTTTTCCTCTAAGATCAGGAACTCTGAGCACTGCTATTCAACATAGTACTGGAAATCCTAGCAGGAGCAATCAAGCAAGAGAAAGAAATAAAAGTTATCCAAATTGGTAGTGAAGAAGTAAAAATGTTACTTTTTGCAGATGGCATGATTCTTTATATAGAAAACCCTAAAGATTCCGGCTAAAAACTGTTAGAAACAATAAACAAATAAAATAAATTTGCATTATACAAAGTCAATCTACTAACAATAAAATTTCAGGGTAAGAAAAAAAATAATTCCTTTTGCAGTTGCAACAAAAAGAATAAAACACCGAGGAATAAACTTAAAGGATGTGAAGGACATATACACTGAAAACTATAAGACGTTATTAAAAGAAATTGAAGAAGACACAAAGAAATGGTAAGATATTTTGTATTCATGGATTGGAAGAATTAACATAGTTAAAATGGCCATATTACCCAAAGCAATATACAGATTTAATGCAATCCCCAATAAAACCCCGATGGCATTTTAAAAATAAATAGAATAGCTGGCTGGTGTGGCTCAGTGGTTGAGCATTGACCTATGTAAGAATCAGGGGGTCACAGTCCGATTCCAGGTCAGGGCACATTTCCCAGTAGGGGGCATGCAGGAATAGCTGATCAGTGATTCTCTCTCATCATTGGTGTTTCTATTTCTCTCCCTCTCCCTTCCTCTCTGAAATTAATAGAAATATATTAAAAAAAATAGAACAAAAAATCATTAGATTTTTATGGACCCACAAAAGACCTTGAATAGCTAAAACAACCAGGAGAAAAAAAGAACAAAGCCAGAGGTATCACACTCCCTGACATCAAATTATACTACAAAGTGACAATAATAAAAACAGCATGGTATTGGCAGAAAAACAGACACACAGACCAATGGGAACAGAATTGAGATTCCAGAAACAAATGCACAGATATATGGGCAAATAATCTTCAACAAAATTGCCAAAAGCATACAATGGAGAAAAGAAAGCCTCTTTAATGAATTGTCTTGGGAAAATTGGAAAGCCACAAGCAAAAGAATAAAACTAGATTGCTATCTGTGACCCTACACAAAAATTAGCTCAAAATGGATCAAAGACCTAAATACAATCCTGAAACAATAAATTACATAAGAGAAAACATAGGTACTAAACTTATGGGCCTTGATCTTAGAGTAGATTTTATAAATTTGACTTCAAAGACAAGGGGAACAAGAGCAAAAATAAATGAGTGGGATTATATCAAGCTAAAAAGCTTCTGCACAGCAAAATAAACTTTCAACAAAATAAAAAGGTAACTAACCAAATAGGAAAAGATATTTGCAAACAACACCTCCAAGAAGGGTTTAATATCCAAAATATATAAAGAACTCATACAACTCAACAACAAAAAACAGTTCAATTAAAAAATGGTAAGAGGACCTGAACAGATACTTCTCCTAAGAAGACATACAAATGTCCAACAAATATATGAAAGAAAAGATACTCAACATCACTAGCTATTAGGGAAATGCAAATATAAACTACAATGAGATATCATCAATAAGACAAGTAACAGTAAGTGTTGGAGATATTGTGGAGGAAAAGGAACTCTCATTCACTGTTGGTGGGAATGTAAATTGGTACAGCCACTATGGAAAACAGTACGGAGGTGCCTCCAAAATTAATAATAGAGTTACCATATGACCCAGCAATCCCTGTTCTCAGTACCTACCCAAAACATTTGAAAACATTTGTAAAGATAGATATATCCCTATGTTCATTGCAGCATTATTCACAGTAGCCAAGACATGGAAACAACAGAAGTGCTCTTCCATAGGTGATTGGATAACGAAGATGTGGTACAAATATACAACGGATTACTTTTCAGCCACAGGAAAAAGCTGAAATATTGTCATGTGCAACAACATGGATGGATCTTGAGAATATGTTAAGTGAAATAAATCAGACGAAAAAAGTGAAGAACCCTATGATATCACTCGTATGTGAGATATAAAACTGAAAACAACAAATAAACAAACAAGACAAATAAAAACTCATAGCCACAGATAACAGTTGGTTGTTACCAGAGGGAAAGGAGGGGGGGAGGAGGTGGTAAAGGGTAAAGTAGGTCAAATATATGGTGACAAAAAGAGATTTAACTTTGGGTGGTAAACACAAAATGCAATATACAGGTGATGCATTATAGAATTGTACACTGAAACCTATTTATTTACCAATGTCACCCCAATAAATTTAAGAAAAAATGCAAACATCTTTTTTGAAGTAAATTTGCAAAAAAGAATGGTAACACTAGAGTAATCTAGAAAGGGTGCTTGGCACATGTGATACTCTCAATAAACTTTTCCTTGGTTTGTCTTTGAAATGATTAACCAGAATTAAAGTAGTGCAATAAAAGGACTTTTGAGTAGGAATGGGATGATTTTGGAAAAGAAAGTCCTAACCTGGAAAGCTGGCTTGGATAGGAAATTTGCAAATGTTCTCATTTCAGGTAGGCATAAAGTCCTTGGGATGGAGTGCAGTGGAAGATGGATAGATAAGAGTAGAAGGAGAAAGGGAGATTAGAAGATGAGGGAAAGCACCAATAGCAGACCTGCTTCATACCTTGGTCCTTGGATGTGGCTTTGCATAATCATGATTACTTACTCATAATCTAGGTGATTTTCCTTGTGTTCTTCCATTGTTGATTCCCTAAAATACCAGCAGAGATGTTTCTAATGAATTGGGGAAATGAGTCTATGCATGAAACAGAGTAACTAGCTAAGAGTCCAAAATATAGGAACAAAATTAAATTAACTCGTTTTCTCCCTTCAATCCTCACATTTTGGCCATGACAAAACCTAGCCTTTTGATTCTTCTGCCCGTATCTGATTATGCCTTAGTAAGGATACAGTGAGGAGATAGGGATAATGCTGGCAAGTTAATTATATGTCCTGCTAGTAGGTATATTCAGAGATGCATCACCAACCCAAAACCTTTGGAAGTTTATCCACAGAAGTAAGAATAAAGATTATCAATTATTCTTACCTCCCTTTTTGCTCTAGGCCTTGCTGCTTTCTTTAAGGCCCTAATGAGAATGGTGTGCATAACCACCCTAAAAAGTAATCTCTCTGCTCTCTAGCCTGGCCTCTGCAGAAACCTCTATATATTAAGATCTTTGATATTAAATTGGCTAAGAAAAACCAAGCCAAAGTTTTTGGCTCATTCTGCCCCTTAGTTTCCTCTTTTACTTCATTTCTTCAACAAACTCTACCTCCCCTCTGATGTATATGATCTTTCTGATTCTGCCCTAGTCAATTTTCTTCTGAAGACTCTAATCTTTTCCCAGTGGAACTATCCAGTAGAATCTCAGAACCTCACAGGTGGTCATGGCTCTGCTGTTGACATTAGGTGGGTGGGGCAGCATGTCACAATGGGAAGGATGACAATGGGTTCTCATGATTGGTGTAGAGTTCAGAGCCTAGATGGGTGCATGTGTTTCATGGCTGAGTCTTCCTGCTAGTAGCAGTTGATTTAATGGGCCTGATTTCTGGGCACATGAAGGGGTAGGCCCTTTCTTTTATTCCTCTGGCAGGTTGAGCTCCCTCCCAAGTGTGACTAATATGAGAACTCCGAGTCCTAAGACCAGCAGTCTGAGCCCATTATGGAGCTATTCATTCATTCATTCATTCATCATTCATCCATTCATTCATTCATCAAACACTGAAACATTGAGAGAGCACCTGTATATGCCAGGCAGGCACTGTTCTAAGCAGTAGGCAGACAGAGTGAAGAAAATACCCTGCTTTCATGGAATTTACATTCTAAGATGTGTGTTTATGGGGGAAGGGTAGCACAAGCAACAAAATAAATGAATATATTTATTTTCATTTGGTGTGATAACAGAGGAGAATGCTAGGAAGAAACAAATGGGTGAAGTGGGTAAGAGGAAATGCATTGTGTATTGTGTGTGTGTGAGAAGGTGTTGCAGTTTCAAATAGGGCAGAGCAGAGAAAGCAGATGAGCATTTTCAGAGCCGGTAGTGTAGATGTGTTAGGAGGCCTAATAAACGGCCCACCTTATGTCCTGCTGAGATAGATGCACAATACACAGACATCGCAGTAACGGGTAATAGCGAATCTGTGGTCAGTAGTAGTGTGGGCCAGCATGCTGCTGGGAAGGCCAGTGGGTCCAGGAGCCCCAAGGGGAGGTATGAAGACCCGAAGCTCCTCCTTCAGTGCTTTAAGGATAGAGCTTTTCCCTATCCCTCCCACTTCCTGAGAAAGAAGAGAGCTCTGGAGAGGGAGAATCATCTTAAAACACTGGGAAATTACCCAAGAGAGATTTTTTTAACTGGGAAAAGTTCATGATTATCTTGCATTGGCTCCATTTGAGTATTCCCCTGCAACCCCCCAACTACAGGCATAGGCGCTAGAAGAGGAAGATAAAATCAATTGCAGAATACATGCAATGAATATGTTTCTGCATACTGGAGTATGTACACTTTGGCCCGATTTTGCACCATTGGTAACTTTTTGTGTGTGTGAACCATGCTAACCTGGGAAGTTTGGATCTTGACTTTGATAAGGACCGCATTGAGTTGATTTGTGGTCCAGAGTGACTTCTTAACACACTGTAGTTTCCAACAAACTATTTGTAAAATTAATGGCCTCTGATGACCCCATTACCATCTCCCTTCTTCCTGAAAGAAGGCATTTCATTGCTTTATGAAGCTGTACACAGAAGAGTAATTAAGTAACAATTCAGGCCAATGGCCTCTCCCAGGAATTAATGGTAGGGAGAGTTCATTAACCCCAGCAGGTTATAGCGTCTCCAGGAAATACCCTGGACCAAGGTTATCATAGCTATTAATGTATTGGATAGGGACTTTAACTGGGATAAAAATAAGCTCTCTCTCCTTCCAGGGGAGCTTTTCTCCTTGAGGAGCCACCAAAGATAAGCCCATAGGAGCAGCAGAACCCCAAGGTTGGGGCCTCATATGGGATGAGGACAACAGATTGCTATTAGTGAGAATTGTTAAATCAAGGTAAAGACAGGGCCTTGGGGGCAAATTAAGGTCCTTGATATAAACCTTCCTGCTATTCAGGAGGTGGCTTGATTAATGCCCAGTGCAGCTTAGAGCAGCTGTTTTCACCTTGCTAACTTTTCCATGTCAGGCCATGCCCTATGCAGAAGAGTCGCTGAGAGAGGTCAGATTTTGCCGCATTGCTGCCAGGAATGCAGTGGCCTTTGTGTAGAAATCTGTTGTGAAAACACTCTCTTTTTCCAAACTGGGCATTCAGGCTGTTTGCTGGGCCTTTACCCTTCTGCAGGGAGGGTACTGGCGGGAGACATGAGCCATAAATAGAGGTCCTGGGCCTTCCTGCTGCCTCACAGGGATGGAGAACTATTTCTTCTGCTCACCTTGCTTGCCTGCATGTCACTTTGGCAAGTTTTTCTTAGATAATTTATAAATGAGCTCAGTTTTGAGGCTCATATCCAGACAAGGCTCTAGAACCTCATTTTAAGTCACTGTTTTTGAATACAGAATCAATTTTGCTATTTTCCTTATGTCCCTACTTATTTTTATTTTTACTATTAAAATAAATATCCTCACCTGAGGACTTGCTTATTGATTTTTTTTTTTTCGAGAAAGGAAGCGTGAGATTGGTTGGAAAGTTTGTAAGGAGGACATTCTGATAAAAGGGAAGTAGGGAAGTGTGTAGAAGGCCGCCTGTCCTGTTTATCAGAATTCCGACTTAGGGGAGACTTAGGGAAGTGTCAAAAGTGGTGCCCCTAATTATTCCTTGACCTTTCCAAACAAGTCTGGGCATATGCAGACCCCCGGGTACTTACTGGAATCCTTATGCTTATCTTTGGGTGACCTTGCCAAGAGGACAATGCAAACACATGTGTCCTCCCAAGATTACTCAACCTACTGATTGTATCTAAAGATAAAAATTCCAATAAAAACCTAATGAGGCAGGCAATCGAGGCTGCCTGGCTACCATCAGCCAGGTTGTCCCTTAGCCTTCTCTTTCACAGTGAAACTATGTCAGAGTAATCTGTTCATCTGTCATTCAGGGGCTGCTGGTCAACCCCAGCAAGAGAGAAACATCTATCAGTTGTCTCCTGTAGTTGTCTCAACTGGGTATCAAGCCTGCAACCCAGGTATGTGTCCTGACCAGGGATTGAACCTCCAACCAACCAAGCCACACCAGCCAGAGCTATTTTTATTTTTTGGTCCCTACTTTATTTTTAGTGACTATTTCTGTACAATATTTAGGTTCATAAACTTTGTTTGAATTTCCTTTCAGAATCTTCTCAGAGTGGCTTTTTCAGAAGCAAAAACTTCAATTAAAATGTGAAGGAGAAAAAGAGAGATAGAGAGTGCCATTAGCAATCAATTATGGTAGTCTGAACCAGTAATAAGTTATGTATTTTCTTTTAAAATTAAATGTTTTTAAATTTATTGTACCATTGCAATTAGGACAGCAATAAAAAAATAAAAAAGAAAGTTTATCAAGGATCTCACCTTAGCAAAAACCTTGTATTTTTCCAAGTTTCTTCTATTTTTTTCTATTACCAAACCATCTTTTATTGTTATCATAGAATAGATATATTGTTGTGTTTTGCCTTTTCGCTTAATATTTTTATAAACATTTTTCAGGTTCCTACATAGTCCCTATAATTATTATTTCATTCACTGCTTGCAATTCTGCAAGTTGATCAGATTCATAATTTTCTTCACCATTTCTTTCTAACCATACAGTTTCATTGTTTGCATATCTGTCTCCTCTTGAGGGCCAGGAGGATGCCTATGTTCATTTTCTAGGGTTTCCATAGCTGAATACTACAGACTGGGGGGTTTGAACAACAGACATTTGTTTTCTCACATTTCTGGAAGCTGTGAGTCCTGATTAAGGTGTTGCTAGGGTTGTTTCTCCTGAGGCTGTTTTCTTTGGCTTGCAGATGGCTGTGTTCTCTCAGTGTTCTTACATGGTTATCCCTCTGTGTGTGTTTCTGTCCTAATTTCTTCTTCTTATAAGGATACCAATCATATGGGATTAGGGCTCACCCCAATGACCTCATTTAAAATTAATTACCTCTATAAAGACCCTATTTCCAAATAAAGTCAGATTCTGAGAGATTAAGACTTTAATCTATGTATTTCGGGGACACAACTCAATCTACATGAAGTATTCAACAAGTGTTAAACTGTGACCAAGTTTATAAACACTCAGGTGGTTTTCCCTTTACCCAAAAAGAAGCACTTCAAAAATATATTTAGCCTGGCCGGCATGGCTCAGTGGTTGAGTGTCAACCTATGAACCAGGAGGTCATGATTTGATTCCCAGTCAGAACACATGCTCAGGTTATGGGCTCGATTTCCAGTGGGGGGCATGCAGGAAGCAGCCAATCAAGCGGACAATGCAAACACATGTGTCCTCCCAAGATTACTCACCCTACTGATTGTATCTAAAGATAAAAATTCCAATAAAAGCCAATAATTCTCTCTCATCATTGATGTTTCTATCTCTCTTTCCCTCTCCCTTCCTCACTGAAATAAAGAAAAATATATTTTAGAAATACACACACACACACACACACACACACACACACACACACACACACTAGAGGCCTGGTGCACAAAATTTGTGCATGAATAGGGTCCCTAGGCCTGGCTGGTGATCAGGGCCAATAGGGGCCTTTTGGCTACTGGCCTGGGGCCCCTCCTTCCCTGGCTGCTGGCTGCTGGCTGGAGCCTTTCTTCATTTTGCACTGTCCCCTGGTGGTCAGCGTATGTCATAGTGAGCAATCAAACTCCTGGTCTCCTGGTGGAACTCCTGAGGTGACACTTTGCATATTAGCCTTTTATTTTTATAGATAGTCATTAATTTTTTTTAGGTATAACCAAAACATGCACTTAGATTTTTTTCCATTTTGAATTTCTATACATTCGCACATCAGTCAACTGCTTTTTATTTTACAGATGAGGAAATAAGGACGAGAGAGTTTAAATGTCTTGTTGGGATTAAAAAAGAAGATTAAAATGTCTCCTATACTGCCCTGGCTGGTTTGGCTCAGTGAATGTCGTGTCAGCCTGCAGACTGAAGGGTCCCGGGTTCCATTCTGGTTGAGGGCACATGCCCGGATTGTGGGCTCAATCCCCAGTGGGACGTGCAGGAGGCAGCCAATCAATGATTCTCATTATTGATGTTTCTATTTCTCTCTCTCTTCCTTCTCTGAAATCAATAAAAAAAAATCTCCTATACCTGAGACCATACCTCTTAACATTTTTCAGATTTATTCTTCTGAAAGCCTGAGAAAGCACAATAGGAAGGGGAATTTCCTTAATTATAATATGGAGCTAATATTACAGAGCAGTTATTCAGTGTACCCTACAAATTAGTGATATTATTTTTGTTTTCAATGAGGTCATTTCTTTTGAAGTTAATTGATGCTTGAACTCTGCTTTAATCACCCTTACTTTATTCTAAATTTGCTTCTTTGGCTTTACTTTTTAAAATTTATAATTAGAAAGTGAGCAATAAATAGGGGATTCCTAAAAAGGATAACTAGAGTTTCTGCAAGCAAATTTTTATCAAAAAATTACACTGATATTTGGTGTAATTTTATACTACCTTCTCAATTGTCCTGTATTATTTTGCACTGCACTGGAAACACAGCCCTTTAAATTTTTTTGTTAGTCCCGTTTGATAATTATAGAGAAGTCTTTTATATGTTGAAAAAGAGAAGTCTTTTATATGATGTATTTTGTTTGACAGAAATAATTTAATGTTAGAATATTCATAGCATAAATGACTTATGATTGGCTTAGCTTTCGCTATATAGAGTCATGTGCTGCTTAATGACAGGGTGTGTTCTGAGAAATCAGTAGGCAATTTCGTCATTAGGCAAAGATCATAGAGTATACTCACACAAACTTAGTGTAGCTCACTACTATAATTGTATGTGCTGTACTTTCATATGACAGGCAACACAGTAGGTTTGTTTATACCAGCACCACCACAAACACGTGAGTAACGTGTTACACTATGATATTATGATGTGATGATAACTATAGTGTCATTAGGTGATATGAAATTTTCAGCTCCATTATAATTTTATGGGATTACTATTATATATACACTCTATCATTGACAAAATGATATGTGGTGCATACCTGTATTCCATCATTCTTCATTTATTTAGCAAACATTTTTATGAGTAACCAATAGGTATTGATCAAGATAACGAAATGACCCAAAGATGACTAGAGTACTAAGTTTCATATGGTACTACAATGTGTTACAGTGTTGGCAGGTAGAAAGAGTTTAGGAATACAGAGAGGAACATGTAACTATGATTTAGGGAAGCTTCAAAGGGGAGGTGTCTTATGGGTTGAGCTGAGTCCTAAAGGAAGAGAGTAAGTTTACAGATAATAGAAAAGGATATACTAAGGAGGGAACAACAGGTTCAAAGGCACAGTATGCTCACTGGTAAAAAACTCACTGTTGTTCCTGTCTAGAGTAGCATATCCCAGTGTGTGTTGCATGAACAATTGGTGGTGAAACAGATGGTTTTAGGTGGGACACAGAGGTAACATTTTTAATTTTAAGAATGAATTTTAATAGCAATAGCTAACTGGTGATACTATAAGCAGTACATTAAAGCTTGATTTAAAGACATAGCTTTGAAAGAGAATAAATTATTTGAGCAAAAACAGTACTAAGTTAATACAAATATATTAAGTGGAGAATTCTAATAGGGAATGTGAATATAGCAAACACTGTGAAGGTGATATGTAAGTAACTGAAGATGCTCTGCGAGCATTTGTGGCAAGGTGTGGGAGAGACAGCTAGGTCAGGTGGGAAGCACTGCATACTTGTGCTCAAGACTTTGGGTTCATCTTGAAACACCCCACGAGGCTCAGATAGATTTAGGTAGAAGAGTGGCATGGTCATTGTATTCAAGAAAGATAATTCTGGGGCAGTGAAGGGTGCATGGGAGGAAGAAGCCCCAGTGCTGATTCACACTGTGCATTGCAATCAGACATCTTAGGGGAGCTAGATTACCTTATGTTTCCATTTGGAATGAGGTTTTCATTTTTGTTATAATTTTTTTCCAATTGGAAATTGCATATTGAAATCCGCCCCCCTTTGTATTATTTATTCTCTGGTTTACAAAGGCAGAATTAAATCTTCATGTTTGAATAATGTCCACCAAACTTGCAGTGTAAGAGCTTTTATCCCTAACTCCTCTACCTAGACCTATGTGACCATTGTGTTGAACAACTGAAGTATGTAGATTATTTGGTCTCTCATTGTTCTTTTAAATTGTTTTTATTAGGGATAATTCTTCCCCCAATGAAAATTTGGCATTCTCATGACATTTTCTGCTTGCTTTCAGTCACAAAACAATGTTCCAGTTCAGTAATCAAAGGATCCAGTACCATGTCATAATCAAAACTCTAAATTTGGTGTAGTGTCAAGGGTTCTTTCCTTTGGCAGCTGAGGCCTACTGTTGGGTGGGAAGGCAGCAACTGGGAATGGGTTTACTTGGCTTATCTCTTTCCACACAGAGCACATCTACTTCTCCTTCTCACTAAGCTGGCCACACTTTCAGACATCCCCTAGGTCAAAGAGGAAGGAAGGACTTGAAAGTCTTTACTTGATTGATACAGATGTGCCCTGGCACCCTGTCCCCTGAGGCCTGGTTGGCGACTAAACCTGATTCTTTCTCTTGGGGATGCTCTTACAAAGTGTGTGGAGGTCGCCCAACCACTGTCACGATGTACCTAGAATCTCTATATCTGATTTGGGCGATTGCATGTGTAATCCAGCTATTCACTTGCTTTTCCCTCAACCACTAAGACTTTTGTCATCCTGCCACCTTCTCTCTGCTAGTCTTTGGCCCTTCCATGTGGCCAGCACTGGTTACATAATTTGCTGAACTCAGCACAAAATGAAAATGTAGAACCTCTTGCTCAAAAAGAATTATGACTTTCAAGTCAGTGACAGAAGAACATTAAGCCAAGTACAGATTTCTTTTGAAAGCAGGTCCCTGTGTAACTGCAGAAGTCCCATGTCCATGAAGCTGGCCCTGCAAATAGTTTTCATGAATAAGGTCTAAGATAATCCTATGTAGGCTGCACACACTCATGTATTCTTTGTCTAAACAGGCTCCGGAACATAGACCAATTACCACTTGTTTACTCTGCTGTCAGAGCAGTTAGCTAACCTGTGTCATGTCCTTAGATCCCCCAGATGAGAGTCAGACAGCTGTTCCTAGTACTTCCTACGCTTTAGAGGTCATACAGAAAGATCTACTAATGAGCTCCCCAAAGCCTTCTCTTGTTGTATTAGTTTCCTATTGCTGCTGTAATACATCACCACAATTTTGGGGCTTAATACAACACAAATGTGTTATTATATGGTTCTGGAGGTCAGAAGGGTTCTGGAGGTCAGAAGTTTGACAAGGTTCTCAGTGGGTAACATCAAGGTGTCAGCACAACTGTGTCCCTTCTGATGGCTCCAGGAAAGAATGTTTTCTTGCCTTTTCCAGCTTCCTGAAGCCACCTGCGTCCTGAGGCAGAAGCTCATGGCGCATCCTTCGTTTCCAATGCCAGCAGTACACAATCTTCAAATCTTGGATTCTCTGACCTTTGCTCCTGTCATCACATTGTCTTCTCTCACTCTCACCCTCCTACCTCCCTGTTAGAAAGACTCTATGATGACCTCTGGCCCATCTCAGTAACTCAGGATAACCTCTTTATTTCCAGATCCTTAATCACATCTGCAAAGAGCCTTTGTGTGAAGTAATGTATTCACTGAGCATTAGGACAGACATGTTTGGGGCCGACCTCACTTATCTTGAGTAAAGGGAGAAGCAGCTCCCATCCTTCCCTTTGGCACTCACATCTCCCTGGCCTGGGAGGGTAGCACTCTCACCTCCTCTTTGTGGGCATCAACTCACACACAGCACAGCCCTCTGAAGAAGTCTTCCTTCCAATCCTGGCTCAGGTTTAATTCTAAAAGCAGGTGAGGGTTTAAGAATATCTAAGAAGCTTTCCAAATAAACTATTTACACTGAAGTCCTTATCTCATGGTCTGCTTCAAGTTCATCTTTTGTCTTAAGCTTTCCTAATTTAGCTGTTAAAATATTCCAGTAGCAATTTATATGCCAACTTTGATATTTAAAAAAATGTTGTAATCATGGTTAAGTAGGAAAAAATTAACATAGTGCTTCAGTTTTTCTCCGTTAACTGATTTATTCCCCTCCAATAAAGAGTTAATGTGAAAATTGTGGGAGGTTACAATTTTCTTCTACTTCCAGCTTCGAGTCCTAATTCCTTGCAGTTTTCATGTTTATGTGACCCATGGTAAAATCTTCAAGTGGCATTTCAAATAAGAGGTTTTTGCCCCCCTTTGAAATTGTAATATTGGAGTAGATAGCTGTGTGTCACCGACAGATTTAGCTCCGAGTCAGTCTCCAGAATCACTCCCTCACAGACCACGCGAATCTGAACTCGGGTAGGATCCATTTAGCCTTTCTTCACATCTTCTCTGGCTGTGCTCCTGGTATGGCACCTCAGCTTGTGCCCAGTCCTGTGACCAGGGACCTAGTTTTTTTCTTTGTTTCAGAGTCTGGAACTCTGTCATAGTCTAGTTGAGAATGCAGTTCTGCCTAATGCTGTGGTTAGGCTCAGTTCTTGCGAGAACCACTATGTATGGATCTCTGACCCAAAGCTGGGGCCAATCTGGTGCTTCCCCATCTCTCCAAGGACCTGCCTGCCCAAGTCCCCACATTTCTACAGTCTGCCTGTTTGCTGGGGCATGCCCCGGTTATCATTTGTTGGATTTCCTTGGTTTTAAACACCTATCCTGCCCTCCTTGTTTATACTAGTTCTCTAGATCTCAAATGCTTCTTGGGCAAGCATCTTCCCTTTTGCTGCTGAATCAGAACATTGAAGGCTGTTCCCTTCTAGAAGTTGTATTTCACCCATGTTTCAGCAGCTGTGGGCAGAATGCTTGTTTTACTAATATTAATGTATAAAGTGGGGTACTTCTTATGGAAGTGAAAAATGAGACTTTAGAATTAGGATGTATTTCGAAAACTCTATGCATGGAGTGTAGTCTGGCGACACTTGAACACATAAATCATTTTAGGGAGCTATTTTCACAAATCACATCGTATTCTCAAAGGCTGAGTTATGCTACTGTCCAGGAGAGAACGTGCTTCCCTTTAAAGCTGACCTTTGTCTTCCAGTAATCACTAATTTTTATTTGGGTCCTTGTAATATTTAATAGTCCTCTTTCCTGAGGAGATGTCAACAGATAAAATTGCATGTTTTCTTACGGCAACTTTAGTTTTGAACAAAACATATCTGAAAGGTGAAAGTTAAGATAATTTCAGAATTCTAAACAGGTTTTATAACCTCTATTGGCAAGAGACCTGTATTTGCAGAATCCATAAAGCTTTTAAGGTATAGTTGATATTGAAACAATAATGACCCTGGAACAGGATATTTCCTGAAGATTAATGACGGGCTGGGAGGGGTTGATGGCCTGAGGTGTAGTTGAGGGCCATTAACCTCAGACAGTCATTAAAGCCCAGGAAATGTCCTATGTCTAGGTCGTTATTGTTATTATAAATTGAAAATGGAAAAAAGAAACAGGCGCACAGATGATCTGAAGGGCGACTCCATTTCCAATGGTTTGAACAGGGAGCGTTCTGGGAGAATTTATTCCCCGTCCATTAGGCAACCAATCTCTCTCAATCCTCTGTCACATCGCCCTTCAACTGATGGGTCTTTGTGCTGGAAATCCCTGAATTCCCCAGACACTGGAGTGGAGAGTATGGTTCCCTCCCTGTGGCTACCTTTGCTCAGAGAGACTGGATTAAACAAATAGTAATGGTGAATTACTTTGCCACTGCTCTTAATTGTATCCTACATTGCCTTCTACTTGCTTCCCCTGGGATCAGCTGTTTTCTTCTCTATTTCACTGCAGTAAATTTCCCACACCTATATTTTAAGCCCTTGGATATTTTATCTGTGCTTATTTCCCAGGTCTTTGGGGTGAAAGTGCATGTTATTCACTTTGCAGTAACACTGTCTCTAGTCATGCTGGATATGGCACAGCTGTCCAATTCCTTATTCACTTTTCAAAAGGGACTATAATTTAGGGGTGTTTTGAATTCCCAACTAGTAAGTATTGCTTAGATTAGAATGTACCAAATTTCAATTTGATCTAAGTCCTGTAACAACAGATTCACCTTCCTCTTTTTATTTTATTTTTTTAAAGCAATTCCAAAATTTAAAAGGCAAAGCCATCACTAAGTGTTTATAGTATATTTGGGTGTTTTTTTGTGTTTTTTTTTTCACAAATAGTTGTATATGATATATTCAGCTGGAATATTTTGAAACAGAAGTTGTCAAATATTCATGGGCTGTAGGAAATTTTTTGTCAGACTTAAAAAACCAGAACAGTATGACCTGAGCTATGTAGCTATGGCTCTACTGTTTCATTTATTCAGGTGTCACAAAAAGTGTGAACCATGTATTGAATCAGCTCAAATTCATCACCAGTGAATGTAAAACAAAAGAAAACCCTCAAAACATTGGCCTTATAACATTGGTCAAAACAGTGGCTTTGTAGAAGAATAGCATATTAATGCACAATTTTAGGCTGCCAATACTGTTATGAATTTTATAAATATACTAGAGGCCCGGTGCACAAAATTCGTGCATGGGAAGGGGGAGTTGTCCCCCAGCCCAGCCTGTCCCCTCTCCAATCTGGGACTTCTTGAGGGATGACCCCTGGTAGGATCTGGGCCTAAATGGGCAGTCGGACATCCCTCTCACAATCCAGGACTGCTGGCTCCCAACTGCTCACCTGCCTGCCTTCCTGATTGCCCCTAACCACTTCTGTCTGCCAGCCTGATTACCCCCTAACCACTCTCCTGCCAGCCTGTTTGCCCCTAACTGCTCTCCCCTGCAGGACTGGGTCCCCCCAACTGCCCTTCTCTGCAGGCCCAGTCACCCCCAATTCCCCTCCTCTGCCAGCCTGGTCACCCCTAACTGCCCTCCCCTGCAGGCTTAATCACCCCCAACTGCTATCCCTTGCAGGCCTGGTCCCTCCCAACTGCCCTCCCCTGCTGGCCTGATTGCCCACAACTGCCCTCCCTTGCAGACCTGGTCCCTCCCAACTGCCCTCCCTGCAGGCCATATTGTGGCAGCCATCTTTGATCACAGGGGGGCAGCCATCTTATGTGTTGGAGTGACGGTCAATTAGCATATTTCTCTTTTATTAGATAGGACATTTCATCTTTAAAAGACTTCTCCCTATAGTGGTACCTAAAATTCCTTTTACTTATGACTTTGAGCTAAAATATTGAAAGGCCCAGTTAAAATACAAATGATAAATTTTCAACCATTTTTACTTACCTTCATTAAAATTTATTATATATTCCAGTCCACAATTAGCCTATGCATTCAATATAACCAAAACTATAAGATTAATAAATAATAAAGGGAACTATCATGAAATTATTCTTTTTAAAAATCCCTATTAATGTAATCTTTGAGATCCTTTTTCCTGAAGGGTCTTCAGAGTAGTTCATATTTTCTTTGCTGCCCCTGAAAGTATTCCTATTCCACTATTCATGCTCATTTTAACAACTGCTTATTGAACATGTGTTTTGTTCCAGTCTGTGCTCAGTTGCCTTCTGAATCCCTACTTTAGGCTGACTTTCCTTGGTGAGGTGGGTGTGTTTTGTCCTTGCCTTAGGGTGGTACAACTCTTGAAATGAATGTGAAGCTCTAATGTGGTTAGTGTTCCTCTGGTGAAGTGAGGGAAGAATTCTCTTTTCACTAGTACAACTTTTTTCCCCCCACAATAATCTGATCTTGAGTTTTCATTTTCTTAGTGTGCTTATTGATTTCCTAATTTATTTTAATAACTTGCCACCCCACCTCTGTTCTTGTGGATTTTGGTGTGAGTTACCATTGGGATGGGTTGGGAGATTTTAATTGATTTTGCCTGTAGGAAAATCCATCCTTGGCCCTCTACTGTAACAGGCATTTTGAATCTCACATCAGGATGAATTCCCTTCATATTTCACATTGCCAAGGAGTTCTAAGGCTCTCTCTTTGAATGTTTCTGTTATTACATCTCTACCCCATCTAGTCCTTGCTCCTTGATGAAGGCCCTGCAATCTTC
This sequence comes from Corynorhinus townsendii, assembly GCA_026230045.1. Classification (NCBI taxonomy): domain Eukaryota; kingdom Metazoa; phylum Chordata; class Mammalia; order Chiroptera; family Vespertilionidae; genus Corynorhinus; species Corynorhinus townsendii. The sequence goes on along the minus strand of JAPDVU010000001.1, from coordinate 165,147,392 downwards.
CAGTCCCAGGTAGTTACACAGAAGCCCCCTGGCATGTTGGAATTCTTGCATTGCAAAGGTAGAATTGGGTCCCTTTGAGGACTCTGACTTCAGATTATTACTTCAAGTCATTTTTTTGTGCTACTGTAGGTGGTATCCTGAGTGCACAGTTACAATATAACTCAGAAAAGGGAGAAAAGGGGAGAGAACATCAAATAGTGATAATCTGGCTGTTACCATTCTAAAAGAAGATAAAAGCATGGGACAGTACAACTAAATATGGGCTGGGGCAAAGGTAGGTTTACAGTTGTTCATTTGGAAAATAACACAATAATTAATAAATAATAATATAAGAATAAACTATGTTTTGCGTACTCAGAACTGTAAACCTACTTTTGCCCCACCCTATATATTTGGTGAAGAATTTCCATTCATTTGGGTATAAGCTTTCAATAACTGTTCTTCACTGTACCTAATTGCATGCAATTAATAACAGGTACCTTACTAATATGTTGGCCAGAATGCAGAATGTTCTTGTCACTTTTAATTAATAGAATAGTCTTGTGTTGCTTCAAAAATTTAATTTTATATTAAATTCAAAGATCTTTTTTCCCCTTTCATTTTACAAAGAATTGACTTCTTCCTCTTGTATCTTCTGACCAGGAGCTTTTCTTTCATGTTCAGGCAATGTAGACGAGGAACAGGGGCAAATTCCTCCTTACTTAACTGCCCATGGGGAGGTTGAGTTCCCTGCTGGTTACTTGTCCTCATTTGTTTGACTCAGGGTAGTCATTAATGCCTTCTGTGTGGCAGGCATGTAGTTGCTGGTCCACTCACATGTAGGTAGTTCTGAGGACCTCCAAAGTCCTTCCCTTGTTAATACATAGTTCTGATGGGTGAAATCTAGCTTTATCTTTCCCACTCCCTTAACCCCTGCAAAAGTTACCCACCCCAAAAGTGACATCCCCTTTCTGATCAGCCTTCTTGGTGAACTCTGGGAAGACAGTTAAAAGTCAACAACTTTTCTCCTTGTCCCTTAGGAAAGTGTTTCATCCATAACATGTCAAATAATGGGGAAGAGAGCTTAATGGCTGCCTCTTACCCCAGCTTTACTATGCCCTTTAATTTCTTTCTTATTATTTGTTGTTGTTGTTGCTGTTGTTAATCCTTGCCCAAGGATATTTTTTCATTGATTTTTAGAAAGAGTGGAAGGGAGGGAGACAGAGAGAGAGAAACATCGATGTGAGAGAGACACATTGGTTGGTTGCCTCCCACACATACCCTGACCAGGACCGGGGATTGAGCCTGCAATTGAGGTACATGTCCTTGACAGGAATCGAACCCGGTACACTTCAGTCCCTAAGTCGATGTCCTATCCACTGAACCAGACCGTCTATGCCCTCTAATTTCTTTTCCTTGCCTCAAGTAGGCCAGGTGTGGTGGCCAAACAGATTGCCAACTGGGAAATGAATTGCCCATTTTTCCTTCATGTACCAGTAGTCAACCCTATTCTCAACATGAATTTCCTATGAATCCTCTTTTCTGGGTCTTAGTAACAAGTTAAACTACATTCATTAATGGCATAGTGTCTCTTTAAAAGGCTACTCTCCTCACTACCCTCTAAGTTCTCTTCTTACATTGCCCAGGAAGTGGTGGTAATGGTTGGTGGTAAAGCTTGTTCTAAACCGATGCTGATTAGTAAGCCCTATAGGGATATTTTACATATTAGAATATGGGAGTCTGAGTGCATTTTAGTCTTCAGCTTTGATCTTGAATACAGTTCTGGGGACATGGACATTGTAAAATTCCCATTTGATATCCTACTTTAATCCAGAGGGGAAAGGAATGGGGAAGAATAATAATTAAAATAACTGTTGCTGTTCCTATACTAACAAAATGAAACAGCATCAAGTAACTAAAGATGATGGGCAGAGACCAATTAGGTGCCATATAGGGAAATGTGCTGGCCCAGAGAGGGAGAGGCTTGACAGAAATCTTGAAAGGTGTCCAGAGAGATGAAACTCCTTTCAAGGGCACCTAACACAATATTAACAGCTAAGAGAGAAAACAAAACTCCTACTATGCTCCTGTTGGCTTCGGGTACCTGGTCTCCCTCTTAGAAAAAGTAGAACTGAAAATATAAAGAGAGGATCAAATTGTAAGGGGAGAGAGGGGTATATAGAGCCCTGATGTGCTTTAAATAAGTTCAAATCTTCAGGGCGGAATACATTATACCCTAGGATGCAAAGAACCAATACAGATAATTTCTGGTGAGCTTTTAATCACCATTAAAAGTGCTCACTTTTTTTGGTTGTTTCACTTTTTTCTTGAAAGTTCACTGAGATGTTACATAGAAAATGCCAAAATATCAAATGAAGAAAAAAAGAATAGAAAAGGATTTAAAAACATATAGCCTAGACTCTGGCCGAGTAGCTCAGTTGTTTAGAGCATCATCCTGATATGCCAAGGTTGTGGGTTCAGTCCCAGGTCAGGGCACATACAAGAATCAACCAATGAATGTATAAATAATAAATGGAACAACAAATCAAGAGTTTCTTTCTCTCTCTACCCCCCCCAAAAAAAAGTATAGCTTAGTAATTTTGATGTTATTGTAAGTGTAATTCTCAACTAGACTATTAAGTAGATGGTTTATGAGCAATTATAAGAGGAGGGTGATCACTGAGAGGAATATGAGCTCAAGAGGAAATTTATCTTGACCAATTAGATCTCTTTTCTCTTTTTTAAAACTAATAATTCAGAGTAAAGCTGCAATAATAATGTATCCTAAATTCTATAGAGTATCTCACATTCTCTCATTGCATTCTCAAATACTTTATTGTTTGCTTAGTGGATTCACAGCTGTTTGAGAAACTATTCATTCAAAAATATTTTTGAATTCTTGCTGTAGTATGTCTAGCCCTTAGGATAAGAGAATAGAGAATTATTTTTTTTTTAAAGCCACATCCCATACATTTTGGTGTGTTGTATTTTTTTTCTTTTTTGTATTTTTCTTTCTCTTTTTAAATTAAATATAGTGTGGTGACATTGAGAGAATTAACTTTCAATAAGTACTGTTATACTTATACGAGGTACTTTACAGATGGGTCCTCTTTTATTTGTCTGAGAAATAGGTATTATCTCCATTTTAAGGAAACAAAAGTTTAGAGTTGTTGTCCAAGATCATAATACTAGCACAATGCTGTAGCAGAGATTCAAACTTTAATCTACCTGATGATAAAACCATGATCTTCCCATGACATAATTTTAATCCTCCAAAGAATAGAACTAGGGTTAATGATTTGTAGTTACCAAGGGGTGAATCAACATAAGTAAATCTAGCATAAGATGCTGTCAATATAAGGCAGAATTCTCTACCACTTAGTTGTGAATCCTCTTGTGTATGAATCAGCTTTGTGCCTTGCTTTCCCACTGTCACTGCAGGTCTTCAAATGGAGAAGGAAGTGCAGTCAAAGGTGCTGCAGATGTGGTAGCTGTATTAGGGGAAATGTTGATCCACATCACCTCTGAAACCCTTTCCAATTAGAGTACCCATTGAGTCTGACATTCTGCACCCTTCAAAAGTCCATATACATCTGAAAAAAATGGGACAAAGAGGCAAGTAAGTTTTTAAAAATAATTTTAAAAATTTGTTTTGGTTATCAAGATTATACTTATTATAGAGAACTTGGAACACTTAAAAAAGTAATATGAAGGGGAAAAAAAATTACCCAACCACCCAGTGACAGTCACCATGAATATTGATTTACTTTTGTTCTTTTTTTCTCTGTTCACATAATTTTTCAGTCACAATCATATTAAACACAAGTTTGTTTGCTGCCTTTTTGATTTAAGGATATAATGAAAATATTTTACTAAGCTTTTCAAACTTTTTGTAAATGTAATTTTTAATGACATACTTTTTGAAATTCCTTAAACATAATGTTTTATCTCTGTTTCAGATTATTTCTAAGGATAGATTTCTAAATGTGGAATTATTTTAACAAAGTATTAAAGCCTGTAAGTGTGTGTGTGTGTGTGTGTGTGTGTGTGTGTGTGTGTGTGTAAATAGTTCTTTAAAAAGTTGGAGGAGGTTATCAAGAGGATATTGGACCTGGGCAGTCGGAGACCGCTCACCTCTTCCTCTTCCTCTTCCTCTTGGAATGTATGCTCTACCCACTGTCCTTACCGTAGTACTCATTCTCAAGGATGCAATCTTGAGAGATGAATGTGTTGTTGAGACCGTTCAGATGGTATGCATGATGGCGCCTAGCTAAGGCCTCTATATAAACTTTAAATTCTGTCCAATGGATGAGGAGATGTATTTGTCTCCAGTCACCCAAGGCAAGCCTCAAATTCCCTTGCTGAGTAAAAGTGCTCCCTACCAATCTGGAGTGGCCTGCCTCTTTCTTCCGTCTCTCCCTGTCCTCCATGTACAGGGCCAGTGTCATATTTCACAGGGGAACCCCTCGAACCAACAAAGTGTCTGTCCAGAGGTATACTCCCACAGGCGGTACTGGAGAGCGCTCATCTACCTCATCTTTGCTCTCATTTTGGATGATTAACTTTTTGGTAAAGCTCAAAGGTAAAAATGATACTTAAAGTATGCTTTAATTGCATTTCTTTGATTATTATAACGGTACATTTTAATTTTTGTGTGTTTATTAGCCATTTTATCCTGTTATTAAATTCCTAATCTTCTATGAAGTAAAACGCTGATCAATTTTTGTGAATAATTTAAATATTCAGAAAACCACCACCCTTCTGTAATGTTATATTCTATCCCCCACACCTCCTTGTTTTGAGTTTTAATTCCTTTATTTTTGGTTACAAGAGACAGAAAGCCAATTCAAATTAGCTGAATAAAAATGGGAATTTATTGGCTCACTGAAGGCTTCAGAGAACTGCCTTCAATTAGAGCTGAGTTCAGGGACCTAAGAGCATCACCCAGACTCAGAATCTGTCGATCTCTCAGCTCGGATTTCCTCCTAATTGACCCCATTCATGCACACCTTCTCTATCGGTGGCCAATGACAATGCAGAGAGAGACTCAGCTCTCTCTGTTACCCCAGTGCAGGATTCCCTTTCCCGGCTATTCTAGTACAGTCTCATGAATTGATTATCATTAGGTGGACATGACCATGTGCCCATTCCTAAAATAGTCATTCTTTTTTTTTTTTAATTAAAAAAATTTTTGTACACCCCGGTGACCAGATATTACATAACTTAATGTGTGGTCATCCCAATGAATCCTGCACCCATTCAGCACCACACTAGTTTTTAGAATACATCCCCAGGACTATTCTATAACCACCAATTTGAACTTCTTAATCACCGTGGTTGAAAAATAGTCATAGATATAGAATATAAGATGGGCCACACACTTCCCTCACACAACCATTTTTAGGGAACTGGAGATAGACCCAAATAAGCCAGGAGGGAGCATCATTTGCCCACAGAAATGTGAAGTTAGTGCTACCTCCCCAAAACTAGATGTTTATTGTATTTTTGATTTGTTCAAGGTGTTTTCTGATATAAAGACAAAATATTCATGTTGTCAAATTTAACTTTTTTCTCTGTAATTCTTATTTAACTTCAAAGCTTAAAAACCTAGAAAATTGATAAACCTACTTTTTATTTTCAAATTTTTCCCTGGTATATATTTTTTGCGTTTATTATTTATGTATTTAAAATACATTTTTATTGATTTCCGAGAGGAAGAGAGAGGGAGAGATAGATAGGAACATCAATGATGAGAGAATCATTGATCAACTGCTTTCCGCATGCCCATGCTAAGGATTGAGCCCACAACCCAGGCATTGTGCCATGACTGGTAATCAAACCATGACTTCCTGGTTCATAATTAGAGGCTCAACCACTGAACTATGGTGGCCAGGCTGCACTTGCCTTTTAAATAGATTAGGAATTAAGTATATTTGAATGCCTCTAATAGTTAACTAATCATTTCAGTAATATTTACTGGTAAAACTGATTTAGGTTATCACATTCACAATATATAAATTTTAATAAACTCTACTTCCTATTTCTAAGCCACTTAATAACTTTTTTTTCTGTCAATTTGTATACCAGCACCACAGCATACTAGTTATTGCAGCTATGTAATATGCTGTGATATTTGGTAGGTAGCTTGAATGAGAGGGAATAAAGATAACTAGAGGCAGGAGTTGTATTTAGCACAACAGAGCATTGTATTTTTTTTTTAATCCTCACCTGAGGATATTTTTCCATTGATTTTTAGAGAGAGTAGAAGAGAGAGGGAAAGACAGAGAGAAACATCGATGTGAGAGAAATACATTGATTGATTGCCTCCTTCATGCCCCGACCAGGGTCCTGGTGGAGCCTGCTACCGCGGTATGTGCCTTTGACGGAAATCGAACCCGGGACCCTTTGGTCTGCAGGCTGATGCTCTATCCACTGAGACAAACAGGGTAGGGCAACAGAGCCTATTTTTACTAACAAACAGCTTCCTGTGTACCTGGGTGCTCCTGAAGTTGTAATTAAAAAGCAATTGAAAGGAAGGAAGGAGAGAGTAAGGAAGCAGGGGAACACCGGCCAGAGAATTCAAACCTCGCTACTGCTTTAAAGTATGGTGGAGCCTGTGTGTTAAAAAAGCTGACTTCTCTGCTGGAAGCTCTGGGGAGATTAAGTAATTAACACGTTCCTTTTGTTTGTTTGCTTGTTTGTTTGACCTCACTTGCTTTTGACATGTCCAAATCAAACTATTAAAGCCACTCATCCTTCAGAGAGTGACATCAGTTAGATGTCAGGAACTTGCTGCTTCAGGGCCATTTACCCAAGACATAGGGTGATGCCTAATGCTGAGAAATGGTCCTTCCATATTTAAACAGGTTCTGTAACCTAGAGGGTTCTCACCTAGGCGCGCTCTGTGGCAGGGGCTTTCCCCTCTCCAATGCCTCCTCCCTCATCCTGGGCCTGGCTTCATTAGTGTGCAATGTTAGCATCTTTTTTGGTTTTGCTCATGATACTTTGCCTAGTTTTTCAAACTCATTATGCCCCTTTTCTAATGTCAATGACAAGATTTTCCTACCATAGACATCTTAAAAATGGAAGCCTGAGCTCTAACTTAGCCATATTGTTGCATTCTTAGAGTTGGGAGTACTTAATCATTACATTTTACACTATTCTTATGAAATTCTCTTGTTAACAGAGACCTTCTGGTCAGTCAGAAGATGAACTTGTACTGTGTCAAAATCATTTCCCTCTCAACAGGTCAGAAATTCATCAGCTCTGGATGCTTCTCAGTGGCCAGAGATATGCTTCTTTCTTCATTGATCCTGTTAAGTGACAAGATCCTGTCTTTTGGGGTGAAAAATATCCATGTGATTATATGCTTTAATTTATCAAGCAATGACCATATTAGCTCTGTCGCCTTCTTACATTCTGTCATCTGGGCCCAACTGAGTGGTGAGGCTATTACCCTTCTCAGAAAGGCTCTGACTCACTCATCAAGGTGGGGGACTTCCTGTCCGAACTGCTGTGTCTCCCTGGAAGCTTTCCAATGGGGACATCCATCCTTTACAAATGGATTTGCACTGCCTTGGCCAGCATGTAATTGCAATTCCGATTTCATCTCCTCTAGGCCTTCTACAAAACTCCACTTATTCACTCCTGACTTGCCCTTTCTTGTTGTCCAATAGTTGCTTTTCAGTTTTGTTTGTTTATTTGCTTTGACAAAATTTACCTTAGTTAAGTTTACTGATCCCTCCAGGCCCTAGTCTATTTTCCAGCTCTTCCAGGAAGCTTACCTGAACTACACTGACTGATTTTAAAGTTATAATAGAGGTACTGATTTGGTATTTAATTAGTGCACACCTTGCATCACAGCATAGTGGTTACCATCGTGGGCCTTGCAGATAGATTCTCTGGGTTTTCAAGCTGCTTGACCTTGACGCCAGTTATTTATTTGCCATCTTTGAAATTCAGTTTCTGCATCAGTAAAATGAGGCCAGGAATGACCTTTTTTGTCATCTCTAAAGAGTCTATCTAGTGTTACAATATAGTAGATGCTCAAGAAGAACATAGACAGTGCTTCTTTCTGCCAATGATGGGTTTACTTTAGAAAATGTTCTCCTGCTGGTCTAGGACATGATTTCTTATAAATGCTGGTAAGAAATTTAAAAAAATTTTATGGATGTCATGGGCTGAGGATTATGGTCTAATGGGACATATCCTCCAAGTTTCTGAATTAACAATATAATGAGAGGCTAACAATCTCATTGGAGCTCAAACCAGGCGAATAAAAACTGTCAGATATGTAACTGACAGATGTCAAAAGAATGAGTAGGACATTGACAAAAAATGTGGCTACAAATAAATTATATTATTTATTAAGACAGTCAGAGTGACTGACTTTTCTCATGAAAAATATTGAAGTGAATCTAGACAGACTTTCAGGAAGTTTCCTTTTTTTGTCTGGTAGATTTTCCCAGCAATCTTCTTGATCATGTTTAATCATCGACGTATAAATGAGCATTGATTTAGTAGAGGGGATTTTTCCAGAGAACTTCTGATGCTGTTTAAGAAGAGTTACTGGTTGGTCCTAATTTGGCCTATCCATTAAGTCAAAGCATTTAATTTCACGTTCTCCCTTCTCCCTTCTATGAAGTCCCCCTCTCCACCTCACTTTGTTCATAATTTCTAGTTTGAGTTCTGTCCAAGTAAGCTATGGAACTTCAGGACCTTACTTTTCAAAACAAAGTAATGAATGAGATGATTCCCAACAATTCTGAAAATAAGTATATTTCCTCTGATATTCCCATTGACTTTTGTTGTTGGTGGTGGTGCAATAAACAATTTACACAGATTTTATGTATGATGCTTTTTAAAATAATCATTGATACATATAATTTCATGCCATTTTCATGACTATCACAATCAAAATTTGGTTTAGCTTTTTACTCCAGCATTCAAAGGCTGTCAGCCACTGGCCTTCATAAATTACATGGTGGTACACTGCTCTTCTTGTGTGTAATCTCATCCTTTTTAGGACTTGGACTATAATCTTATTGAGAGTACCAAGGTTTTGTTTGCATTTCTATTTTTTTTCCTGGTAAAATTCATATATATATATATATATATATATATATATGTGAAATATTATATATACATATAAAAATATATTGAATATAGTATAATATACATCATTGAATATATATGCACTATATAATTGAATTAGGGAAAACTATATACAATAGTACTTACATTATGTAATTATATGTTAACTAGAGGCCCGGTGCACAGATTTGTGCACTAGTGGGGTTCCCGGCCAGCTGGGGAGGGACTGTGGGAGGGCTCCAGGGTGTGTCTGGCCAGTATCACCTAGTCCCCATCCCAGTATTCCAGCAACAAGCTTACCTACCAGTCAGAGCGTCTGCCCTCTGGTGGTCAGTGAGTGTCATAGTGACTGGTCCAACAACAGTTGAACAGTCAGACACTTAGCATATTAGGCTTTTATTACATAGGATTATGTTATATATTACATTTTGTATGTTATATATAATTAATTATATAATACTAGAGGCCTGGTGAATGAAATCATGCATGGGTGGAGTCCCTCAGCCTGGCCGGTGATTAGGGCCGATAGGGGCCATCTAGCCCAGTCTCAATCAGGGCCAATAAGGGCTGGCCGGCCGGGGGAGGGACCATGGGAGGTTGGCTGTGGGAGCACACTGACCACCAGGGGCAGCTCCTGCATTGAGCATCTGCCCCCTGGTGGTCAGTGTGCATCATAGCTACCAGCTGGTTGTCCGGTCATAATGGTCACTTAGGCTTTTATATATATAGATAATATTTTCTATATATTTTAGATATCTATTCTATGCATGTAAAAATGCAATTCTAGAAATGTTTTAATATAAAAATTATATCTTAGAACCAAGAAAGTATGGTGGATAACTTTGTTAATTAAGTATGACTGACTTCCTCTTGCTTCCCTGCTCCCAAAGACAGGTTAGTATGATTTACATTGGTTTACCATATACATATGGTCCTTACGAGATTGAAGGGTTTGAAAGCCATGAATACCAATGATGTAGGGTGTGACCAAAATAAAGTCCACCAAATTAGTTGAAAAGTTTGGTGAGAGTTTTGGTACCCTTTCACTCCTCAGGGGAGCCTTTCTGTTAAGGTATCAAAAGCTCTCTCCTTGTTTAAGAAGCCCATTGTCCTGCCCAAGATGAGAAATTCAATTAGTGGGGCACTTTGTAGATCTGTCTTGTTCCTCTGGGACAAAAAAGGGGAAGCCCATTACTTGACACTTGCAGAGCCTGAGCCTCTGAATGAAAAGTCGCCATGGATTTGAATGAAGATAAGAGAGAAGGGGACAGTGAAAGATGTTCCAGCGGTGAGGGATTGTCGGTGTTGGCGACTGCCCATCCCCCTTATCTCACCTAATGGCCTGTGCCTGCCAATGTTTATTTGGCCATCGCCATTCACCAGCTGCTCCTCTACCATGTTGTTTTTCTTCCCAGATGGCAACACGATGTTCCACGATAAAACTGACACAAAAAACAATGCAAAATTTGTCTAAGAGAGGTTCAGCAAGCATGAGAAAAACATCTGATCTTTCTCAGAGCCCGCCAAGTTCGCAGTTTACAGTGCCAGAGTAATTATGGGATGATTTGAACGGAAGCAATGCATGGGGAAGCCACTTCCAAATGTATCAGGTAGGTTTTCAGAGGAGGCAAAACATTCAGCGCTCTCGTCCCTCTGGCACCTCGACAGAATCGTTGAGTGCCGCCCGTGGTCCCAGAAGCCTCCTACATTACTGAGTCCCTGCTTTACCCAGTGCCGCCTAATTAATGGCCCACTATTTTAAAAACTCTCTTATTCAATTAGACTCTGCTTTCAATAAGACAAACATTCCTGCTATTAAAATCCTGGGAAAGCAACATTTATAGCCTGCCTTCTCGCCAAAGCATCTGCTTTTCTGCTGCCCCGGCCTCTTATTCTGTCCAGTGTTCACTTGGCTGCTTGGTTCTGTAAAAACTGACTGCTGTTTGGGGGATTGATATGAAAGGAGAGGGTATCGCTGCCATCTTGTTACTCTGAGGGCTATTTCTCCCACACCCTCTGCATGAGAACACACAGAGAATCATTTTATTATTATTGATTACAAAGAGCCACAGATGTTATTTAAAATGGGGCATTTCATATTCATCACTATTATTCAAAGTACTGCCTTTTTTGTGGGTGACCATTACTACATGCTTTTCCCACCCAATTTTAGATGAAATGTTAGAGAGCTCTTTTTTTCTTTCATTTAGCTACACGCCTTTTCATTTGACGCAGAATTGTCTCCTAGGGGTGATTGCATTCAGGTCTGTTTTGTTAGTTTTTCAGTTATTACAGTTTTATTTGACTTACTTTAGAGACAATACTGCAATAAAAATAGGTTTTAAAAAATGCTGTCTAGCATTTACAGGATCTTCCCCGAAATGGTTCCTCTGCAAGATTGTTGGTTTCATAAACTGTGGTTAATGCAAGTATAGAAAAAGTCCAGTAATCTGGGCGTTTTGAAGATATTATTTTAGTGAATGTATTCATCTTTTCTGAATTATGAGTGCTATAATAATCAATACAATTTGAAAACAGATTTTGCATTTATTTGTTCTGGGAAGGAAGTTTTCATTGTAGGTTTTCTTGACAGGAAAACCTGTTCAAGAAACAATTGACACATTCCCACATCCTGGGAAAGGCAGTTGAAAGGGCTCAGAGTTTCCTGACTAGGACCGGAGTTCAGGTCTTATCTGTGCCATTAACATTGGATGAGTCACTTGACCTTTTGCAATCTCTATTTCCTTATTTAGAACATGGAAATATGAGTAACAGTCACCAAATACAGCTGTTGTGAAGATCAACTGGCAGATACAAAAGAGTTTTGCAAATTGTAAAGCCTGTCACAACTACTAGGCATCAACGTGGGATCGATGACAGGTATCGCTCCGTCTTCACGACGTCTTCCTTTTTCTTGGACTATAACTTTCCTTTCATAGGAATTTCTTTTTCTTTAATTTTGTAACTTGTTGCTGCAGCCTCAGAAATCCTGGGAGGATAGCGCGGTGTAGACTTTATGACTGTTGTGAATATTTGACCTTCTAAGGGCAGAGGAAAGATCTGCATATATTAACATTTGAGGTTACACTCTAAATTCAGTTTTGTAGGAAGCAACGTCATTTGACATTTCAACCTTTTTGCAGGACAGATTGTTGGGCATTTTCCAAGGCAGCAGGAGCTGAAATTTCCATCCAGCATTGAAATCACTTGACTGTTTTAATACAGGTGGAATTAATACGAGGTACATAGTCTAGTTCATGTTCATGTTGGATTGAAATGATTCCATGCAGCAGAGCAAGGTCAGGTTGAAGATTCTCAGAATTTGGAGGGAGAGGTTGCTCTTACTAGCACACCCCCACTGGGGTTAGTATGAATCTGGACTAGAGCAGTAGTTCTCAGTCCTGGCTTAAACATCATCTGCATGGCATGTGTGTCTGTCTGGTTCCAGTGTTTCATAGCTACTGTAGCTTAATTACCTAGGGTGAAATAAGGAGATTAGCACCGATACCCAGAAGAACTCAAGTTCAAACATTCTGACCTAAATGGTTTGGGGGTTGTGTCTAGTCACCGGAAAATTTTAAGCTTCCCAGGTGATTCTAATGGGTTGAGAACCACAGAATTAGAGGTAAGTGGTAATAAATTCCCTACCAGGAGATAAGCACTGCATAAGGTTTCAGCTCCATGTAGTTTAGCTAGGCATGATTTTTGAGTGATCACTTGAATGTTGATAAAACAGTGTAAAAGTCATGTTTTTTTTTCTTTTTGAGGTATAAATGTTGACACTAAAATTTTATATATTTCTAAGCATTCATTCATTTAGTTTTTTGATATTAAACTTGGTGTTTCCACATGAAGCATTAAACACATGTCACCAATTTTTGAATTTGGAACTGAATTAAATAGAATAAGGTTGTAAAATAGTAAATGTTGACAATTATATGACCCTTATATATAAAAACCTTTGAGGTTCAAGAGGAAAAAAGGATCCTGAGACCAAAATGTTTGAGGACCACTGTTCTAATTCATTATTTGACTATTTACAGAGCTCTAATGTCTATCTAAAATTATCTTGTTTATTTATTTCTTTGCACATTTATTGTGTGACTTTCTCAAAAAGAACACAAATACCCTAAATACAGTTTATTCACTTCCAGACTGCCAGTACCTAGAAGTTTCTGGCACATAAAAAGTATTACAGGCTGAATTATATAAAAATGTATATATTTAAGTCCTAATTCCCAGGACCTCAGAATGTGATCTCATTCCTGGGAAATGGAATTGTTATAAATGTCATTAGTTACAATAAGGTCAGTACTGGAGAAGGGTGGGCTCCTAATCCAATATGACTGGTGCTCTTATAAAAGGAAGTTAGGACATACACAGGAAGAATGCCTCAGGAACACTGGAGTTATGCTGCCCCATGCCAAGGTGCTAAGACGAGCAAGGAGAGGTGCCTAGAACAGATCCTTCCCTAACACCTTCATAGGGAGCAGAGTCCAGATGACCCTTTGATTTTAGGCTTCTCACCTCCAGAGCTATGAAACAATACATTTCTGCTGTTCTCAGCCACCGAGGTGTGGTACTTTGTTACTGTAGTCCTAGGAAATGAGAACAGTATATACTCAATACTTTCCATAAAATGCATGAATCCTCTACTGCTCCCCTTGGACAGCCACATTCTTCACAACAACCTGATCAAGTGGTGCTATTGTTACTCTCTTTCTGCATGTGAGCAAACTGAGGCCTGCAGAGGTTAACTAGCCCAAGACCACGTCTGCCTGCCTCCTTAGCCAGAGCTCCTAAGCACTACACTGTGCGTTATAACGTATGTGCTGTATAATAGGCATATATGAAAACAGGAAATTGCCAGGAGTAAGCAGCACAATGCATAGAAAGAGTACGCAACTTGAAAGCCCAATATCTGGAATGTAAAGAATTTCATCTATCATACTCAATTTAAAGATCCTCTCCCCACCTTCATACCCCATAACTCCCAGCCTGACTCAGGCTCAGAAACCTGCAGTGGGGAAAAAGGATGTGCGATCTATCCTTGCCTTCCGTATTCCACTTTGTCTTACTCATTTCTCAAGTTCAGGATGAGGTGAGAGAGAGAGAAGGCAAGGGAGACCTAAAAGTCTTTCTTAAATAGCACAGTGGTCACATGGCTTTGTAGACCTCTGAGTGTCAGATAGAAGATTTTTTGGGTTCCCAAGAGACCCCTATTGTTCCCTGGCAGAGCAGAGGTACCCTCTGGCTGACCCTGGTCCCAGTTATTTCTGTTGGAGTCACCTAATCCTAGAGGGCAACCACCTGGGCATGGTCCCTTCATGGCAACTTGAAGCCGCCCTACTTCACTTGGCATCTATTCTGGCTCAAAGGAAACACGCAGCTCTTTTGTGTTATAAACTCTGGAAGCGCAGGTTGGTCCTGCCCAACTGCCCTCTTCTCAGCCATAAAAGGCTACAGTTTCTGCCCTCTTTCTAGACTAGAATCAGCTTCCAATCTCTGTCCTCCAAACTCCCTGGGGGTTGCATGTTGAGCCTTCTGGGAGGTTTTCCTGGGCTTCCCTCAAATGGCCTGAGCGGTTGTGCTGGGAAACATCCTGATGCATCTGGATTTTAAAGTGAGCTTCATGTTGTCATCATAAATCAAATCTTGCTAGGACTGTTATTATGACCAGAATACCAAAAATGCTTGGTATAATGTAAATAGATGTCCATGTTCCAATCAATGGGTCCTTTACTTTAAATATTTCAATCATTTTAAGTAATGTAGCTATTCTTACTGAATAGCCACTGTATGCCTGGCACTGCACTAGGTTAACATGGACAGCCCCATTTCCTAAATCCATGTGCAACAAATTCCTTTGGACACTAGTCTGGTATGCATACTAATGAACCTGGGTGAGGGCTAGAGACTGGGAAGAGACTAGGTAGAGAGACGGAGGTGCCCTGAGTGTGTGTGCACTCACATGGCAGTGCTGTCAGCCAACATGCATACATACTGCAGTGCCAGGCATGGGATCTTCACAGGATGAGTGCAAAGAGGCCAATCTGACTGCTTATCTCATGCTTAGATATGAAAACTTGAAGAGCTCATACTGTAGCTGGAGGGACAGCCTTGTACAAATAAGCACAACACAAGTGATCTTTGATATTAGATTGACCTTTTAGACAAAGCATTGCATTAGAGTGGATCACATATCACAGAAAGGAAGTGTGGTTTGGTAGACAGAGCATGAGCCAGATCATCTCTGTATGCATCTCAGCTTCATAATTTAGTGAGATGTGTGGCCTTGGACATATTCACTTTCTTTACCTGCAAAATATGGACAATGAAACTTTGTGTATATCACCCACTATATTTAGCTAGCATGCTCTTTTTATCTTGTTCCATATATGATTGAAATAAAAATAGATAAAATTTATGATCAGGTAAAATGTAGAGAAAGTGGGTAGTAAAGATTTGGGGAAGTAAAGTATAAAAATATAGTCCATATACTTAAAAATACATATAAAACCTTATAAACTGTAAAGTTCTGTTCAATATTAGTGGATAATATTTATAAAACAATATTTTCTAGGTTCTAGGTACCATAAATGATTAGTACACTCTCACTAATCAGGATCATAAAGATGCCTGAAATTTATGGAGTATTTCTGAAATAAATATTATGAAACATTGTGGAACTGATTTTCAGAATGAGAGTCATATCCAGAGTTCCAAAGATCCAAAGGACAACTTAGGAGTTTCACATAGTTGCTTCTATTCTTTCTGGAGATTTCTTTAGTTCATATTCCAGTTTCGTTAAAACTCTTTATTTTGGTATTTTAGTAGCCAACTAATTTGGTGCCTGCCAATCATGCCTTTACTAATCTTTAGGTCTGAAGGACATTATTCTATCTCCAATCACATGGTTCTTTTATCTCCTTTCCTTACACACACACACACACACACACACACACACACACACGCACGCACACACGCACATACGCACGCACACATGCACCTCTCTTCTTAAGTGCAATCTGAAATTTGGGATGCTTAATAAATTCCAGTGATAAGTAGGGAGTTCCTAAGTCAGTAGAAAATTGTCTAATTTGTTTCAGGAATAAAAAAAAAAATCTTAGTTACCATTTGGAGAATTTGTTTCATTTTAAATGATTTTAGAGTGTGGGTAAAGCTTACTATGTTAAGGACTTGTATGCATGCATATAAGCCTAACCAATGGATACAGACACCAGGGGGGTGAGGGCATAAGTGGGGGGGTGGGGAGGCAATGGGGGAATAAGGACACATATATGATACCTTAATCAATAAAGAAAAAAAAATATTTATGTTTAATATGTTAAAAAGCACATATAGTATTTTATCACAATTTTCCATTTTATAATATTTTAATGTATTTAAAGATAACTGTTTTGTTATTTTATACATTTAATCATATACACTTAAAATATTATTCTCACCCGGCCAGTGTGCTCAGTGGTTGAGCATCGATCTATGAACCAGGAGATCACAGTTTGATTCCCGGCCAGGACACATGCACATATTGTGGGCTCGATCCCCAATAGGGGGTGTGCAGGAGGCAGCCAATAAATGACTCTCACCAATTGATGTTCATCTCTCTCTTTCTCTCCCTCTTCCTTCCTCTCTGAAATATATTTAAAAACTATTATTCTCAGAAAGGATCCACAGATCTCACCAGACTGTCTATGGATTCCATGGTACAAAAAGAAGTTATGCACCCTAGACCAGATACTTTTTGAATTAGATCTAGAATTACAGATAGATCATTATATAGATAGATAGATACCATCACTATAAGGTCAGACCTCCTCCTTTGCCTCTCCTGTTTTCATGAGGCAGTGGGCGACCTAGTAGCAAGGGACATTCTTAAATTGTTGATAATATGAGCATATTTTTCAGAAAACCTTCTTTTCTGCTTAACTAAAAGGTTATGCATGATGATCAAATACAGAATGTTTTATCCCAGAGAGAAAACATTAACAGATATAATATTTTCTTTGTTTAGTATGTGTTTAGGGGAAATGTTAGCAAACGGTTTCTGCAAAAGAGATTTATCAGTTTGTTTCTTAATTTAAATATTTCTCCAGGCAACTATGTTTGTGATTAGGTGTGGTACTGTGGTACGTACATATATTCAAATACATTTATACATACAGGTCTATATTTATATACACATGCATGGACATATATAGATATCAACTGTGCAGTGAAAAGTCATTTTTATTAATAATATACTTCAGAGCTAAAACTTAAAATGAAAGTTTCCTATTGCCTTAAAGACTAGTATTCCCCATTTATTAATCTCTTTGCTTCTTAAGTGTTGGGGGTTTTCAAAAATAAAATTTTAAAACCTTACTAATGAATTACTTTTGTCCCATTATATTGTATTAATACTCACACTGCAACTTACTCATCAGTCTTTAAAATATTAGTATAAAAAAAGAGGTAACATTTTGGGTTTTAAAACTTACTTTTTAAACAAATTTCTTATTTCTGGCAAAGGTATTTATTCTATTTATATATTGTCTTATTAATCTTTTTATCCACTGACACTTTACTTTTGATCATTTGCCACAGCTTTTAATTGAAAGCAACATTCTTATTTTAGTTACTTTATAAAGACTTCTTAGGTTAGTGAAAGGCAGAGGTGATTTGTGTCTTCTATTTACCCCTCCCAACAAATATCATAAAAGACTTATTATTTTTTAATTTTTATTTTTTAATGTATTTTATTGATTTTTTACAGAAAGGAAGGAAGACGAATAGAGAGCTAGAAACATCTATGAGAGAGAAACATTTATCAGCTGACTCCTGCACACTCTCTACCAGGGATGTGCCCGCAACCAAGGTACATGCCCTTGACCGGAATCAAACCTGGGACCCTTCAGTCTGCAGGCTGATGCGCTATCCACTGAGCCAAACCAGTTAGGGCAAGACTTACTATTTTTTAACATACTTTTTCTGTACAGATATTGAGTAGGCTTGAGTGTGCCATTTGCTGCAACCTATTGCTGCAATAGGTTTTATTCTATTCATTTAAATTGGGGTATCTCTAGTTGGGCTTGTGTTTGAACTAGTTTCTATCAATGTTGGCCACTCAAATAGTCAGTTAAGTGGGCCTAGAATTGCTCTGTTTGGGGACCATGGTTCTTGGCATCATCTATTACCTTTGCAGTCAACTAACGCCCATGGTGCTCTGGATCTGGCAAGGTGCTCTGTAAATGCCAATTAATGACAAAGAATGGTCCTATCTGATCAAGGTATGCCTGATACATTTTCTAATTTCTTTTGAGATATTTCTTTTGAGATAGTGCTGAGAAAACTTTATTTGGGCATATAGGTTGTTATTATGGACTGGTATTGTGCTGTGTGATTTTAGGCTGTAGATGGAACATACAGCCAACTTTGTCCTTTGGAGTTTTAGAAAATCACATTTAAAAATACCTGAGGTATATGTTCCCTTTAAAAATTTTTATTATAATTTATCAAGTAAGTCTACAGCAACCATCCACCACTCTTAGCCAAAGCACTAATCAGAGTTGTGAAATTAATGAGCAGATTGCTTGAGAAGATATTTAGTTTAGGATATTGTTCAAGATAGTTTAAGATTGTGCAAGGATATCTTTTTTAAGAAGGTGAAATTTCCCATAAGCTATATTGTAAAATTTGATGTTGACCTAGTAGTAGGTTTTGAATTTGTTACCTGAGTATAACTAACTCTAAAAGTCCTTTCCAAGGTAGAAGGCTGAGGATTGCAGTTAACATTATACGATGTTTTCTGAAGATTTTTTAAAGGCAGAGACCTGGTAAGGGGATCATAAAACTTTGAGTTCCTCCTCTTTCCTTTGAAACATTTTTGCTACCTAATACCATTGGATCCTTATTGCTGTGCTCAAGTTCCAAAAGGTCTAAAAGGAAAGCAATTGAAAAATTTACCAGGGCATTGGGTCAACATAGATTGAAGAAAGAAAACCCATTCCATCAATGATACTGCTAAAGATTTTCTCCAATTGAGTTCTTTCACATCCCAAGACCCTTTCAATTTTCACAAAGCCCAGCTACATGCCGGGCGCTGTGCTGAGTTCTAGGGGTGAGAGAGAAACAATAACATAGTCCATGCCCTCATGGAATTGACAAACTATTTTGTCAATAGCTAACCACAGTGTAGGACAGAATGATATAGATTCTAAATGGAGAGGGAAGAAGGGGACAGATGACTGTTGGCCATAACTTGTCCTCAGAGGCAGCTTGTAAGAGAGAACCATGTGTTCCCTGACGAATTGCTATTAAAATCCAGGCTTTGACTGAGAGGGTGAATAGTGAGCTGTGCCTGCTGACCAGGCTTGAGAGGGATGTATATTGAAACTCATTTAATGAGGTTTTCTGAAAGCAGAAGTGCTTTCACTAGAGGCGACTTCCACTTGTCTAGTCATCATTGTGTTTTTCTCATAAGTAAAGGGCTTTGTTGTAAACACATTCTTTTTTCCAAAGGGCTCTTTTGATAAGAGAAGGGGATTGCAGTGCTCTCTGCCGGCCAAAAGAGGGCACTTGGAGCTCTCTGAATGGCGGTCACAGCAGCATCAGAACAGGCACTGGGCTCAGGTTTGTCGGGATGTTTTCTGACTCCCAGTACAGATCTGATTAAAATATGGCTTTGGAACCTGGAAAGGATGTGTAAGACGCTGTTAGTAACTGGCCTTTTGAACCGAAGGCACACATTTATTTAGGTGCATCTATATTAGTGATTCATAAACTTACTCTCTTTGTATTTATAGGGTAGCCATAGTGTCAAAAGGAGCTGCTGTCTTGATAGCCACAGAATATAGCAGAAAGAGACTCATATTTATCTTCACCCTGAAAACTTACCTTTATAGATCTGTTGTCAAAACATCGCTCAGTTATGATTAATTTGGACACATGACTATAGAAGTCTTGCCCCTTTTATTTATTTCCCTTCGAAGTCCTCCATTTCTCTACTGAGAATGTTAGACTGTTTTGAGGTCTATAGGGTTATGGCAGCTCATAAAGTTCTGAAGATGAGGCCATTAAGCTTGAAAATAACATCCCAGTGGAGCCAGTATAAACATGACTGGCCAACTGTGTTCACAACTACAAGGATTAGCCTTATTTTTGTTTTGCCTTTAAGGGCAATCCTGCCTAGAGGCCAGGATGAACTAGAAGATCTCTCGAGGTAAGATCAAGGACATGACAAGAATTTCCATTAATCTTTTAAAAACAAAACAGTGAACTGGCCAGAGCATGAATGTGAGCCAGGATTCTTGAGTTTTATCTTCTGTCCAAAATGGACTGAGTGATCTGAGAACCTTATCGTTTTGAATGTCAGGTGTTTCCCCAATTACTAGTAAATTGAAACAGGATGTTTACCCTTATTCATTTAGACTTTCCCAGCAGGGTTAATTTTCACAGACACACTAGTGTAAATTCTATGGGCAAGTAAGGACCGATTTTTCCCCCTCATCTCTAGCCCCAGTGACAAGTACAGTCCCTTGGCTTATACTAACAACCCAATGAATATTTGTCGAATGAGTGAAGGAAGGAAATAAAAAGGACACAATGTTTTCTGAAGCCAGGATACCGTATTATTTGATACTGTTGACAAACCATTCCAATGATGGTGATAATACCATACATGTATGTAGTACTTAAGAGCATGCAAACCCCTCTTGTGTATATTAATCTAAATTTGGTCCTCAGTTCTACAATTGAGGAAACCAGGGTTCTAAACTCTTGAATTAATCTTCAAGGTCAGACATATTGTAGGGTGACCATATCATTTATTGTTCAATGGAGATAGTTTTGAGATTGAAAGAGAATAAGATTAATAAATATGTCAGTTCAACAGCATAAACTGGGGCCATTCTGGGAAAACAGAATGTATGGTCCCCCTTGTATCTGGGTCTCTGACTATGTTCTCTATGCTCTCAGAGGATATAATTTCCACGTCTCCCCTTTTGTTAGCAGGGTCAGGATAAATGATCTTCATGAGGCATTGCAAGATGATGGTGCCAGACTCACAAAAATGAATTGTATTCAACAAAGATTGGGTGTTAATTTACTTGTTTTGTTATGATTTCTTAGAAATTGGCAAACTACAGAAGACTGAAATACTTGATTAGTTTATGTCCTCAGTACCCTATTGTGTCAAATAACAGAGGGTTCTGTGTATCCTCATACATGTTTCCAATAGTATTTTGCATATGCTAAAGAGTTTAATAGTTTTATAGATAAGTTTTGCCACTTTATAGATAAGAGAGACATACTTGTAATTTGTCATCAATATTATACTAAATTATAAGCTTCTATTAACGCAACCTACCTCTCACCTTATTGCCACCATGCTTGGCCTTGTGACTTGCTTGGGACATATATAGGTAAGCAGGATAAACATATCACTTATCTATAAAGTGACAAAACTATTAAACTCGTTAGCTTATGCCCTCTACTGACAAGCCATAACATTGTGGCATATGGCAAAGGATAATGTTTATAGGGTGAAGCTTCACTATAACAAAGTAGAACAAAGAAGGATACTTTTGGAACTGAGAAACAATAAGTTGGTAACTGGCACCATGACCATATAATTTATTGTCCAAATTAGAAAGCAAAAGGGAGATCCATTAATTAATATTTATACAAACTAGCACTGTCCTAGGAGCAGATAGAGCTATGTTTACCCTATGTGGAAGCTGAGCCTGAGGGGTGAATAGAACCTGGATGTGGGAAGAGAAGAATCAATAGAGAACACTGTAGGTTCTGGGAACAGTGTGAGCAAAGAAACAGGTGTTAGAGACGTGGAGCAGATAAGCTCAATGTGTGGTCTGAGAGAGAAGCAAATGTAAAGATGAAATAATAGTAATTTTTGAATAAATTTTTGGATAAGAGGCTTAACAAATTTATCTTAGTTTCTTAACAATAATTCCCATAAATTTATAGTCATCCTTTCCAAGAATGTTTCTCTTCATGCCATTCCCATCTTTAGGACTTGCAGCACCTCATGAAGCATTCACTGTCCTGTCTACTGTGTAGCGAATCCAATGCCTTCTGGAGACCTACAGTTCAGTTGTTGAAGAAACTGATTGGGTCCCTCAAGATTAGATGAGCAAAACAGTGGAAAGTGTGTTTATTGTCAATCTTTGAATTGAATGGAGTTTTATTTTGTAAAACTTAGGTGTCTTGATAAGAGAAAATAGAAAAATATGGACAGTTCACTTTTCATTTTTTTGTAATTATGGTATAATGCATACCTAAAAGAATTTTGTCCAGGTTATCTTATTTTTCAAGTGTACAGATGTATGTATATGTTGAGAGAGAAAGAGAGAGAGAGAGATTAGAGTATTCTTAGTCTAAATCCTCAGATCATATAACTTAAAAAGCTAAAGCAGGTGATTTTTCATCAGTTTCTTTCTCGATAATCTTGTAATAAGATTTCTTACAAGAAGCCTGTTATCCAAATTCTTGATACAGACGATGAAGAAACAAAGGCCCAGAGATGTGAAGTGGCTTGCTCAAGTCATCAGCCAGGTGGTGGTGGCAGAGGCAGGTTTTCTGCTTCTCGCCCTACATCCCTTCTTTTTCCACTGGGATCTCTTGCTTGTCTCTGAGCTCAGGAAGGTGTGATGGAAACTTCAGTATCTGAATTACACATGTAAGTGAAAAGGAGTCCCTGAGATACACCTGTGGACATTGCTTTCCAGATAAAGGGATAGGGATTTCAGTTGCCATGTTTTGGGGCACTGACCCCACAGAGTAATCTTCCCTCCCTCATCAAAGCTACCTTCTAATCTCCTTTCATTTCTTGCCCAACTCTCCCAAATCTCAATTATGTTTTTCTCCTTTGTCAGTGTTTCACAGGTTTGGAGAATAGGGACTGTGTTCCTTTGGAAGGCAAGGGTCAAATTCCAGCCACTATCTCCCACCTTGAGCCACTTGTCCAGAGCATGTGTCCCCACAGAGGTTTCTTCATTCCACAGCATTTCTCTCTCTCTCTCTCTCTCAGGAGAGAGGGAAAGATAAATAGAAACATTGGTGTAAGAAATACACATCAATTGGTTGCCTCCTGCAGGCTTTATCCACTGAGCCAAACCAGCTAGGGCCACAATATTTCTTAAGCCCCCGGTCTTTAAGCTCCCTACTCTAACTCTGACATCTGGTAAACCATGTTGATTTAAATTCTTCTGGAATTTCTATACATCCCTACACACATTCCAGATAATAACTGAAAAGTATTTGGGAAAAAATGAGAAATGAACAGTTCTCAAAAGTTTACTTTAGATTGATTTATTGGCTGACCTTTCTGTACCTTTCCAACAAAATTGCTATTAAAAACAGACCCATCTATTCCAACTCACCATGTGACCCCATTAAATTCATGGTCAGTTTTTCATTGTATAGAACTCTATAGAGATTTGCAGGCCTATTTCCAGCATTTAACTTCTCCAGTAAAAACCAATGACTTTAACAATAATTGAAGATGAGGGAAAATACTTTTAAACATCTCCATTTTAGAGAGTATTATACAATGTTTGAAAACAATTTCATCAAAATCAACTTTGTAGAAAATTGCAAAATATATATTGATCTCCCCACCAGTCCCATTTTTGAGGTACCAGTAGTGTCCTGACAGAAAGAGCAGAAGTTGAGGTCAGCTTATTTTATTTTGTCTTTGTCCCTGATATTAGTCATAGCTTCCTATGGACAGTCATTATTTCCAGCACCAAATGCTAAATGAAACATTTGTAGAAATCTTAGAAATGAATAGTCAT
The DNA here is from genome assembly GCA_026230045.1 of Corynorhinus townsendii. Taxonomy (NCBI): domain Eukaryota; kingdom Metazoa; phylum Chordata; class Mammalia; order Chiroptera; family Vespertilionidae; genus Corynorhinus; species Corynorhinus townsendii. The sequence continues at coordinate 165,123,507 of JAPDVU010000001.1, read as the reverse complement.
CTGTATTTTCTTAAATCCATGTTTCCCAAATACTTTTAAAGTTCATAAAATTTATAAAGCAGCTTCGTTAACTGGGAAAATGTCAATAAAAAAACACAATAATGTTTAGAGAAACAGCAAATCTGGTTTGGAATAACAGCTGCGTGATCTTGTCAGAAAGCCTTACTTCACTAAAGGTCCACAGTACAGAAGACTAAAAATAAATTAACATCTCCAAAATTTTGAAAAGAGCCACACCATTCTTTCCTTCTGCCTGATTTAAAAATATGTGACAAAGTAAGAGAATTGGAAAAAACCCTCTTCCCATACCCTGTCTGGCTAATTCAGACCAACTGGGAAAAATCACATGATGGACAACACATCAAAAATCCGGGCTTAAAACGGCCAAATCTATGAATAGCAGATATGGGAACCAGCCCAAGGCTTGTGTGTAGAAGGGTGACAGATAAAAATAGCGCCCTAAATTTTTCAAAGGTGATTTGAAACCTCCCAAAGTATAAATGCCCTTGCTACTGAAAATAAGATGACAAGGGCAGAGTTGAAATTGTGACCCTTTTCAAGGGTCTATAGACTTAAACTAATGCTCAAGAAAGAAGGGCTCATTCCCTGTCGCCCACCCACCCCTTCACCCCCAGCAGCAAGCTACACACAGGCAAGAGGCATTTCTTTTTCTTTGACGAATTCTTAATATATTTGTCCTTCTCCTCTGCTCTTTTCAAGAAAGGAAGTTTCCTCCCACTGATGAAAGCGATGTCCAGAAGACAGAGGCAGTGCCCAAATAAAATGAAATATGTATGTATTTCTCACATCATAAACTACATTTTTGTTGCTGTTGTTGTCTTTCTTTCTCTTTCTGGGCATTCTTCATTGTGCCTCTCCCTCCACACTGCGCTTGGTAGCAGTGGGGGTGTGACTTGCCAGCTGCTGAAATTAAAAAGTTTTCAAAACTTGTATTTGTGAGGTAAAAAGATAAAGGCCACACCACTTTTTTTTTTAAATAAAAAAAGTTCTGTTTTTGAGGAAGGAAGAACGAATGCAGTGGGAGGTTATTTTTGAATGTCCGTTTCTGAAGTTCTTTGCATCTGTCCCATGCTCTGCTGTTGATTAAAATATCTTCACATGTCGCCAAGGCTCTGTAAGCTGGATGGGGAGAGTTTGGTGACAGTGTGGAATACCATTAGTGAGATTTCTTTTGGTGACAGACAGATGTAAATGTATCCATCTAATTCTCTCCGCTCAGGTCTCTGCCTGCAGATGGATGTTAATAATTAGCCCTTGCATCTCCTCCTCTTTATCAAATTGGATTCTCCATAAATTCATCACTTCTTTTTTATTTTCTCAAAGTCACAGCAGCCCTGACAGCTTCCCTTTGTTCTTGTGTTTATAAATAATTTATAACACAGAAATATCTCTTCTTAGTCTTAAAACATAAACTAATGGAATAACACAACACACTGGCCCAAACCACCTTCCACTTGGGGAGAAAGAAACCTCGGGGTGTAGTGGAGGAGGCATAGAGCTTCATTCTTAACAAAGGTACCCTGAAGATAAATTGGAAGAAAAACTTGTCCACCTGAATATAGGCTTTTTTTGTGGGTGTGTTTTGTTTTAATTCTCCCAATCCCCAGATTCTAGCCGCATATGGGGGTTCTAGACAGCAGAAGCAAATTCGTTTGATTTTTTCCCCCCAAATACTATACCTTGTTTAAAGTCCCAAATACACAATGCATTTCATTAAGCTATACATCGAGACTAGTGTTCAATTAAAGCATCCACAGAAGCTAAAAACGTACCATGGTACATTTATTCAACAACTTTATGCTCATAAGCCATGCACAATCTTTAAACACCAAATTATAGGAATTTGTTCCAAATTAGCAATAAAATACAATGTCCTTGCCCTCTACTGGGTAGTAATGACTGTGTAGTTTTCCTTGTGTACCCAGTGGCCTTGCAGACAGCTTCATAACTGCTTCATGTAGTCACTAACACAGTGTTATAAACAAATATGGCTAGGATTTGTGCTAATTAAGGTAAATAGAACAATGTTAAATCTGTTTGAGCTAAAGTCTTCGGTAGAGGTGGTTCTAAAATTTTTCTTATATTGCTCTAGGCATGCACATCACATCATAGAAGATAGCTTATAAGTCATCATTTGATATCCTGGAAATATATTCAGGCTGTAGATAAATAACCCACCTAACAATGTTAATGCAGGCTGTCTGGCATGTAATTTAGATAGGAATCTGAACACCTCCTTACATCGGCTGTTAAGATTTTGCACTGAAGCAGAAATAACCTCTTATCTTCCATCTGGAAATGGGACATAGAATAGTGACACAAGTTATTTACAGAGTTACTGGCAAAACAAGGGTGGTAACAGACTAAGTACAAAGCAACTCCCTGGGTTACTGCTCCAATATAATGCCAGATAAATAATCATGGCAGGACAAATAAAGTGGGAGATGCCTGATTTCATTGAGCATAAATGTAACTTGCATTCCTGTTGGGGTTGAGCTTTCCCTTGAAAGTTGATTCTGGAGCTCGTCCCCAGTCCTTGGAGCAGCAAGTATGTACACAGAACACTGGTGCCATTTCTACCTCTCAGGAACCTGGGGGAGGAAGCCAGGGGGTGGGGCCTCAGGACAGTCCGGAAATACAAACATACCTTCAGATTGAAACTATTAAATGAAGGGACTGGGTTTGACTGGAGAGGAATTTGGCTGGTATTATGGTCAGGTCCGCTCTCATGGTCCCAATTGTCTTGCTCTTGGCAAATGATTTAGTATTTTTTCTCTTAAAAATGTGGTGGGATTGATATCCTGACTTGGGGCCTTGGAATGTTTTCTCCCAGAAGCAGCATTATCAGTTGGAGTGATTCAGCCATGAAGCATTCAGGAGAGGACTTTAAAAATTTTTTTTTTCCTGTCGAGGTACTGGGGGACAAAATAATTACTGGCTTGTACCACAGCCCAACAATTAAGAAGAAATGAAATCCTTTCTTTGGCTTAACAACATTTCTACATAAAGTACTGGGGCTCCTCCCCCTCCCACTGGTCCACCCACAGAATATCTTCCCAGCTCTGCCTTTATCTCTGGGGTCTTTCTGGGGCAGAGATTAGCAGTATTTATCAGAGAAAAATATTTTTTATTCAAAGCTCTGAACGTAAAGGGCTCTAGTGCCTCCTTTTTTTTTTTTTTAAAACTGACATAAGTAACTTGGCAGACTGTATGTGGGGGTGGGACTGGGAAGAGGTAAGGAAGCAGATGAGAGCATGGCCTACTTCGGGGTAGAGATTTTACAAGAGGAAAACACTATTCTGACTTCAAAAGGAGACAGTTTGCTGCAATTGAGAGAACCCAAGGGAAGAAGAAAATCTCACCAAAACTTAGTTAATAGATAATATTCAACTGAATGATGGTTAGATGGGCTCAGAGCATCTTCCCACACTCTGGCATTGTCCTAACTGCCTCCTGTGTCGTGACACATGGGGCAGGCACTTATCCCTCTGTTTGGGTCCTTGTCATCTTGCTATTTCTGTGCTTAGCTAAATGGCTGAAGATGTTTCGGTGTATAAGGCAATTCTTGTTCCCGGCTGCATTAAACTGCTATTATTAATAACCTACTTTGGCCTAACAATATGCCTTTATAATACACGTGTTGTCGGGCTTCTCAGGATTATTGGAAGGCTATGCCATAACAAAAGGATTAAGCTTAAAACAATAGAGGCTGCTTATGTGATGGTAGGAGATGTCGGGTGGAGACAAGCACAGTTGGTTAGAACTGACTCAAAGCTCGTCATAAGGAAATAAGGGGCGAGGTGATCAGAGCTCGGCATTAACTGTGCGTGAGAGACACACAGTTCTACATGGCAGCTTCTATCATGCATTTCCCTTGAAGGAAGGGGGGGCCTGGCTCCAAGTAAATGATGGGTGAATACAGAATCAATTGTAGTGTATGACAAGACACTTTCTCTCTTTGTTTAATGTATAAATCAGGAGCACTTATGAATTGATATTAATTAAAATAATGTATTTGCTTTCTTTCAACAGTAATGTCAGTCTTGTTAAAAAACGGAACACTAAATCTTCATTAGACTTTCAATATTTAAAAAAAACTTGCATGAAATATGAATTAACATTTAACTTGTTGCTAGTTAGATTAAAGGGGAGAGAATGCAATAGGCATGGAGCATTTGGGACGAAAGCAGAACCGGCTTCCCCAAACCCGGGCATGAGTTGGCCTCCAGAGGCCGCACGGACCAGGGAATCATCCATACTACCTTTCCCAGGAGTGACTGCATCCCTAATAAAATCACCGAATGCTATTGCTCCCATGGAATTTAGTTCACATCAAAAGGCGATGCATGGCGAGTCAACGTGAACATTCAGCTTATGAAGGTCCTTCCAGTTCTGTTGCTATATATGTGGAGACATGAGCAAAACAGCCTTTGTCCTAGAAGAAAGCACATATATATTTGCACTTTTCTAACATCTTCTCCACACATAGGAAAATGACGAAAGCTGCAAGTGTTGTTTTTACTCAACTATGTTAAATTTTTGAAATTAGTGATTCTTAGGAGGGGTGCAGGCGGGGGTAAAAGTCTTTCTGTTCATTTTATTCGGCTAGACGGATATTTGATGTCTTCTGATCTTTCCTGCACCGGTGGCCTGAAATTAGAACAGGCGAAATTGGAATGACCAGGCTGAGACCTCATACTGCATTCAAAAATACATTATGAAACTCCGAGGATCTTATCGGCAATGTGTTGTCTGGGGTGAAAGCTGCTCATAAATGCTCTTGCTTATAAAATACACCATCGATCTTATAATTACCTTCCACCTGGATTTATATGTTTGGAAAATGTGATTGAATTTTAGACCTCTCCCCGGGGGTGGCATGCACCTGCAGAGAGAAACCACAAGGTGGTGGTATGGTGTCACCATATTTTTCAAGAACAACAAGGAAAGGGGGTTTGTTTAATGAGCTTGCACTCACAAGCCTGCTCATCTAGTGAACTGTGACTTTTCAAATACCAACCTATTAATGTCAAAGGCAATACTGAAGGGAACAGTTCTGTTTGATTTAAAAAATACAGACAATGTGAAGTCCACTATGGCCCAGTATCTATCACCTATGGGGCTCCATTCATGCCTAATGCCTTATTCAAGCTAAGACCTGGTTTTTATATATCAGATTAATACGTATCTACAGCTTTGCACCTTTCTAGTTTGATTTTTTTATCATCAGGGCTCAGTGGGGCCATTTTCATTCCCTTACTATAGCATCTGCAAGCAGGTGGATTAGAGATAACTCTCATTGTGCTTTGTTTTTCTCCCGACACTGTCATTAATCATTCCTTAAGCCACACTTCAACTTCTAGTAATCAGGACTGGCTGCTCCTGAGCTGCACAAGAATTGCCTCTCGCAGTGTAATATGGAATTGGAAGCGAATGGCTGGGGCCAGACGCCTCTTCTGCATTCCCCATCTATCTCATCATTTAGGTATTTATCCATCTCGGGCTTGTACGGAGAGCACCTCTCTGCTTCCCATGAGGACACAGATTGCAACAGAGGATCAGATTTGTTACCAGGCTTTGGGCTTTGATTGTCCTCTTATAAGTTCGGGATTAAAGTGAAATTTCCCACAGGGCTATGCAGGATTTGCTAGCATTTAACTGTTTAACCTGGCTGTTTGTGAATGAGAATCCTGTGGTCAACTATTCCGTAGAGAATATAATGGTAAGCCGAGCCTGAGCGGTGCACATTCCGGTGTGTGCCTGCGAAGACGGGAGCAGTTGATTCCAATTAACTTCCTATCTGAAATCAGTTGTTTTCGTGGACACAGAGAGCACTGATCCGCGGGTAAAAAGGAAGCCGAAGCGTTCCCTTTTATGAAATATAGATGTCAGTTTTAAATGAATGCAAATCTGCTCCCTGGAAATTATGATTTCCACTTAGGCTTTTTACACTGATGAGAGAACTAATCAGTCTTGCATTCGGTTGCATTCTATTTTGTGTAGCTGTTTCAAGCTCTCTAATTTGTTTACTGATTCTAACCTAACAACGCTTTGATTCTTTATTCAATATGCCTTTGAACATGACCAAAACAGGAACAGAGTGCGAATGTATTTACACTTACTATATTCGCAATTATCTCTGAAGGGGAAAATTCTCCTAATGTGTTCTTCATCCCCGAAAGCAAGGCAATGGGGAATTGGGGGAAAGGATTATCCAAAAATCAAGTTTACATGATCTCTTTTTGCCATTGTGTTTTAGATTTGTGTCTGCTTAAGGGAAGGATTTGAAAGAAGTTAAAATCATTATTACCTCGTGCGGAGGGGGCTGTGTGCTCACCCACTGTCGTTATTCTATTTAACACGAATGCTCTTTAAGTGCTTAAAAGCATGGCGCTCATTTTGTGTGCCTCATCAAAGGAAACAGAGCAATGCAGCAGCAGAACTATGGAATTTAGCAAAGCTTAGGGTGAAACCTGTCTTTTTCCAGGGAACCCACCAAATCATTAAGCCTTTTATTCCTCCACAAATCCTAAACCCTCTCTCACATTTTACCTTAATTTAGCAATGTAAAAAAACAAAGTGGAACACATACGTAAGCAGAATTTATTTATTTATTTATAAAAAGCCTTATATTTAAAATTATAAAAACCCCACACTGGTCACAACAGATTGAAAGACATAAAAACCAGTTTCAAGCATGTCACCGGAACTCCTTTGTAATGACTAATGTAGGTGGCAAATGACCATTTTGGGGCAGGAGAGGAAAAGCAAGTGGTGGGGCTGTAGTGATCTAGAGACTCATTTATTTGTTGTGCTGCCTTTGAATCAGACACCCTTTTACGATGGAGCAGCTTTCAAGGCAGTTGTGATGGACACTTATCTTGAGCCTGGTAGGAGCTCTGTTTGGGTCACTGCAGGCTTGGTTCCACATATCTTTAACCCCGTTTACTTTGTCCCATAGAATTTGTATTAGGAATGGGTGGGGGAAAGTCTCTCTCTCTCTCTCTCTCTCTCTCTCTGTCTCTCTCTCTCTCTCTCTCTCTTTCCCCTGCAAGAGAAACCTCCTCCAGATTCACATGAGTAATTTTCAGCTGTGTATTATGCTCCTGAAGTAACCTCTTCATTCCCATTGTTTTAGTGTGAAATCATTTCCTTGGGAGATAATTAGAGTAGCTCCATTTATTACATTAAATGATTAGCCTGCACTTGAAATGATCCAGTGTATTTTCCTTTATTGCTGATGACTCTTAAATATGAGCCTCTATTCTTAATGGATAAATTAAGGTTGTTTTGGCTCTTGTAGCCGACTGTGTAGCCAAACAAGAAAGACTTTCTTTTCCAAACATAGGCCAGGTGTGCTGTGGCTGAATTCTAGGTCTGAAGAGATTCTATTCATATGGATGTCCCACCTGGTTCAACAAAGAGCTCGATAACACTGCTTAAAGGGTTTCTCTCCCAACCCCCTAATAAAAAATGCTTTTAGTGACAGTACTTTACCTGGCATTACTCATCCTATGTGTAGGGTAAGTTTAACATAAAGTAACCCAAGATCACATTTCAAAAAAGTACCTCACAGGAAAGGCATGCACAGTATCTGAGTAAGCAATATGTACTACAAAGCCACAGAAAAGTGATATTTTAAGAATTACCAAATATAGATTTCATTTGGTTGCAAGTGCTTCTTGCTCTCTCTGAACTAGCCTGGTTGTGCAGCCGACAGAGTCATCTAAAATCCACGGAAAGTTCAAATCCGGCAGACGCTGCATGCTAAACAGACACCCTTGCATTCATAACTAGAGAAATGGGAGAGAAACTGGGCGCATCTTGTGGATAATTTATATATTTAGATTTCACTAAATGGTAATAAATGGAATAATTTCGACATAGTGTCAGAAAACCTTCACCCAGTATTGAGCCACATGATGTAAACATGCATAGATACAAAGACTAACTGTGGTGAGGATTTACCAGTTTGACGTTTGTCCACCCTGTTTAAATGTGTGCTTATCTCTGATACATTTTATTAAGAGATGTAATTTTAGGTACATACAAAGAAGAAGAATTTCAAAGAAAATTGTGAAAAAAATTGTCCTGCAAACTTCCAATAGTTTTATACGTTTTGAGGATGAGCATATTTTTGTCACCTGGACATGATGATTAAAAATTCCCTGTCACTTTGCCTTTATTAATTTATTTGTGCATTTATTGTGCTCTAATAGCATCGCTGTTTTCAAGTTGCTGTGGGAGGTTTATGGCTCAGGGCTGTGCGATTTCTTGTGAATAATGGAAATGCTCTCTATCAGGTATTTTTGTTTAAATGGAATAAATGTTTGAGAGATGAGTGACTGGAGAACTTAAAAAGGAAAGAAGAAAGGAAGCATAGGGTGTGAAGTCAGACGGGATAGTTCTACATCTGGCAATGGTGATTCCCTGGCTCTAAAGGGGCGAGGCTGTTTGGTTTCTCACACTGGGATTTCTCAGGTACAGTGAATAGAAGTATAAGTTCCCAGAAATCAGGTATTCCCTTAGCAAGTGAGAGGAGGATTTTAATACTCTCTCCTATAATGCGTTTACTACTTCTCTCTTATAATTCATACCCCAGGAACGAGCACATAAATTCTGTGTAAACAGCAGCTAGCAGTTTACCACCACACAGCCGAGTACAAGGCACTCGTGGAAAACTTCTTTGCACATAAATGATGGTATTCCGAAGAAAGGCCTATCGATACTTATTTAAAGGGCACTTTATGCTCCTTCATCTACAAGAACAACAACAGCAAAAGACTGTTTTTACTTGTGCTTTGTTTTTGTGTGTGGACAATTTTAGATCTGCAAGCCATCTGAGAAACTGTGCAAAAATTCTTATTAAAAGTTACTTCAAACATAATAAATTAAAATGGGAGCGTTCTGGTTAAACATCTAAATGACCTTAAGTAATCCTGTTATATTCCTATTCACTTAGATGAAAACTTTGCATGTTCAGTCTTTTACGTGACAGCAAATGCCCCTGGACTTTGGCTGAGGCATGCTGACATGGAAAACACGACTCAGAAGACCCACTCACTGTATAATGACACTCTCTCCGCTCACATGCCACACTGCCTGCTGCAGACACCCCCCTGCTAACCCTTGGTCGTTGTAGGAGAGGAGAAAGCTTTCTAGACCATCTAGAGGTATTTTATATAAGAAGTGACCAAGACCCATAGACACGAGGGATCTGTCTGGCTCCACACAGTGGTGCTGGTGGGATTTCCACCAGCCCCTGACTCTCTGTCTAGTGTTCCTTCTACTTCCCACGGCAAAACGGAATCCCACTGCGGAATATCTGAGATGCCTCCTGTAGCCTTCATCCCTAGTTGGAAATGTTACTTATAAATGGGAGTTGGGAGCAATCCAGTACAATTAGGCATAATCCTTATTGATGAATATCGCCACCAAACACGATTTTAATTCTATGCAACATAGATGTTATTCAAATTACTTTAAGTGGATAATGGTCAATTGTATTTCCCTTTGGATAACCATACTAAATGATTTGTGGGAGATGGCAAATTCAATTAATACAAAGGTGTTGGCAGCCTATTTATATGTAAGCCTATCTTTAATTTCTTTAAGAACTTCTGAGAGCAGTGTCAATGCATGGCATGTTGAATTGGAGGAGACATTATCCTAAAAGAGGCTGTGATGTTGTTTAGCTCTGACAGGAGAGAATTCTCAGGATGCTTGAAAGTCTTCATCAGTGTCCTTATGTAGGAGAAATGATCCACTTGCAAATGATGGAAATAGAGGGTAGCATTAAATTACACTTCTTTTTATTACTTTGTGAATTTCTTTTTAGCGTATGTCTCCTTTTCAAAAGATGAAGTTATAACAGTACTAATACTAGTGGTGTAGAAAGTTACAATGGCTGAACACCATCTTTCTCAAACATTTATTCAATTTAAACAAAAATACTTGATAGAGAGCATTTCCATTATCACAAGAAATAACCCAATATAGTGGTTTCTAACACTCCTTTTGTAATAGCTTATTTAAATACTAGGAGATGCAATTCAGATTTCCACTTTGTTCAGACTTCACAGGTATTATTTGATTGGTCACATTTTTATTCCTTATTGTACTCTAATGCGCCTTTGATTTCTTAGAACACCAGAAGTGAAAATCAAGTCCTTAGCCATGTAAAATGCAAAATTCCTCCCCATGCACTTACTTAAGTCAAAGTAAAAACAAACTCACAAACCAACCAAAAACAAAGAAGTAATGCATTTTAAGGAATTGCTTTACCACCAATAATTTAACAAAGATTCAAATTTATTTTGTTAAAGGACAAATATGTTCTATGGATTATTTTATATTCTAGAAATTTGAAATTTTATGCCAATAGGCTTTTCTTTAGTTGAGATTTTTGTTTCTCCCAACAACCTATTGTGATATTAGACATTTATGAAGACAACCAGAAACTTTGGTTGATATTTTCAGTGATTGCATCAGATTAAAGATAACCCCACCCCCCAAACAAATCTCCTGAATATACATGAAATCACAAAAACTGGCTAAATCTTAACTTTTAATTAGCTTATGTTGTAGCAGTGTTTTAAATGTAAAGAAGAATGACTATAGCCACTGTTGTTGATGCATCGGGGTGGCATAACTTCTTTTTATTAAAACTTTATCCCAGAATGTATAGTCTAGACAAAGCTTTAAAGGACTTCAGTACACTTAAAAAAAAAAAAAAAGACCAACAAAGCTAAAAAAAAATGATGGTAACATGTAGTATATTAAGTTTATTTCAAAAGTGCTTTTAATACTGCCTTTTATGCAAATAAGAGAAAGCCTGTTCAAATTAATCCACAGAACAAGAGCAATTCAATTACCACAAAGAAGATGACACAGCCATCAGGTGAGAGGAATTCAGACTCCAGGGCTGGTGCGTTTTACTTTTTTATCCAAGTCCCTCCCAGGTGAAAATGGAGCACCTACAGCAGCATATGGGATATTTGACTTTATTATGAGAATGCTGCAGCCCCTAAAGGAAAGATTCATGGAAACACAGCAGTATGTGCCTTTACATAATAGAAGTAAAAGACTCCACAGTTATAACACATAATTTAACTATGCAAATACAGACTTAGGTGTGCGGCAATTTATCCATTTGCAATAGCTTGAAATTCTTTGAGAGGATTTTTAAAGACTTTATTGTCTAAAAATGAATATTTATAATGCTTTAAAGACAGTGGTTACTTAACAGCTAGGCTGTGATGTTTGGAACCAATAAAGAATGAAATAAAAAAACATATTTAGAAAAACTTGTAAGTGGGTTTTGGATAGATTCTGTGAAGACATCAAATTACTTGAATTGATATAACTCCTTTTAGAATATGATACCCACATTTATATTTGTTATATATGTGTGTATGTACATAAAACCTATATAACTATTGAGTTTTATTCAAATATCCTTAATGTAAATTAAGGTATCTATTTATTGTTCATTTTTCTTTATTCCCAGGAAACAAAGGTATCTTTTAAGATCATGCTAAAACGATTTTATATATTGAAACAGAAACATCAAAATTCATTAAGAACAAAGCTCTGGCATGTTAATCTGTCTGCCAGTTCTCAGTCTAGTGTGAATTCATCTGCTCGTATTTCTTGAAAGTAGATATCAAAATAAAAATGCTCAGTAATGATTTCCATTGTATCAACAGACTTGCCCTTTATTAACAACACAATGCTTGATAATCTTGTAATATCTGTGATCTGAATAAACTGGTCAGAAAATTAGAAAAACAGTTTCCCTCCCACATTTTATCCTAAATCTATATGGAGAAGTGTCCCGTCCCTTACTTGCAAAGTTTCAAATGTTATTTGATTTATATACACTTGAAAGAAAGATTCTCTTGAAACAACAAGGGCAAAATGTCCAAAGACATGGTAAATATATAGTTTCTTAATTGCAAAGCCAAAGTAGATTACACACAGCCTTGCAAAATCTAAGACATCTGCTTTGTTTGAGCCAAGAAGAGAGACATCTGGGGGCTTGAATGTTTCTTTGTGACCTGTTCAGTGTGAGTAACCTTGTAGTTAACTAGGCATTTAATCAGGTCCCTGGAAGATCATTGCCTGGACTCCGCCTCAGAGGGTGATGGGGACCCAGGCCAAAGCCGAAACGTCAGGCCCAAAAGATCCCTGCAGCCATGCAGGCGGTTGCCATATCGTAACGGGGGCAGTGTAATAACAGCCGCCACACGTTTATCTCTCCGGCAATCACAAACCTACACACAAGAAATAATCAATGGAGCAGGAAAAAAAGGTAAACCTAAACATAAAAACGTCAGCTCCAAATCTTCTAGAATCATGTTGTTTTCCAACTAATTTGTAACCCTATTATTATTTTCAAATATCCTTAAATGCTTGGGTTTTTTGTCATCCAAGAAAGAAACCTTTGGTGATTTCACATGGCCTTGGTGGAATAAATTCACATTGAAAACATTTTAATTATGGGCTTCTGCAATTACATTTGACTTCTCTAACTGCAAAGAAGCCACAATAAAGTAGCTCTTCAGCTGTTTGGTTGTATTCCTGGGTAATGTTATGTGTGTTCCGTCTAGCACGGAGTGGTTTATTTGTTCAAAGCCTCCTTGATGTTTGGGTTTATTTGCTTGTTCAATGGCCAAAATGAGCGCCCTTCTCCTGGGTTTGCCGTCCCTGTGTGACTTGGTAACAAAGTCCAGATGCAGTGTGAAGACTTGTGCTGTTTGACAAACAAAAGCAAACCCCACACTGCCTGTGAGTTGTTGATAAATCTTTCCATTGAAATGATACTTGTCTAAGTGGCAGAGATACAAGACCCACTTCTCATGCAGCATTTGAATGCGCGGACGGCACATTTAATTGCTCCCCATAGGCAGGAATTTGGCAGAGAGAAAGCAGCGTGTTTTAATCAGTCTGTCTAGCTATATTTTAAAGCACCCCTTGCCACAGTGCCTGCAAAACTGTGTTAGCATTAATAGAACAAAAATGTGTATTGGACTTGAAAGGTGTTTTGATGGTAGGTAAACATTTATTTTCCACCTGATTCTATTTTCTGTACAAGAGGATGCAGCCCAGAGGACGGTGCTTGCATCAGGGGGATTAGGAACTGAAGGTTTGCTTTTGCAAGGACCACCTTTAGAATGAGAATACAGGGTTAATTTAGTAAAGTGACAAACCCAACGGTGGAGTTTAGAAAACGGATCCAAGAAGAGAGGTTTTTGTACATAAACAGCTGTAAATAAACCAATGAACCAGATGCTTTATTTTTAAAACATTTTTATTTATTGATTTTAGACAGAGAGGTAAGGAGGGAGGGGGGGTGAGAGAGAGAGAGAGAGAGAGAGAGAGAGAGAGAGAGAGAGAGAGAGAGATCAGTTTGTCATTCCACCCATTCACTCATTCACTGGTTGACTCTTATATGTGCCCTGACTGGGGATGGAACCCACAACCTTGGCATATCTGGACTACATTCTAACCAACTGAGCTACCTGGCCAGGGCCAGATGCCTTATTTTAAAAGTATTTAGTTTCCTGGATTAAAAAAGTATTTCTCTTTATACATTTATCATCACTTTTTTAAAGAACGTTAACATAACATGTGGCTGATTCTCAGTGTTAGAGAAACTAGTGTAAGTAGCTGGGCACAAATGTTTGTAAGCCCCACAATATTGAAATTCAGTGTTGTGCTATTAGGAAAACCAACCTTGGAAAATTGTTTGTACTCCTTTGTGGAGCACTTTCCCAGGTCTCTCTCATCTATGATAGAAGGGTCTATTTCACTGTAAAAATGCCTGATTCAAATATCATACTTTTGATATCTTTCACATTAAAAATTGTTTATACTTTTTTTTTTTCAGAACAGCATCTTACACTAGTATCCTGCAATTTACTTTGAAAGCTCCTTTGCATGCTTGTCTTGTTTTGAATTAACATGGGCTCTAGAGACAGAAAAAATGAGTTGTAATATAGGCTTCCTCTTGACTTGTTCTAGGCCCGCAGACACACTTAACTCCCCCCTTTCCAGCCTTTTTGCAATGGCTCTACCTGGCCACTTGCCTCGCAGATTAAAACAGCCAGGTCATTTGGCTTATATGCAGGGCAACTCTTTTCTTCTTCCCTGAAGTGACCTAGCACTTGTTAGTTTGCATCATTGTTTAAACATGTTGATAGTAAGAGCAGAAAACAAAGTTTTTTGCTCTGTCAGGAAACTAACAATGTACCAAAATAAAAATAAGTACTCACAGCCTGCTGTGTGAGGAGATGCTGGTAGCAAGCAGAGAAAGCAGACTCCTCATGAAGGGGAAAAAAAGGTTTTCCTATAAATTTCAAGAATTTCTTCCAATTATATCTCCATAAAAGATACTTTGCTAATGTTTAAGAGCAGTATCCTCTATTACCACACTTATTATCGTGAAATGTAAGAATGCAGAGTGGTGGGTGTTTTGTTGTGACATCTGAACTATTTGTAAATATTGTTCACAGCTTTCTTAGCATATTTTAGCGAGGCAACATTTCAGGAAAGTATAATTTATTGCACATGATATAGATGGTGAGCTCCCCAACCCATTTGCTGTAGATGTGTTTGCATAAAAGAAAACTGACACCAGGCATATTAGATTAAAGCAGGAAATTGTGGTCTGTGGGACTAGAGTCCTGTAGTGGTCGCTCTGCCTTTATAAAATCATTGATGAATCCAAAAGACTGTCTTTACTTCCTGCCAGGTCCCAAATGCTGTAAGCGCCAGACTAGTTAGAAGAGAAAGTATTTTTATCTATTAATGTGCCATGTTTGTTTGTATGTATATACATATGTATGCATATATGTATGTATGAATGTTTTTCTCTCCAGCCAGCCTCCTCTGATTGTGACATGCACCTCCAATTCCACGGTATGTGGCATTTTCTTTTTTTATTTCCTGTATGAATATATATATATATGTGTGTGTGTGTATATATATATATATATATATATATATATATATGTAGAGAGAGAGAGAGAGAGACAGCCTTTGCTTCTGATGTCTCATATGGCTTTGTCTTATTCTTTTAAATTTTCCTCAAAAAGAGATAAAGGTCTTAGAAGAACTGTTCAGATGTTTTCTTTCCCTCTTGTTTCCCTGCCCACTTTAAATAATATTGAAAACAAATTCTACTTTAGTTAGCTTTTATTTTTTAAAGCTGTCGTTTTTTTGGAAGAGAAAAGAGTTGGGACTCCTTTGAAAAGCTGTTCCGTTTTCAGAATAAAAGCTAACAGCAAATTATTTGGTCAGCAGAGCCTGTTTGTGTTCCATGAGGAGACTTGGCAAACATGATTCCCCTCCCCTCTTTTTCTCTTCCCGCTCCTCATTGTACAGTGGGGAGTTAGCTCAACTTCGCAGAAAAGCCACAATTATATTGAGTGCCTACTGTGTTCCAGACCTGTAATAGTAACTTAACTTTACAGTAGCTCTGTGAGGTAGAGGAGATTACCCCCATTTTACAGAGGGGGAAACTGAGACTTAAAGAGCTAAAGTAACTGTCTAAGAGCACAGAGCCGGTGAGAGGCATGCCATGATTCAGAGGAGCAGTTATCAACTGTGGCTGCAAACCACAATCCCCTAGTGGAACTTAAAAATTAAAATGCTTGGTTTCCAGTCATGAAAATCTAATTTAGTAGATTTAGGGTGGGAAACTGACATCAGTATTTTTTTGAAACACCACAGGTGTCTGATACCCATCATTATGTGCCAATGACATAGAGTGACCCATCCCCCCCCCCCCCCTTTCTCTCTCTCTCTCTCTCCCTATCAGTAATGAGACAGGCCTGACAAGACAAAAGACATTTCTGTTAAGTTGGCGCCAGATGCAGTTTTTATTACAGTTGCTATGCTGTTCCACATAAGTTTGTTTTCCTCGTCGTTTCTCTGAGATAAAAAATTCAGAGTGGCCACTGATCAATGTTGGTAGAATGGCTGCTAGAATTGCTTGTGGAAGCATTTCATCCATTGAAGATGACCCCACCACAAGCAAAACAGTGGCCTGTGGGGTGAGGGCCTTGCATCACTCATTACAGAAGTAACTTGGCAGTTTCCTCAGCTGAGAGAGGGTATTTGTATCCTTTGTGTCATTCTGAGCGGTTTGAAGAGTCCACACACAACCCTCAGTGATGTCAGCATCCGTGCTAGGAGGCCTGGTTGGGAAAGCCTTGTCTGCCAACTAGGTTCAAATTTGCTCTCCAGTTGATTAATTTCATATAATGTTAAAATGAAAAGCAACCAGAACCCCTCTCTTCACTGCCTAGAAGTCTTGTGTATTGCTTACGCTATGCATTCCTAAATAATACATAGTTTGAATAGAACTATTCATGCCTTGTTTACATCTGATTCTGGCATCGAACAATCTTAAATGCTGTAGTGTAATTCTATAATGATATTTTATTTTTTGGAAAATAGGTTAAAACAGTTCTTCTCTACAATCTTCCAGTGAATGGTTTGCGCCAATACATTGAGTAGGTGTAGACACCAGCAGAATATGAAAACGTTCAGCTTATAGCTCACTAAGGTGGAGGAAGTGGCACACGCTGCTGATTTCACTTACCTGAGCGCAACTCCCGAGCCCCCAGACCTATCTTCAGGGGTTTTGCCATCAAGGACTATCACTGATCTCATGAGGTTTGCCCAGATAGCAGCTCAGGAAGCATTTTTAGGGAAATCTGGTCTTAACCCCAAAGTCTATTTACCAAGCATTATCAAAAAGTTAAAATGGAAGTACTTTAAAAAAAATCCCTCGATGGCTCAATGGTGCTATTCCTAGTCTGATACATGTATTTTTTTTGTCATATAGAATAAAATTTACTCTTATAAAATATTCCCGGTATTTTCAAACAACATGCTTGTGCACATCCTATACACATATCTTAGTTAAAAATACTTTTCAGTGAGTTTTTACAATGAAAATGTTCCATCCTATTCTTTATCTCCTTTCTCTGGTGCCTCACCCCCTACCTCCCCAGAAACAAAGGCATAAACGCCGAGGCAGCCAAGGCACATCTATCTCTGTAACAGAGGAGCCGGTGATTTTGCATGATTCTTCCTAATGGTACCAGCATGATCTCTGCCTGGCTGAACCCAGCAAAGACCCCATGATTCATGGATGACTTGCAAACATTCTCTCCTGCTTTCTACGTGAAAACATACCTTGAAAAGACCCTCAGTTTATATATAAATTATAAGCAGCAAAGGTATGCTGTCTTAATTTTCCGTCTAACCCTCAAGACATCCTCTGTGGCATCAGTATTAAAGCAGGAACCAGGACTACATTTTCCTATTCGATAATAAGCTGTGGAAGTTGCATGGGGTCGAGTCTCTAGGAAATCCCCTCTTTCTTTGAAAAAATGTCATTGGTGAGATAGGAGATTGGCACCACAATGAGCAAAATATAGTGCAGGCTGATATGCATTGTCAGGTAGAATTTGGTTTGAGACACTGACTTTTGTCTGTGTGGTGTCTCCGTTCCAAAGAAGATGGAAGATGCAAAATTGCAAGTTTCCAATCTCTGGTTAATGTGGTCTATACAACTGAATAATGTATAAGGAGATGTTCCTTTGATAATGTCACAATTATTCATTGTACAGCCATAAACTCCAATATTCACATTAACAGCTAGGTATTATTTTTCTTCTCTGAAATTAAGTGAGCGGCATCAGTGGTCATAAATGAGAGCATTCATCAAAGGCGGAGCCATGGCAGAGGATTAAGAGAATGCTGATGAAGTGTCCAGATTCCCATAACTAGGAATGGAGCTGCATTCAGCATTCCTTTATTATCCATCTGCCACATAACAAAAAGTCTCCTATATTTAATGCAGGTTTGCCCTGGGCCACGTAATAGGATTAGGAATAATTTCTACAAATTTACAAAAACAAATCACATGGGAAGGCTTAGAATTTGCTAATAATTTCTCCATAGCTGGGAGATCAAAGGGATGTAAGAGTCCCTAGCCAGGCGGCAGTTTGACCCTGGCCGGGCTTTTTTAATGAAAGGGTTAATCTTCTCCGAGGTGACCATAGAGGAGCAGATAGTGTGACCAAAGGCAGATTCAGGCCCCCAAAAAACGAGGAAAAAAATAGACTGAAAAGTACAACAGCAAGAAAACATTTACAGGATCACACTACATTTTCTGGTTAGAAAAAAAGAAAAATAAAACTGCAGAACCTCATTGAAAGGGGCGAGACAAAGGAAGAGGGCTGGCTGAGAAACAAACTCAGGAAAGATCAAAACCCCTCACCACTGCCTTGAGGAGAAATGAAAAAAGAAATCAGGCTGCCTGCTTTTCCTTTTAAAGGTGGCCTCATTGTGGGCAGGTGAGGCCCGATCCCTGAGCCCACTCCCACTGCTCCTGCTGGACTCCCCTGCAGGCTGACAGACAGGAGCCTTGTAAGGTGGTGCCATTTCAGAGGCGCCACTTAATATATAGGCAGACTAGGAGGGAAAATTGTGAATTCTCACAAGGACTTTCCTTGTTCATAAAGGGAAAGGAGGGTAAACAAAGGCCTATTAAACAGAATAAGGGCAGCTAAGACTTGTGGCATTGCTCCAATGTCTTCTAAATTCTCTATTACCAATGTGGACGAGTGGCAACCTGTAGTCCAAATCTCCTACCCTGCCCGTTCTTCCTCAGTGGCTGTGACAAAGTAGCCAGGACTCACACATGTCAAGAGCCCCATCTGCTTCTTGCCTAACAATGGTTAGGGGTCTGCTGACAGCTGCGTGACGCGTTCTCAAAGCATGCTGAACAGAGCGCCGTTGCTCCTTTCTCTACCATGCCACTCCTCACACGGCGTGGTTCAGTATAGTCTGTCTGATGAAGGAGAGATGGGAGGTGGTTTTTAGTCTCTCTGAAGGGCGAGTCAGTCGTTTGATGGAGGTGAGAGGTTCCTGTTACCAAGCCTCTCAGTCTGGGAGTTGATTCCACCTACTGTTATTACCTGTTGGTCTGTTAAGACTGAGGTGAAGGCCTTTTTCTTAGAAAGCTCCACTAAAAGAGATTGGCTTGGGAGATAAGGAAGAAGTTGGATGAAAAGATGGCATCAGTAGTCAAAAGGATGGCCTCAAAATGAGGAAAACGATTTTTGTTTTAGTATACCTTCACTGCCCACCCCCCCCCCCACTCTTATCTCCTGATAACAGGCAGGCTTAGGATGAATCTGTCCCCTCTCTGGCAAGAGAGAAGGTGTCACTCTTTTCCTCCAGTGCCCTCTGATCCTCTAACTTTCCCCCCAGAATTGGGGAAGACGGATAATGGGTTATTTTAGGGAATCAATGGGGTTGGAGAAGGATAAATGTCAAGTTGGCCTTCCAACACCTTAATGTCCTGCCTGCCAGTTTCAAGCAATGCTAGACTCCTTTGTATTGGCAGTGTGGTAGGACGGTTGGTTCTTCTTCGGCAGAAACGGCAGAGTAGATAGAGAAGATAATTCTATTTTGGACAAGTAGAATTGAAGGGTCCTGGGGGCACCCAAGTGCACTTGTTCAACGGACTATTGTAGCTCAAGGGAGACAACTGGGTGGGAGGTGGAGATATGGGCACTTCAGCCTACGGGTGTTAAACGAAACCATGAAATAGATAATACTCTTTTCAAGGAGAGTGTACGGTAATAAGAGGGTCTCAGTGCTCAGGAGCAGGCAGAGTATGACATCCTGCAAACAAATCTGAGAGCAGTCATTTGTCAGAGGAACAAGAAATTAATCAGACAAGAAGGTATATGGTCTAGAAGAGAAAGAAGGAAGTGGGGAGGCAGTCAATACAGAGGCAGTGGTCAGCAAAATGGTTAAGAAGTCAAGAAAATTCAGGACTGAAAAGTAGCCATTGGGTATACCAAATATTAAGAGTGAGGGCTGATGGCAGGAGCTGCAGGAACAAGTGATGGTTAGGAGGAAAGATGGAGAGTGGAGTTCGAAATGAAAGGAAGGTGAGAGGAGATGTCACAGATGTAGGTAAAAGAGCAAGGGCATAATAAACCTCTGGTGGCTGAGGAGAAGGAGCTGGAAAAGAGGACTAGGTTGCAGACATGGAATGAGACCCCAGGAAGGAGTTGGGACTGGATGGAATCAAGAGATAGCTTTAGTGATGACTCAGCCTTAATGGGCATGTGAATAGAGGTGACATCTTTCTCTCAGAGGATCTCTTTGCAGCCATTGATTTATCTGGGGATGTATGAAGTTTATTGGTAGGGGTCTGGGAAGACTTGAATGATAGAGGCTAGGGTTGGGATGGGGAAGGAACTCTTTGGAAATCATATGTAAGGGGAAATATGTTCTGATGGTTGTGGGTAGGGATGGGAAGGGGGACTGGATGAAAGTCATGTTTTAGGGCAGTGGTCGGCAAACTCATTAGTCAACAGAGCCAAATATCAACAGTACAACGATTGAAATTTCTTTTGAGAGCCAAATTTTTTAAACTTAAACTTATTCTAATGCCACTTCTTCAAAATAGACTCGCCCAGGCCGTGGTATTTTGTGGAAGAGCCACACTCAAGGGACCAAAGAGCTGCATGTGGCTCGCGAGCCACAGTTTGCCGACCACGGTTTTAGGGGAAAGGTCAGAGGCAAGACAGGGACTACCTCTTAGGTAGTGAGAGACCGAGTCTGCAGGAGCCTAACTTGGCACCAGGGCCTTGGGGCTAAATGCAGTTTTGGGGGTGCTGTTGAGCTTTCACAGGATCTTTGTAACCATCCCCGTGCATTAATAGATGAAAGGGATGTGTCTGCTTGTTGAAAGTGCTCTTTCTCAAAGTACCAGAATATATTGGGGCCAGACTACTTAGCCCATCTCGAAGCAGCAATACACAGAGATGGGGAAGTTGTCTCCATTCCCCCATCTCTTCTCCAACACCAAAGGGACACTGGTGCTGTTTCTCCACTGGCTGTGGTGGGCAGAGAGAGTATACGATTCCAGTTTGGTGGGTGGTGAGGTGGAAGCTGCAGATTGGCTGGTGACAGAAGACTAGCTTAAGAGAGAGAAAAAAAGATCTGCCTCTTAGAGAGACCTGGAACACTCTGGGGCACTTGCTTCATCATCACCCAGAAGCAAGGAAGGAGGCAGCATTCTTATTGTACAAAACTATCCTTGGCCACTCAGCAGGAATTGGAGTGCAGGCAGTGGTGGCTGTGTGGACAGTGGCAGGGTTGGTGGTGGCCATGAAGCCTTACTGGAGGCTTGGTGATGGAGTGCCAGTTCTCAGTATTCCAGGCAGGGATCCGGGTGTGGAGTGTCAGGGCCAGTCCTTGAAAACACCGAGCACAAACGCTGTGCTCCCCAAGCTGTGGCATATTTGAAAGGCACACAGAACTGAATTGCAACCATAGCTCTCCCAAGTATTGAGGCAAAACATTGAGCTTCCCTAAACCTCAGTCTCCCGTTGGAAAAATGATGATTGCATAACACCTACTTCATTGGGAAGTTTTCTGATAACTTATTTTAAATTTTTCAGATAATGTAGGTAAAGGGTTTGGCCAAGAAGCAGGCAATAAAGCCCTCCATAATGAGTGGCTCACTGAAAGATGTAATACTTTGTTATTGGCATCAAGTGGTGGCATGTCAATGAATGGAGCTCCGAGATAGACTGAGATCTGAACGTAAATGGTAATGGCTCTGTTTATGTCATAGGTTGGGGAAACTTGGACATTGTAATTAAATTGTTTCCCATCTTACCTTAAGCATAGTAAGCAAGTTTACTCAAAAAAGAAAGAGCAACAGTTAATTTCATTAGAATGCTGCTGAGCTTTCAAAAGCAAAAGGATTCCTGGATTTGGACTCTCTATAGCATATCTTATTCAGGCGCATATTCTTCTCCTTCCTGCTCTTTCTCTAATTTCATTAATTCTGTCTTCAAGTTATTTTCAAAATCCCTAAGGAAGATACAGATACATTTATTCACTACTGACTTTGCTACCTATGTCCATTCTACCGAGCTATAAAAAAAAAAATTTCACAGAGGTAGAAAACCTGAAACCTGGGCTTGTTTGATTCACAGCTGTAATTGTGTTTCTCAAAAAGTGTGTTTTGTGGAGCTTCTGAGTGGATGTTACTGCATCATATGAAATAAGGATCCATTTTCACAGAATGGAACAATTTGATAAGGAGGTTTCATTTCTATGCAAAGGTTTTCCAGAGACTCACTATGCAGACGTATATGGATCCAGCAAATCTATAGTTTAGTAACTATTGCAGAGCTTGTGTTCCATGGATCAAGCATGGGGAGACTTGTTGGGCTTGGGATCTGAGAAGCTGAAGTGAAAAGAACCCTCTAGAACGGTGGTGCCCAACCTTTCTGGTGCCGCGACCCTTTAATACAGTTCCTCATGTTGTGGTGACCCCCAACCATAAAATTATTTTCGTTGCTACTTCATAACTGTAATTTTGCTACTGTTAATGAATCGTAACGTAAATATCTGTGTTTTCCAATGGTCTTAGGCTCTACAGCAGTGGTTCTCAACCTGTGAGTCATGATCCACAGCTTGAGAACCGCTAGCAGGGTCGCCTAAGACCATTGGAAAACACAGATATTTACGTTACGATTCATTAACAGTAGCAAAATTACAGTTATGAAGTAGCAACGAAAATAATTTTATGGTTGGGGGTCACCACAACATGAGGAACTGTATTAAAGGGTCGCGGCATTAGAAAGGTTGGGCACCACTGCTCTAGAAACTTCTAGAGGAGTGAGGAAAAGGGGGGAGATTTTAGGAACTAGCTTTTGGTGTTCTGTGCTTTCTCTCCAACATTTCAGTCTATTCCATTTGCACATTACTCGGTACCTGGAAATTTGGAGTAGGGGAACTCACTGGTAATTCCTAGGCAAAATTCCTTATGTTACTCTTCTATGAATGGTGTGGCAATGTTATATCAGGTAGTTATTTGTTTGTTTTTTTAGTACCATAAACTGGCTGTGTGCTATGATTCAATGCCAGCAATTTCTGGCAACAGCCATTTTTTAAAATTTTTATTGTTTAAAGTATTATATATAGTCCTCTTTTCCTCATTGACTCCTCCTAAACCATCCCCATCCCCAATCCTAGACCTTCACCACCCTATTGTCTGTGTCCATGGCTTATGCATATATGCATACAAGTTCTTTGATCTCTTCCCTCCTACCCACCCTCCCCCGCCTTCCCTCTGAGATTCCACAGTCTGTTCCAAGCTTCTCTGTCTCTGGATCTATTTTGTTCAACAGTTTATTTTGTTTATTAGATTCCACTTATGAGTGAGATCATGTGATACTTGTCTTTCTCTGGTTGGCTTATTCCGCTTAGCATAACACTTTCCACGTCCATCTACAACAGCAATTTCTATAGGAATACTCCAAACAATGGTCAGGACCAGGGATAGTATGTATTTTATAATAGTGACTAAAATAATAAAGTGTTGTTTGAATATGTTTTTACAGAAGACTTTTGTAGTGGACATGATTTAAATCATTCAGGTACTTTTATTTATTTATTTTTAAAATACATTTTATTGATTTTTTTACAAGAAGGGAGAAGGAGAGAGAGTTAGAAACATTGATGAGAGAGAAACATCAGTCAGCTGCCTCCTGTACACCCCCTACTGGGGATGTGCCTACAACCAAGGTACATGCCCTTGACCAGAATCAAACCTGGGACCCTTGAGTCCGCAGGCAGATGATCTATCCACTGAGCCAAACCGGTTAGAGCTCATTCAGGTACTTTTAATGACTTTCTCTTAACTAAGGCATGGTGGGAATTCTCTTCTTCAGGCTACGTGCTCTTTCACTATGTTACTACACTAGCTAACCCACGTCAAAACTTCTTTACCTGGGTAGAGATTCTTAACCAAGAATAGGTAAGGAGAAAAAACATGTGTAGGTACACCCACAGATTGTAATTCAGTGGCTTTTGGGAGGGCTCCCCAGCTTGTGTTCTCTTACAGTGCTCCCAGTGTGATTCTGGTACACACCAGGAGTTGAGAACTCTTGGGATGAATGTAACTAAAATAACAGAAATGGATTATATTTCATTTATGAAACAGTATGTATGGTGTGCTAGACTTTACCTAGTTCTCAGTGATGATGGTGCCTGCAAGAAGGTACATTTTAAAGTAAAAATAATGAGTAAACATCCTTATTTGTGTCCGTATTTCTTATCATCTAAACACTCCTTTAGAGGCAAGTTTGATATCAGTTATAAAGTGAGGGGGAGGGGCAGGAGACTGGCTCCTTTCCATGTAGGTTGTTAGGTACAAAACTGTTCTTGAGGAGACTTCTCTAAGAGCAGGGTTTATAAGTACTTTCGATTAAGGGAAATACGGTATTTCATGGTAGGGAAAATAAGAAGCGGCAGATTTTCTGGGGGATGCTATATCGAAAGAGATGATAATGAGAAGGAAGTAATGGAGCTGAGTTTTCATTTATTGGTTTGGTGTTCACATCAGCTTATTCAACTCAGATCATTGGCACAGCTACCAATGATAATATTTTGGATTTGCAAATACCAGAGAAACCTAAGCCATCTGTTGTTCCAATGAGGATGTTGCTTTAAAAAATAACAATGAATGGTTTTGCAGAAAGCAGGATATTTGTCAAATTAGAAGATCAAATTCTATTATCCTTTGGTGTGGGTAGGAAGAGAGCCTGGTTAACAAGGTGTTCCAGCATCTCTAAAGGTCTTAGAGCAGTTTTCTAAGATGCAATGATGAAATGATGGCTTATTGTACAGTGGGAGATCCAGTCATCTCCTATTAACAATGTTACCTTTCTTGTTTTTCTGACTTGCTAGCAAGTTAACGAATGGCTTTAGAGAGAAAAGGTTGGCATTTCACTAACTACTTGTGGAATGGATAAGGTGATGTATCTACGACATCTGTCACCTTACTTATCTCCTGTGTTGATTCAGAATTGTCCCAGAAAGGACTCTGAGGATAAATTAGATACTGGGTGGCTTAAGGCATGAGTTACCTTTGGGTAGCTTGGCTTAAAGGCTAATTACCTCAATCACATAGCACCTTTGAGTACCTTGGATTCTCATATTGTTTCTCTCATAATCAACCACCTTAATGCCTACTTGTTAATCCTTCAGGGAAAGCGCGCATGATATTATTATATATTGTACATGATTTTATTTTATATATATATATATATTCAAACCATAGGGAGTGCATGACCCTGTCTCATACCTATTTTACTTAAAATGAATCATTTGCCTATACTTCTCCAAGTAGAACCTGACCAGAATCTCATATCCCCACCCCACCTCCACCAAATACTCAACCCAAATATTACAATATAATTGAAATTAGATTAAAAAATTAAATGACATTTTGTGAGCTGTTGAAAAGGGCCAGCAATGTGTTTGAGCACTGTGAGATTAACCTTTGCTCATTTGGGAAAATGCAGACTTCAGTAGGAATTCTGTGGCTGGGCTTGCACTTGCTAAAAGTTTAAAACAGTAATTTTTTCCTAAGAAAGGTCATCTTGAGCTAAAATGTCAAATAAATTATTTAGATTACTGAATTAGAAAAGTGAGGATCTGACAGGCTGAATTTTTTATGCACATTAGCCACAGCCAGGGTCTCTCTATGCTCTTTTTATTAGGTAAAGTGCACCCCCCTTGCCTCTTATTAAAAATCTCTCCATTTAGTCCAATACACTTTCTTTGATAGATGACTGCTGCTTTTGAGCGACCAAATACACGGGGCTGCTGAATTCAGATGGCCTGTATTCATTTTGCATGTCTCATAGGCTGGATTCTAGTGAAGAGGCAAATGGGGTGGGGGCACAGAGAAAAGAACATACAAGCACACACCAACAAGAAATGTTTATAGATATGTATACACGCAAATACGTAAACATATATGTTTTCTTTCAGCAAGGTAATCATGGACTTCAGAATAATTGAAATCCTCTCCATTTTTATACAGTTTGTTTCAAATAGGGGACATGTAATATTATCAGATGGCTCCCACTTAGGAAATAATACCAAAATATTAAATGGCTTTGTGACCATGTAACCTAGACGATTCTCTGACTTAGAGGCAAGGGTTCTCTTTGAAAAAACCTCTAAGTGCCACTGCCACCTTGGGAATATGGCAACCTTATGGTTAGTGCTATGTTACAGAGTACTCTGAATCTTTCAAAAAACTTTCTTATTGCAGGTAGACGACACTGGTACCAGCTCTATTTCACACATGAGAGAATTGAGTTACAGAGTTGTGGTAGGGATAGGGCTTGGTTACTATCAGACTTGCAGACTGACTTCTAATCTTGGCTGTGGCTCCTTCACCAGGATGTCCATGTCAAACCTGTGGTTTCTTATGCAGAGAAGTTCTTTAGGATGTTTAGTTGAAGTTCTTTAGGATGTTTGGTTCTGATAGGTTTCACATGTCTTCATATCATCTATATAGAGTATAGAGAGTATTATTTATTTCTGTGAGGCTTTTGGCTTCTATCTCTTATGTTTCTGTCTTATATATGTACTAGAGGGCTGGTGCATGAATTTGTGCACAGGTGGGGTCCCTCCAGTTGGCCTGCAGAGATCAGGCCCCAGTTTGCATCCCCAGCTCACACCCCCAGCCTCACAGCTCTGCAGCCCTGCCTGGCACCCCACCTTGGCCTGGTGCTGCCTGCTTACCTGCTCCACCATCCTGCCTCGGTCCCACTCTTGTGGACAGCACCTCCACTTCTGCTCGCTGCCAGTGCTGCATCCCCAACACCCGCCATGGTCTGCGTTGCCCCCTGGTGGTCAGCGTACATCATAGTGAGTGGTCGAGCTCCTAGTCGAACTCCTGGTTGACCGGTTGAATGACCGCCTGAGGGGAAATTTGTATATTAGGCTTTTATTATATAGGATATATTTTGCTAACTTCTTTTTTTCAGAGAACTTTACTCTCTAATTATTTTTTTTCAAGTTGCTTTGCAAATCTATTTCAAGAAATTATCTTTATATGGCTAAGGATACTAAGGCTTGGAGAACTGAAATATTGTACAACACTGGGGTAGAGTTGAAATTAGAATTCAGAATTTGGAGAGTCTTGGTTCTAAGTCTGTGGTTAAGTCGTCGTCTTCTTCTTCTTCTTCTTCTTCTTCTTCTTCTTCTTCTTCTTCTTCGTCTTCTTGTTTCATTTCCCCCATTTTCCTTTCATTTCTTCTTCCTTCTTCCTTTGGCTGTCCACTGACCACTCTCTTACATGAATAATGTTGGTGCCCTGTATTTCTGGGTCTCCTGGCAGTTGGGCAGAGCTTAATGACTCATTCTGGCTAACAGAACATAGGTAGAAATGAAGTGTGTCATTTCTGGGTTAAAGAATTGAAAAACCACTATGCACCCCTCTAACTACTTCTTCTATTGCCTTGGCAATTGTGGAGGAGGCATTGAGTTATGATATTAGGATTAAAACAATGAAATCAATTATTCAAAGATGCTCTGGAGAGGTTCCAAGGCCTATGGCGGGTTTTTCATGAGAAAAACATTAACTTTTGTTGGGTTATGCCTATGGTGTTTTGGAATTATTTATTACCACAGCATAACCTAGCTTATTCTGACTAAAACAGATTAAGGGTGCCTCTTTGTTCAACATTTTATTTTCAATACAAATTTATTACATATTTTTGTTCTTTTGTTTTTTTTCTTGGCCTTTATCCTAGTTGTTTTCCTCTTATATATGGTCTCTATGAGATTCTGGGTTCATATAAGGTGAGCATTCTTTTCCTCTATCCTCACTGACTTTTCTCTGTAACATTCTTACATAATGTCTATACTTGACCTCTCCCTGTGTGTAATCAGAAACCTGGAGGTCCTGACACACAAAAAATGTTATATCCCAATATTTCTTCCTTGTATTTGAGGAGAAGAGGCCCTGGTAACTTTGGAATTTTACCAGAGTCCAGTTCTAGAAAAAAAAAAAGTTCAAAAAGAAGAAAATGAAAGGGTTTCAAAATGTCTATTTCTTTTTTATCACTATAAAAATAAAGACATATTGCTTTACCCACGGCCCATTAGATCACTGACATTTGGAATGCATGACTGTGGTTTTCAATTGATCTTTAATTTGAAAGCATCCGAGACGTGGTCTAGGAATTGCTGGGCCCTAAATATAATTTTCCAAATATCATCTAAATTTTTGGCATTGAAGTTGCACTAACTGTAAGAGCTTAAAAAATTGGCTGATGCAATATAAAGGATAGCTCAAACTTTCCCAGGCTTAAATTCTTTGTAGGGGGTAACACTCTCTCAGGGATAATGCATTCCCAAGCAACATTCTTAAGAAAAGACCTCTGGAACTAAGCAGGCTTTTATTCGAGGTTCAAGCTTTTGTATGTTTTGTTGTGTGTGTACCTGGGTATAGTCATGATTTATACAGCATTCTCTAGACTCTAGAGTCTAGAGGTTGATGTCAGGATACATTATGCCCCCCCCCCCTTTTTTGTGATTCTGTGAACAAATGAAATTTCCAGAATATCCCTAGAACAGTAACTCCTGAATTAAGTCCACATTCCTTTGCCTCTATCTTTTCCTTAGTTTAGGCTCTCTCTGTGAAAACTGCTTTCATTAGATATGGTCTCTGATCTAGTTGAGCAGCTTGTTCTGAGCTTAGAGCCCATGTTTATATTGTTTCTTAAATTGAGGTTCTCTTCCTCCTCCTCTCCTATCTTTGATTTAGCCATTCTTTAAGAGCCAGCTCTAAGCCCAACTCTTCCACTACTAAGCCTTCTTATTTTTAATTAAAAATATTTTTTTATTTATTTCAGAGAGGAAGATGGAGGGGAGAGAAATAGAAACATCAATGATGAGAGAGAATCATTGATCGGCTGCCTCCTGCATGCCTCCACTGTGGATTGAGCCCGCAACCAGGACCTCCTGGTTCATAGGTTGGTGCTTAACCACCGAACCCCACCTACTAAGCCTTCTTTTATTACTAAAATCCTTGGGACTCAATTATACTTTATATACATTACCCAATAAATAATAAATCTTATGTGGGAGGCCCAAGAAATGGGGGATGAAGATGAAATAATATTTTTACAGAGGGGTCCAGGAAATGGAGTTAGATTTTGAAAATTGAAAAGTGACCACTCAGTCATCAAACAAGAGATAAAATAAAATGAGACACAGTTAGTAATGAGTTAACAAACAAACAAAACCGCAGAGAAAGCTATATGTAGGCAAAATGAGAGGTCATTTCATGATTGCTAGGATCTCCTGGGATGTCCCCTTTACCTGTAGTTTAGTAGCCCTTGCTGAACTAAGAGTGGGCATCTCAAGAGATTGTTTATCAACTTTCTATCTCCTCCTCCCAACAAGGCCAGACTAAGGTGATCTCAGTTTGTAATGAAAGGCTATGTTGCTATTATTTGGAAATATGATGGTTAGGCCTTCCATATATTCTCCAGTGTTCACCGTGTCATTCATTGTACAAGCTATAGGCCTATGTTTCTGGGTCATACGTCATAACTCTAAAGTTGTAAGTGATATCATTGCAATAGGCTGCTAGCTGAATGACTCCCTGGGGAGTATGAAGCTTGATAGATAGAAGCTTGAAGTCTATGTTAACTTATCAGAAGAAAATCAGAAAGTACTCCTGTGTGGAGTGCAGCTTTTCCAGGTGTTCTGGGTTTGAAATGGAAGTGGTGGATGAGAACAGAGAAGCAATGGTGTGTGTGTGTGTGTGTGTGTGTTTGAGAGATAAAGATAGAGATAGAGAGATCCATGATCTCAGTAAAATGATACACTGTAAGTGAAGTGATAAATGACTAGACTAAGCTAATCATGACTTGAAGAGACATTTGTAAGAAGAAAAGCTGCATCTGAGGTGCTTTTGCAATGTCCAGTTTACACATTCCACTTGATCAGTCTGGCCCTAGTGGTATCCAAGGAAGAGGTCATTCAGCCCTGAAGGGCTCTGAAGAGGGCCCTATAAAACTGTGATATAGACAGGGGTTCGTGGTTAAAGCAGATCATAGGAACAGTACATTTCACACAGATAACACAGATATAGGGTAATCCAGAGAGTCTGAATTCTTCTCATTGTAACCATCAGAAATTCCTCACCAACCTTACCCCACCACCAAGGCTTGTCTCTCTGCAGCTTGTAGGGAAACCTTATATCCTTTGGTGTCTAATTCTTTGGGGAATGGGGAACAAATCTCTCTGAAAGGGTCTGATAAACCTAGTGACACAAATACTTTTTCATTTATAGGATACTATTATATAAATGGGTAAAGATGCATATTGTATGCGTGCACATATATTGCCCCTGTGTATTAACCACTATGCTGTTCATGTCTTAACAGTAGGCCAGAAGAGTTAGCACAAAGCCTGCTAGTGCAAAACTCAAAATATTACATATCTAGTTCATTTAAACATCACCTACATAGGCATATTTTAAGCCATTTAGAGCATATACCCCTCAAATTACATCTAATATCTGCCAACCGTAGATAAGACAAACCTTGTAGCTATAAAAGTTCCCAAGCCTCTACTGCCATTTCTAAAGAGCTCTCTGGCCCAGAGACTGCAGAATGACATCACCTGGACCCATGAACCCCATTTCCGACTCCCCACTCCCCCAGGAGTTCCGTTGACCTCTTTCCCTTCTGGGTGTAGGCTCTGGGCTGCTATCTTAGGAAAGTCTTCTGCTCCTCTTATAAGGAAATGGGCTTCTCTCCTGCCATCCTGTCCAAGCTCTGCCCAATAAAGCTTATTGTCTAATACTGCCATCTTATAGTCCTATCTTTTCCTTGATCAGCCCTGAAATCCACAAATCCTACAATAGATACTACAATTTTCTTTCTCAGGAATAAACTAATGTGATATTAGAAGTATCTAGCAACTTATGGCTATGAGCTCCACCAATCAGAATCACACCAATGATAAGCTGCTGATGTGGTGGTATTTGTGTAGAGCACTATATTTTGATGAAGTGTCACCAAATATCCAAACAGATTAGGTTTATTAACTTATTTATTTATTTAAGAATGCACTGGGTGCTTACAATGTTCTAGGAACTGTTCTGAAATTCCACCAACTATTGCTAACTCTAGGTGTCAGAATTGTTGACTACATCAGATGAGACTTAGCAGATCTGGTGGGCTGGCATGGCTGTGAAATTCTCCTGACAGGGATCCCACAGGTAGTGTGACCTCCAGGACATGGTGCGTGGACAGTGGTCTGGATCCCTAGAATATACAAGAGCTTCAGCCAAGTTGTAGTGGGTGCAGGTCCCACAAACTCTAGATGGTGCCTTTGGTATTCTGGAATTACCTTGATAGCCCAAAATAAGCATGTTGTAGTGAGACCCTTGTCTGGGAGCTTTCCAAAGTAAAACAGTTGCCATTCTAACTAATTATTCCCCCACTAAATTTACATTATGATTATATTTGAAGATAGGTACTATAAGGAGGAATTAAGATTAAATAAGGTCATAGATTAGGGCCTTAATCTAGTAGGACTGTATACCTGTAAGAAGAGGAAGTGACATCAGGAGTGCACACACAGAGAAGGCCCAAGGGAGGACAGAGCAAGAAGATGGCCATCTGCAAGCCAAGGAGAGAGGCCTGAGGAGAAATCTGTCAACACCGTGATCTTGGACTTCTAGCCTCCAGAATTATGAGAAAAGAAGTCTCTTGTTATTTAAGTCACTCAGTCTATGATATTGTGTCATGGCAGTTTCAGCACACAAATATGGGTGAATTGTCAGAAGGAGGGCTAGATTTGTGGTATATATACCAGTATATAGTAAACAGATATAAGAAGTCTCTGATGCACGAAACCAAGGGAAGTATATAATCGCTTAAG
Organism: Corynorhinus townsendii; assembly: GCA_026230045.1. Taxonomy (NCBI): domain Eukaryota; kingdom Metazoa; phylum Chordata; class Mammalia; order Chiroptera; family Vespertilionidae; genus Corynorhinus; species Corynorhinus townsendii. The sequence goes on along the minus strand of JAPDVU010000001.1, from coordinate 165,091,665 downwards.
GACCTATTACTTAAAAAAACATGTCTTGTATGTTAGGCTTTCTGGATATAAAGAATAGGTATCCATCTCATAGAAATACAATAATAGGAGGTCTAATGGATGTGATCTTAGCTTCAAGGAGGCTATCTGGGTCCACTAACAGGGGCACTAGGCATTTACTCTAGTGCTCTACCCACCAGAGGGACTGATCCTGGCTTCTGTGACCTTCTCTCCCACATTCAATAACCTTATTCTTTTATGCTGATCTGTATATATTTTCCTCTCCTCTGTAAATTCCATTACACTTCATGAATGGGCCTAATTCTTTCTCCATGTCTGCTCCCATCAATCACCCACATATTTGTTCTATAATTCAAGCGTTAGAGTTTTTGAGAGTTCTGGCTAACCTTTGAGCAATGGACACCTAGACCAAAGAATTCCCTAGACCCCTCTCCTCTCACCAGAAGTGAGTAGAGTAGAGCCACAGGACCCAATACCTTGTTGCTAAGGGCTAGAAGTGGGTTGTGTGTGGGATGGTAATCTGAGCCTCTGCCTCTACAATACTGCCACTTTTGTTGGCATCACCCACATCTCCTAAGGGAAAGGAATGATATAGCTCAGGAATGCTATTTTGAAAATATAACTAAAAAATGAAACAGTTTGATTTTACACCAGGATAACATGTTGCTGTTAACTTAGGTCAATGGTCAGCAAACTCATTAGTCAACAGAGCGGCAAACCGCGGCTCGTGAGGCGCAGTTTGCTGACCACTGACTTAGGTCCATCTCTATGAAAGGATCTGGAGGTCAGGTTCTGTGAGTGAATATATGGGTATAACACCCAGAGCCAAGAACTCCATCCCATTCCTCACCCTCTTTCATAAGAGGATGTAAAGGTGGTTCCTCATTAGGTGCTAAAGTGTTGTTTGGACATTGGGAAGCCAAAGAGCTGAATGTAACAAATGGGTTCAGGTATTGTTTGGCCTTTCCATGCATCACCCTCATCTGAGAGTGTATGCTATACCCCCTGGAGATACAGCCTCATTAAGGCCTGACCCTTGGAGCTGCTGCTACATACAATGGGTTGAGTATTTGAAGGAGTAGTTACCCATATCCAGTACTTCACTATATTTAGGCCAAGTTCAGAAGATCAAAAATTCTTCTTGATCTGCTTCAATTGAGAAATTATCTGGTCATAAATTGTCTAATAAGTTAGGAACCAAGGCAGCACTTCCAGATTTTCTAAAAATGGTTAGGTGTAGTTGCCGAGAGTACGGCCACATGTGGCATTGTGCTTTGTTGACAAGGGTGAGTCCTGTGTACATATATCATTTATCAGTCACCCACACCAACATGTGCCCTGGATGTCCTGAAAGGGGTCTGTTTTTGCCCAGAGAAGGTCATCTTGGACAGGGCCTTACCCCAGAGAAATAGGACATTCAGGATACTCACTTCTACACTTTACTGTTTTATGTGCCCCAGGGATGAGAGGCTAATGGAATAAAATTTAGCTCCCAAACTTAGGGTATAGTCATGACCAGAATAACTGAGAAAAGTGTGAACAAGTTTGAACAAATATGGACAAGTGAAGCTCTTTACTGAGTTGTCTGTCCAAGGGAATGCTCAGCAGAGGAGAGAGTAGAATCAGAATTCAGAAATGGAGATAGAGACTAGCTGGAAATAATGTAAACAAGCTGGAAATCTGGGCCCCAGAGAGCCTAGACAACAAGCAAGCTGGTGATGGGCAAGCTGGGACCAGCGCCCAACAAGAGGGAGCTAAAATGTACAAGTTAAAATATTTGCTGAAACACTACATATCACCAGCACTCTCTGCTGGGCGGGGCAGGTCATTAAAGGGGTGTAGCTGAGAGAGACAATAGCCACTTCACTGTCTCTGAAATCCTGCTAAACTTATAATCAGCTCCATAATTGAGCACTTATTTCATATGTTAGCTCTTTAAGCATTAGTTTTATATCCTCACAACATATGCTGCAATGCATTAGGCACATTATTGGGTTACACAAGGAATGCTTCTTGATTGATTGATGGATAGAGTCCCTTATTTAGAGAGATTTCCATGTAATTGAACTGCTGTCTATTCATTTTATGTTTGCAAATATTTTTCCAAGTGAGTATTCAACCTGTTCCCCATATATATCCAAGTTCTGCATCTTTTACATATTTCCTTGCCTGCTTCATAATCCAAATGAATCCTCTTATCTGCTGCCCACAGTGGGACAATAGGTGATATTTTTGGTACTGAATTACCCAGTGGCACAGCTGCCTGGACTTGGAGATGGAGAACAAAATACAAAGATTGCTGCTGGAGGGGAATTATTTAATCTAGGTTTGTAGCCACTGCACATGGGCATGGGAAACAATAGGAAGGAGGGCACACAGGTGATGAACGTCTTCATCATTTTTAGTTTTGAAAAACTGACTCAGAAATTTGACTTCAGCCATTAGCAACATGCAACTGGTACTCAAACCATTTATCAATAGACAAAGAAGAGATCCTGGTGATTCAAATCTTGACTAATTTTGGGAGAACCTGAGGAAAGGTGGGGAAAGTTCATCCATGACTCTGAAAGGGTTTGTTTGTTGTCCTTTCCCTCCTTAAGCAGTAAGAACACACTGACATTAGTGTCAGCACATCCCTCCTCCAATCCTTTGAAAGACCCAAAGGTACTTTCTTATTTGTGGGTTAAAAGCCATCATAGGTAAAGTCTAATTTTGTATATATAGGCTTCAGGAAAAAAAAGAACTGTGTGATTACAGCTAATCTTTGTGAATTTTGGCAATTTCTTGCTTTAAGGACTGATTAATTAACAGAGCAGAGCTAATTATTCCCAAACCTTTGAGGACTAGCTGAGGAAGTGAGGTGGCTATTTCCATACCCCATACTCCAGAAACTGGCCTTTCATGGTTTTAAATGCATAACATGGATTAATGTGGGGGAAGGTGCTTTCTTGAATCTGCAAGGGGTTGCTTTGGAGAACTCTCTTGTCTTAGGCACAAACCTCTAATAATGAAGTTGACATTGACTGTTTTTGAACATTGGCTAAAAAATCTTAGGGACAATAGTTTAGGTTGGGATGTTGACTTCTCTTAAACAATTTAAGGGACGATCTTATGGTTCTTGACAATGATTCTTAAGGAGAGAGAGAGAGAGAGAGAGAAGTCAGTTGCCTCCTGTATATGCCTTGTTGGGGGATTGAACCCAAAACCTGGGTATGTGCCTTGACCAGGAACTGAACCTGCCACCTTTTAGTGCATAGGATGATGCTCCAACCAACTGAACCACCGGCTGAGCAAATATGTACTTTTTTTAAATGAAGAAACTTAGGATTTCTTCTGGTGGACAGAAGTATGAAGGTTCTGGGACTCAGAGGAAGGACAATATGGGAGAGAACTCTTCTCTGTGTTAGAGAGCCGGCCTTTGAAACTCAGTGGCAGGCAGGGAGACCAGGGAGGAGAATGATCAGTTCAAGTGGAAACAGAATTTGAGGAAAAAATTCTTAATATAATAAACTAACCTTAGGCCTATTGTTTTGTGGCATAATCCTCTTTGCTTATCAGAACATAACTATTATCTTTCTCTTTGCATTTCCTATGTATCATTTCTAATCTTCCCAAGGCAAATTTACACCCAGGCCTTACAGGGCAAAGGTCACTGAATCAACAAACTAAAAAGAAAATATTTTAAATTCTAATATTTTACTAGTAAATTCACCACCATTAAACCTTCTATCCATCAGGAAGAACCCACCGTCTCATCTCTAATTCTTAACCCTCCTTGAAAACACAAACTTAAAATTTTTCATCCCTCCTTGAAAACACAACTTAAAAATTACAAGTTTTAAAACCTTTTTTTGACATGTTACATCATTCTGATGATTCTTTTAGTCTAGTTCCTACATAAATAATAATAGCCTCAACTACTACTACACACAATATCTATGGCAATTATTAGGCATCAGGCAATGTTCTGAGAGCTTTATATATATTGATTTATGTAATCTTTAAAGGAATCAAATGAAATAAGTAATGGTTTTCCCAGTTTATAGGTGATAACTCTGAAATCAGGTTACATAGCTAAGAAGTGGCAGAGACTCACACCCAAGCTGTTTAGCACCAACGTCTGTTCTTCTTGTCTTTATTTCTGGTTTCAATCTGTGATCCTTTCACTACATAGGCACATCATTTGCTATTGATTTAAATATTATTTTGTCAGTATTCAAGTGTTTTATACATAAACTGGATATTGCCATTATAATTTTCTTAAGTCAGGAACCTGTCTAAAGCTCATTTAAGTTTTTGTAATCAACATAATTTCAGCATAAAGTGGCAGCTCAATGCACATTTTATCTAACTAGCTCACACTTGGTAGTTGATTTCACTCAAGAATTCTTACTAAAACTTTAGTATTGCTTTAGTCTCTGTAATTCTGAAGCACCTTGAATCTTGCATGTAAAATGAATGAGAAATATGTTACACAAGAGGAATATCTATTAAGTCATGCAGCAAGTATTCTTTGAGTATCTACTACTCAAAGGCTCTGAGCAAAACATTCATATATTGAATTCTATGAACCTTACAGTATAAATAAGGAGATCCTGCTAATAATCCGATATAATAAGTGCCTGGTTGTCCAGTTGGCCATTCAACCAATCAAAGCATAATATGCTAATGATATGCTAAGGCCACTCAACTGTTTGCCAAGATGTGCATTGACCACCAGGGGGCAGACGCTCTGACTGGTAGGTTAGCTTGCCGCTGGGGTCCGGCTGATTAGGACTGAGTGAGATGGGCCAGACACGCCCTGGAGCCCTCCCATGGTCCCTCCCAGCTGGCCAACCTCCTGTGTCCCTCCCCGGCCCTGATTGTGCACCAGGGGTGTCCCTCAGCCTGGCCTGCACCCTCTCACAATCCGGGACCCCTTGAGGGATATTGGAGAGCAGGTTTTGGTCCAAAAGCGCAACAACCAATTGCTATGACGTGCACTGACCACCAGGGGGCAGACACTCAATGTAGGAACTGCCCCCTGGTGGTCCGTGTGCTCCCACAAGGGGAATGCTGCTCAGCCAGAAGCCAGGCTCATGGCTGGCGAGTGCAGCGGTGGGGGCAGGAACCTCTCCCACCTCCACAGCAAAACTAAGGATGTCCAATTGCCGGCTTAGGCCCGCTCCCTGACTAAGCCATCAGTTGGACATCCTCTGAGGGCTCCGAGACTGCAAGAGGGCACAGGCTGGGCTGAGGGACCCCCCACCCCCAAGTGTATGAATTTCATGCACCAGGCCTCTAGTCTACAGATAAAAACCTAAGCGACCGAACAACTGAATGACAGAATGACCGGTTGACTGGTCACTATGTTGCACACTGACCAATGGGGGTAGACGCTCAATGAAGGAGCTGCCCCCTGGTGGTCAGTGTGCTCTCACCACAGGACCACTGCTCAGCTGACCAACGGGCGCCAGATGCAGGGCTCATGGCTGGCCACCTCAGCCTGGAGACTGCAGCAGAGAAGCAGCAAGTGCAGCAGGGTTGGGATGAACAGGAGCATCAGGCAGGAGTGGCAGGCAGGAGCGGCAGGAGGCTTGGACTGCGGTTTTGGCCTGATCCCCACAGGCTACGCTGAGGGATCCCACCAGTGCATGAATCCATGCAATGGGCCTCTAGTCCTTATATAATAATGATAACAACCAGGAAGGAAAAAGTATGACATGCTATCAGAGAGCAGAATAGAAGAATTGGTGTGAGCTGAGAGAGTCAGAAAAGGCTTCCTGAAGAATGTGATGTTTGATTTGAGAGCAGAAGCAAGAATAGGAGTGGAGTGGCCCATAGAGTTTTGGGTAAGCCTCACTCCCATCTATCTCCCTACACTCATTTACACTCTCATTTTCATTCTTCTCACACTAACCTTATTTAAAATCATTAGATGAACCATGCTTTGTCCTTAGATTACCTTATGTGCTATTCTCTCTGCCAACAATCAATTTTCTTACTCTTTTGTTTCTATTTATCTCATTTCAATTGATGTGCTTTGGGCATTGATGTATTTTGGACAATGTATCAGTTGGGTTCTCCAGAGAAATAAAACCAGAGGAAATTATCTCTATGACTATGTCTATGTCTCTATCTATCTTTCTTTTTTTTTTTAAAAAAATATATTTTATTAATTTTTTACAGAGAGGAAGAGAGAGGGCTAGAGAGTTAGAAACATCGATAAGAGAGAAACATTGATCAGCTGCCCTCTGCACACCACCTACTAAGGATGTGCCCGCAACCAAGGTACATGCCCTTGACCGGAATTGAACCTGGGACCTTTCAGTCCGCAGGACGATGCTCTATCCACTGAGCCAAACCAGTCAGGGCTCTCTATCTATCTTTCCATTGATAACTGATAAACACACACACACACACACACACACACACACACACACACACACACACACAGGCGTGCGCGCTCGTTTTAAGGAATTGGATCATGCAACTATGGGGCCTGACAAATCTGAAAACTGTAGGGAAGTTGGGCAGGCTGGAAATTGGAAATTTAGCAAGAGTTGATGCTGCAGTGTAGAGACAGAATATTTTCTCTAGGAAACCTTAGTTTTTGCTCTGAAGGCTTTCCAACTGATTGGATGAGGCACAACCACATTGCCAAGAGTTATCGCTTTTACTTAAAGTCAAGTGATTGTAGATTTAACCATCTGAACCAAATATCTTCACAGAAACCCCTGGATTAGCCTCTGATTAAATAACTGTGTCTTATATCCTACCTAATTTGATACATAAAACTAACCCATACTAGGTATTAATAACTAAGTTCAAATAGTTTACAGTATTGGTAATTATATGTCCTTTAGTTAAATTCCTGAACTACCTTCATCTTTAGAGGCCAGATCTTTTATTCCACTCAGCTATTGGATGTCCTAGTCCTATATTTTGGAGGTCCTATTTGTATATATGAAGAACTTCAGTTGAACAATGTTTTCTATTTTACATTTAAAAATCTTTTTTGCTGTTAGGAATATTACTCAAAATTCACCAGCACATTAAGTCGTTTCTCTTTAGGAAATATTCTGTAGTAACTCCTAGCCTTGACATTTTCCTGCGTTCAAACTGATAGCTTTGTCTGAGTCCATTATTTATTCATTCATTTAATTCTTCATTCATCAACAATGATTTTTAGTACTGATTATATATAAAAGCTCTATCTTATATGTTCTGGTGCATATATAAAGTTGAATAAGACATTGTTATATTCTTTTTATTCCATGCAATACTATTTAGCTGACCACAGGAAAACACATTTTCCACTATTCAGCTCACTTTCAAAGCCTTTTAAATATTCCTGCAGTTTTATCTCTATCGACTGGGTTTTCTACAGTCTGAAAGATATAAGTATTGCCTACAAGCATGAGGATTTCAATAGGTACTCCCTTATCTAGATTATTGATAAACATGTCTGGCTTTGATCCTTATGAATTTTTAGTGCTTAAACTCAATCTATTTAAAAGATAACTTATTTCCCTCTCCCTTTATAATTTAAGTTAGTTTCCTACTTATAAATAAACTAGAGGCCCCGTGCACAAAATGTGTGTATGGGTATGGTCCCTAGGCCTCGCCAGTGATCAGGGCTGGTTGGGTCTTCCTTCCCCTGGCTGCCAGCTGCCAACTGGGGCATTCCTTCCTTCCACACTGCCCCCTGGTGGTCAGCACCTGTCATAGTGGTCAGTCGAACTCCTGAGGGGACAATTTGCATATTAGCCTTTTATTGTATAGGATGTCCCTTTAAGCCTTTTATGACTATTTTTAAGTAAAGTTTTTACTGAAATGTAACATACATACAGAAAAATTATTAAGTGACAAATTTTCACAAAGTGAACACACCCATGTGACCACCACTCACTTCATGAAATAGTTAGCCTGAGGGACCTGAAGAGTATTATGCTAAGTGAAATAAACCAGTTAAAGACAAGTATCACATGATCTCATTCAAATGTGGAATCTAATGTACAAAATAAACTGATGAACAAAATAGATCCAGAGACATAGATGAATGGGATAGACTTTGGAACCTCAGAGGGAAGGCAGGGGAGGGTGGGTGGGAAGAGATCCACCAAAGAACTTGTATGCATATATGCATAACCTGCGGACACAGACAATAGGTTGGTGAGGGCCTGGGGCAGGGGGTGGGGGCAGGCTAGTAGGGATCAGTGGGGGAAATAAGGGGACATATGCCATACTTTCAACAATAAAGATAAAAGAGAAATAGTTATCAGCATTTCTTAAAATCTTCCTTATCCCCTCTTTCATCACTACATACTCTTGCAGGTAAACAGAAACATTCTGATATCATAATTGGTTTATTTACCTGTTTTTAACTATATATAAATGTAATTATGTAGTATGTGCTATTGTCAGTCTGGTTCCTTTGTCTTAATATTTCTGAGAGATGTGATGTTGCTATACCCTTTTTATTTATAGTAGCAATAGTAGATTCATTCTCAATGACAAAAGGGATTGGACTGCATTTTTTTTGGTCCATTCTACTGCTGATGGACATTTAGGTTGTTTCTAGTTTGGGCTATTTAGTGCTATTATGTCTTTTGATGCATGTGTGTATGTGTGTGTGTGTGTGTGTGTGTGTGTGTGTGTGTGTTTGTGTGTGTGCACATTTCTGTTGGATATATATATGTCTAAAAGTAAAATGGTTGAGTTATAAGATGTATTTATATTTAGCTTTAGTAGATATTGGCAAATGATTTCCCAAAGAGATACCATCAATTTATGAGCATTCCTATTAGTCCATATTCTCATCAACAATTGGTATAGTCAGCTTTTAAACTTTAACCTTTTATTATTGTGTTTGGAATTTCCTGTCCTAATGACTAAAGATGTTAAATACTTTTTATGGATTTACTGGCAATTTTGGTATTCTTTGTGAAGTGCCTGTTAAACCTTTTGCCCATTTTTCTCTGTAAACTTTTATTTTCTTATTGATTTGTTAAAGTTACTTATATATTTTAGATGCAAGTTCTTTGTCAGGCATATATTGCATCTACTTCTACTCTGTGACTTGTCCCTTCACATGGTATCTTTTGGTGAACAGAAATTCTTACTTTTAATGACATGGTCAAATTTATCAATTTCTTCTTTTATAATTAGTATTTTGTATATTGGTTAAAAATATTTGCCATCCCCAACATATCCTGTTTTCTTCTAGAAAGTGTGTTGTTTTTACTTTCATATTGAAATCTACCATCAATCTGTAATTGACTTTTAGGTATAGTGTGAGGAAGGGATCATTTTTTTTTATATGGACATTCATTTGATCCAATAACAATTATTCAAGAGACCATTCTTTCCCCCATTGCCTTTAATGCAATCTTTGTCATAAATCAAATGCCCACCTACATATGGGTTAGTTTATGGACTCTCTGTTATGTTTCACTGTTCTATTTATACTTCTTCAGGCAAATAGCACAATTCTTAATTACTATAGTTTTACAATAATTTTTGATATATCTTAATATAAAGCCTTTAGTTTGTTTTTATTCTTCAAGATTGTTTTCACTATTCTTGGTCCTTTGTACACCTGTATACATTTTGGAATCAACTTGTCAAGTTACACACACATACACATACATACAGAAACATGTGAGTAGTTATTTGAGATAACAATAACTACATAGTAATTTTAGGATAATGACACCTTTTCAATATTGGGTCTTTCAATCCCTCAAATGGTATTCTTGCCAATTCTTTAGATTTTCTATAAAGTTCTCTCAATATTTTTTCTAATTTTATTATTGCTACTAGAGGCCCAGTGCATGAAATTTTTACATGGGGGTGTGTGTCCCTCAACCCAGCCTGCACCCTCTCCAATCTGGGACCCCTCGAGGGATGTCTGATTGCCCATTTAGGCAGTCAGACATCCCTCTCACAATCCAGGACTGTTGGCTCCCAACTGCTCACCTGCCTGCCTTCCTGATTGCCCCTAACCACTTCTGCCTGCCAGCTTGATCATCCCCTAACCACTCCCCTGCCAGCCTCATTGATGCCTAACTGCTCCCCTGCCAGCCTGTTTGCTCCTAACTGCCCTCCTCTGCTGGCCTGGTCACCCCTAACTGCCCTCCCCTGTAGGCTTGATCACCCACAACTGCCCTCCCTTGCAGGCCTGGTCCCTCCCAACTGCCCTCCCCTGCTGGCCATCTTGTGGCAGCCATCTTGTGTCCACGTGGGGGCAGCCATCTTGTGTGTTGGAGTGATGGTCAATTTGCATATTACTCTTTTATTAGATAGGATAAGAAACATTTTTATAGTTTAACATTGAATCAGGGCCCTTGCTAAACTCAGGTGGTAATTTTAATAGTTTATATGTTGGTTCTTTTGGAATATTATAGTTTTCTTCCTCTCTATTTCTTATATCTTGCTTTTTTTGCCATATTGACTGCTGGTATTTTTAGTAAAATTTTGAATAGAATTAGTGATGACAGATCTCATCTTATTCCCAATATCACATACAGTTGTGGGTATATTTTATAATATTAAAAATTCTCTTTTATGCTCAACATAATATGTCATTAAGGAATTATATATTATAACAATAATTGGATACCAATATATACCTAATAAATGTTGAAAATCCAAAACATTAAATATCAAATGCTGGTGAGGATGTGGAAATTCTAATTCTAATTCATTACTGGTGAGAATGCAAATTGACATAATCACTTTGGAAGACAGTTTGACAGTTTCTTACAAAACTAAATATATTTTTACCATACAACCCAGCAATTGTGGTTTTTGGTATTTGCCAACAGGAATTAAAAACTTATATCTACACAAAAACCTGAAAAAGATGCTTATAGAAGATTTATCAATGATTACCCAAACTTGGAAATAACAAGATGTCCTTCAGTAGGTGAATGGATAAATAAAGTGTGGTACATCCAGACAATGGAACATTATTCCATGCTAAAAAAGAAATGAGCTATTAATCCTGAAAAGACATGGAAGAACCTTAAACTCATGTTACTAAATGAAAAACAAGCAAACAAACAAACAAACAAAAACCCACCAATATGACAAGGCTACTTTTTGTACAATTCCAACTATACGACATTCTGGAAAAGGCAAAAGGTGGGAGACAGTAAAAAGATCAGTGTTTTCCAAGGGTTAATGAAAGGAAGAGATAATAGGCAAAGCACAGAAGATTTTTAGGCCATTGAAACTATGACATTATAGTGGTGGATACATGTCACTATAGTTTTGTCAAAATCCATAGAATACACAACACCAAGTTTGAACCTTAATGTAAACTAAGGATTTTGGGTAATAACTGTGTGCCAATGTAGTTTCATCAGCTGTAACAAATGTCCCACTCTGGTGCAGGGTATTGATAGTGGGGGAGGCTGTGCATATTTGGGGCAGGAGGTATATGGGAACTCTGCACTTTCCACTTAATATTTGTATGAACATAAAATCATTCTAAAAATAAATATATATGTAAAGATTAAGTGAGAAGTCATTTGGTCTGGGTGACAGTTTTAATAGTAAAATTTAAAATAAACTTTTCAATAGGTAAAAAAAGAAAAATTCCCTCATTTTAAAAAATCAGATTTAAAGCATTGTGTTATTTTTATCATGAATGGGTGATAAATTTTATCTACTGTTTTTGTTGCAAGGATTATAGCATCTTCTTGAGTCTTCATTTCTATTGGTTAACTACACTGTTGTTTTTTTTACATAAAAAGTAACCTTGTGTGTCTGAAATAAACCCCATTTGGTCATAAAATTTAGAAAACCTTATTGGATTCAATTTTCTAATATTTTGTTTAGATTTTTAAAATTTATATTTATAATTGAAAGTGGTTTGTAATTTTCCTTTCTTGTAATATCTTTGTCCAATTTCTCCTCCTCCTCCTTCTCCTCCCCTTTCTCCTCCTCCTCCTTCTTCTTCTTATTGTTATCTTAATCCTCACTCAAGGATATTTTTCCACTGAGTTTTAGAGACATTAGAAGAGAGAGGGGAAGACAGAGAGAAATATTGATGTGAGAGAAACACATCGATTGGTTGCCTACGGCAAGTGCCCAGCAGGGCCAGGGAGGAGCCTGCAACCAAGGTACATTCCCTTGACTGGAATCAAACCTGGGACCATTCAGTCTTCAGGCTGATGCTCTATCCACTGAACCAAACATGCTAGGGCTCTTAGTGTGATTTTTCTATCAAGGTTGTACTGAGTTAGGAAGTGATGAAATGAGTTAGGAAGTGTCACCACTTTTCTTCCTCTATGGACATGTTTGTGTAAATTTGATATTATTATATCTTCAATTGTTTGGTAGAATGTACCAGTGAAGTCTGGGGTTTTCTTTGTAAGCATGCCTTTCAGTTTTTTTTAGATACAGAAAATTTTATTTTAGAAAATTCATTTGTTTTATTTTTGGTAAGTGTGTTTTCCTGCGAGTTTGTCCATTTTATCCAAATTGTCAAAATAATTGACACAAAATACTTCAGGATATTATTTATATTCTTTTTAATATCCTGGAATCTAACAGTGACATCCCATCTTACTTAATAATAGACAAACATGTAAATTGACCATACCTCTGCTATGCCACCAGCCAATCAGGGGTGATATGCAAATTAACCCAACAAATATGGCGGTTAATTTGCATACACAGGCACTGAGTGACGGGGCGTTCTGCCCCATCCCCGGTCTCTCAGGGCCTCTGGGCAGCATGGGAAGGTGGGGCTGGAGCGGAAAAAGGCAGCTCTGGGGCCTGAGAGGAAAGGGGCTGGGCGGGAGTGGAAAGGCGGTGTGGGCAGCCAGGGAAAGGAAAGCCCATTCTAGCACGAATCTTTGTGCACTGGGCTTCTAGTTTTAAATATAAGACTTTGATAAATAGGGCATTGTCTCTTTTCATTTTGAAAAAATATTTTATTGAGTTTGAGAGAGAGAGTGGAAGGGAAAGGGAAAGAAAGATAGGAACATCAATGATAAAAGAATCATCATAGATCAGCTGTCTCCTGCAAGGCCCCTGTTGGGGACTGAGCTTGCAATTTGGGCATGTGCCCTGACTGGGAATCAAACCAGTGACCTCTTGGTTTCTGGGTTAATACTCAACCATTGTGTCTTTTCTTGATCAGTGTTTTTAGGGGGTTAACAAATTTTTTTTTTTTCATTTCAAAGAATCAACTGTGGTTATTGATTTCTCTGTATTTTAAGTTTATTTCTAACTTCACTAATTTCTGCTTTTATCTTTTGGTTTACTTGCTGCATTTTATTAGAATTATACACTTAGCTCATTGATATCAGCCTTTCTTCTTGTTAAAAATATACATTGTCAGGCTTTAAGTTTTCTGTGTCCATAGATAGATAACCCATGTATACATAACCCACAGACAATAGTGTGGTGAAGGCCTGGGTTGGGGGGGTGGTTGTGGGCTAGAAAGGGTTAATGGGGAGAAAAAGGGTACATTTGTAATACTTTCAACAATAAAGATAACAAATAATAAATTTTCTTCTAAGTACAGGTTTAACCTCATCCCAAATTCATTCAATTCAGATAATTTCCTAATTTCTATTGTGATTTCTTCTTTGACCATGAGTATATTAGATGTATGTTGCTTAATTTAATAAGTAACTAGAGATTTCATAATTGTTCTATTTTACTTTTGATTTCTAGCTTTATACCACTTTTTGGGGTCTCTTTCTTAGGTTCCAATTATATTTTTCTAGATTACATCCCCTACTTGTATCCCACTTTTTCATGTCTCTTTCATTATTTCCTGTATTCTTCATATTTTTTGTTCTCCGTCCTACTGACATTTCTTCTTGTTCATTAATTCACTGTTTAGATGTTTTTAAATTCATCTGTTGAATTCTTATTTTCAGTTATTATATTTTTTAATTCTAGAGTTTCTATTAGATTATATTTATAGATTCCAGTTCTTTGGTGAAAACCTCTATTTTTGCTATTGATTTTCTTGATTAAATTTATCACAATTATTTACAAATCATTGCTCATAATATTTGGATCACCTATAAATCCATTCTTATTGTCTGTCTTTTTTCCCTCCTTCATGCTCTTTCTTTTTTTTTTTAATAAATCTTTATTGTTCAGATTATTACAGGTGTTCTTCTTTTTTTTCCCCTATAGCTCCCCTCCACCTGATTCCCCACCCCACCCCATGCCCTTACCTCCCGCCACTGTCTTCATCCATAGGAGTAAGATTTTTGTCCAATCTCTTCCCGCACCCCTCACACTTGCTTGAGAATCATCAGTCCACTCCCTTTCTATGTCCCTGATTCTATTATATTCACCAGTCCATTCTGTTCTTCAGATTTTTTATTCACTTGATTCACTTGTTGGTAGGTATGTATTTGATGTCACTTGTTGGTAGGTATGTATTTGATGTCATTTTGTTGTTCATAATTTTTATCTTTACCTTTTTCTTCTTCTTCTTCTTAAAGAATACCCTTCAGCATTTCATGTAATCCTGGTTTGGTGGCGATGAACTCCTTTAGCTTTTTCTTGTCTGTGAAGCTCTTTATCTGACCTTCAACTCTGAATGATAGCTTTGCTGGGTAGAGTAATCTTGGTTGTAGGTTCTTGCTGTTCATCACTTTGAATATTTCTTGCCACTCCCTTCTGGCCTGCATAGTTTCTGTTGAGAAATCAGCTGACAGTCATATGGGTACTCCCTTGTAGGTAATTAACTGTTTTTTCCCTTGCTGCTTTTAATATTCTCTCTTTGTCTTTTGCCCTTGGCATTTTAATTATGATGTGTCTTGGTGTGGTCCTCTTTGGATTCCTCTTGTATGGGGTTCTGTGCGCTTCCTGAACTTGTAAGTCTATTTCTTTCACCAGGTAGGGAAAGTTTTCTGTCATTATTTCTTCTAATAGGTTTTCAATATTTTGCTCTCTCCCTTCTTCTGGCACCCCAAAACTTCGGATGTTGGTTCGCTTAAAGTTGTCCCAGAGGCTCCTTACACTATCTTCATATTTTTGGATTCTTTTTTCTTTTTGTTTTTCTGGTTGGATGTTTTTTGTTTCCACATATTTCAGATCTTTGGTTTGATTCTTGGGGTACGTTGATCTACAGTTGAGTTTCTGTATATTCTTTATTTCAGACAGTGTATGCTTCATTTCTGACTGATCCTTTTCCATTTTTTTGGCATTCTCATTAAGCTCCTTGAAGGTCTCATCAAGTTTCTCAGCGGTTTTAAGAAGATTCTTGAGTAACCTTATACATGTGGTTCTGAACTCTATGTCATCCAGTAGTTTGCTTTCCTCTGTTTCTTTCATTCGTGACATGTTTCTTTGTCTCCACATTTTGGCTGCTTCCCTGTGTTGATGGAATAGCTTTGTGTGGTAGGTGATCTATAGGGGGCAGTAGCTCAGTCTCCTCAATTACACGAGGTGGATGCTCTTGGTACACCCCTTTGTGGGCTGAGTGCAAAGTCTTGGTGTAGTTAAGCCTTAATTGCCATTGGTACACTGGGAGGAATTGACCTCCAGGCCAATTAGCTGTGAGCACTCGCTGTGTCTATAATGGAAGAACTGCTGCGCTGAAGACACGCTTATGGGGCAGGACTTGTTTCAGTGGGGCTTTGGTGCTCACTGAGTCTGCCTCTTGAATGTGTCACTTATGGATGTGAGGAGTTGAAATCTGGTGTCTCACACTGACCACTAGGTACACTGGCTTCTGGATCTCCAATGGGGTGCAGGTCAGCTACTGTCTGAGGCCACCCAGCAGGAGCTACAGTGAGAGCTACAGTTTTCTCCTCTTTGCTTGTGGTTTGGAGGTTTTGGAGCTGTCTGACCCAGGCTGCAAGTTTGCTAGGTTAAGCTGTGATAGGGCAGGGCTTTCTTATGCAAAAGCCGCTGCTTAGAGCTTGGGTGGGTTTGTAGGTTGTGCAGGGCGGGGTCTCAGGGCGTCACTAGGCTAGGGCGTGGCAAACAGCAATGGCTGCTAGTTAGCTGGCTCTGAGTCCCTGTGGGCAGTCCCATGCCCCAGCGCAGTAAACAATTATTCCTGCGCGCAGCTCTGCAAGCAAGCCACCCTCACTGGCAGACAGTCCAGCTTCTCCCCGTAGGAGTGTGGGTCCCCCACGTCTCCCCAGAAACTGTATTTCAGAGTAGTCGGGGGCTTGTCTCCGTTGGGGTTGAAAAAAGCAACGCACCCAGTCACCCGCAGCCAGCCCAGATCCCACGCCTCCATACCTCAGCTTTTCAGCGCTCGTGCATGTCTCAATGCTCTTTTCTCTTTCCTTCTAGTTGTAGAACTTCCACTCAGCCAGCTTTCCCGTGGTTCTGGGTGATAGACGTTTTTTTCTTTTAGTTGTATTTTTGAAATTGTTGCAGGAGGCAGCAGTTTAGGTGTTTACCTACGCCGCCATCTTGGATTCTTCCCCATGCTCTTTCTTAAGAGGCTTGGTTATTTTCAATGGAATGATGAACATTTTGAATTAAGCTTTTAGAGACTCAACATTTTCTTTCTCTAAATTTCATTTATCCAAGACTCTGGCAGACAGATAAAGTACAAGCCCATCATCTCAACTCATTGAGGAGCAGATGTAATTCAGGGACAATTTTCAGTCTTTTCAAGGTTTGGTCTGCATTGAGTATACAGTGACTCATAGGATATAGTAACTGAGAACCCAGGTCTTTACTGGAATCCATTTTAATTGCTTGGTTTTGATTTCCTATTTCTGTCTCCTAAACTTTGTTTGTTTTCCTACAATTCCACTCTGTTTTTCAGTTGTTTTCTCTCTGGTTTCTTAGTTTCTGGTTTTCCCCATTTAATCAGTGAAGGGGCGGGAGTAGGGAGGACAAAGAGAGAAAAATAGTATAGAGTGCTAAGCTTACTTCTTTGGGCCTCCTATCTGGGATTTAGTAGTTCATGACCCCAATTGTCTCCTAAGCCCAGCGATTGCCCCAAACTCTGCTGGCTTGTTTGATGCTAAGCAGTGCATCTTCTCTCTGACTTATTATCCTCTCTCTGGCCAAGAATTGGCAAGATCCCCAAGGAAAAAAAAAGCATGGAGAATATGGGTTTACCCCAGTGAAATTTTCTTCCCTCCCAGATTATGGTTCTATAAGTCCTGGTTGCCTCATCAGCTGAAGCAAAAGTCTCATGGCTTTTTATTCTATGAACATAAACTTTGCTATAGAATATTTTAAAATGTCTAGAAAGATCACACATACTGTGATTTTTCAATTCTAATGAAGTTTGCCATGGGTGTATATTCAAAAGCACATATATTGGGATTTGGCCACTGTGACAGTAATTCAAATTCTTTCTGGACATTTCCTAATTCTGTCATAAATGGAAGGTAGGTAAAGAGCAAAATTTGCCCAACCATCTTCACAGAAAGGTTAACATAGGGCTAATTTCATGTTTCTATTGTAATTTGCTGTGGAAAAAATCTAGTTTTTATGTTTATTTCTTACAATACTTGTTTGGGATAGAAGTTAGATGAATTTCAGAATTAGAGTAGAAGTTGTTATGTTAAAAAATAGTGGGGGAGTTTTCTGCCTTGGCATGTAATCTTTTCATTCCTAAATACTTTTTTTTTCATTTTAATTTTTTTATTGGTTAAGGTATTACATATTTGTTGTCATCCCCCCATTACCTTTCCAACCCACCCTCCACTCATGCCCTCCCCCCGTTTTGTCTGTGTCTACTGGTTAGGCTTACATGCATGCATACAAGTTAGTTGGTTGATCTCTCCCCCTTACTCCCACCCTCCCCTACCTTCCCTCAGGTTTGATGGTCTGATGGATGCTTCCCTGTCTCTGGATTTGTTTTTTATCATTAGTTTATGTTGTTCATTATTTCCCATAGATGAGTGAGATCATGTGATATTTATCTTTCTCTGACTGGCTTATTTCACTTAGCATAATGCTTTTCAGTTCCATCCATGTTGTTGCAAATGGTAGGAATTCCTTTTTTTTAGTGCAGCATAGTATTCCATTGTGTAGATGTACCACAGTTTTTTAATCTACTCATCTGCTGATGGGCACTTAGGCTGTTTCCAAATCTTAGCTATGGTAAATTGTGCTGTTATGAACATAGGGGTGCATATACCTTTCTGATTGATGTTTCTAGCTCCTTGGGATATATTCCTAGAAGTGGTATTACTGGGTCAAATGGGAGTTCCATTTTTAGTTTTTTGAGGAAACTCCATACTGTTCTCCACAGTGGCTGCACCAATCTGCATTCCCACCAGCAGTGCACGAGGGTTCCTTTTTCTCTGCATACTCTCCAACATTTGTCGTTTATTGATTTGTTGATGATAGTCATTCTGACAGGTGTGAGATGGTACCACATTGTCATTTTGATTGGCACCTCTCAGAAAATTAGTGGCTTTGAGCATGTTTTCATATGTCTCTTGGCCTTCCTTCTGTCTTCTTTCAAAAAGTTTCTATTATGTCTGTTGCCCATTTCTTGATTGGATTGTTTATCTTCCTTTTGTTGAGTTGTATGAGTTCCCTGTAGATATTGGAGATTAAACCCTTATCAGTGATAACACTGGCAAGTATGTTCTCCCATGAAGTGGTCTTTCTTATTGTTTTGTTGATGGTTTCTTTTGCTGTGCAAAAGTTTTTTGTTTTTTTTTTATGTAGTTCCATTTGTTTATTTTCTCTTTATTTTCCATTGCCCTAGGAGCAGTATCAGTGAAGAAGTTCCTTTGGCATATGTCTGAGATTTTGCTGGATTCCTCTAGTATTTTTATGGTTTCCCGTCTTATGTTTAAGTCCTTTATCCATTTTGAGTTTATTTTTGTGTATGGTGTAAGTTGGTGGTCTAGTTTCATTTTTTGCATGTATCTGTCCAATTTTCCCAACACCATTTATTGAAGAGACTGTCTTGATTCCACTGTATGTTCATGCCTCCTTTGTCAAATATTAATTGGGCATAGTGGTTTGGGTCAATTTCTGGGTTCTCTATTCTATTCCATTGATCTATATTGTCTGTTCTTGTGCCATTACCAGGCTGTTTTGAGAACAATGGCTTTGTAATACAGCTTGAAATCTGGTATTGAGATCCCACTACTTTGTTCTTCTTTCTCAGGATTGCTACAGCTATTTGGGGTCTTTTTTATTTCAGATGAATTTTTGGAGAGTTTGTTCTAGGTCTGTGAAATATGCCGTTGGTATTTTAATGGGGATTGCATTGAATCTATAGATTGCTTTGGGTAGTATGGACATTTTGATGATGTTGATTCTACCAATCCATGAACACGGTATGTTCTTCCATCTGTTTATATCTTCCTCTATCTCTTTTTTCAGTGTCATGTAGTTTTTTGCATATAGGTCTTTTACCTCTTTAGTTAAGTTTACTCGTAGGTATCTTAATTTTTTTTGGTGTGATGGTAAATTGGATTGCTTTTTTAGTCTCTCTTTCTGTAAGTTCACTATTGGTGTATAGAAATGCCATAGATTTCTTGGCGTTAATTTTGTATCCTACTACATTGCTGAATTCATTTATTAAGTCTAATAATATTTAATGGAGTCTTTAGGGCTTTCTATGTACAGTATCATGTCATCTGTGAATAAGAACAGCTTTACTTCTTCTTTTCCAATTTGGATGCCTTTTATTTCTTCTTCTTGTCTGATAGCAATGGCTAGTACTTCCAGTACTATGTCGATCAGGAGTGGTGAGAGAGGGCATCCCTGTCTTGTTCCTGTTTTTAGGGAAAATGGATTTATTTTTTGTCCATTGAGTGTGATGCTGGCTGTGTGTTTGTCATATATGGCTTTTATGATGTTGAGGTATGATCCTTCTATTCCCACCTTGCTGAGAGTTTTTATCAAGAAAGGGTGTTGGATTTTGTCCAATGCTTTTTCTGCATCGATTGGTATGACTGTGATTTTTCTTCCTCAATTTGTTTATGTGATGTATCACCTTTATTGATTTGTGGATATTGTGTCATCCTTGCATTCCTGGGGTAAATTATACTTGGTCATGGTGTATGATCTTTCTGGTGTACTGCTGGATCCGATTTGCTAGAATTTTGTTGAGGATTTTTGGCATCTATGTTCATGAGAGATATTTGCCTGTAATTCTCTTTCATTGTGCTGTCTTTATCTGGTTTTGGTATTAGGGTGATGCTGGCTTCATAGAATGAGTTTGAAAGTGTTCTTTCCTCATGATTTTTTTTGGAATAGTCTGAGGAGGATAGGTTTTAGTTCTTCCTTGAATGTTTGGTACAACTCTCCTGTGAAGCCATCTGGCCCTGGGATTTTGTTTGCTGGAAGCTTTTTGATGACTGCTTCAATTTCTTCCATAGTTATTGGCCTATTGAGATGTTTTGAATCTTCCTGATTGAGTTTTGGAAGGTTGTATTTTTCTAGGAATATGTCCATTTCTTCCAGGTTGTCTAGTTTGTTGGAATAGAGTTGTTCATAATATTTTTTAACAATCCTTTGTATTTCTGTGGGGTCTGTTGTTATTTCACTTCTATCATTTCTGATTTTGTTTATTTGAGTCCTCTCTCTTTGCTTCTTTGTGAGCCTGGCTAGAGGTTCATCAATCTTGTTTATCCTTTCAAAGAACCAGCTCTTGGTTCCATTGATCTTTTATATTGTTGGTTTGTTTTGTTTTTTTTTGGTTTTTTTTTTTTTTGGTCTCTATGTCATTTATTTCTGCTCTAATATTTATTATCTCCTTCCTTCTTCTCACTCTGTGCTTTTCTTGTTGCTCTCTTTCTAATTCTTTGATTTGTAGCCTTAGACGATTTGCTACCATTTTTTCTTGTTTTTTTGAGGTAGTCCTGTAGAGCTATAAACTTCCCTCTCAGGACTGCTTTCATTGTGTCTCATAGGTTTTAGATTGTTGTGTTTTTATTTTAATTAGTTTCCAGAATGTTTTAAATTTATTCTTTGATCTCATTGGTAACCCAATCAATATTTAATAACATGCTATTCAGCTTCCAAGTGTTTGAGATTTTTGGATTGTTTTTATTGTAGTTTATTTCTAATTTTATGGCATTGTGGTCTGAAAAGATGCTTGATATGATTTCAATCTTCTTGAATTTGGGAAGACTTTGCTTGTGACCCAGTATGTGGTCTATTTTTGAAAATGTCCCATGTGCACTTGAGAAGAACGTATATTCTGCAGCTTTGGGATGAAATGTTCTGAAGATGTCAATTAAGTCCATCTGATCTAGTGAGTCATTTAAGATTGTTGTTTCTTTGCTGATTTTTTGTCTAGAGGATTTATCCAGTGATGTCAGTGGTGTCTTAAAGTCCCCTACTATGATTGTATTGTTGTCAATCTCTCTCTTGATATCTTTCAGGAGATTTTTTATGTATTTGGGTGCTCCTGCATTGGGTGCATATATGTTTACGAGGGTTATATCCTCTTGTTGTATCGATCCCTTCAGTATTATGAGGTGGCCTTCCTTATCTCTTGTTTTGGCCTTCACTTTGAGGTCTCTTTTGTCAGATATAAGTATTGCTACCCCAGCTTTTTTTTTTTTCATTTCCATTTGCCTGAAAGATATTTTTCCATCCCTTCACTTTCAGTCTGTGTGACTCCCTTGTTCTGAGGTGAGTCTCTTGTAGACGGCATATATATGTGTCATGTGTTTTTTTTTTATCCATTCAGCCATTCGATGTCTTTTGATTGGCGCATTTGGTCTGTTTACATTTAAAGTTATTATTGAAAGGTACTTGTTTGTAGCCATTTTTATTTTTTGAGGCTGTGTTCCTTCTTACCTTTTTGTTTCATCTTTTTACAGCATTCCCTTTCGCATTTCTTGCATTGCTGGCTTGGTATTGATAAACTCCCTTAGCTTTTTTTGTCTATGAAGCTCCTGATTTCCCCTTTAATTTTGATTGATAGTCTTGCTGGATAGTGTATTCTTGGATTGAGTCCCTTGCTTTGCATCACTGTATATCTCCTTCCATTCCCTTCTAGCTTAATGTGTTTTTGTTGAGAAATCATTTGATAATCTGATGGGAGATCCTTTGTAGGTATCTTTCTGTTTCTCTCTTGCAGCCTTTAAGATTCTCTCTTTGTCAATATC
Source organism: Corynorhinus townsendii (assembly GCA_026230045.1). Taxonomy (NCBI): domain Eukaryota; kingdom Metazoa; phylum Chordata; class Mammalia; order Chiroptera; family Vespertilionidae; genus Corynorhinus; species Corynorhinus townsendii. The sequence goes on along the minus strand of JAPDVU010000001.1, from coordinate 165,069,637 downwards.
ATTTGCCATTGTAATTATGGCATGTCTTGGTGTGGGTCTTTTGGGATTCATCTTGCTTGGGACTCTCTGTACTTGTGTAACTTTTTTCTTCCCCATATCAGGGAAATTTTCTGTCATTATTTCTTCAAATAGATTTTCTAATCCTTGCTGCTCTTCTTGTCCTTCTGTGAGCCCTATTATATGTATGTTATTTCATTTTGCATGGTCCCAAAGCTCCCTTAGGCTCTCCTCCTGCTTTTTAATTTTTTTTCTCTAGTTGCTGTTCAGATTGGGCTTGTTTCTGTACCTGATCTTCTAACTCACTATTTTGGTCCTCTGCTTCTTCTAGTCTACTGTTGAAGCCTTCCATGGTGCTTTTGATTGTAACTTATAATTTTTCATTTTTTCCTGATTTTTGCATAGGTTTTGATTTTTTCATCCATCCAGTTTATGAACTGTATGACCATTACTCTGAATTCTTTTTCTGTCATGTTGCATGCTTCTATTTCACTAATTTCCTTTCTTGGCGATTCCTCCTTTTCTTTCCTCTGGGGATTGATTCATAGTCTCCCCATTCTGACTATCCCCAGAAGGTTCAAATGGCGAGTTGTGGGGGCCTGGGCCGTGTGCAGTGGGAGTTTTGCAACCTCCAAGTGTCACTGAAGAGCTCTGACACCAAGACGTGTGGTTGCTGTGGGTTGGTGGGAGCCTCGCTCACCCTGGTTCAGAGTCACAGGCGCTTAGTGTGGCCTCGTGTGTGCACCTAGAATCAGGGACTTAGTGTGGCTTGTGCCACGTTGAGACAGAGGACCCACTGGTGTGTGCCAAAAATCAAAGTCCCCTATTGCATGTCAGGAGTCAGAGGCTCCCTGTGTCCATGCCGAGAATCAAGTATCAGAGTCTCTGTTGCTTGGTGCTACCTCACACTGAGAATCAGGGTCCCTGTGTGCACATGTGTCAAGAATTAGACTCACTGGCTCTTAGTGTGAATGTATTGGGAATCAGGGGTCCCAGATGCACACAATGAGGAACAGAGTCTAGTCACTGGTGCTCATTGCTGCCTCTTGCATGGTGATTCAGGGTCCCCGATCTGCTTGGGAGACTGCATTGCTCAGTCGCACTGTGTTGGCAGGAGGTCCACTTCTGCCCTGCAGTAAACAGCCTTCTATGTGCGCTTGCTGTGAATCAAAGTCAGGTGGCACTGCCACTTAGTGTGGGCGTGGGGTCTGGTCACACAGGTGTGCACAGTGGAAAACAAACTCCCAGTGTCCATGCACCCAGGCTCAAATTCAGTGCTGCCTCCCGGTGTGTGCACAGGGTCTGGTCATGGGGAACAAACTCCCTGAGTCCGCACATCCAGGTTCAAATTCAGTGTGGCCTCACTGCTAAGGTGCAGGATCTGGTCATGGGAAACAAACTCCCTGGGTTTGTACCCCCAGGCTCAAATTCAGCACTGTCTCCCTGCGTGGGTGCAGGATCTGGTCGCAGAAAACAATCTCCCTAAGGTTGTGTACCTATGCTCAAATTCAGGACTGCCTCACTGCCTGGGCACAGAGACTAGTCACAGGAAACAAATTCCCAAAGTTTGCAAGTCTGGGCTATAGTTCAGTGCTATCTCCCCGCCCTGCCTGGGCACGGGATCTGGTCACAGAAAACTACCTCCCTAAGGATGAGCAGCTAGGCTCAGATTCAGCTCAGTCTCCCTGCCTGGGCGCGGAGACGAGTCGCAGAAAACAAATTCCCAGAGTTCGCAAGTCCGGGCTCAAGTTCAGCGCTGCCTGGCACAGAGATGAGTTGCAGGAAACAAATTCCCAGAGTTTACACGTCTGGGCTCAAGTTCTGCACTGTCTTCCTGCCCTGCCTGGGTGCGGAATCTGGTCACAGAAAACTGCCTCCCTAGGGATGAGCAGCTAGGCTCAAATTTATCTCAGTCTCCCTGCCCAGGTGCGGAGACAAGTCGTGGGAAACAAACTTCCTGTGTCTGACACCAAGGCTCAAAGTCAGGCAGAGTCGCCACTACTTTGTGTGTGCAGAAAGCCTTATTGTGCAGCTGGGGTCTGGTAGTTTCTATGTTGCTGCTGTGGGGGCAGTGGAGGAGGGGGATTGGCTTTGTGACTCACAGAAATCTGCAGCTGTGGTTCCTGGGGTCCCCGTGTCCCTGGGTCTGTAGTAGTGATTGCAGGTCTCCTACCAGTGTGGCTGTAGGTTCCTGGTTTGCTTCTGAGACCAGACTGGGTGTTGGTGAGCCTAGGATTCTAGACTCAAGCAGTTCTGTTCTTCAAGATGGCGTGGTCTCTGTGCCGCCGGTGTCCTCCCTGGAGTGTTTGCGGTAGCAGCGGCGCTCTGCCGTCTAAGACTGCCCAGATTGGCAGCCCCCTGGAAGAACTGCAGGGTCTAACTGTCCCTATTTCACTCACACACACACCCACACATGTCCACACTCTCCTCTATCTCTCCCTCACTCTCTCACACACTCTCCCTCCCTACCTTCCTGCCGGTCGCCATCTTTCCTCCCCTAAATACTTTCAAAAACCTTTTTGCAGTGCAGTTTCTCCTGTAGAGTGATTCTTGGGCCTAGACACAGAGCCCAACAACAGATAGTAACAGGTGATATCTTCTGGTTGTGTCACTCTGGGGAGTCCCTACCCTCAATGACTCTCAGTTGTCCTCATGTGTAAAAGGGAGCTGATAAATCCTGCTGTGCTTATCTCATGAGAGTTTTGTGAAAATTGAAAGAGATAGTGTGCACAAATGTAGTCTGGGGACAAGAAGCCATTATATAGATGGTTGGTACAGCAGAGTCTTTGACTCAGATATTTAAAGTTTCAAGTCATTTCTGAGCTCTGGAGCCTCATTTAGAACTCGTTTATCTGCCTATTTCATGCAGGAGCTTATTAGATATTGCTTCTCTAAATGCAAAGGGTGTACCAAAATCTCTTTTGCACCCAAATTTCACCATTAAATCCAAGATAATCAAAGGTCCATTCTACCTTCTCCTTGCTCTTGATGTCCTCTGATTACAATGAACAGTACCCATCTGTAATCATTTACAGCCCCCTTAGCCTCATTTTACATCCCTATGTGTCTCTGCTCACCAAGTGGTTTATTTTCCTCCTCCTGTTTGGATTAAAAGGGTTAAACTGCATAGGTTACTTTGGAACCCAGTTAAGACAGTATTCTCAGCCCCAGCTAATAGTGCTCAATTATATTTGCATGATGAAGACTTTCTCTTCTTCTCCCCCCAACCAAAAGAGCACAAATATGGCTCAGGGAGCACCTCTGACATTCCTATCACCCATACTGTTTTCTTTTTCCTCTTGTCTAAGCATGCCTTTGCTTATACAAGGGTAGCTTTTTCCGCCTGCTCTCTAAGTGATTTTGGCCTGTTTTCAACTCTCATTCTTTCTGTAGCATTGGGAGTAGTCAGTCATTTGTGCATCAGTGAGAAGAGGGATTTAGTGAATAGGAAGACCATAGACTTTCCTCTTTGGTTCTTCCTTCCTTGACAAAGTAAATCCCACTGAAAAACAGCATTAATAGAGCATGACGGTTTGAAGAATAGAGCCCTAACTGTTGACATTTCTGTTGTCAAGCTAGGTATTATGCTGTGATAAAGAAAAGACACATTTTTTTTAAAAGACAATCTCCATGGCATTAGGTTTATTAGTGCAATATCATTGTCATTGTCCTTAACTCCCCAATTCACTTAAGGGCCTATCAATATTTCCATTAAAAAAATCCCATTTGCTGTCCTTTAAAAGTAGCCTGGCTATGTCAGATCATTTAAACTGAAATTATAGATCAATTATTTTTAGGTTTATTATTGAATGTCAAGGGTGATTAAATTCACCGAATTGGTAGGGATTGAATAGTCTCTGTTCTGGAGGAAAATGGTCAGTATAAAGAGAAGATATTGTGCAAGGTCCTAGGGAGAAGAGGAGACATTTAACTCACCTTCACATGAATCGCTGTTAGTTATCCATGCGTATCAATGAAAGAATATATTTACTTCTCCATGATTGGGATCAGAAATGACCTAAAATAATCTCAGTTATTCATTCAAGAGGTATGAGACCTAATTGTTAGCTAGTTACAATAAAAAGGGGTCAGCACCCTCTGGCCTTGAGAAATACATAGTATCTATTGAGCACACACAGTGTGCCATATTGTGTTAGCTCAATAACCCAACAAGTCAGGACTATATTATTTTAGGGATGAGGAAACTAAGATTTTACAGAGGTTAAAAAACTTTCCAAGTTAAGAAACTGAGTTGCTAAGTATAGAGCATCTGGACTCCAAAACCCTTAACTGTCTTGTATACCACTGGCACCCAGAAGGTGAGTCCCTCTGCCCCCCTCAAGTGAAACCACCTGGCCATAGTTTGTCTACCCTATTTGACATTGGGGAGAAGTTGTCCATGTTAAATTGCTTCTGCTTCTGTTTGAAACTGCCATCAATGTTGTAGATTATGCCTTATCCTTTTTATAAAGTTCATGATAAGATTTAGGTTGGCAAAATTTGAAGTGGGCCTAGGTTTAAAATCTCATTCATTTTGTGAAAACACTTTATTTATTTCCACTAGTAATGTATGCAGGTGTACCTTTTCTTTTCTTTTTTTAATTTTATTGTTGACAGTATTACAGATGTCTCCCCAGGTGTCCCTTTTCTGAGAACATTTGAAACTAATTGAACAAATTCAAATCAGTATTTTTTTTCCCCCCATTGAAAAGCATATGCTTCTTCATTGCAGACTATTTCCTGGCTAAATTGGATATTTTGCCTTTGAGTTACTGAAATGTTTTGTTTTTGTATCTTGTAAATAAAAGAAAATTCTTTTAGTATTTAAACACAAATAAAATTTACCCTTGCTTTCAAAACAGTAGAATCTTTAAGCTGAAAGCAAACAGGGTTTATTTGAGAGATTATTACTGAGTATAGGTGGTTTTATCCGTATGTGTATTTATAAAGTTTGTTCCCATTATGCTTTTATATAGAAAGTTTTTGTGTTTTTAACAACAGATGCAGAGACTGAATATCTGTAGGAGACCTGTTTTTATTTTCCTTATTCTTGTTTCAGGCTTAAATGTTTCGGGAACTTGATTTTTTCATGTAGATTTTGCAGTTCTCAGAAAATAAAGATTATATTTAAACTTCTTCCTTTTCTGTAGTGTCTTTTGAGCCATTATTCCATAGCATCTATTCTTATCATCTTTAGGGTCTTTATGAACTCATTGCATAATAACAACCCAAGAAAACCAAAATTAGTTTAAAAATATCTGACATACTGAATATCTGCTGTTTCCCAGGTACTATCCTAACCATTCTACATGGTTTATCCCATTTAATTCTCACATAGGATATAGATATTATTTTTTTTAAAATATACTTTTATTGATTTCATAGAGGAAGAGAGTGGGAGAGAGAGATAGAAACATCAATGATGACAGAGGATCATTGATTGGCTGCCTCCTGCACGACCCACACTGTCAATCAAGCAACCTGGGCATGTGCCCTGACCTGGAACTGAACCATGGCCTCCTGGTTCATAGGTCAACACTCAACCCCTGAGCCATGCCAGCTGGTATTCTTTTTATCATTAATTTTACAGGGTACTCAGGCCTTAGGGGAGGTTAATTAACTTGCTCAATGTCAACAGAAAGTGCTAGTGATCTCGATATTTTTATTCATACACACTGTAATCTTAGGGCAAGTTTCATTGTAAATAATTGTTAATTTAAATTTTTATCAAATTATATTCTTTTGTTGTTGTTGTTAATCTTCACCTGAGGATATATATTTTTTTCATTGATGTTTAGAGAGAGTGGAAGGAAGGGGGAGAGACAGAGAGAGGGAAACATTAATGTGAGAGAGACACGTCGATTGCTTGCCTCCCCTACATGTCAACTGGGGCTGGGGATCGAGTATGCAACTGAGGTATGTGCCCTTGACTGGAATTGATCCTGGGACCCTTCAGTATGTGGGCTGAGGCTCTATCCACTGAGGGCCATCAACTTATGTTCTTGATAACTTTGCCAACAGTTGAGGCTGATCATTGTAGATTTTACCTTGTATTGAGGCTGCAAAAAGGCTCATGTCAGGTAAGAAACATTAGCTCTGCTACTTTTTCTTTGTTCACATGTGCCTATATTATTTTATTTTCTTTAATCCTGATTTCTTTGAAGGAAGCATTTTAACTGTTGCTTTCATGTTTTGAAGAATAATTTAGTGTCCATTTTGGCTGCAGTGGAAAAGTACCATAGACTGAATAGCTAATAAATAACAAAATGCATGTCTCATAGTTCTGGAGGTTGGGGAGCCTAAGATCAATGCCCTGAGAATTGGTGTGTGGTGTAGCCTTGCTACCTGGTTCATAGGTGGCTTCTTGTCTGTGTCTTCACATGGAAGAAGGGGTAAGATAGCTTTCTGGGGTCTCTTTTCTATAGATACTAATCTCAATTATGAGGGCTCCACCCTTATGGCCTAAAAGCCTCCCAAAGGACCTACCTCCAAATACCATCATATTGGGGGTTAGGTTTTAACACTCAGATACTTTTGGGGGGAGGGGGGGAGGGAGGAAAACACAAACATTAAGTCTATATAGTTAGTAATAGATAATATTCATAAGTCTACAAATCCAGGCATAGTAAGCTGCCTGGAATTCATCATTAATTGCTGAAAGCAGAACCATGAGTGAGGACCCTACTGCTAGACCTTCTGTAGGGGAGCACTCCCTCTTTCCCCTCCATGTCCCTCTGGGACTCAGTGTGATGTGTGGTTGACTGGTCCTACAGTGACTCAAAGAGAGAATGGTAAAGATCAGTTTATTAAATAAAAATTTTTCTTTAATTTTATGAAATAATAGAGGCCCAGTGCAAAATTTGTGCACTTGGGGGGGGGTCCCCTCAGCTCAGCCTGCACTCTCTCACAGTCTGGGACCCCTCAGGGTATGTCCTCCTGCTGGCTTAGGCCCACTCCCTGTGAGGATTGGGCCTAAGCCAGCAGTTGGACATCCCTCTTGCATCCCAGGACTCCTTACTCTTTACTGCCCGCCTGCTTGCTGCTCCTTAGCACTGCCACGGAGGTGGGAGAGGCTCCTGACACCACCACTGCACTCGCCAGCCATGAGCCCAGCTTCTGGCTAAGCAGTGCTCCTCCTGTGGGAGTGCACTGACCACAAGGGGGCAGCTTCTGCATTTGAGCGTCTTCCCCCTGGTGGTCAGTGCACATCATAGTGACCAGCTGGTTGCTCAGGGTCCAGTCATCTGGTTGCTTAGACTTTTATATATATAGATAATATATATGCAAATTTAATGAATAACTATAAAACAAAGAACTGTGTTATAAACACCATGGTCAAAATGTACAATAATGCCAGTTTTCCAGAATGCCTTCTAGATCATAACCAGCCCTCCCGGGAGGGGTAATCATGATCCTGACTCTCATCAGAATTGATTCCTTACCTTTCTCTTTTGTTTTATCACCTATGTATGCATCTTTAATCAATGTCGTTTAGTTTAGCCTTTTTGAACCTTACATAGTGGAATCATACACCATGAATTCTTGCTTTAATGAAGCTTTATGTGTCATATGTCTTTCCATTAAGTTTGTAAGATTCATCCATGTTGTGGGTAGTTGGGCTTTATTCATGTTAGTATAATATAGTATTCTATTCCATGTATATCCCACAATTTATCCATTTGTACTTCATTGTGATGCACTAATTTGGGTAAGCTATAAACTACATTTCCCAGAATTCCCTTCCCTTAGGGGTTCTGAGTTAAGGTTGGCCAAAAGGAGAAAATTCATGATAGTAAGACTCCTTCTCTGATCCTTCAGCTCCCCGTCCTGAACCTTTATTTCCCTGGCTTGTGCCACAGTTATATAAGGTTGAATTCTTATCATAAATCCCTTTTCCCAGTCACAGATCTGTGACTAATATGTCCTTCAACAGTTGATGTTCATTTGTGTTGTTTCCAGTTTGGGACTTTTAGAAACAATGTTGCTTCTTGTACTTGTACCCTGAACAATTTTATCTGGTCAGGGTGGGTCCAGAATTTTTGGAGTCTTAAGCTCATACAATTTGGGAGATTTGCTTTAGCACATGTGCACACACGCACACACACACACACAATTAGGTATGAACCCTTGGAGAGGATTCATGCCAGTGATAAACCTGGAAGCTTAAATTTGATTAGCTTCATGGTAAATTTGGTATATTTCTATGGTATATAATCAGGAGTTGAAATGCTCAATTCTAAGAAAGGCAAATATTCACCTTTAGTAGATAATGCCAAGTAATATTTCAAAGTGGTTGCACCAGTGGCACTCTTACTAACCGTAAGTGAGTTTCTGTGTTTCCACATTCTTGCTAACACTTAGCACTATCAGAATTTAAATTTTTTTTCTAATTGCCCTGCTGGTGTGGCTTAGTGGTTGAGCATCTATCTATAAACCAGGAGGTCATGGTTTGATTCCTGGTCAGGGTTAATGCCCAGGTTTCGGGCTCAATCCCCAGTTTGGCGCAAGCAGGAGACAGCTGATTAATGATTCTCTCACATCATTGATGGTTCTATCTCTCTCTCCCTCTCCCTTCCTCTCTGAAATCAATAAAAATATATTAAAATATTTTTGCTAATCTAATGAGTGTGGTAACTCAGTGTGGTAGCTCATTGATTACAAATGAGATTGAGAAACTTCTCCTATTGCCTGGGTGGTTCCTCAGAAAGCAGAGCTTGAGGTAAAGGGTTATGTGTAATTGCTTTAATAGAGGTGCAATCCAAGGAGCAGTCAGAGGGCCAGGAAAGTGAGGCAGAAAGAGAAATGGTTAATGCAAAATGTGTTGTAAACTAGCCACTTCTCTTACCATGTGCAAATGGAGCTGTCTTCTGAGAGGCTGTGTAAAGAACTATTTCTCCAGACTGTGGGAAATAAGGTGGGAGGGAGAAAAGATAGGAGAAAAAGGGAAAATAATTCATTCTTTGGCTCCAATCTTTCACTAGTCAAAGATTTATCCCAGGCCACATTGATTCCAGTCCAATTCTGGGCTCTGCATGTGTGGGCGTTAAGTAGTCCTGTCAACTGAGAAGAACCTAGGGAAAGAGATGAGAGGTGCTGAGCATAGGTGCTCTTGGGCTGTGTTTGCATGTCAATCAGGGTTCCCTTAGAGCTGGTAACTTTGATGTAAGGATGATTTAGGAAATTTTTCTTAAAGAAGCCCAGAGAACTTTCATGGATCTTACTGAATGAGTATTAGCCTCACAGGTCCCATTGCAACAAAAGTAGTCTGAATGCACAAGAAACAATATTATTGGCAACTCCCAAAAGGTCATCTGAAGGAATTAAGTACGTGAATTGCCAGACTTTCAAGGGATAAAGACACGTCTAAGTCTCAAACCTCCCTCCCCATTTCACCAGCTTGAAATGGCCCATTTTTAATGGGTGTGATATTTCCCTGAATTTTCTTTCTGATCTTTACCTGCTTGGAAGGCTTTGTTGATTTGAAATCTCATTACTTAAGTTCTCAATTCAAAATTCTGCACTGCCTCCCTAAATTGAAGCCTGAACCCCCTGTGGTTGCATAAAGAAGGATTTGGAAAAGTGATCATTTTTCTTGATACTGAGCTATCCTGACGCTCTGTGCCAGTGGTTCTGGCTGTGGAAGAAAGAGAGAGAAGGGAACCTGCTGGAAGATGCAGAGTGGAGCAAGGCACTGGACCACAGTATGCAAATGTGTGTAAGAACTTCAAAATGAATTGCAGAATTCCAAACCCAGATCTCCCTCTACCCCAAAGTCCAGTTAACCACATCATCCTTTTGGAGCGTTTCCTTGACATATGAATTGAATGACATATTTGAGTTCCACATAATTCTTTTTCTAAAACCTAATTAAAATCAATTCCCTGGGATTTTGCTGCTTTTAGAAAAGATGAGGCTGTTAGATGTTGTAGTCATTAGCAATATGTTCACTGGATTAAAAACAAATTTCTGAATAATATTGTAATGACTAGTAAATCTATGACAATCGAAGCAATTATTAAGGAACAATGCCTACCCTGACTTGGTATCTTGATTATTTGTTGATGACATCTGAAAGTGGTGATGTCAGGAGGCACTATTGTATTAACTGTGTTAATTTATTTTATTTATGTAAATTTCATGCTTCTCAGTATTTCAAAAATTTGAAATCTGGTTAATTGTCTAACCAGGGAAGACAGAAAATTGGATATAAAAAGCAATGAAAATATAAACACACTAAAGATTTTCTTTAAAATCTTAGCTCTTAAGGTTAGAAAGGCTCTTATAATTTTAATTAGACTTATTTTGATTTCTAAAATGAGAACAATTGTGAAATGTACGGGAGAGGTTGGCTGGTTTGGGGAGTTATGATCATTCAGAATGAAAAGAACCTTTAGGTTGCTAAATGTGAATTATGCTAACAAAAAAGAAAAAAAAAGATCTGCAAAATCAACTTTTCACTCTAGAATACTGAAAATGTCTTAATATTCAAGCCTATTTTCTCTTTACATAAGAAAATATATTCTTTTAAGTTTATTTTAGGTATTTTCTTTCATGTAGTTGCTGTTCATCTGCTTGCTTCACAGGCTTTGCCAAAGGATGGGAAAATGAATATACAAAATTAGGTTATGAAGGAACATACTTTGGATGGATTTATGTCTTAATGCCCCATCTATGTATCATTTATCTGCACAGGGTGCAGGATAGCAAAACTTGTGCTGTAAAGTTAATAAATCGATGGATTCTGAAACATGAATCTTAGTCACACAATAAAGCAATGCTAACCATCTGCTAGTTTACATACATGCAGAAATTATTGCCCCCGTTATTAAAAAATAAAAAAAATAAAAACCCAAAAAAACCCCAAAAACAAAACACTCCTGTCCTAGCCGGTTTGGCTCAGTGGATAGAGCATTTGTCTGCAGACTGAAGGGTCTCAGGTTTGATTCTGGTCAAGGGCACATGCCTGAGTTGTGGGCTTGATCCCCAATAGGGGGCGTGCAGGAGGCAGCTGATCCATGATTCTCTCTCATCATTGATGTTTCTATCTCTCCTTCTCCCTTCCTCTCTGAAATCAATAAAAATATATTTAAAAAACAAAATAAAACTCACCCTCACACTCGTGTTTTAAACAGACCTTCAGTGGAAAGCAGCGAGCCTCTAATATTCTGCCATGGCCAGCTTAACTGACAGCCCTGCTCTGGGCAGGGGGAGTCCAGTGTTCAGGGTGGGAGCTGGGCAATGCTGAGCATGCTCCTGGGTGCCTAATCTGTGACAGGACTGTTCAAATGACAACGAGGAGCCAACTATTTAAATGTTAGTGTCTGTGGTGGCGGGGGAGACAAACACAAGCCCAATCCTGGCTGGCGGATGGAGACGTGGGTGAGAGAAAGGAATTGGTGCAGTGAAACAGGAAAAGGGTCCTGAGATGGGAGCTGTCCACACTGCTCTCTGAGTGGTCCATGCAGGTGGGCCCAGAACCGTGGTTTGTGTCTTCGAGACACTTAGAGAGGTCTGGATAGTATGTCAAGGTTTTAGCTAAGTGAGTTGTAGTTTAACACTAGAACCTCAATCGGGCACCCGGAGTACTGACTAGAAAGAAGCATGCTTAAGGAAGGAGGTAGCAGCAGCTGGACAGACATACCCCAAATGCAATTCACAACTGCTTTGGGTTGGCAGGACTGATTCCAAACACTACCTGCCCATGGGACTGATACTACTGGAGGTTCCCAGTGCACTAGGCGGAGCTGGACAGGGGCTGAGAGGTGATTATTTCTGCTGGGAGACAGAATTTCAGATTTCTTCTTAAAGTGTCAGATCTTGTAGCTTTACTTATTTTTGATATGACCTAATATTTGAAATGTCCTGATTCTTGGACATAATGTTCTTCACAGCTGTCTTTATTCACATAATAAATATTGATTGACCATTTTGTGTGTGTCTTTTTTATTAATCTTATGGAAGGGCTCACTTATAAGTGAACTTCATAGGTAATAAATTTCCAGTCTCTCTCTATAAAGTGTTTGCAAGTACATTTGAGGCTGAAATACTAGTATATCATCCTCTACATTTTTTGTTTATCTTCATTGTACCTTGATTATCTCCTTTTCATTAAATAAAACATAGTGCCTACTAGGATCTATACTACATACTACAGTTTAATGGGAGGGGGGAGACACATAATTAATTAACTAATTGCTGTGTAATTAATTCTGAAATGGAGTCTTTAGCAAGGTGCAGTGGTGGCACCAGGAGACTGTGCACACCTCAGCCTTGGTCCCGCAGGTATCCGTGAACTCGCCACAGTGGAGTTCTTGACCTCGTCCTCTCTGTCTGTTCTGTACGGGATGCTCTCCATCCTTGGCAAACTCCTTCAAATCTTTTAAGGCTGAGATCCACGCTTGCCTCCATGGTGACGCCTTCCCTGACTCCTGCAAGCAGACAGTGTTGCACTCCCCTGCAGGTGCTCACACAGCCGTATCACATCTGGCCGCTATCTGTGGACGTGTCCGTCTCCACCACTGGACAGTGCTGCTGGGGACAGTGCCTTGCTGATTTTCTTGGGCTGAGCACAGGGTCTAGGCAGAAAAATGAAGGTCGATTGAAGTAAGAAATGGAAAGAGCATTTCCAACTACTGTTCATCTGAAAAAAATCCAGTCTCATTTCTGGCCCCAAACAGGTTCTCCCCTTGTTCAAACTGATCAGTTGAGGGATCACAGTTTACTGGCTCTCTCTATAGCTGAAAGCGCCATTACCATTGAATCTGTAATGATGCCTGCTGGTGATAGGTGATTTCATCCTGGAAGTGGCATCACCAAGCTGATATGAAAGTGGACTCATGAAACAGAAAATGTGTTGCTTTTGGAAGCTCTTCTCTATTTTTTAAAAAAGATCCTGGGAGCCCTAACCGGTTTGGCTCAGTGGATAGAGAGCGTCGGCCTGTGGACTGAAGGGTCCCGGGTTTGATTCCAGTCAAGGGCATGTACCTTGGATGTGGGCACACCCCCAGTAGGGGGCGTGCAGGAGGCAGCTGATGGATGTTTCTCTCTCATCCATGTTTCTAGCCCTCTATCTCACTCCCTTCCTCTCTGTAAAAAATCAATAAAATAAAAAAATAAAAAGATCCTGGGAATTTGATGAAATGAACTGAATGAAAAGAGAAGTAAACACATGAGCAGCAGGCTTCCTTTCGTGGACTGTGTAAGAATAAGCCCCTGTAGCAGTGCACGTGAGGTGAACCTGAAACAAGGCAAGGCTGCAGCTCACCAGTTCGCAGGGCCTTCCTTCTGTTTTCTGAGGATGCTTAGAGAGGGGAATGGGTATTAACACTCAGTGGGTATTAAGCATCTACTGAGAACCATGCTTTATACATGCTGTTTTAAGCACACGTTAGGCTTTTAATTCTCGTTTGTAGTGCTTTGAAGCTCACAGAGATAAATAGGCCTAAGGTGGCAGAATTCAAATGCAGGTTTCTCTGACACCAAAAATCTACTGTACTATGTTACTTCTGATGGAAGACTTAAAGTCTGTGAACCCCTCACCCCTGAATTATATTGATTGTGGATACAGACAAACATCTTTAGATGAGAATTAATGAGACCACAGCTACTTGTTATGATATATATTTGTGTAATATAAAAACTATACAAATTCAACTTTCAGTATGCATAAAGTTGTGTTGAAACAGCCGTATCAGTTTATTTATATATAGTTTACGGCACTTTCAGGCTAAGGGCAGAGTTGAATAGTTGCTATAAAGACCAAACTGCCCTTGAAGACTAAGATATATATTATCAGGCCATTTCCAGAAAAGTTTGCCCACCTCTGACCTAGGCAGTAAAGAGGCACTTATTTGAAGGCATGATGTAGCAATGCCTGTGAAATCTGCCCACTAGGTATTTGAGCCCAGACCTTATGTATATGAGAGGAATCACTCTTCAGATGTGTAGTCAAAAGTGGCTGAAAAAAGAACATGTAACATTTATTTATTTTTTATTTTTATTGATTTCAGAGAGGGAGAGAGAGATAGAAACATCAATAATGAGAACAAATCATTGATCAGCTGTCTCCTGCACACCCCTTACTAGGGATCAAGCCTGCAACCCAGGCATGTGCCCTTGACTGGAATCAAACCTGGGACCCTTCAGTCCACAGGCCGATGCTCTATCTACTGAGCCAAACCAGCTAAGGTGAACATGTAACGTTTAAGGTGGCATTTAAAGTGGCATCCTATGTCCAGATAGTCTGAACACAGAAAAGAATGAAAACGTTTCAGTCGGTCCGACTTAGGTAGCTGATAGAAAGAAACAAAGGTACTTTTGTTGCTCCTGCCATCCTTGCTCTTGTGGGAGAAAAACTGAGTGCCTGTACCTTTGCTTGGAAGAGGTTTTTCATTTCTCTCTTGATGTTCATTAGACTTACAGCCTGAGAAAATACCAAATCAACATCTCTTTCATTGTTAGTTCTTTGGACTAGCTAAGCCCTCTAGCGATTTCCAGACCCAGGCAGCTCTGCTTTTCTCTGCTCCTGGAAGATACGGCCTTGGTGGGAAAAATGGTCCTCTGGTGAAGAACCAGGACAGAGGCAGTTCTGAGTGGCATTTCCCACCCACCCATCATTATCAAAATACACTTGGCTGCTAATTTCCTGGGAGATTCAAATGCTCCTATTTCAAGGTCATCTCAAAGGAGAGTTTAAAGAGCCTTTCTCACCCCCTCCCTTCCCTGGTAAAATATGTATATTTACAAGAGCATGCACAAATGGTCACCAGGGAAGATAAGCTATCAGGGAGTTGGGAGATGTCTTTCCTCATACAGTTCACACATCACTGAAGCAGATAAAATTGGTTTTGTACCTCGTTCCCCGAATACACTGTTAAGGACTCTGTCCTGACAATTGATCTATACCACCACGATAAAATCCAGAGCTTCTCTTTCATAAATATCGAACTGTGGCACTGGTGACTGCTGCTCCTGCTCGGCTCCCAGGGCCTGTGCTTGGGCAGGCAGAGAGCACCCTGCAGCTTGGAGCTTCTGTGGGCACCACAGTCTTTGTCACTGGCTGCATCGAAACTTAATTAAAGTGTTAGGTTCAGTGCAGTGCGATGTATGCCCCAGTTTACAGTTATTAAAGTCAGTTGCATGACTGCCCATGGAATGTTAGATTAAATCTCTGTTTAATAATAATAGTAATTATTATTATTATTATTAATAATAATGGCATCCAGGATCCACAACTTACCATTTTCCAAATGCCGTGTGAGCTTCCCCTGCACCTCTCACATTTTTTCTTTATTTTTTTCCATCACCATTTATCTCCCCATACCCTCTTCCATCTCTACCCACACTCCTGCCCCCTGCAATCACCACACTGTTGTCTGAGTCCAGGAGTTCTTTCTCTCTTTTTTAAATGCCTGCTGCCTATGGTCCTGAAAGCTGCATGTGTTACTGTCAGGCTTTGTAACTCACTAGAAGCCGACAGGACTATGGATTTCTTTGTTCTGCTTTACAGTGCTAATGCCATTTGAAAAGTCAATGCATTCTTGTATCTAGAATTTTGCATAAAGACCTCAGAAGCCATGTGTGTACCATACAGGGCATCTATGAAAAATAGAAGTTCCATAAATACAATTTAAGCATGTATTAGGTCAGTTCTTCAACACTAATCTCTACCTGGCTACTAGACAAAACTTGGTTGGACAAATGTGGAATGACTGTATTCTAATACAGGAAAAATGTGAAGCAGTCTGTAAGTTGTAATCAGAAGCCTAGCACATAGTAGGTGCTTAATAAATATTTATTAAGTAATAGAATGGAGGACAACAAGCAATGACCTTGTAGCCAGATGATACCAACTTCATTAGATAAGGTAAGGAACTCAGTGTCGATTTCTTTCTCCTGAAAGAAGAGGAAATAACTGCATCTCAAGACTTCAGGATGGGCTGAAGTAGATAATTAATGTGAAAGTGTTTTGCAGACTTATATAAATGTGATGCATTGTTATTCTTTAATGAAATTGTTGCCATGGGTTAAAGTTTAAACTAGTGTAAGATGGTCTAGGATAGTATAAGACAAAAGATAAGTTGTTATTATTATTATTATTATTATTATTATTACTAGAGGCCTGGTGCATGCAATTCATGCACTGAGGGGGGTGTCTCTCAGCCCAGCCTGCACCCTCTCCAATCTGGGATACCTCGGGGGATGTCCAACTGCTGGTTTAGGCCCAATTCCACAGGGATCAGACCTAAACCAGCAGTTGGATATCCCTCTCACAATCTGGGACTGCTGGTTCCCAACCACTTGCCTGCCTGCCTGCCTGATTCCTCTAACCGCTTCTGCCTGCCAGCCTGATCACCCCCTAACCACTCCCCTGCCAGCTTGATAGACACCTAACTGCTCCCCTGCTGGCCTGGTCCCCCCAACTGCCCTCCCTTGCAGGCCTGGTTGCCCCCAACTGCCCTCCCTTGTAGGCCTGGTCACCCCAACTTCCCTCCCCTGCAGGCCTGGTCTCCCCCAACTGCTCTCCCCTGCTGGCCTAGTCACCCCTAACTGCCCTCCCCTACTGTTCTGATCACTCACAACTACCCTCCCCTGCCGGCCATCTTGTGGCAGCCATCTTGTGACTACGTGGGGGCAGCCATCTTGTGCGAGGGTGTGACAGTCAATTTGAATATTACCTCTTTATTATATAGGATTTTTATCCTTACCCAAAGATATGTTTACTGAATTAGAGAGAGAGGAAGGGGAAGAGGTAGGGAGAGAGGGAGGGAGAGAGAAAAATCAATGTGAAAGAGAAACATGGATCAATTGCCTCCCATATGCACCCCAACCAGGGATTGTGCCCTAACTGGTAATTAAAACCACAATCTTTTACTATACAAGACGATATTCCAATCAACTGAGCCACCCACCCAGGGCAAGATAAATTATTATCAATTAACTATTGGGATTTTGAAAGAAAGGCACCATGTAAATGCAAACAAAAGTTATATATTTATAATAGAACTAGAGGCCCTATGCATAAAATCTGTGCAGGGGCTCGCCCTCCCCCCCAACCACCCCCTCCCCTTCCGTCGCTGCGGCCATCTCTGCCTCAGTCCCTGCCACTGCAGCTTCATCTGGAAGGTCATCTGGAAAAGTGTAATATGCTAATTAGACTGGACATCCTTCTGGATGCCTGTGGGTAGGTGGAGGGAAGCCAGCCTGGGTCCGGTGCCTGTGGGTGGCCGGAGGGAAGCAAGCCGGGTCCCTACCAGCAGTCAGAGGGAAGCAAGCCCAGATCTGGGTGCCAGAAGGAAGCCGGTGCTGGCAGCCGGGGGAAGGAAGGCCTACTCTTGCATGAATTTTGTGCATCAGGCCTCTAGTTAGAGATAATTTTGGTGACATAAAAATAAAGATTGAGAATCATGCAATCTAAAACCTAGTGCTGGCTTTACTCCAAATTTCTTTGTTTGCCTCCTTCGATCATGAGACTAGACTAAGTGATTTTGAAAAGTCTTTTCCAGTTCTGTGATTCAATGATGCAGATCTGAGCAGACTCAGAAACTTATCAAGTCTTCCATTCTTAAATCCACATGCATCTATTTCTGTACACCTCAGAGTTTCATTTTGTTCCTGTGTGAAACATTGTCTCCCCTTAAAGGAGCCCAGGAGTTACAGAGTGGGAGTCAGAAGAGATGTAAGATTGGAAACTAGAAATCAGGCTATTGGGTTTTGTGTGGCCCATCATTTTGCAGAATTGGCTATTTTAAATGCAACTGGAATTCTAAGTGAGCTCAGGCCTTTGAGATAGTTCCTGTGCTTCCTTCCTTCCTTCCTTTCTGTCTTTAGGTGGCTCTTGCAGAAGAGCAGTTGAGTCTGAGGCTGGGAGCTGCTGGCATGCCGGGATCTTGCCCATGACTTTCTCTGGGCTCTTAGGTCTGGTGGAGCCAGGGGCACAAAGCTCCATGTGGTCACATGGAGACTGTATTTACCTTTCGATGACACATGATTTGTGAAGAGCCAGTGGGGGTGGAAATCCTGACCTAAGTAAGTGGCAGTTACCCAAGCATTTTCTGGAGGAAAATGCCTTAAGTCCCTGACTTTGCAGGGAGGGAGTTATGGTGATGTCAGCCAACCTATCACCGGGCCATAGACCTGCCTTTCTAAAGCCTTGAACTCCCCCAACTGAACTTGCATTTTGAAGTTCTTCTGTTGCTTGAGTTTCTTAAGTCATCCCTGATTCCTTAGGGAGATAAACCTTGCACATATGGAGGGAGGATAAGGGACTGATGTTTACTGTACAACTTTAGAAAAATGTTACTTATCTTGAAAATAATTATATTTCTAAAAACTGCCTAAATGAGGGCTTTCCTCTTATTCACTGTTACTATTACTGCTGTTGTTTACTTAAAACGACTTGGAGTCCTGTGCATCCATCTATACTCCATCTATTTTTGTTAATTGAGATTCTATCTGCATGTCACTTTGTGTCCTTGGGCCCTTTCTTGAGGGGGAGGGGTATTAAAAGTGAAATAAACAATTATGCTCCAGGGAGGAAAAAATTAAAACTCAAATAAAATGCAACAATCATATCTCATCTAGGGTTCCCTCTGAAGTCTCTTTTATCTAGAATTCACTTAGGCTAACCTGAGGCCTGTGGTCTTATTTAATATCAGCTGGTAATAAAGAGCCCTTCAGCTAAGTACGGCCATATTCTGCTATTAACTGCAGCTCTTGAAACCGTCATCGAGGGAAGTCGGAACCCTTCAATGTCAAGACGTTTAGAGGCACTCTAGCATCAATCAAGATGCTCATCGCTAAGTGCTTGCTTTCATTTACATGAAATATTCATACAGCATTCCGTTTTGCTTTTCTCTCTCCTAATCATCACTTTTCGAAAGAAGCTACAATCATCTCAGTTAGGGGAGGGAGTTATGGGACGTGCTGTACCTTTCAAAGTCAGGCTTCCTGCAGATAGCTAGTTCTGTAATGAGGCAGCAGACTGCATAGACCGCCAAAGGTCTCCCTCACAGAGGTTGGCCTTGTTATCATGTACTATTCATCTTCAAGTATACAACTTGGTGCAAATGAAAGTAATTAATTAACCATAACAAACCTGTCAAAAAGCTATTTAGGATTTTGACAGAAAAAATTTTTTAACATTTGCTTTAAGTGGAAAATAAAAACCATCTAGCTCAGAAAATTCTATTTATTCAAGCTTTTCTATTACTGTTCTTTCTTAATTACATGATAAGTAGCAATTAAATTAATTTCTAGAGTTTTTCTTTTACTTATAGTAATTATATGATGCCTTTATAGTTGATACAGGTTTAAAAAGAAAGAAAGAAAGAAAGCCCTAGGTGGCAAAATGGCCTCTATAAAAATAATTTTAAAAAGTAGGTATAGTGCCTGGCCAGTGCGGCTCAGTGGTTGAGCTTCAACCCATGCACCAAGAGTTCCTAGTCAGGGCACATGCCTGGGTTGTGGGCTCAATCCCCGGTGTGGGCTCTGCAGAAAGCAGCTGATCGCTGTTTCTCTCTCATCAATGTTTCTTTCTCTCTCTCCCTCTTCCTTCTTCTCTTTCTAAAATCAATACAAACATATTTTTTTAAAAGTAGGTCTAGTGCCCTAGCCTGGTGGCTCAGCTGGTTGGAGTGCTGCCCATACCCCAAAACATTTCGCATTTGATTCCCAGTTTGTTTCTATCCCTGGTGTGTGTGTGTGTGTGGTGGTGGTGGGGCGGGGGGCAGGGAGAGGCAACCGATCAATGTTTCTCTCTTACGTTATGTTTCTGATCTCTCTCTCTCTCGCTCGCTCTCTCTTAAAATCAATGAACATATTCTCAGATGAGTATTCAAAGAAAAAGTAGGTATAGCATATTTTTGGCCATCTAAATAGTGATTAAGTGTACATGGTAACTGAAGGGTCCTCCCTTCCCCTCTTTCCCCTCCCTCCCCCTCTTTCCCCTCCCTCCCTCCCTTTCTTCGTTCCTACCTTCCTTCTAAAATAGTGATTTACTTGTGTATTGGATTTTTCCCTCCTATAAATATTAAACTAGACCCCAGAATGCCATTTGTGTGATATAGCCCTTTGGAATGAAACACCAATGATGAACTTGTTTCTGTATGAAAGGACTATTTCATATGCCTTTGTCTCTGATAGGTACAGAAAAGGGATAATAATCTGTGTAGAATTCTGACCCATTATTCTAGAAATTAAAATTTATTTCAAAAGATTTTCCTCTATCTTATTTATTTCTATTTGTCTATCCAGGTCTGATTGTGGCACAGAGAGATATAGGAATTGGTCTTTGCTTGTGGAAATGTCCTTTGCAAATGAATTTTCACATTAAAAGAGAAATGTCAGGTAAATCGTTAAAGCCTAATGACAATAAGAGTGAACATGCAATGTTTTTGCATAGAGTGCTGTATTTTTAACAGAAGGCATTTCATAATCAGTACACACCAGAAAGGCACTCATTTTTAAAGTCAGAAATCTTAATGTTCCTGAAACACTTTATTCTTCCTGCCCATTTAACCCCACATACTACAGAGGCTGAGAGAGCAGTCCAAGTGGGCAGCACAGAGGCCACTTTTTACTTAGGCAGGCAGTTCTCTGCTTTAGAACACAAGGCCTAAATTGTAGCTGATCGCCCAGAAATGGGATATAAAATGACAAATGGGTAAAGCCCCTGAAAAAATTTTCAAATGCTAGTACTATCTTTATATATTTACCACACAATTTACAGCGTATTTGTTTACTTTTTGACCAGTTTTAAATTGGAGACATCTTTTTAAATTATACTATTTTTCTCTAAATAGCACAAAATACAGTAAGGATTATATTTTGAGAAAAATCTAAATTCTGATGATTTTGTGCTCTTTCGGATTCAAGTGTAGATAATATAAAGTAATTTGAGACAATTCAGGTCAATGATCTTTAGTTACCTTAAAGAAAGAAACAATCATACTTAGTCACACATGAAGTACAATTGTGATTTTTCCAGAGTGAAAAAAAAAATACCATATATAAAATTTTAGGAAAATTATATGTATTTTCTTTTTCATTGTCAAGGTGCCTAGGAACTTTGTTCCAAATTGAAGACAAAATAGTTTTAATACATTCCCAGTGTTGCTCTTTACTATGTGACCAACATTTACACATAAGCAAGTGGGGTAGGAAATGGAGAAGGTTGGTTACCAGCAGTTTGGCAATGATTTTATTGTAAATGCTATTTTGTGTCTATATATTGTCTTTTACTCTGGATACGAGTTTTCCCTTCTCTTTGCTATTTAAACACCCACAGTTCCACCATCGTGAATACATTTGAAGCCATTTAGAACAGTGAAATTGCAGTATTTTGTAAAACTGAGTCATAAGTGGCATAATTCATTATCCCCCAACTCCCTCTTTATATGTGATTTTAAAAGTAGATTTGCTTCTACTTTATGGCCTGAAACTATTGTGCACATAGTTAAACATTTCAAGTAACTAACATAAAACAGGTTGTTTACCATTTTCCCTTTCCTTCCATAAAATGTGGGTTAGCTTAGATTTCAAGTTCGCTGCAACCTGCTGAAGTTTGAGGGGCTTGAATTCAGGTGAAACCCATCATACCTGCAGGGTGTCTTTAATCCTGAAAGTACTGGGAATTTATGTACATTGTTAGCTTTCGATCTCACGACAATGGTTTGGACTACAACCCCCTTAGCTATTCTGACATTGAAGAATTGGTTTGCCTTGCTCTGTTTCCTATAGGACTATTAAATTAAGGAATATCGTGAGCTCTGGAATTAGAGGTGGGTTTTGTGGACATACATTTTCATGGATGGAAGGTGTATGTGTGATAATGATTTCTGCTGAAGTTTTATGGTAAGATGGACAGGCTGTTGGAAAAAAACAAATGCTTTTCTTCCCTTTTCAAAGAAGCTATCTGATTGTTAGTTTATTTGGAAGTTGTTCCATTTTCTGTGAGTTGAGACCTCATTTCAAAGGCAATGGTAACCATTAGTAAGTTATTCAAGACAATCCGTATGGCAACATATATGAGGGCTGACTAAAACATAATTACTGTTATTTCAAATTAATATCATTCTTAAAAACAATCACCTTAGGAAGTGTTAATAATGCTAGGTTCTCAAAGGCCCTCTTTATAATTTGCCCTTATATTCTCTTTCAAATTGTTCTTGCTTTTTAAAAAATGGTATCACATTTGATCTTTTCTCTCTTTTGAAAAGAGCTTTATTGAGGTATACTTTACATACCATAAAATTCAGTGATTTTAAGTGTATAATTCAATGAATGTTAGTAAATTTACTGAGTTGTGCAACCATTACCACAATACAATCTAATTTTAAACCATTTCCATTACCTCAACCTGAAACCTTGTGCCACTTGGAATCAATCCTTGTTCCCACACCTAGCTCCAGGCAACCTCTAATTTGCTTTCTGCTACTACAGGTTTTTCTTTTTTGGACATGTCATATACATAGAATCATACAATATGTGTTTTGTGTGTGTTTGTGTGCTGCTTTTCTCACTTACTGTAATATTTTTGAAAATCATCCATTTTGTAGCATTTATCAGTAGCTGATTCCTTTTTATTGTGGAGTGATATTCCATTGTATGGATAAATATAGCAAGTTTTGTTTATCTGTTCATCAGTTGATAGACATTTGGATTATGTCTACTTTTTGCTATTAAAAATAATGGTGCTATCCAAATTTACTAAAGAATATTAGTGATAGTAAATCTTTAACAATTGAAGACAGCCTTGAGTTTGCAGAACAGAACAAAGTCATTTGAAACAGAGTTGATAAGGCAGATAAAGACTGAAAGTATTGATTGTTGTTAAAAGTAAAGTATGGTTATAGGACCTACTTATGTGATCCCGCCATTTGTTCTGAAGGCATTTCCAAAGAGCATATTTTGAGTAATGGTAGTCTCTTTATCATTTACTTATTCTCCCCATAGATGGAATCTAGTATGTTTATTACAAAAAGAATATGACCACTATCATGCCCTGAGGTGTGTATTCCATTTTTTTCAAGTTACATTTTAGAAAGCAAAGTTTAGTCAGTAGTTTTCCTTGAATAAAAACTCTGATAGATAAAGTAATATTTAGTGTTCAAATTTTAAAATAAAAAATAAACATTAAGAAATATAAAGTAATATCAACCAGGTTATAAATACACTGTTAATACATCATTTCCTTTTAAGTGCATTGTTTCCATAAAATAATTAGAGATTTTGAAATATCAATCACCCTTTGTTTACTCTTTTTGCTGTATATTTGATTGGAAGATATCACATGATGTGCATTGTCTATAATGTAGAATATATATGTGGGTCTGGGCAGGAATGTCAGTAATACAGTCACATGCAATTTTAAAACTAGTGGACAGTTAAGGCAAAATGATGGAAAATAATTTTGCCTTAGCTGTCCATTAATACTCTAGGTTTTTTTGTTTGTTTGTTGTTTTTTTTAATTATAAGGTCTCTGGTTAATAATTGTTAATTCCATATAATTATTTGTTAGTCCCAGTTGTTTGATGTCATTTATTTAGCCATTCAAAGTTAAGACCTATGCTTTATTAAAAAAATAAACATTGTATTTCTGATCTCTTTGCAAAGATGAAACATAAACCCATCAAGCCACCTTAGAACTTTTAAACTTCCCTTTTTTTTACATCTGTAGTTCTCATTATCCAGAAGTTTTTCTGTCCCCTCTGTTAAATTACTTGATGCTTCAGCTTAAATGAACATGTCTTGCTTTCATCTAGCATTTCAAATAGGGCAAAGACTGCTGTACAGTTTCCAAACACAACTGTGCTAACAGAGATGAATTACTAGAGTTTATATAATTTATATTAGAAATTCATAGACCTAGCAAAAGGGATTAGTACATTTTATTTCAGGGCAGGAGATGATCCTGTCATTAATGGGCGATACTTTCATCATCTTTTAAACCTGAGGAATTTCCTGGGTGACAAGACGGTAAGGACATATCAGAGATTCACAGCTGTGAGCTTTATCTGGACATGCACTGCTTTACTCACAGTATGTGGACTACGTCCCATCAAAACT
Source organism: Corynorhinus townsendii (assembly GCA_026230045.1). Taxonomy (NCBI): domain Eukaryota; kingdom Metazoa; phylum Chordata; class Mammalia; order Chiroptera; family Vespertilionidae; genus Corynorhinus; species Corynorhinus townsendii. The sequence goes on along the minus strand of JAPDVU010000001.1, from coordinate 165,045,574 downwards.
GGATTAGGCTGTCAATCACATCCTCCGATGTATATTGTATTATGATTTTTTGAAAATGTCACTGAGATCAGAGTAATTTCTTGGCTAATTGCATCTTGTCTCTTCTTAATACCGTGCATTTAATGGTTTTATTACCTGACGTGACAATCACAGTTCCTGGTCTTGAATGGAGTTTTATTTCTCTTCTTTTTTGCACACACATATACACACTCATACACATTTAAGGTACTCCTTTAATAAGAAAGAAAACATATATTTACAGCACTTCTGTGTTTTATGAAATGAAATGTATGTGTAGTCTTCTTTGTCTTCACTCTGGTTTAGCATATACATTTTAGTTGAAATTGTTTCTGTAATCCCCAAAGCATACCCAATGCTTAATACAGCATTTTCCCTTTCTGCTATGGAAATAGATTAAAGAAGATATTAACCTTTAAGAAACTGTCACTCATTACTCACATTGACTGTATCTTTCTCTAGAGAATCTGCTCCAAACACAAAAATATTTGTGTTTCAGTATTACCTATTTAGCTAGGAGAGATTCATTTGGATGAACATTAGGTTTCATTAAATCCTATTTTGGTGTGTACAGCTCTAGTACTACCTGTTACTAGCAGAAAAACGGGCAACAAGAGATATTAAAATCCTTACAATAATGAGTTGCTCTGAAAAAGTAGTCATTAAAAGTCTCCCTGAACACACTCAGGTTTAGATTAAAATAGGTATAGGTCCTATAGGAGATAAAAGGATGAATAATGTACTAATCTCTCACTCATAAGGATAAATAATTTTATGATTTCTGAGTCAGAAAGAAAACAGAATATAGGCTTTTATTTTATTTTGCAGATCTTAAAAAACATCTATGGTGCTATAATGTGATATCATGGGCTTTGGGGGTGTAGAGTTAGGCCTGATGGGGAAAGAGATATGTTGTTCTAATCTTTGAAATGTAGTAACTCCGGATGAGTTCTGTTGATGAGATATTGTAAACTAAAACGATGCTGGAGGTGGTTGGGGGGACAAGTACTAGTAGTTCGAGAAGGGTGCTGAAGCATTTTCAGGTGGATTTTGTTCAGTTGGTGCTTCTGACACCTCTCATGTCCATCAGTGATGGGGAAGCTGTACTTCTGGTATCCTTTGATTTTCCTTTTCCATTAATAACACTAATTGCGAGCTACGGGGTAGGAGATGTGGATAAAAGATGGGCAGATTTTGCCTGGCGTTCTTGGTAGGGGGCGGCAGCTGAAGGATGTACTTGTGTTTGGATCTGACAGCAACTGCAGCATCCAATTCAAATTCACTGTGGCAGGAAGAAAGAGTGCGAATGCTAAAGTATCCAAGGTGTTTGTAAATATTCTGCTTTGCTCACTATTCAAATCTGGTTTGCATAGATTGCTGCAGTTGCCAGTGTAAATGTAGAATGACATTTATAAAAAAATAATGTGCAACCGGTGATGAGTTTTCCTTCTAAATGTTTTTTAAATAATACATTCATTGGTATTCATATAGGATAGAGAAAGAGCGATGATTACAAAGGAGCTTCTGACTACTGTGTATTTCAGGGGAGAAAATTAATTGTGATTTTATCAAAAGCTTCCTGCACATGGTTTCAAGAACTACCTATGTTTTAGCTACTGGTAGATTTCAAAGTTAGCCAACTATCCATTCGTCTTACAGAAAGACTTGCCAAACTGGTTGAGAATTATATTTTTATTGAATGCATAGTAGAATGTCCAAGAGCTCTCAGGCATTGAAAAGTCAAGTTATAGTCATTAGGTACGCACTCTTGAGTAGATGACTTTATTAGTGGACTGACCTCAGTGCATCTCTAAGTGGACTTGAAAGTGGTGCATTCATTTATCTTATAAACAGTGGAATGTGGAAATCATTCACACTAGGCACCCTCTGAAGCGAGCAGTGTCCCTCTGTCTATCCTTCCATACCTGTTTTCTCAGACCCTTCTGAATGTCTCGTCATAGCAGTTAAAGCTACCAATGAAATGGGTAAGGATTAAAGATAACGTGGAATTCCATTACTTGTTTTGTGGTAGCAAAGAAGAGATTTGGGAGAAGTTACTGGAGACTTTAAGAAGAGAAGAGATAGGAAAAGCATGGGTCCATTTTAGTTTGTATATGGAAAGGGTAGAGTAAAAAAGCTGTGTTTTGGAGTTTTATTTGCACTGGACTGTGTTACTTTTTAGCACATTCAGACAAACGTGGGTCTAGTCCTCAGTTTTCATACGGTACCTCTTTTATTTCACTGGGACATCTGTGGCCTTATGCAGAAGGGCTCCTAGACTAATGTGTTGACACAGAACATCAGATTTCACTGTTGCATAGCTTGGATTTTCTATTTTTGCCTTGTCCAACTAGGTTCAGCCTTGTTGACCTGACTAATAAACAAGACAGCCCCCCCATCTTGGCCTGGAGAGTCCAAGGTGATAGATAGCTACGTGAGCCTAAACTGTCTTTCATACTGTTTCTGAATGTAAAATCATATCAGAATTAAGACACAGTGTATGTGTTGGAATCAGAAGGGAAACATGAATTAAAGCTGTGTTGTCACCTGCCTGATAATGAATAAACACCGGAGATCAGTGTGTGTGCTCCTGTGGAAAAGATCCCCAGGGACAGTTGCAGCCTTACTTAGGATGCAGCAAGGAATGCTTTGACTGAGAACTACCTAGGCAGTTTCTTCTGGAGTTACGGTTGACAACTCCAAATGTGTCATTCAATGGAATCTTCGACTGTGGACATAACTAAGGGTAGCTTCCTTTAAGGTATGGGGTCTTTATTATGGACTTCAGTAGACTCAAAACCCTGGTGGAATGGTGTGCAAACTTGTGCAAATGTGAATTGGCCAGTTTCTCTGTGTGGCGAGACTCTCAAAGTGTTATGATTCAAAAATATAGGTTGTTCCCCAAAAATGTATACATATACATTTTTGATAGCTCAATTGATGTTTTTTTATTTTCAGATTTCCCTTTGGAATTAATAATTATTCAAAGTGTGTATACATTTTTTGGGACATCCTGTAGATTAAACATAGTAATGACAATGAAATATCAAGGTTATTAATGGGGCTATACCACCAACATGTAATTATAAATAATTTAATTTGAGAGAGAGAGAGAGAGAGAGAGAGAGAGAGAAACATCAATTTGTTGTTTACTTATTTATGCATTTATTGTTTGTTTCTTGTATGTGCCCTGAATGGAAATCAAACCCGCAACCTTGGTGTATTGGGACGATGGTCTAACCAACTGAGCTATCTGGCCAGGGCCCAATATGGAATTTTTATCATACACATTGTTTGGTACCAAACCTAGTGAATGAGGCAGCAGTCACAAGGAATCAGTTACCCATAAAAATCTCCTAGGAAAGCACATTAGAAACCAATACATTTTCAAAAAGCCCAGGCAGTTGGTGTTCTTTCTCTCTAGCAGAGCCCTATATTCCTATACCTACCTCACAGTCATCCTAGGATACAGTAAATGAAAACATCAACATAATTTAAATTGTTCTCTCTGTCTCTAAACTTTGGCTGAGCACATTTAGTTGAAAGCAAACAGGATAAAAATGCATTTAATTCTGTAGCTTCTGTAGTAGATCATGCCAATAATATTTTATGATAGTTAGGCAGGTATATAATTATCCCCATTTTTCAGGTCAGGAAATCAAGTCTCAGAGACGTTGAATGAACTAAAAATTTTAGTTTTTGGATAGAAAATCCTATTACCTTGATTCAAAGAGATGAATTGTATCACTTCCTACACTTCTATATTGTAAGTGGCAGAATAAAGACTATAATTTATTTCTTAACATCTAATTCAAGGATGTTTTCACTGAAAGAAGAAAGTCAGTAATTCTAAACAGCAAAGATAGCAAAAATTGTTAGTAATACTGTAATTAAAATATGATAACATTTAAGGTTTTTTTTTTAATCCTTTACCTTAAATGTGCTTTTTCCCAGTAACCTAATCTTCCTTTTTCTCATTTTTTTCTGTACATTACAAGTTCAAGTTCCTGTGAAAACACAAACATCAATTTTGCATACCCATCAAGTTAATCCTGCCATTGGAGCTTTTGTGAGCATCTAGTGAGGTGATATATACATAAAGACCTTTTGGCAAATCTATAAATATAAGACATTATTATAAGCAAGTTCAACTTTTATTAGTGATAGTATTGCTATGACTATTACTATTACTACATGTCAGTTTAGTTCTGATGTACAACTATGCTTCTCAACAGGATAAGGGATGAAGAGAACAGGGCATAGAATGACCCAGGAAAATTGTAAGAATACATCTGAGGCCCTTGTTAAGTCTAACTCATCTCCCACCTTCCTCCATTCCTCAAGATGTGTGAGAATCTCAGAGATTTGAGTGTGCATATTTTAAACAACAAAGGTAGATTTCCATGTGATCCTGGTTTCTATCTCTTGGTTGACAACCACTAATCAATTCTTTGGGGAGTAAATTCACTCATTTACTCACTCAAACATCAAATATCTTTCAGTATCTGCCATGTACTAGGAACTGAGCTGGATGGACAATTCATCACTAGCTCAAAAGACAGTTCCCATTTCTGCCGTTTTTACTTATATTTGTTAATAGCAGCATGTTGTGGAGACACTAACACTTCATCCTGGTACAGGTATTTAATATAATTTAGAAACTGACAGACAGACACATTTAAGAACTACTACCCATACTAGAAAGAGTGGACCTTGGGAACTTCCAGTTTTATGTCCATAATCACCTACAGCTATCTCATTTGGGCATCTAGGGAAAGAAGAAATGTGGAAAGGGAGAGGTCAGAGAAGTTTCCAGTAGGTCAAGGATAGTATGAATTTTTTGGATAGCTTTTGTTTTGATATGTGGTGACCTTAAAAAGTAATGACTTGTTATCACTGTATATACTTTTTTGTTGAGTTCGTAGACAGATTTTTTATACTGAAACTCAAAAGATATAAAATAAAGATTACAAGTTGAAATAACAGATATTCAGTTGATGCCATATATAACTAAGGAATCTCCCAGGCCAAATTGTAAGGCTAAAGTGGAAAAGAATTGGCTCTGATACCACTAAGTGTCTCCTCAGACAATTGTTAGTGGCTTTTTCTTTACTATATATTGCTGTCTATTTTGCTTAAAATCCCTTTTCCCTTTTCCAATGGCCTATGTTGCATGACTCCTTCAACTTGCTGCTTCTGTCCCTAACCAAGCATCCAATAACGTGGGTGCTTCATTGGAATGAGACCCAGCACTGAACCTCATGATTTATCCAGTCCTCACTTCTGCATCTCTCCAGCTTCAGATCTTACATGCGGGTATCCCGTTCTTGACTTTATTTTTTCATCTCGATATTTTTCATTTTCCCACTAAAAACCTCAGTTCCTCTCAATGTGGCTACACTACTTCAGACTACTTTGGGAGAATATACCTCGATCTGGATTTGACCCTGGTACCCTCAGCACAAACACAATTCTGACACCTCATTTCCAAATGCCTTCCCAATTCCTTTTCATTCTGTTTATGGTCCTTTACAACACATTTCCATAGTTCTCATATCTGACCCTACCCTAGAAGCTAAGGAGTTTCTAAAAATATAGATTCTAGAGCTAAATGCTAAACCCACTGGATTGGAATTTCCAAGGTGTTAAATTGTGGGATGATGAAATAACCTATGTCTGTATTGTCCCATCTGGTAGCCACTAGCTACATGCAGGCATTTAAATTTAAAGTTGAAGGGACTTAAAAATTCAGTCCCTTGGTTGGTCCAGCCACATTCAAGTGTCCAGTAGCCACATGTGGCATTGTCAGCATAGTTCCAGGGTGGGTCCCCAAGAAACCACTAAGCAGCCCTGATTTGAAAATCACCATGTTAGGTGACCAATAACTTGCCACTGATTTTGCATGGATTGAGGTACTTAATTTAGAAAAAAATAATAAAAGTTATTTCTTGCTTAAAAATGATCTGGGTCCCTTCAGGGGGAACAATTACATTAGTGTCCACTGAATCTGGTCCAGGAGGTAAGAAAGGGAAGGTCTTAAAAGGTGAAGGGAAGGAAGGTTTAAGAGAAGTGGCTGAATCACATTCTAAGATAGGAACTGAAGTCGTCTAAGAATATACTGATAGAGCCCAACAAGGATGTAGTGGCTCTGTCTTTGACTCAAATTTTTGAACACAGGGGAATAAAACCAAATGTAAATATCTGATACGTTATACATGTGAGAGGATACAGTTGGTGATGCCCAGATAAGTAACTGATTAATATGGTAGAAAATGCTGGCAGAATATTTGCTTGACAGTATGTACTCACTCACTTGCTCTCTTGCTTGCTCACTCATTCACTAACACATATGAAGGTGATCCAAGATGTTTTATTTAACAATGTAAAAAAATGCAGTAGATTTTGTGCATATTAATTAGGACAAACTTGAACCACAGTAGGTTAACTGGACTACACGACAGTCAAGTTAGACACTGTATCTCAGTGGAATAATGATGCCTTGAAAGTAGGGAGATATGTGAGGATTTCTCTCCTGAATTGCAATGAAGGTGGTGGCCAGAGTAGGTGACACAAAAGTGAAAGAATGGAAGTTAAATTGGAAGTCACTGTTCCCATGCCCTCCAAAGTGTTTTTTATAAATAGAATAGACAATGTTAAATGTAATTGTGTTAATATGTATGAAATCCATTTTTAAGGGATAAGATTTAGGGCTAAAACTTCTTTGGAACACAGACACACTTACAAAATGGATTTCTTATGTAAGACAATGTCTGACATACAACACAGGCCACTGCCCACACCCCTTCCTCCAGAGCAGCTAACCAGGACCCAAAAATGTTCAGGATTATCAAGGGAAAAAATTTCTACCTGTAGAGAGGATCCCAGGAACCAGTTCAGCTGCTGCAGAGAGCACCTCTAGAGTAAAGAATCTCCTGATAAAAAATTGAACCCATTTGCCATATGCATTATTTCCATCTTCAGCATGATATTTAGATAATGCCTTCTCTTTTCCACTTGGTTCTGATGAGATCAACATAACCAGTAGTTCTGCAAATTGTAAACCTCACTAGTGAATAAAATTATCCACATCACTGTCAAGTGACATGGCAAGGAAAGTGTTTTCATGGGTAAATGTCCACTTTCTTTTCATCATAGACATAGTCCCTCTGTATACATTGCATGGCAATCTCTTAAAAATATAGAAGAATGCCCTAACCTGTTTGGCTAAGTGGATAGAGCCTCAACCTGTGGACTGAGAGGTCCCAGGTTCGATTCTGGTCAAGGGCATGTACCTTGGTTGCAGGCACATCCCCAGTGGGAAGTGTGCAGGAGGCGGTTGATTGATGTTTCTCTCTCATTGATGTTTCTAGCTCTCTATCCTTCTTCCTTCCTTTCTGTAAAATATCAATAAAATATATTAAAAATATATATAGAAGAATATTTGAAAAGTGTTCCTGGCCACCACTTTGCGTATAAAGATTGACCAAACCACAAAACTTAAAGGTATTTTATTTGCTCAAATTCAATAAAATATTCTGACCTGTCATAGAACAAAGACATAATGACAAGTTTTAAATGACAAATAAGTAGTCAAGCTAAAACAAAGATTACACTTAGTTTGGTAAAATTGTTAAATTGTAATATAAACTAAACATTGTAAGTTTCATCTGTTAATTTAATCAGCACTTTTTAATAGCGATCTTATTTCACCAACATAACAATCATTATCTGAAATATTTACATCTATTTTTATTACATACAATTCTTACCCACTGTCAGGTTACAACTTAAGGTGATAGTAATTCTAGTGATAAAATTTCAAGTCACAATTTATATTAATACCTAAAATGAATCAATCATTGTCAGCAATATAAGTTCAGATTTGCCAGTCAGTTGGGCAGAGCAGAGAATTTGCAAGGGTAGTGAGCCTATAAAGTTAGCTGTATCTCCATTATGTTTGGAAGCAGTGAAGTTAGGATTAAAGAATTTCTTTGGAAACAATGGACCTGGATAGAACTCCGTCTCTGCATGTGAGTCTGGACATGCTATTTATTGTCCCATGACTCGGTCTATAGAATAGTATTTACTTTAGAGTGTTAGTGGAAAAAATAAATGAGATTATGGATATAAAGCATTTGGCATAGTAGTTGTTCAATGAATATTGGAAAATTGTTTTTTATTATTTAAATTGATTCATAATGTTAACTCTAGTTATACAGATCTTGCTTTCCTTGAGGATATACTTTAAAATGTTTAAAATTTTTTGTTTTGTTTTTGGTACATGCTATTTAAAAAGTCTTTAAGCAGTGTAGAAGTATAAAAGATGGAATGAAAAGGTGAAAAAATAATGGACATTTTTTTCAAAGTGTCTCTTTAGATGCATATAGAATGATTTTTACTAATATAGTTTTATATTACTTACTAGTGGCCTGGTGTTCCTTAGCTTGGCCTGCACCCTCTCCAATCTGGGACCCTTCAGGGGTTGTCCGACTGCTGGTTTAGGCCCGATACCTATGGGATAGGGCCTAAACCGGCAGTCAGACATCCTTCTTGCAATCCAGGACCACTGGCTCCTAACTGCTCACCTGCCTGCTGGCCTGCTTGCTCCAATTGCCATCTACCTGATTGCCCCAACTGCCCTCCCTCCCCGCCAGCCTGCTCACCCCCAACTGCCCTCCTCTCCTGGCCTGATCACCCCTAACAGCCTCTGCCTCAGCCCTACCACCATGGCTTGGTCTGGAAGGATGTCTGGAAGGTCTCCCAGAAGGTCTCTGGTCTAATTAGCATATTACCCTTTTATTAGTATAGATATAGTTCTATGACCTGCTTTTACACGTTCACTAGATCCACTTTGCTCTTTTAACCACTTCACAGTATTCTATAATAAAGGCACAAATTCCATAACTTATTCCATAAAAGATGGAATTTGTGCCTTTATTATAAATTATGATGAAGTGGTTAAGACAACTAGGTTACTGCCAATTTTTCAGGATAAGATTTTTATTTTCTAAACAGAATTTGTTTTTTAGGACCTAATATAGAAACTCCGATTTCCCTGAATCCTTTATTCTTCCAGTGAATAAAATACAATAGTGCCAAACTGCAGGGTCAGAATATCATAACAACATGCTACATGTCCAGGGAACAGCTGAATGAATTGGCTTATGCTCTGGTCAGAATGTTTGTGCCTCTCCAAATTCAACGTATGTTGAAATCCTAATCTTCAAAGATGACAGTAGTAGAAGGTGGGGCCTTTGGAGGTGCTTAGGTCATGTGAGTGGAGCCTTCCTGGGTGGGATTAGTGTTCTTATAAAAGAGACCACATGGTCCCTTGCCCCCTCCACCATGTGAGGACAGAGAGTAGATACCAGGAAGATGGGCCTCACTAGAATGCTGGTGCCTTGATCTTAGACTTCCCAGCCTCCCAAACTATCAGAAACAAATTCCTGTTGTTCATTAGCTACTCAGTCTGTAGTATTTTATCATAGCAGCCCAAACAGACTAACATAGCCTAGTTGGAAGCTTTCTGGAGATTTCTATGACTCTCTTGCTGTCGGACATTGCTTGGTAACAAAGATAATGGTTTAAATGGTTCTTTCTTCCTCCTGAACTTCTTTTCATCTTAAAAGAAAAAAGCATTAACTACCTTTTGTTTGAGCATCTACTATGTGCAAGTGATTCCCCCCACCTTTTTATAAGGTTAAGAAGCATGCCCAAAGTTAAAAATGTAGAAGTTGGCAGAGACCACATTTGAGCTCAGGATTCAAAAACCTTCTGCTCTCTCAAGGCAACTAAACATGGTCAAATGACAAGAAACCAATCAGATCAAATCATAAGCATTTATATAGCACAATTAGATACATTTTAAACCCTAATTATATATGATTTGCAGTATGGGAGCAGAATCTAAATCTCTGTCTTTTAATTACATCATGCTATTCCCCTGCTCAAAATTCTCCAATGGCTTCCCAGAACTCTCAAGATTCAATCCAAGCTTTTCATGATGCTGTCCACTGGCCATTTGATCTGGCCACTCATCAACTATCACATACCCAGCCCACTTGACTTTAGCCATTCTAGCCTTCGTGAAAGTTCCAGCAACTGGAGAAGCATCTGAGCCTTTGCATTAGCTACCCTGTGCCTGCATACTTTTCTGCAGATCTGTGCATGGCTTGCTCCCAAACTTCATTCAAACCTCTGTTCAGATGTCACCTCCTCTGTGAGCGGTCTTATGGCCTTACCTGACCACCCTAAGCCCCACCACTTCTCTCTGCTCTCTAACCCTGCCTTGTTTTTCCCCCCAAGATGTATCCCCTTCTCATGTCATGGGTATTGCCTGGTTCCTGGCCTCTCCCAAGAGAATGTAAGCTACCAAACAGGGTTTGTTCCTGTGTACTCCTGTTACCTAGAACACAGCCAGACAAACAGAGAATACTCAGGGAGCTTTTAATAAAAGAAGGAATGCGTGATTGCCTCAGCCAATGTTGTGGGTATTTCTCAGAAGCACATGATTTAGCAGAGCCTGGCTTCAATATTAAAATACTAGTAGAGGTAAGGATGCCTGTATCTTTATTATTTTTAACTTACTAAAGGACAATTAACTGTTTTTATTGAATACTGAAATCATTGAAATACTATATTTCAGAAAACTGAACAAGGCATAGTGCTGATTTTCACAAACTGTACAACTGTGAGACCATCACCCATGTCACGAAAAAGAACATTACCAGCCCCCAAGAGTGCCACTTTTATTCTATTCCAGTCACTACCTAGCCTTCTGCCAAGGATACTGTGACCTTGGCTTCTAATAGCACAGATTAATTTCACCTATTTTGCACATATCTTTAGTATTCACTTAAATTCTCTGTTCACAATGTTTGGCCCTTGTTTAGTGCTTGTTCTCCAAGATCCTAGAATCCTTTTTAGAGAGAAAAAAATCAAGTTCTTTGGCATCTCTTATTCTAATTTTAACAGTTTTCAGGAGCAAAAACCACAAAGCCTTGTAGTAATTCTCAGTAGACACAGAAAATACAAGCAATGAGCCGAGAGTTGAATGCATTTGATCTGTGAAATTATTTGGGCTCAAAATACATTGGGAAATAGCAACTTTTTTGCATGTGTCATTTTAAAGATAAACAATATTTAGTAGAATATTGAGCAAAATAAATGAAATATATCAGTGATGGTAATATATTTAGAAAAACATATACAGCCCAACAGAGCATTTTAAAGAGATGGAAATTATCTGAAAAACATGATTCCTAGTTTTACTATCTCCCAGAAAAAAGAAGGAAAAAACATAGGAGGAAATAATGAATTAATGTATTTAAAATATGGTAGTAAATTTCAAAAGCATTTTCATGTAAATTATAGCATTGTTCAGGAGCATCCATTATAGGATTTAAAAAAATGTGTTGCTGATTCATTTATGATGGCTATTGCACAGATGGAATTAGTATCATTTTATCCTCCAATTATTTCTGTAAGCATCTTAATATATATATATATATTTACCAAGATCAATTATTTTAAGCCCAACATATGTTTTTAAAACATATCACCATGTACATTTATATCCTTTGTAGCTTTAGTTGTTGGGAGCATCTGTGTTTGAACACACAGTTGTACTGTTTGGATACCGTGCATGGTGTTGGGGGGTGGGAGAAAAACCTGTTTTGTTAACAACAGCCTGTGTGTTTACCACGTGCGGTGGCTGCTGGGGCAGATGGTCTCAGTTTGGGTCATTTACTTTTTTTGGTTTACTCTTCAACGTAACTCATTGGCACTTTTTATTCAAGCACCTGTAGCACTCAGAGCAAATATGCTCTGAGAATGGGCGAGGTGTTTCAGGAAGATGGCTTTGAATGAACAACCAAGCCTGAGAAGCAGAGCTTTCAGGCGGCAGGAAACAGGTGAGAGAGACGGCTTTTGAATGTCATGTTCCTGTGCACTTCCTGGAGGGTGTGTTCAAACCCTGATTGCTGGGTCCACCCCCTCAGGCGTTCTAAGTCGGTAGGTCTGAGGGGGAGCTTGAAGGTGTGTTTCTACTTCTAACCAGTTTTCAGGTGCTGCTGCTGCTGCTGTTCCAGGGACCATGCTCTGAGGATCACTGATCTAAAAGACAGATGATAGGACTTAGAGAACAGTGGTCTGGCTTCAGATAGCCCACTTAGGTCCATGTACATGCACCTTCAGGAAGTGTTTGAAAAAATGTTTCCTGAAGACAAGTCAGCCTATTAGGTCCTGGTCCTTTGGTAACTTAGTCCCTTTGAATCTATCTAAGCACCTTTCTCCTATGGATTTACATGGGGGGAGGGGGGAGGGGTCTATATGTAAGTGAAATCACATGGTATTTGTCTTTCTTTGACTGACTTATTTCACTTAGCACACTTCCCTCTGGGTACAAGGATTTAATTGCAGTACAGCAATGTGTTTCAGTACATGAGCTAGCAAAAGAACATCGGAGTTCTGACTCCCAGAGCGTATTTCGTATTACAGGGACACTCTTATTTCTGTTGCTATTGTTCCATCCTCAGTCTCACACGGTGCATTACTTACTTATGGTGGTTGATTAATATTTATGCTGTATAAAGTTAGATTTGTTAAAAAACAATGATCCCATGACCAAGGACTAATAAAAACTCAAATTAACAGATAAACTTAAACAAAAATAGAAAGCTGACATTGCTAACAGGTTTTATACACCTGACTTAGGAAGTGATTGGAACCTACTATCATACCTGCTGTGTCTCAGTGCTTACTCCATGTGCATTCCCATTTAGCCTATCTGTTGCCATGGTGTATACTCTTCAAAAAGATATAGAAAAAATATTAAATAAACCATGTAGAAGGTTCAGAATTGGAATTCAGTTTCTGGTTTTTCTGGTCTGAGAAGTGATCATTCAAAATTGTCAGGATTGGGAATGTGAGCTGAGTCCCGCCCTAGATCTTTTAGCTTGTGTGAGTGTACTGAACTGACATTCATGTCTCCGGAAGTCAGGCCCCAGGGAATAGCTCCAAGGAAGCCATCCAGTGCAGCACTACACCTCTCATTCAAGATTCAAAGGATGTTCTTTCCTTTTTGGGAACCTCCAGGGAGATTTCACAAGATACCACAATTTTATTATTGTTTAAAGTATTACAAATAGTAGTACATATGTCTCCTTTATTTCCCCATTGACCTTCCCCTGGTCTCCCCTACCCCCCGGTATGTGCCCTCACCCTGCCACAATTCCTTTTGACTTTACTGTTTTTCAGCGGTGAATCATCCTTTTAAATGACTCTCATTTGGATCCTAATAATCTCCCATTGGCTTTTCCCTTTTTCTTCTTGTTTTTTTTTTTTTTCGTGTCCACCTTTTCTTGTTCTATTTTTCTTTCACCTTCCCTCTTATTCTCTCATCCTGGGGCACTCAAGCCTGCTCCACTCAGGTGGTCTTCATGTGCAGATTCCTCTTTTTCTCTTTTAAATATATTTTTATTGATTTCAGAGTAGAAGGGAGAGGGGGAGAGAATCACTGATCTGCTGCCTCCTGCATGCCCCTTACTGGGGATCAAGCCCACAACCCAAGCATGTATCCTTGACCAGAATGGAACCTGGGACCCTTCAGTCCACAGGCCGATGCTCTATCCACTGAGCCAAACTAGCTAGGGCCAGATTCCTCTTGTTCCTCAATAGGAAACACGTCTTCAAGTTCCAGAACAGCTGTGAAGACCCTTCCTTTAACACTCATTTTCATATTTGACTTACCAGGTATGAAGGAATATTATTCAAGTTTGAAATAGGAATATGTTTCATTCACAAAGAACCAGAACTGACTAAGGTCAGTTCCATGCTCTTTATCTTATGTCCTTCTTAACTACGTGGAAAACCTCAACCTAGAGCCAAGAAAATTGCTTTGCTAGCTAAATTATCCACATTAGGTTTATATGTGGTCAAACAAAACCCTATGGTAAAAAATACCTCCTCACCACACCTTTAAAGCCAATTATAACTTAATGAAGTGTTCACAGAAGGATAGTATGTTTTTAAAATCACACATTCTGTCTCTGTAGGTATCACGAGAGGGAGTTTCACTGGGCACATGGCATTTACAAATTCTGACTGGAATTTCCTTCTTTGTTGAAAAGCAAACCTGGCTCAGTTTGCAGCAAATATGACAATAGGCTGTGCATTAAATGTATGTCTCAAATGCAGCTATGCGGGGGTTAAACATTCAAGCTTATATGAGATAGCATCAGTTTCAGGTCAAAGTGCTATTCTTAAATGATCAGTATAGAACAGAAAAAAGGCATTGAAGTGACCTTCCTGAGGGTTTAAAACTGCACAGAAGCCTTTTCTGCATGATTAAGTGAGCAGAATCTTAGATTAGCTAAAAGCAGTGCAGAAACATAATGAGTTCACTTATTTTGGAGCATTTAATAACAGTTATAGACAGTTATGTGATCAGGCGGAGTTATGACTTATTCATTCTTTCATTGCTATTAAAATTACTGCATTTGAGGTTTTTAAAGTCATTGAAATAAAAAAAGTCTGATTTATGTTAGAAGAATTTAGCTTGCCCTTTGGTCTTTCAGTTTTTAAATGATATAATTAGACTTTTTAAAGACCATTCTAAAAGCATTATTAGCATTTTGTATAGCAGAAAGTAAATGCATGTTTTGTGGATAGTTTAATTTTAAAAAGGATAATAATACTTGGTTTAGACAGTGATATTCATATGTTATTAAGGAAAGATTATTTTGTATGAAATTTCTCAAAAGACAATTGTATAATTTTAGTAATAGACTACATAGAGTATGTGTAGATTTTGCTGTGTGTACACACAGATACTCTCTCTCTAATGCACTCTCTAATTTCATTTTGAATGGACATTACAAAGACATGGAAATAATACAACACAGCTTTGCTCCCATTTGGAAAAGCAAGGATGGGAAGAGAAAGTACCAGAGGATGTATTAACTCATGACCTTTAGCATATTTCCTCTGAAATTACAGAGCCATCTATCAGCCTGGGCGGGGCGGGGGGGGGGGGGAGGGAGCTCACTTTAATCATAACAGAGATTTGCAGGTGGTTTGAATTATCAGTAAACAACAATCATTAATAAATCGTCTTGGAGGAATATGGAAATGTCATGGATGCATCAACATTTTAATATGATATTACTCTTAAACTTTTCTTAGGCATTTCATTGTATTTAAATACCATCCCCTGTCCAAATGGTTCCAAATGAGACCTTGCTTCCACTTCCAATGGGCTATTGCACAATACGTAAAGAGCACAGAGAAACACAGCTCACCATAAAACTGTGAAATAAAGTGCTGATTTTAGTTTGACACTACAATAGGATTATTTGATATACACATCTTCTCCCATAAAATTGAGCTGACTGCAATCTCCTTTAAATAACAGCTATTTGTGCTGTGTGTGTTCTGTAAACAGTTTAAATATCTCTTTTGGAGGCTCAAAATGCAGTGCCCTCTGCTACTGAAGGACAGAAACTGAAAAACACATTACTGAGGAGTGCACACAAAGAAGCCCGTTAAATAGCCGGCAACGGATGCTTACCCATGACGATAAATGAATGGCCAACTTGTATCAGTAAAACATGACCACCCACACTTTCAGGAATATACATGCTTATATACAAATACAGATCCACGTGTGTTTTTGTCTCCTCTTTTTATTTGGATGCATTTGAATTTAACTGTTGAAGGTTGCATTCCACCTGAGTGACTCTGGGAAGGAAGTCCTTAGCTAGACTGGAATAACTAAGTGATCAGTTTTGTGTGTCCCAGTTAATTAAGGGACAGAGGAAAGAGACAGGTGTCATGGCTTACAGGAGGGCAAGATCCGGTTTATTGGGTAGCAGCTGATGAGTAGAGTTGCAAAGCAGCAATCTCTAGTGCCTTCCACACCACTGGTCCTATTGGAGGAGGTTCCTCTGAAAATACTCTGTTTCTGTTTCCTGACAGTGATATGAGTTCCTACCTGGACTGTTCCCAAGGAAGTAGTCCCACGGATGGTGCAGGGGTGCAGGCCTCCCACTCATGCAGTGCAGATTTTTGTCCACTAGAGACTGATCTCTGCCTAGTAAACATGTTGCTTCAGGCTTCACAGTTTAGACTTGAACTATGGTCTCAGAGGTGAGAGGCTAGCGTTTCATCCACTAAGCTATTTAGTCTTTTCCTCTGAAGGAAGATTGATTTTTAAAAAGCTATTAACCTTCAGTGATTTATCTCATCAGATCATCTTAATTTTCTTCTGCTTATAATAGGACTATACTATTACATAGTTTTATTCTTCAGTTAATTCAACAAGACTATCTAAAAGGGAAATACACGAGAAACATAAAGAAGGCAGAGATAATAGAAAATTATCAGCAACACTGAAATGAAAATGTTAACAGGAAAAACAAAAGAAACAGAAAATGTTATTGTACATCTCAGATATAACCACATAAGACATAATGGTTCTAAGTAACAACCCAGTTTTACAGAAAAACTTTCTGAATGTCACATTGATTCTGGGGCCACACACCTGCCAATGACATAGGTACCCCCTTCTCTCTTCTAGTGAAAGGACAAAGGGGACAGGTTTCATTTTTGCAGTGACTAAAATATAAGCTAAAAAACCAGTGGTAATTAATTCACATTGAGTACATATTCAGAGGTGCATAAGAAACAGCAATTTCCTTGGAAACACATTCTGTTCTGAGCCTGAAATCAGACATTTTATCTATTTTTAGTGAAAAATGTGTTAAACAGTAACCTGTTCTGCTGCCTTATCCCAAATCCCTTTGAAGTGAACTAAAAATGGGTCGCTTTTCATAGTGAATCATGTTTGATTTATTGCATTATATTGATTGAGTTCCTACTTTGGAAAAGTGTTACATTTTGTGAATAATGTGTTAGCATTAATGACTTTAATTCATTCTCCATAACGTTTATGACAGACATTAATTTACATTTGTTCTGGAGTACCTGATAGCAAAAGAAGTTCTAGCATTGTAATTTTTTTCATGTATACCGCCAAGCTGAGCAAGAATGCTGACTATAAGAACACAGCGTTAGGTAAGCATCTGTTTCAAGGAGAATGGATTCCCCTTTCCTCTACCCCACTCAGCTCCACCCCTGACACTTAGGTATGTATATTGAAAGCCAGACTGAAGGCTTATAATAACATTTCAGTATTTGATGAGACGAAGCCTCAATAGACACTGGTCTCTGCCATTTTCTGGGCTTATTTAACACTCATGGTTGAAATTCCTTTTGTTTCAGGTACTGTTAGTTTTTTTAAGTTGGTATTTGGGCAGGTGAGGCTAGCTCAACGATGATGGCAAGTTCTGACAACTGATTCTAAAGAAGCCAAGAAGCTGAGCTTGTCAAGCTCTTGTTCTGTATTTCCTGAACTGGTCAGTAAGGATGCAAGGTGAGACCACTTGAAACTGAAGAAATGAAGGACTAGAAAAATATTTGTGGTCTGAACTTATGTCACTTTTGTCTATGTTTTTGGAGCAAACAAAAGTGATGATAAAGTAATTCTTTGGTAGCTGATATAAACCCTCTTCCTAAGTATTTCATAGTATACAACTAAGGTAAGTAAGATCTTTTCTCAAAATTTTCAGTACAGTTCTAATTTCCTCACCCAGGTTTCGTTAAGTAC
Organism: Corynorhinus townsendii; assembly: GCA_026230045.1. Lineage (NCBI taxonomy): Eukaryota > Metazoa > Chordata > Mammalia > Chiroptera > Vespertilionidae > Corynorhinus > Corynorhinus townsendii. Next base: position 165,027,891 of record JAPDVU010000001.1, on the reverse strand, counting down.
AAAAACACTTGTTAATTGCTTTTCAATATCTGGATTAATTCTGGGATTAATATTCACAAATGGATTTTGATGAGGATTTTGGAAAGCAGGGCTAGCATTAAAAGTTAAGGAAATAACAAGGAGATAAAAGTAGTGATTTTTGAAACTCAAGTGTGGTTCAGCTTTGAGAAAGGGAAAAGTTTTGTCTTTGAGAAAGAAGGAAATATAAGAGGGATGATTGTTGCCCCTATTCCCAGCTTTTCTTTGGTTCAACTCAGGTGCAAGGAAAAAATTCAGGGTTTCAATCTCTTGTCTCACTGTCTCATCTTGATTCCTTAGTGTTCAGAATTTGGTCAGTTCTGCCCTCTCCTACCCCAAGCTATTAAAATATCCATTCTTGTATCACTTGGTTATTTCCTTTACCTTGTAAAAGGAAAAAGGAGGAGTAAAATGATGAGCCAAAATCATCAATTGCCCTACATCTGTGAACTTTAGAAAACTCTGAAAAAAAGATTTGGCATAATAAGCTTTTTTTGGAATTGGCTACTTATGATAAAGTAGCCTATCAAAAAATCTATAAGTTTCACTTTGTTACACAATTCATATTTTTTCAGCATTCAAATTATTTCCTCTGATAGAAAAACACAATGAAACATCATGAAAATGTCTTAGTAATAGCAAAGAAAATAATAATTATCTGGACTTTGTTGATACATCCTAACATGATATCTCATCCCAGATATTAAATGACAGGTCATAATCAAAATATTAAGATATATTAGAAGATAGTGAAAGAGAACAGAATAAAACCTAAGAGATATGCATGCAGATTATTTTTTTATATTAGTCAATGCACACTTCTTACCCCTTTCTGCATGTGCTCATCAAAATATTTCAGTAGATTTAAAAATAAGATGTAGACCTCAGTTGATTATTCATTTTGAACTCTAAGCAGAACCAGCAATAAAAATAGAACATTAAGTCCTGAGGGTCCCGATTTCTCAAATCAAACAAACCCTAAAACCTGCCATTGTCATTTACTTGGTAAAATGGCAAGGATTTTAAGGGGCAAATGTTCTAATGTTTTAGGGTCTTCATCTTACTCTATCTGCTCTTTACACTAGATGACATGCCAAGGGAAACTTTTGTTCCTTATGAAGTTCTGAATCCCTGGCTTTACATCTGATTCCTTTGCCCTAAGCATTTCTCTCTATGCACAGCCGCGCCTGGTCTTCATTCTCTCAGCTTTTGATAGCATGACTTGTCTTCTGCTTTGGATTTCTCCTCAGTTGTCTTCATGACTGTGATCATGGTTCTTCGTAGATGATAATTCAGGTCTCCCTGCCACACTCCATCATTCTTTCAACCTGACTCAGGCCTCTTGGTTATATATTATCCCTCCTAACTTTACCCAGGTTCAGATGTATTTGAGTGGATCTTGTCCCTGCTGTTCTATAGGCCATGGTCTTATGTGATATGGCCCAGTCCCAAAATGACAATCTCCAAACCACTTGTAGTATCAGTGAGTTAGAAGGGACTGACTCCACCAAATAAAAAGTAGAAACTATTTATGAACCAAATTTTAATAATTTGTTAATGAAGCTGTTAGGTTAGTTGTTGAGATGCTTACTTTTGCCAAAAATTGTGGTGGGATTATTTTTGGAATCTCTGAGCACAATATGCTGCAGTATTTCCATAGAATTAAGCTTCCTTCCCCTTCCCCCACCTTGGTGCTAGACACATCCTGGAGGAGCCTCTATTTAGCTGCCACGTAAAGTCATGTAACTGTTCTTGGCAGAGTCATGATCCTACTGGTTAAACCTACCACTTATACTAAACAGCATTGAACCAGACTCATTTGAGTAACAAATGGAAAAGTGAACCTGTTTCCAGTAATTTTTCATTTCTTGTCTGAAAACTAGCATGTGATTTTGAGAATGCAAAATGATAAATTTGTGACCACAAAGAATGGAAAGTAATATCATTCCATGTAATGTTTTTTCTTAAAGGGGAACAATAAATGTTATGCTTACCATAAACTAGAAAGGTTAAAACAATAAACTGAAAAATCCTTCATTTGCTTTATCACGTGTCTTTTATTATTGTTTCTTAGTTCATTACGTCTGCTATAACAAAACACCACAGACAGAGTGGCTTATAAACAGTAGAAATGTATTACTCACAGTTCTTGAGCCTAGAAGATCAGGGAGCCAGCATAGTTGGGTGAGGTCTTTCTTCTGGTCACAGACTTCATTGCATTCTCACAAGGTGGAAGGGATTAGGAAGCTTTATGGTGTTGTGTGTGTGTGTGTGTGTGTGTGTGTGTGTGTGTGTTTTTTATAAGATAACTAATTTCATTCATGAGGATTCTACCCTCATGACCTAATCACCCCCTAAAGGCCCTACATGCTAATACCATCACCTTCGGGGGTTAGACATTTAAAATACATTTCAAGGAATACATCTATTCAAACCAAAGCATATCAAAAATTAGTAATGACTAATTTTTAATCAAATAATAGTACTATACTACATCTCTTGCTACTTCTTAATAGTGACTGGTATATTCTCCATGTTGAATCTTAATTTTTGACTTCTGTTTCCAGCCAGAGTTCTGAAGAACAAAATTTCTAATGTCTGATTCAATTAGTTAGACAGTAATTCAAAACATATGTATTGAACACCTACCATGTTCCTAGCAGTACTCAGTCTAGGTGATACTCATTACTAAAGTCAGAGAGGCATTCAACTGATTTGTACTGTCTCTAGACCCAATTGAACACAATTTCTAGGCCATTTCTCTGCTCTTGACAAATCTTTCTTCTAGCCTCTTGCAAGAAATTCAGAACTAATATATTCTTCCAACTTTCTTATGTATGTCATATCTTATTTGGAGTTGTAACACAAAGGAAGCTGGGTATGGTTTTTCCTTAGATCAGCAGGGTACTTATCATTTTAATAAGCATTTAATAAGGTTTCTCAGGGGGTCTAGTTAACTCTCGATGAATAACTGACAGCACAAATCAGACATATACAATGTGATCAAGAGTGAACACCACTCCAGGTGGACAAGGTACATCCTTGTAAGTTTTCCCAGTAACAATTTTGTTGGATTTAAGAGCTCTTCTCCCCAGCAAGATGACCCAAACTGATCCAATCTACAGATTGGGCCCCACTTGATCTGTGATAGTTCAGGTTAACCCAACCTTTAAATTATCCTCCTATGTTATAGTCCTCAGTTTTCAGCTCCTGAAAAAGTGTGATTCTCAGCTCTCACACTCATAATGCAAAATGGCCATGCTTGAAATGAAAGGTTATTGATGGAAATTAAGAATTGCTTATGGTAGCACAAAGACCCATGCTCAGAGACAGGTGCAAATAAATGATGATTTAAGAGCCTGGCGAGTTTGACTGTTTATCAGAAACAGCTCTGCAAATATCGCCTGTGCAAGTTTATTTTTCATCTAGCCTTTACCTGTTTCTCTTTTAGGGGCATGGAAAGTGGACATTAGATTAAAAGAAGCAATGAAAAGAGAACACAAAACTATAAACCCAATTAATTAAAAGCTTGTCTTCAACAGTAAGTGGCAGATGTATTTGTACAGGGTGATTTTTTCCAGGTTACAAAGGCATCAGTGCAATATTCTGCCCTTGCTTTCACCAGTCTCTCAGGTAGAGGGAACTTGTGAGTGCTAAGCACACAAATGATATGTGTAGTTTCAATGTCATTTCCAATCAAATGTTTAAACTTGGCATGCAAAAATAACCTGGTACGAATAATATTTCTCCCTCAACAAAATAAAATAGAAGAACTTAACAAGGTGGAAGTAATGGTTAGGTCATCACATTCAGAAGATTAAGCATCATTACAAGTCTATAATTCAGGTGTTTTTTTCTTCTTGCTATTCTATTTTCCATTCTTTGGATCCCTTTACAATGTTTTTGCTTCCTACAGTGTTTTCCAATTTCTGTTGCTTGGCCCAGCCTGTGCCCTCTAACTGGTTGTCTTGTCTTCCTATAATCATCTCTCATAGAACATGATCCCACCTGCACATCAGCACACTACCCCCACCTCACCCACTGTTCCTTTTGGTTTCACTCAATCCCTGTTCCACTCTCTGCTTCAACTTTGAACTCTTTCTCTACTTTATATCTTCACTTCTATTATACAGCTTTCTTTTCAGGCTGTGGCTTGATTCCACTTATTTCCTTCATTGTCATCTTTTTTTTTCTTCCAGTTTCTCATTCACTATCTACCCCTCTGTTTTCTGGTTCTGCTCAGCCACTTCACAGAAATTGCTTTTTCAAAAATCACTAATGACTTAATTGTCAAAGTCACTGACACCTACACAGCTTCTGACAGTTTTGACTATTCTTGCTTTTTTTGACCTTCTGACTCCACAACACTTTCTCCTTATTCTCTTCCTACTTCTGAAATGCTGAGAGCAGTTTGTTAGTGAATGTCTACCAACTATCTCTCTAGAGGGGGGAAAAAAAGCTCTGATATATTCTGATGTTTAGTGCTTTCTGTTTTCCTTTGTGTAAACACTCTCACCACAGTCCATTTCAAGCTACTAATGTGACATCACTAAATGCAGAATTGAGAAGACATGTGAAAAATTGTCTTTCTTCAGCTATGCAAGTTGACTCCAGCATACCAACAAGTCTTGATCTTCTTTTATTAGCTTGTTCCTCAACATAGGAATTCTCTGGATAATTTCCAACTGAAGTGAATGTATTCTATGGGTTCTACAAGATAATTTATTGGAGTGTGGGGAAAAGCATATTAGAAATTCTATTTATATTTTTAGCTTATCTTGTTAAAATTTTTATTTTATGTGGGTTTCATTATGTACCTATTATATTAGTACTAGTAGCCCATCACGTGATATCGTGTGCCGTAGGCAGCCTGCTGCTTCCACGGGAGCTGTGCTACTTCTACAGGAGGCGGGCCTGCCGTCTCCTCTCTGGGCCTGCGCGTGCCCATGGAGGCTGAAGGCCAGGGCCCCCGTCTCTGTCCGTGTCCACTCCAGTTCCAGGGGGCTGGCCCGAGCCGGGGCATGGTGGCTTGCCGGCCCCCCAATCTCTGTCTCCGTCTCCGCTCTGGGCCTCACCTGCGTGCTCAACCTCCTCCTGTCTGGCTGTGACCCATTATAGCATCCTGGCCTAATTTGCATATTTCATACACACACACACACACACACACACACAGATAGATAGTTTACTTATGAAGTATGTATATTATTGTGTGTGGGTACATAGCATTTATTAGAGTCTTAATGTGTATTCGGCCTATGTTAGATCATTTAATCCTTATTACAATCCTATAAAATTAGGACTGAAGTCAAGAAAATGAAGTAATTAGCTTAAGAAGGAGTATAGTTTAAAAGTAAATAAATATATTGATGGTGCATTCTCAATATTTTTTTAAAAACGGATGCATTAAGTGATCAAATATTTTTGATGTTATGATCTGAAACTTGACTTGCTTTTCATTCAATTTACGTCTATCAGATAATCTGATGATTTTAACAACCATTCATAAGCATTTTATTTTAATTATTTTCCTCCAGCCTTAAATTGCAGACCTAAATTTCTAAAGCATTCTGATAGTCCAATATATTGAAGACAAATGAGAAGACTTCAGGGCTTATGTGTTGAGTTATTGCTAGCATAGTTGACTCTAGTTATAAAGAAGATTACATTTCCAGAACAATATCAACAATATAATCTTAAAAGATATTACTTTTTGCAATATATATTTGTGAAAAACTATTTTGCAGGGCTCTAAAAAGTTAAATTAAATATATTCTGGACTTCAGTTTCTTCTAAAGCAAAAGAGTTGGACTTCGTGGTTTCCTTGAAACTCTATTTTTTTCATCCTTCGTTCCTGGTAATATCCCACTCTATTAGGGTTTTCAGTATAAAATGATGCTTCTATCTAATCAACCAATACAATTCACTAGTTTGTGGACTTATGTGCCTAATAAATGGAATTCTGTTGTTGTTTTTTTTTTTTAACATTAAATCAATTCATTTAAAAATGGATATATGTGTCTATTCCAGAGATGACCTCCGACTTCTGACTTGAAAGTGAGTCTTAATTTCAAGGTGATAGTTCTCAAGTGAAATATTATTTAATATATCTCAGCAAATATCCATATTGACAGATTCCCCAAGACAATTTAAGGTAAGCTATTTAGGATAGAATGTAATATGCCCTTTGCATTTACTATAGATAAAAGGGAAATCTGCGTCTGTAAATCATTTGGTGATTGCTAAGCTTTTGACACTTACCTGAGAACATTATTGTATGATTGGTATAGTTTGAAAAAGACCAATAATATTAGAATGTAAAGGGCAGAAGGAACATAATATTGTGGGCTTATTTCACAATCTCTTTTCAGGGTTCCAACTAGTTCCAGTATCATAGGCACTTCCCCCTCTTTACTCTCAGTCTTCCTACTTTTGAAATAAATTAAGGATTTATTTATAAATTAGAACAAGAGCATATATGACTCCAGAAAAGATGATTTTGGAACTAGAGAGGAAGTGAGACTTTTCTTTATTTTTTGACATGTACTGATTTATAAGCTTTTGAAAAAACACATTTTATAATTACTTAATTTTATTTTGGCAACGTAAGAAATTGTAAATATGGCTACTTTCCATTTAAATAATGTTTAATCTTCAGATTTTCTCACTTAGAAATGAATTAATTTTTCCTCATTGATATAGCTGAACTTTATGAGGCGGCTCTATGACTTAATCTCTCATTCTATGTATGTGAAGCCTACTATATTTCCAAAGTGATTTTTTTTGTGTCAACTGTTTAGGCAAATCCAGTTGACTGTGAAATCTGAGAGAATCTTTTTAGCTTTTGGTATGTGTGCTGCTATACACATAAAAGGTGGCAAAATTGTTATCCTATAATAAGATGCCTAAAATAGACTGGGCCATCCTGAATGCATGTTTGCAGTTAACACTTCTGTCCACCTTCTCCAGTTGTTACTACTTGTTCTGCATTCCCATTTATAAAAGGGGAAGAGTGCAAGCTGGTAGTAAGAATTATTACGGCATATCCAACCATGCCTAAGGAAGATCTTAAAATTCCATTGACTTTGCCGTTATAGCTGTAAGAAAGTTAATATTTTTAGTCCCAAGAGATTTATGCAAATTATTTTTAAAGTCCTGCTTATGTGAGGTCATATCCCTTGAGTGTCATCAGATATCCTGATTTGTATTAGTTGGAATTCTCAGAGCTAAATTAATCAAAATGGTTAAAAGATACCAGAGAGATTTTGTGTTCAGGAGATATATTTCTTAGAGGCAGGAAGGTGAATTTGATAACCATCTTTATTTTTTTTAATTACAAATATAGCATTTTTTGTTTTTAAAAAATATATAGAATTTTATAAAGTAAAAACCTGAGGTCCATACATCAATCATTAGTTAGTTTTTTTTCTTTTTAAATAAAATGATATTAATCTATACTAATTGTTTTATAATTTGCTTAATTCACTTAAGAAAAGATCATTGACATTTTCCAGATCTATGCATAGAGGTCATACTTAATATATATTATGCACTTCTCTATAGAAGGATATTTAAATTATTTCTAATTTGGGACCATTACCAATGATAATAAATTTTTTTTGTTCTTATATATCTTAATGCTTTCATGCTGCTGTTTCTGAAGGTTTGGCTCATTTAACATTTTTATAGATGTTGTTAAAATAAAGAACTTTTCAAAGCCTTCTAGTTATAAGATCTTGCTCTTCTTCTGTACATATTAAAAAATCCTGGAATGGAGACCAAGTGAAGCTAAGCTAGATTTGGTCTTCAAAACATAGGATTGTTCATGTTTTTGCTCATTTGGTTTGACTGACCATCAACAAATAGCCAACTCAGGCAATACACATCTGTGGGAATGAAAGCCACTGAGTCACTTATGCAAGTTTAATTTGGCTTTATGAATATTTTTAAACATCATTCAAAAGGAACTTATAAATAATCTTCCTTGAATATACTTTTCTCTTAAGGAAAATAAAGCACACCTCTCTGGGTATGTTATTGCCTACTGCCATTCCTGGCTTATATCCATGCAGTTATGCAATTTTATACTCTGTAGGATACTTTGTGAGTTGATAAATTTGCATTGACATATGAATACACTTATCACAGGTAGTGGACACTCTGCCCCAAGGCAGCTGAGCACAAATAAATCATGGAGAAATTAGTGTAAGGTTTGGGGTGAAACATTATCACTGAGAATAAAACCTCTTCTATTGTACTTCTCACTAGTTACTGGACTGATTGGGTTGCCCAGATCTCTTCAGGAGCACAAAAATTGCTTTTAAGCTTTGTCTTCCTATGTTTTGAAGACCAAATCTAGCTTAGCTTCACTTGGTCTCCATTCAGGATTTTTTAAATATACACAGAAGAAGAGCAAGATCTTATAATTAGAAAGTTTTGTGAAGTTCTTTAACAACATCTATAACTATTTACTCTATTGCCTCAACTATTGGTTTAATATAAGGAGAGTTGAGGAATCTAAGGGACAAGAGAATTTATTTAATATCAACAGAAGCTACACTTTTCTCATTGGGGTCCTGAGAACTAGAAAGTGTCAAATTCTAATGGATCAGAGTTCTTGAGCAGAACGAAGTGCTAGTGACCTTTAATGCCCTTATTTGGGGAAATTTTTCCATCTCAGTGATGACTTTGCCCTTCTAAACTCCCAAGAATTTTAGATAGACACTCTTGAGGCCTAGGGAAACTCAGAGAAATGCTTGGATAATTCAATATCTATTTTTAATGTCCTTTAGTTGTTCATTTTAGACCTTTTCAAAGAGCTCATTTTCAGCACATGCACGAAGACTGAGTTTCTGTGGAGAACAGTTCTAAGCAAATTATTTCAGTGCTCATTTTGACCACTCCCTGTCATGACCCAGGATTAAGCACCGGTCAGGTCCCAGCTGGGCCAATCAAGGCCCCAATTTCATTTCGAACATAGAACACACATCAAATGGTCTAGAAGGGCTCTTTGTTCATATGATATTTTTTATCTGACCCCATTTTCAACTTTCCTAGGGAATTGGATCACTTTGTTAACAGTACTCACTTTATTCCCCCCACACCCCCAAGCTGAAGGAGCCAAATCTCTTGTCAAGACTAGTGCAGCAGTTTTCTAACAGCTCTCTGCCTTGATCCAGTCTCCATAGTTACTGGATGTTCTTTACGTAAAACTGATTGATTATAGTACTTCCTTGGTTCTTTCCATGGTCTCTTTTTGCCCAAGGGATAAAGTTTAAACTCTGGTTGTGACAGACAAGGCCTAACAGGATCTTAGCTCTCTCCCAGCTTTTTCTTTCAAATTTTCCCCTTTGCTTCATAAGCGTTAGTTATAAAAGATTGCTCTGCATTTCCCCAAACACTCTACGCTTATAACCTCTTCCACACAGCCTTTCCTAAATACTTTTCATCCGGACCACTTTTCTTCACCCTAACACCCCATTGGAGAATTGATCACTCAGTTTTTTGTGCCCACCTGGATCTATGAGTATTTTAATTCTTGTAATATCTCATTAAATATGTTTGTTTTACATATCTGGGCTTTAAACTACATTGACAGAGATGAGGTTCTTCATTTTTTGTTGTTGCTGTGCCTAGTATAAAGTAGATAATGACTAATCAGCCCAAAAACTGATGAATAAATATCTCCATTGCAGCCAAAGAAAAATCAGACCTACTTATCAGAATCATAAATAAGATTTTGTATATGTGTGCTTGCCTTTTTCCTTTGTCTTATTCCAAAAAAGGATTTAAGACAATTTAAAAAAATAGCACACGTTTTGACAGAATGACACATCAATAATGTTAGACATTAGGATAAAATAAAGAGGAATTGGGGAATTATGTTTAGAACCTTAAGTTCATTTTGATTTTGGCCACAAGCAAATATGCCCTTAGTTACACTATTAGCAAGAGCAAGAGGTAGACAAGAAAATTTTCAAAGAATAATCTGGGACTTACTAAAGGTGTTGTGGGTTTAAAACAGAAATGGATATATAAATTAGAGAGAGTATTTTCAAGGGAAATGTCTATCAGTGAAATCAATATACTATACCCATAAATGTATATATTCATAACATTAAATTTACCTGTTTCATAGTTCATATACCTTAGAACAATGGCATTCCATTGTTATTGCCTAAGGCTGGAGAATATACATGTATTATCATTGACTATTTCACTATATATATTTTTTACTATGTAAGGGATTCTCAGGTATCTTTAGCTTAAATATTTGAAACTCCATCCTTGTCATCAAGTGTAGCATAAAAGACAAACCAAACATGTATTAATTCAGGGAAAAACTCTTTGAATAAGGGAAAAAAGCCAAAAAAGGCTTTATTTGATTTATTTGAAACACAGTTTTACTAGTTATCCATGCTATTTCATTGTTGTGTTTGCAACATATTTAGAACCTTGAAATTTGGGAAGATCAGAGAAGCCAAGAGATAAAGAAACTGTGTAGAATATGAAGGGACATCTAGAAATACAAGCCAAGATGTTATTATAAAACATGGAGATTGCTGTATTTTAAACTAAAACAATTGGTTTTAAAGACAACTCCAAATGATAGAACTTGACCTATCATCAAATCAAAATAATTGTATTTTTTATAACTGGAAAAAGAGTGTCTGGTTTTAACTTAGGTTTCTTTAGAAAGAAAACCTAAAATATTTAAATTCTAGTAAACTTTAACCATATTCTGGCCAACTTGGAGTAAGTTCAAGAACTTTGAGAGTAGTTAAAATTTATCATGATCAGTGATTATCTGATTTGCATATATCCTTATTACAATACTATTCATGTGATTGACTCCCACGTAGAAGAAATATACATATATCATGTGGGTATGATAGCTGCTTTCAGAAGAGATGATCAACTACATTTATTCAGTTTTTGAAGTTTGGAATTGAAGGGAGGCACAAATTGACACTTTTATAAAAAGCTCTGATTAAATTTAAGGTAAATACCTCCTACTTCAAGAATCCATGTTCCCTTGGATATATAACTAAATGTGTTTTTAAATTTTTATTTATTTTTGTTGAGAGTTAAGGTTGATGTTTGAACACATGTTCCCATTTCAGCTTAAAAAGTGGACATTTTTTATGAGATCTGTTCATCAGGTGATCATCAGAGTTTCCATCTTTCCAGGAAAATTTATTTTTCCTTTTCACATTTTGAGTTGTAGAACTTGTATGTTCACTCAACTGTGGGGGAAGAATGGGAAACATATGGCCAATTTATTTCTGCATTGTGAGCAAAATAAGGTTTTAAATTAGGGTACTTCAAGGAAACTCCACCAACAAAGTGCTTCAGGAGATTAGAAAGCTGAGATTCCCTCCAACGTATTCTAACAAGCTGTCTGTTGCCAGGTGTAGATAATAACACACCTTTTTCCTCACAATATTTTTCTGTACTTGTCATCTCTTTTTGTAGTAGATGAAAAGGAGAGACAAGTCTGCTGGAGGCAAGGGCCTGGAGATAGCAAGGAAGAAGTCATGCTGAAGTTTCATGTAGTAGAGATGCTGTAGGACTCTCCTGAGAGCCAGTGTTCGGAGCCCAGGCAAGCAAGTTTGGCATGCAGTTGTAGAGAACATTCTTTCTTCTACCTATGTATGATTCCCATTGATTCCTGGAGGTTAAGATGCTTTGGGGTTAATCCAGAAGCAACCCACTAGTCATGGTCATTGGCTTCCTCCTGTTTGGTGGCAGCAGTGGTGAGGCTTCCCTGAAAGTCTCTGAAGGCAGCACAGGTGAACCTGGGAGAGCTGGGGCTGGCACAGCAGGCTGACAAAGGCTCACAAGGAGCCTCAGAAACAGCATCCTTGTTACTTCTAGAATTGACTGTGAGATGCTTGGGTAGGAGGTTCAGTGGGGGGTGGGAGAATAAGGCCCTTTAATTAAATGGGTAAATACATTTGGCTCAATCATTTCTTTGGCTACAAAACTCCAAAGGTGTTTTTTCCTTCCCATTTAAAAAATGATTAAATACTTAGTACATGTAAAAGTGTGAGTGTGTATATGTATATAGAGCTCATTCTTTTTTTACCTGAAGATTTCGAGGATTGTAAATTTACCTAATCAGTAAAATTTATTTGTAACCTCAAATCCCTGTTTATGGCACTTTCTGTCATTTGCAAACATGTGCAGGGCAGTGAAAAATCAGACACCTGACAAGCATGTTCCCGGCTGGACCCAACGAGGTGCTGCTCCTTCTTCTTGTTTCAGCTCTCCTAAAGTTAACCAGGGTCCTTTCTGTGGTCCATTTAGTGCCACATCTCTCACATTCTTGTGCTTTTTGTTGGCGATTTCATGTGAAAAATGGCCCCAAGTGTGGTGCTGAAGTGCTGTCTAGTGTTCCTAATTGCAAGAAGGCTGTAATGTGCCTTATGGACAAAATACGTGTTCCATAAGATCTGTTCATGCATGAATTATGGTGCTGTTGGCCATGAGTTCAATGTTAATGAATCCACAATATATATTAAATAAGGTGTCTTTAAACATACACATATAAAGCGAGGTTATACACTGATGGGTTGGTAAAAATGTTGTGATTGTAGGCTTGCAGGAATTTAATTCTGCATATCCCCTGGGAGCAATGGTTCAGTATTTGCTAATTCAGCATTTGCAGTGACTTTATAGAACATAACTACAATGAATAATGAGAATCATGTAGATATAAAGGTATAAAGAATAATACCAGTGTACCCACATTCATTCTAGGAAATAAGACATCAACATCATCTATGAAATGCCTTACATGCTGCTTCTAGATAACATTTCCCTGAGTCCTTTCTCTCCCTCAAGATAATCACTATCTTGAATTTTATGTGTAGCATAAGGCAGTTTATTCAATTTCACTTTTCTACGCAGAGTATTAATTTTCCCAGGATATTTTATCACATGACTCATCCTTTCTTCACTGATCTGTACTGCCATCCCTATCATGTGTTGGTTTCCACATTCAGGTGGATCTGTTCCTGGGCACTCTGTTTTGTTTCACTAGACCATGTGTCTGCTTCAGAGCCAGTTCTATGTTAAAGTAGTTATTGTAGCTGTATCAGTTTGGTAGGATTAGGTTATGCTAGATAACGTTGAAAATTAAATGATTAGTACAACAAAAAATATATTTTTTTCTCGTGAAAAATTTGTTGCAGGTTTGAAAAACTAACCAGAGCCTTTCTCCTGCAGGGAATGGTTCAAAGTTGCATCTTGATATCAACTCATGATTCCATGATCAATAGGGAAGAAAATAATTCACTTATACTTACTGTGATTCATATGGAATAATTTTTACCATCTTATTTTATATTTTTCTCACTTTTTCTGTTCCCCCCCCCCCCCCTGTGGTTTCCTTTCCTAAGTTCTTTTAGATTGAATATTTTTCTTTCTGCCTTTCTATAAGTTTGGATGTTATATACTCTATAGTATCTTAGGAGTTAGTCTAGAAATTAAAAGAGGCATACTGAATACAATCTAAAGTTAAGTTATATCTTTGCCCTGTTTCCAAATAGTACAAGCAGCTTAGAAAACTTTATCTCTAATCATTCTTCTGATTTATGTACTATTTTTTTGTATTCCAGTTTTTTTTATTGAAAAAAATTAGTTATTTATTCAATTATTAGTAGTATTTTATTCAATCCTTTTTTGTTAATATCTAGTGACATGTTTATATAACTTTCTCTGCTGTCATTACTTCTTGCATTCCACAACATGCTGAGATCCTAGTGTTTCTTACTGAAGGACATCTTTTATTTCTATTTATTTTTTAAAATATTTATTGGGTTTATTGGGGTGACACTGGTTAATAAAATTATATAGGTTTCAAAGGGAGAGGGTTGGGTGAAAAAGATGAAGTGATTGAGCAAAAAAACAAACAAACAAAACTTATAGGCAAAGACAACAGTATGAAGGAGACCTTTCAGAAATATCTCTATTAAGAATACATTTCTGCTAAACAACCTTAGTCTTTATTGGAAAAATATTTTCATTTTACTCTCATTTTTCAAAGAAAGTTTCACTGGAGACAGAATTTTCTCTGAATTCTTTAAAGATATTGCCAATTTTATTTTGCTATTGCTTCCCTTTTTAAGAAGTCAGCTACTTATCTTATTCATTCACTTGTAATTTTTGTTTTTTGTCTGAATGCTTTTAGAATTTTATCTTTAGTCCTACAATTTTAAAACAATTATTCTAAGATTGCATTTCTTTTAATATATCCTGGTTGCTGTTCACAATACTACTTCAAACTGAGGATTCCTGTTATTCATTAACTTTGGTGAATTCTCAGGACATTCTCATTTAGCACTGTACTTTTCCCATTTTTTTAAAAAAAATATTTTTCATAATGAAGTAGGCATTATGTCGATCATTCTCACTTTATTCTATAGAAGTTCTTTTTAATTTTCTCTCTCCCTTTTTTGTTTTCTTTCCCCTCTCTATACTATATAATGGTTAGGTTATTTTATTTTTATATTTTAGTTTTTTAAATCTTTCTTTGGCTATGTCAATTAGCTTCTTTACTAAACTTTAAATATTTTAAAGTTTAGTTTTTTTTCCTGTAAGTTCCATTCAGTTCTTTTTCAAATATTATGATTATTTCTGATTTTTGTTCCTTATTTAAACTTTCAATTATTTTTTACTTCTTAAAATATATTAATTATAACAATAATTCTAATATCTTGAATATTTTTGATATGATTCTTCTGTTTTACTTTTTCTTAAGACTCATTCATGGCTTATGCATTTTATATATTTTGCTTTTTATGATTATTAGCTTATATTGGTTATCTATATTAATAGATCGTTAAGTTGAAGATCCATGTCTTTAAAGAGTTTTTATGTTTGCTTTTTCTGAAAGCAGATACTGAGATGGAATTTGGGGTACAAGACTTTTATTAAAGATTAAGCATCCTTGGCAGAGTGAGAAGTCAAACATTGATGTAGGCCTGACAAAGCTTTGGTCAATCCAGTGTAAAGCTTTGGAGAAAATATAGCCCATCAGAAGATCTGGCAATGGACTGGAAAGGCTAGGCTTTTATACTTTACCTCACTCAGTCACCAGAGGTGGGCTGTTCTGGGAAGGCCTTACCTCAGTGGGGTAGGTGTCTGTAACTGAGGCATACACTTAAGGTTGACTGCTGGCAGAAATATCGGCAGTTGGACAGGAAGTCCTACCTTCAAGCGGATCTGGGCAGTATTTCTGTGTCTCTTATAGTGGGAAAACAAGTATAGAAGTTAGTGAGATCGCCCATACGCATTGTATTTAAGTGAGAAGAAAGTTAAAGATCGATCCCTTGGCATTAATGGGTTGACAGAGAAAGAAGTATAAGTTAAGATACTTGAGAAGGAAAGACCAGGAAAAAAGGGTCTTTATCTTGATTTTTTACAATGAGAGTAAAAAGTTTGAGAATGATTAGACATACATTATCAAATGGAAATTGCACTCCACTTAGCATATAATTAATTTAATCATGAATGCAGATATGCAAATCCTAAGTTCTGAATATCCTGGCTTTATATCAACCACTAATTTAACTTCTTTTTTTTAAAAAAAAATGTAACTTCTTTAAGAATCAGTGAAATGCTTAACTGAATGGACATAAAGAAAATGTATCTATTCTGATATTTATTTCTGTTTTTGTTGCCCTGAATTCTTTCTCCACATATTATTCTATTTTTTTCTAGGCTGTTCTATAAAAATCATTATTTCCTTGAATCATGGTTTTTAATATTAATTTAGAAATTTCTTAATTTTATAGTTGGACATTTCTCAAAGTTCACTTTATTAATTATAAAGTCTTCATTTCCAAAGTTTGCTTCCTTTCAAAAATGCATTCTTTAAAATGCCTACCACCAGTTTATTATTGCCCTCAAGTGGCTTCTCTAAATTTATGATTTTTTTTAATACTTTCTGTGTCTGGTGTCCAGTGCTCTGTGTCTAGTGTCTTTATCTATTGACCTGCAGTATTCTGTTGCAACTTTTTTTATTGGAAAATTAACTTATTGAATAATCTGTGCAGAAAAGGAATTTCCCTATCCAAAAACATAGAATTTCTGATACTTAATTTAATATTATCATTACCTTCAATGGCCACAGACACATGAAGTTTTATCATTCCATTTCAAAGCCTCTATTGTGTAGGCTATAGATCGATGGTGCCGATGTTTTGACAGTTCTTTTATAGGTAATGGTGTTCTAGAAAGAAGCCCCTGAAATTCAAAATAACTGCCAGGCCTTTTGAGAAAAGTGGCCCCTCATCGTTCTTTCTATCACTGCTGTTTGTATCAAGTGAGATCATCCCAGCTAGCCTGGTCACAGATCTTTGACCAGGGATTGGTACTAAATACAAACATTTATGGACTGGATGTAAATAAAAACAATAACCTGTCCACCTTTGTGGATGGTGAAAGATTGCCTGTGATGATTAATTTTATGGTAATAAAATTGACTGGATTACAGGGTACCCTGATATTTGGCTAAACATTATTTCTGGGTGTGGTATTGGGGTTTCTGGATGAGATTAGCATTTGAATTGATAGACTGAGTAAAGCAGATTGTTCTTCCTAATGTGGACAGACATCATCTAGTCCTTTGAAGGCCTGTCTAGAACAAAAAGGCAGAGAAAGGTGAATTTGCTCTCTGCCTGATTGCTTGAGCTGACCATCAGTATTCTGTCCCTGGATTGGGGCTTACACTATTGGCCCTCACATTTTTAGAATTACATCAGTGGTTTTCTTGCAGCTCCAGGTCTCAGACAGCAGATCATTGTCTCAGTCTCCATAATCGTGCCAGGCAATTTCTAATAATAAATTCCTTTATATTTGTATTTATATGTTTTATATATTTCATACATTTATGTATGTAAATAATATAGATACAGATGTAAGAAGATTAATTATATTATTATAATACTAGTGGCCTGGTGCACAAAATTTGTGCATGAGGGGGCTGGGGGGGTTCCCTCAGCCCAGCCTGCATCCTCTCCAATCAGGGACCTCTTGCGGGATGTCCGACTGCCGTCTCGCAATCTGGGACACTGGCTCCTAACTGCTCACCTGCCTGCCTGCCTGACTGCCCCTAACTGCCTCTGCCTGCCTGCCTGGTCACCCCTAACTGCCCTCTCCTGCTGGCCTGATCTCACCCAGTCTCTGTCTCTCTTTGTTTTTCTCAGCAGTCCTCTAGGCCTCCCTGCCTCCTTCTTCCTCTTTCCTGGCTGGGAAGGGGCAGGGCCAGTGGGGGCCGCTCAACCCTCTGCCTGCCCTCCCTTCCATCCAGGCCTCTTCAGGCCCAGTCTGTTTTGTTTCCTCATTCTGAGAGAGGCTCTGAGAGTGAGCTGGGAGGGAGGGAAAGAAAGGGAGAAAAGGCTGTGAGCTGGTGGGTGCTGTGTGTGCAGTTGTGAGTGAGTGTGAGTGCTGGCCCTGCCTCCCCTGTTCCATCTCCGCTGCCACAAGTCCCCACCCACCAGAGCCTGCTGTGCGTGCAGCCTGGGCGGGTGTTTGAGCCTCCAGTCATTGTGGATGTGATGGACCCAGGGTTTTTATATATTAGGATATTCTATTGGTTCTGTTTCACTGAAGAAACCTGACTAGCACACTGACCTAATCAGATCTCCTGTCTTGGGCAATAGATAAGCTGGATGTATAAGAACATGTGGGTCACCAGCGCTGATTATTGTCAAGCAGTATCCCCAGTGTGTCAAGGTTGCCTACCCTAGTTACAGACCACTAATCAATAGTTGGGAGAATAAAAGGGTCTCAAGATCTAGAGATAAACTACTATTGAATGGATTTCAATGCCAATTCTATTATTGACCTGCTGTGCATTTGAGGAGTAAAATTGGCATGAAGAAAAAAATTACTAAATCACTAACAGTAGGACAAATGCTAACTATAGCCTCAAAGCTACTGAAGTCTATTTTTTTTAATTTATAGAAGATTATTCTTTTGTAATGACTACAATTTGTGAAAAATAGCATAATTCTTTTATAAAGATGTGTAGATAGAGAATAGTGGTCTCCTTTCTCAATATTTTATTGTTGATCTGTAAGTACTGGTTGATAGGCCTCCCTGATAGATAGAGATCTGATCCTTTCAAGCACACTTCTATCTCATTCTTCTCATCCTTTTCTCTATGTTCACTTCCTTTTCTAATTTTTTCCCTCTTGCCCTCTTACTTTCTTCTACTTAGAAACTCTTCTTTTGCCTTTGCTTTTCGTCTACTGGTGACATGCTTAGATATTATGGTGATACTCCAGTCTAAGATGGAGCATGACTCAAGCACTAAAAGGCATGTTGAGTTTCCTACCAAAATCACCAAAAAGCGAGGCTTTATTTATTTTATTTTTTTCATTTAATTTCTTCCTTTATTAATATTTCCATTCTCTTCATTTTTCAGTCTTTAAGTATAATTTACTTTTTAAAAATTGAGATATAATTGACATAACAATGTATAAGTTTTAGGCATACAACATAATGATTTGATATATGTATATATTGTGAAATGATTAACACAATAAATTTAGTTAATATCCATAATCAAACTAGTTATAATTTTTTCTTTTTTGTTTTATTTTAATTCTTTATTGTTGAAAGGATAACATATGTCTCCTTTTTCCCCCATTGACCTCTCCCAGCAATTTTTTCTTGTGATAAGAACTTTTAAGACCAACTCTCTTAGCAACTTTCAAATATAAAACACAGTATTGTAAACTATAGTCACCAGGCTGTACATTACATCCCCAGGACTTTTTCCTTGTTTGTTTGTTTTTTAAAGTTTAAAATATTAGATATATTAGTATATATATATCTCCTATTTTTCCCCCATTGACCTTCCCCCAATCTCCCCTACCCCCTGTTGCATGCCCTCATCCCACGCCCCCAGTGTCTTGTGTCCATTGGTGTGCTTATATGCATGCGTACAAGTCCTTTGGTTGATCTATTTCCCTCCCTCCCCAACACTCCCCAGCCTTCCTGCTGTAATTTGAATGTCTGTTCGGTGCTTTACTGCTTCTGTATCTATCTTTTTATTCATCAGGTTAATGTTCTTTATTTTCCATAAATGAGTGAGATCATATGGTATTTTTCTTTCATTGCCTGGCTTATTTCACTTAACATTATGCTCTCCAGGTCCATCTATGCTGCTGCAAATGGTAAGAATTCCTTCTTTTTTATAGAAAGAATTACCATTTGCAGATATACCATAGTTTTCTAACCCACTCATCTGCTGATGGGAATTTAGGCTGCTTCCAAATCTTAGCTATGGTGAATTGTGCTGCTATGAACATAGGGGTGCATATATCCTTTCTGATTGGTGTTTCTAGTTTCTTGGGACATATTCCTAGAAGTGGGATTACTGGGCCAAATGGGAGCTCCATTTTTAGTTTTCTGAGGAAACTCCATACTTTTCTCCACAGTGGCTGCACCAGTCTGCATTCCCACCAGCAGTGCAAAGGGTTCCTTTTTCTCCGCATCCTCACCAGCATTTGTCCTTTATTGATTTGTTGATGGTTGCCATTCTGACAGGTGTGAGATGGTACTGCATTGTTGTTTTGATTTGCATCTCTCGGATAATTAGTGACTTTGAGCATGTTTTCATATGTCTCTTGGCCTTCCTTCTGTCTTCTTTTGGAAAGATTCTATTTAGGTCTGTTGCCCATTTTTTTGTTGGATCATTTATCTTCCTTTTATTAAGTTGTATAAGTTCCCTGTAGATGTTGGAGATTAAAACTTTATCAGGGATAACATTTGCAAATATGTTCTCCCATAGAGTGGGCTATCTTGTTGTTTTGTTGGTTTCCTTTGCTGTGAAAAAGCTTTTTATTTTGATGTAGTCCCATTTGTTTATTTTCTCTTTAGCTTCCATTGCCCTAGGAGCTGTATCAGTGAAGAAATTGCTTCAGCATATGTCTGAGGTTTCTCTGCCTATGGATTCCTCTAGTATTTTTATGGTTTCCCATCTTATGGTTAAGTCCTGTATCCATTTTGAGTTTATTTTTGTGTATGGTGTAAGTTGGTGGTCTAGTTTCATTTTTTTGCATGTATCTGTCCAATTTTCCCAACACCATTTATTGAAAAGACTGTCTTGATTCCATTGTATGTTCATGCCTCCTTTGTCAAATATTAATTGATATAGTGGTTTGGTTCAAAATCTGTATTCTGTATTCTATTCCATTGGTCTATATGTCTGTTCTTGTGCCGGTACCAGGCTGTTTTGAGAACAGAGGCTTTGTAGTACAGCTTGAAATCTGGTATTGAGATCCCACCTACTTTGTTCTTCTTTCTCAGGATTTCTGTGGCTATTCAGGGTCTTTTTTTATTCCAATGAATTTTTGGAGAGATCTTTCTAGGTCTGTGAAATATGCCGTTGGTATTTTAATGGGGAGTGCTTTGAATCTATAGATTGCTTAGGGTAGTAGGGACATTTTAATGATGTTGATTCTACCAATCCATGAACATGGTACATTCTTCCATCTGTTTACGTCTTCCTCTATCTCTTTTTTCACTGTCCTGTAGTTTTCCGCGTATAAGTCTTTAACCTCTTTAGTTAAGTTTATTCCTAGATATCTTAATTTTGTTGGTGCGATGGTAAATCAGATTGCTCTTTTAGTCTCTCTTTCTGTAAGTTCACTATTGGTGTATAGAAATGCCATAGATTTCTTGGCATTAATTTTGTATCCTGCTACATTGCCAAATTCATTTATTAAGTCTATTAGTTTTTTGATGGAGTCTTTCAGGTTTTTTATGTACAATATCATGTCATCTGCATATGAGGACAGCTTTACTTTTTCTTTTCCAATATGGATGCCTTTTATTTCTTCTTCTTGTCTAATTGCAATGGCTAAACCTTCCAGTACTATGTCGAACAGGAATGGTGAGAGTGGGCATCCCTGTCTTGTTTCTGTTCTTAGGGGAAATGGTTTTAGTTTTAGCCCATTGAATATGATGTTGGCTGTGGGTTTATCATATATGGCTTTTATTACACTGAGGTATGATCCTTCTGTTCCCACCTTGCTGAGAGTTTTTATGAAGAAAGGGTGTTGGATTTTGTCAAATGCTTTTTCTGCATCAATTGATATGACTATGTGATTTTTATCTCTCAATTTGTTTATGTGATGTATCACATTTATTGATTTGCAGATATTGTACCATCATTGCATTCCTGGGATAAATCCTACTTGGTCATGGTGTATGATCTTTCTGATGTACTACTGGATCCAATTTGCTAGGATTTTGGCATCTATGTTCAGGAGGGATATTGACCTGTAATTCTCTTTCATTGTGGTGTCTTTATATGGTTTTGGTATTAGGGTGATGCTGGCTTCATACAATGTGCTTGGAAATGTTCCTTCCTCTTGAGTGTTTTGGAATAGTTTGAGGAGGACAGGTTTTAGTTCTCCCTTGAATGTTTGGTAAAACTCCATTGTGAAGCCATCTGGCCCCGGGCTTTTGTTTGCTGGAAGCTTTTTAATGACTGCTTCAATTTCTTCCATAGTTATTGGCCTATTGAGATGTTTAGATTCTTCCTGATTGAGTTTTGGAAGGTTATATTTTTCTAGGAATATGTCCATTTCCTCCAGGTTGTCCAGTTTGTTGGAATAGAGTTGTTCATAATATTTTTTAACAATCCTTTGTATTTCGGTGGGGTCTGTTTTTATTTCTCCTCTTTCATTTCTGATTTTGTCTATTTGGGTCCTCTCTCTTTGCTTCTTGATGAGCCTGGCTAGAGGTTCATCAATCTTGTTTATCCTTTCAAAGAACCAGCTCTTGGTTTTGTGGATCTTTTGTGTTGTGTGGTTTTTTTTTTGGTCTCAAAGTTGTTTATCTCCACTCTGATCTGTATTATTCCCTTCCTTCTGCTTACACTGGCCTTCTCTTGTTGCTCTCTTCTAACTCTTTGAGTTGTAGGATTAGGTAATTTATTACCATTGTTTCTTGTTTTCTGCAGTAGGCTTGTAGAGCTATGAACTTCCCTCTCAAGACTGCTTTTGCTGTGTCCCATAGATTTTGGATTGCTGTGTCTTCATTGTTGTTTGTTGCCATGATGTTTTTTATTTCTTCCTTGATCTCTCTGGTAACCCAGTCACTGTTTAATAACATGCTGTTTAGTCTCCATGTGTTTGCTTTTTTTGGATTGTTTTTACTGTAGTTGATTTCCAGTTTTATGCCACTGTGATCTGAGAAGAGATGCTTGATATGCTTTCTGTCTTCTTGAATTTGAAGAGACTTTGCCTATGACCCAACATATGGTCTATCTTTGAAAATGACCCATGTGCACTTGAGAAGAATGTATATTCTGTGGTTTGGGGGTGAAATGTTCTGAAGATGGCAATTAATTCCATTTGGTCTAGTGAGTGATTTAGGATTGATGTTTCTTTGCTGATTTTTTTGTTTAGAGGATCTGTCCAATGGTGATAGTGGGATATTAAAGTCTCCTACTATGATTGTATTGCTGTCAATCTCTCCCTTGATATCCTCTAGGAGTTTTTTATGTATTTGGGTGCTCCTGTATTGGGTGCGTATATGTTTACCAGAGTTATTTATTCTTGTTGGATTGCTCCCTTTAGTATTATGAAGTGGCCTTCCTTATCTCTTGTTATGTCCTTCACTTTGGGATCTAATTTGTCAGATATAAGTATTGCTATACCACCGTTTTTTTTCATTTCCATTCGCCTGAAAAACCTTTTTCCATCCCTTCACGCTCAGTCTGTGTGCGTCTATTTTTCTGAGGTGGGTTTCTTGTAGACAGCAGATATATGGGTAGTGTTTTCTTATCCAATCCCTTACCCTATGTCTTTTGATGGGGGCATTCAATCAATTTACATTTAAAGTTATTATTGATAGGTTCTTATTTTTTGCCATTTTTATTCTTTACCCCTGTGTTACTTCTTTGCTTTCTATTTATTTATTTATTTTTACAGCGGAACCTTTAGCATTTCTTGCATTGCTGGTTTGGTGGTAATAAATTCCCTTAGCCCTTTTTGCCTGTGAAGCTCCTGATTTCAACTTCAATTTTGACTGATAGCCTTGCTGGGCACAGTATTCTTGGATTCAGACCCTTCTTTTGTATGAATTTGTATACTTCATTCCATTCCCTTCTGGCCTGATGAGTTTCTTTCAAGAAATCAGTTGTTAGTCTGATGGGGGTTCCTTTGTAGGTAACTTCCTGTCTCTCTCTGGCCACTTTTAAGGTTCTTATTTTGTCATTGGTGTTTGTCAGTTTTATTATAATTTGCCTTGGCTTCTGTCTTTTGGGGTTCATTTTGCTTGAGACTCTGTGAGCTTCTTGGATTTGTGTGGGTTTTTTCTTCCCTATGTCGGGGAAGTTTTCTGTCCATTTCTTCAAACAGGTTTTCTATTCCTTGCTAAGTTTCCTCTCCTTCTGGAACCCCTATTATGCAGATGTTGTTTTGTTTTGTGTTGTCCCAAAGTTCCCTTAGGCTCTCCTCCTGCTTTTTAATTTTTTTTTTCTAGAAGGTGCTCTACTTAGGTATTTTTTCCTACCTTGTCTTCTAGCTCACTGATGTAGTCCTCTCCTTCATCTCATCTCCTCTTGATACTTTCTATTGAGTTCTTTATAGCAGCGATGTCATTTTTCATTTCTTCTTGGTTCTTCATTTCCTCTTGGTTCTTACACATATTGTCAAATTTGTCTTCCATTCTTTTCAGCCACTTTATGACCATTTCTCTGAATTCTTTCTCTTTCAGGTTGCTTGCCTCCATTTTGTTTACTTCTTTTTCTGGTGATGCCTGCTTTTCTTCCATATGTGGGCTGTTTCTTTGTCTCCCCATGGTCTCTCTTCTCTGGGTGTCGGGTTATGTAGTTCTCTCTCTCCTGCATTGATTTAAAGGCACAGAACACAACAAAACCAGGTACAATACACAAGGCACTGAACAGAAATGTATTCACAATATTAATAACCCCAAATAAAGGTGACAACAAGAGAAAGGCAAATTGGGGGATAGGAGAGAAAGAAGAAGAGAAAAAAGAAAGAAAGAAAGGAGTGAAAAAGTGAAATTGGAAAAAGGAAAAAAAAAGTAAGGAGAAAAGAAAGAGAATACAAAAGAAGAGGGGAACAAACTAAATATATGGGGAGAAAACTCCAATAGAACAGTCACTAATCCCAACAAATGCCAGCAACAAGTACCTAGAGATGAATACAAACTACAAACAACAACTAATATCAAGCAAGGCGAGGGAAAACAGAAGTAAAAAAATTAACAAAAATAAAACAAACAAACAAAAAGCAAAAGCAAAACAATCTCACAAACAAGCATAAAAAATCGATATAATCAACAATCAAGCAAACAACAGCAAAAGGACAGAGAGAAAAACATTTTTTTTGGATAGTGAAGACAGAGAAGAAAGAGGTGTCTATGGACTTGGAGCAGGGGATTGGAAATTAGATATATAAGTAGGGTGAAATTTTAAGAGGGGGTAAAAAAGAAATAATAGGGAAAATCTAAAGCAGGAAAAGTGTAAGAGAAACAAGATCACAAAAGGGGAAGAGAGTGATGGCATAAAGGTAAAGCTGAGATAGACTAAAATGATGTTAAAGGGAAGATGAAAATAGAATGTAAAACACTAATCCCAAAGTAAAATAAAGAGAAAATAAAATGATACTTTTTTTAAAAAAAAGGTAAAATAGTAGTAGTAATAATACTGATTGAAAATAAAAATGTAATAATTGAAAAGATAAAATCAAGTGAGGAAAAAAGAAAAAAATAGTTTCTTAAGTAAAAGATGAAAAATAAAAATAAAAATGTGCAGTAGTGAAGGTCATTCACTTCCTCTGCTGTTTTGTTTGGCATGCCTGTTTCCTAGTCAGGACAGCATTGCAGTTCCCTGCATTCCACTGCTCCTCAGTGTTGTAAGCCAGTCCTGATTTTTAAGCAGGCAGTGTGTCTTAATTTCTTGTATTTCTTTATTTGTGTTTACAAAAGAGTCAATTTGTGATTCAACCCCTGGGTGGCAGTGTTTCTGGATTGACCTCTGTGTCTATAGGTCTACTCTAGCCAGTGCTTAGATCCTGCTTTCCCTGTGGCACTCAATACCAGTTTGTGGGAGTGGGTTGCCCCAGAGCTGGTTCTCTGATGGTTATTCCCTGCTCTGATCCCCAGCTTCCAAAAAAACAACTTTCCCCTGCAGTCTCTTAGAGTGTCCCAATTGGGTGATCCTATGTATTGGGCTTAGTAATCAGAAGCAAGGATTTAAAGAGGAAAAAGAAAAAACAAACAAACAAACAAACAAACAAAAAGAGCCAGTATAAGTGTGCAAACTCCGGGGCTGGGTGCAAGTCTGTGCAGTCTTTTTTTCCCCCTTGAGTCTAAGTAGCCGGCACACTTTTAAAATTTTTATGCTGTCTTTTGTGTCAGATCAAAATGGGTTGCTTTTTAGAGTTCCTTTCTATTAGCAGCTCTGAGGATCCCCTTCCACATTCACGGATCATGCCAGCCCCAACAGCCACAGATTCTAGGCGTAGACTTCCCCCGGTCCTCCAGCTCCCGCAGTGTGCGTGTTTCTCTCTCTCCTACCGGGACCAGAGACCTCATCTTATCCCAGGCGAAATCTGACCTTTCTGTGGTGGAGTGTAGAGCTCCTCTGAATCCACTTGTTTGAACCAATTGGGGACTGGTGTTCTGGGGTTCGCAGCTGTTCTGTGGGTGCCATAGTTGTAGATTTTCAGGCTTCCGATAACATCCACTTTCCCCTTCAAGATGACATGGTCTCCACATTTGAGCCAGTTGCTCCTGGAGGGAATCCAGCAGTAGTGGGGGCTGCCTGGTCAGGGGAGCCCCATCCAGCAGTCCCCCATCATCTCCTGGAGTACAGCTGACCCTCAACTCACCAACCAACACTCCCCGTGTGACTCTCAGCTGTTCTTTCTATCTGCTCCAGGACAAAGCTCTGGAAATGTCTGTCTATTCCACCACCATTTTTTCCTCTCAAAAGTGAGGCTTTAGCATCATCAAAAATTTTTTTAATTTATTTTTTTTATATTGATAGGAACAGCAAAAGACAAAAACATAAGTTAATTTTACCCTTAATGTTTTGGTATATTTTTTAAGTGCAGATTTGGAGATCACTTTGGGTGAAGAAAACATGCAAGACATGGTTAAACATCCATTACATTGGGCAGAAGAAAATACACGAGGACACTTGAATTGTTTTTCCACAGAATTTCACACACTTTTATCACATCACTTTCATTGTAGGGCACAGATCTTCCCTTGGCACCAAGAGAGGACTGAGATCTACTCCAGTCTGTCACGTCACTAGTTGTCACAGAAGGACATTTTCTGTTTAGGCATAACAGATCTATAGGGTTATATTTTTAGCTCATATCTTCTTACGTGTACATATGTACTTGCTACTACTATCAACACTGCATTAGCACCCTGAGAAGAGGCAAACAAAGTCAGGGTGAGAATAAGGGTGAGGCTTCCCTTTGTCAAATTTGAAAGTCTAAAAATGGTGTTTGGAAAAATGTATGTCTGTGGAGTCTGTAATTGTGATAGAAGAGATAGTAATAATAAGTCACATCAAAAAGGTCAGTCTGTGTTTTCAGAATGCCCTGGATAACCAGAGTCATAATTTTCCCCCAAAGGAAAACAGGTTAAGAAGACGATCTGCTACATTGCACATTATGATAGTCTCTGGAAGACATGTTTTGCTCCCATCCCTTGTAGCAACAAAGTCTGGGTTTCTGTCACTCTTGGGAGGCTGTGATGCTTTTTTGGAGTTGAATTTTGGAGAGTGGTTTACTACTTTGGAAGTTTCTTTGTTGCCTCACCAGGAAAAGTGATTTTTAAAAAAGTCCTGAGCTCTTTGGAGTGTTTGAGGATAGGGTGTGGTAGAGAAAAAGATTAGGCAGGCAGGGCCCTGAGGCAGCTTCAGCAAGGGCAGCTCAGCAGTGATTATTCTTAGGGGAGGGTTTGTTTTTATCACTTATGTTGGTGTTCAGCATCAGTTTTCATTTGAATAAAAGGACAGAGCAAACAAAAAGTTTTAAAAAATATTGACTTAGGGCATTTTTATGAGCATTTTGTGTTTTATTTTCCAATGGCAAAAAAGGATAGTATTTAGATCCTTATGCCCATGAAATTCACTGCCCTTCCCCTACTTTCTTCCCAGATGCCATGAATGTTATGGAGGAATAATTAGATCAAATCTATTAAATGACTTGAGCTTTGAGAGAAAGACCCTTTGAAAATACAAGTTGTCATTTTGCTTGTCTCCTATAGACACATTCAACCACTGATGTCTTCATCTTAATTCAGGGCCCATCAGTTTGTGATATCTAAACTTTAGAAAACAGTTGGGGATATCTAACAACTTCTAAAGAATAGCATATCTGTAGATCTCAGTGGGAGACAGAACAGCAGGATAATATGCTCAGAAAACCAAATATGTATTTTTTATATCCTTAGTCTCTGCCCCACTTCATTTTCTCTGGTCAACCTCTCCCTTCTAGCTATACTTCCTCCCCCCTCTCCACATGGTCCCAAGACCTCCAAATTCACTTTAAATGTATTAGGAGAGGTATCTTCATTAAAAGGAGTACCTTCATTAAAAGGGGTATGGTGATAGATCATTGTCATTATTGCAGTCTTTCTCCCTCATTTAGAAGTTGACATGAAAGGCTTGATGTACAGAACAGTGTCATCTTCTTTAACGATCTGTACCCTGGAATTGGAGCCCAAAGGCCCCAGGCTCTCTGGTTCATACTGTGCAAGGAAAAGGGCTGGTGCTCATGTTTTATTGGAACAAAGGATGTTAAGAGGGCCCTGTGAGTCATAACAAGCCTTGTGAAATTGTTTCAACTCCCTTCCCAAACCTTAGCTGTTGTGACAAATGTGTCAAAACTTTAGACAGGGATGTGGATGGAGCCTGGGTTGATGTAGAGCAGGATTGTGTCTCCAAGTCAAGGTACTGAAGCAGGAAATGTTTATAGAAAGATAAGGTTATTGACATTTACTCTAAGCATTACTACTTTAAGAGAAAAGTTGATTTCTAGTCTGGAAAGCCACTTTGTCACAAGCATACCAACTATTTTATATTTGTACTAGAGGCCCAGTGCACAAAATGTGTACACTGGTAGGGTTCCTAGCGGCTGCCGGCTGCCGGCTGCTGGCTGGGTACTCCCTCCCTTCTCCCAGCTGCCTGCTGCTGCTGCTGCCCTCAACACCAGCCAAGGCTTCCCTCCCTTCCCCTGGCCAGCCCTGCTTCCTGGTCAAACTCCAGGATGAACTCCCAGTCGAGGGGACAATTAGCATACTATGCTTTTATTATATAGGATTGATGCCATTACAATTAATTGACCTGAGACTGAAATATAAAGAACATCCAAGTACTCAGATAAATGTACTCATCTCAAAATGTGCAAGTAGCTCATTCCCAGATGTGAAGGGGTGTCCTGTGCTTCCTGGTCCAGCTGTCGTCAGTCTGCAGGTTCCATTTAGATGGTCTGTGAACAAGAATGTTCGGGTAAGTTCTGACTTCTCTGCAGGGGAATAAAACACGCATTAAAGCCCACATGGCTTCCTTCTGGGACATATATCTGGGGCTGAGCCCAAAGCGATGATCTCAAGCATGCCCTGAGCAAGTTGCCAATGTCTCTGCTGCCTATTGTACAGAGGTTTCAAGTCCAAAAGCCTATGAATTTTTCCATAATTCTACTCATGAGCATAGAGAGAAGAAATATTGAGTTCTGCAGATGACACCGCATTTTCTGCCCTTTCCCTTCAGATCACCAGGGTCAGCCAATGAGAGAATACTAGTACCAAGGGAAGCAAAGGCCACCACATGTCTGGGACCTGAATTTGAAGTTTCATTGACATAGACTACACCATATTTTTAAAACACCATCCAACTAAAAGGAAGTTAAAACAGAAATATGTTTTTAACTCAAGTAGCTGGACTTTGCCCAGCTACAAAGGGGTGTAGGTCAGAGTTTTGTTTCTGGTTTTAAAGGCTGCCTCATCACCAGAAAATGAAGAGGCGGGGATTTATAAAACCCGAATTCTTATTGTCTGTTCTTGTACACAGCCTGATAGAAAGTTTTACTTACTTTTTTTCCATAAATGGGGGTAAGTGACCTTTATTGACCTCTTAAGAAACACTGAAAGGCAGGTAGTTAATGTCTTTAAAGTCTAAGGTAAGCAGCTGTTCAATCAGAGGGTTTTCTTTATTATTATGATAATACCAATCACAGAGTGGGCTCACATTAAATAATTGTTTTCTTTCTCATCTAATGATACATTCTTAAAGTTCTCAGGGAGCCACTTGCACCACAGAATTAAGGAGACTCCTGTTGATTACTCTTTGAAACTGAATGCAAAACGATTGCTACTATCCAGGGGGAAACAGGTACTCTCAGAGGCTGTTAGTGGGAGTGTAAGTTGGAACAGCATTTTGGCAAATTCTATGAAAATTTGAAGTGCTCAAACCCCTGTAACTGAGCAATTTCACCGGTGGGTTTCTTTTGTACAGAAAAACTCCCACATGTGCCTAGGTAGCATGTGCAAGGATGGTCACTTGAGCTATTTTTTTTTTAATAGTAAAATATTAGAAAACATTATAAGTCTAACAGTGAATGAGTGGAAAAACTTAAATGATGGCTCCCTCATACTGTGGCATCCTCTACAGCAGTTATAAAAAACGGAGTTCTCCTTGTACAATAAAGTTACCTTTGTACTGATGAAGGGCTCTTGAGTTGTGCATTTGAATGAGAATAAAAGAAAAGACATGTTCCCAATTATATCATGAAATATATATTTCTACACACGTATGCATGTGAAGGTAGAGAAAGTTTGAAAATATATATACCAAACTGATGATTTCAGAGAAAGAGAATGGAGAGAACAGGCAAGGGTGCAGGTGACTTTATTTTATTCTCAATATTTCCATAAGCTATAGAGAGCATACTTAGTCTATTTCTATCTATTCATCACAATTGATGAATAGAAGATCCAAAATTGTCAGGGCAAAGTTAAGGCTTGGGCATGTTGTCTTTCTTCAATGACTTTCATTTATTTGATTACCTTTTTTGTTTGTTTGTTTGTTTTTGAACTTTGCCATGGGACATCAGAGGGTTTAGGAATAAGAAATCATGGAGTGGTGTTTTTGAAAGTATGTTCCACAGAACATTTATCTCAGATTTGAACAGGAATCCTATTGTTCAAAGCACAAACTAGAGAACTCCATTTCCCTTTTTTTATTTTTTTTAGAAGGAGCCTATTTCCATTATGTGGTTTGCCTGGAATTGGCCTTCCTTTCAGCTTCAGGATGGGCCCAGATCAGCCAAGGCCAATCCACCACACCCCAGTCAGCTGGAGAAGAACCAAACCTCAAACACTTAGCACATCACATTTCCATGGCCCAAGATGGGCATATGGCTCCCTCAGAAGAAACCAACAACTGTATCTGACAGTTGGGCAAAACAAGCTTTCTCTGCTCTTCGGGAAATCCACTTGAGAATAAAGCTGACGCATGGAGGTGGGCAGAGATGAGCAAATTTCAGAGACTGGAACTATATCTCTTGTGTCTAAAGCTCATACTACTTTTTTTAGTTAAATGAGACTGTAAACTCCTTTTTTTTGGTTAAATTAGTTTTGGGTGGTTTTCTGTTATTTGTAAGAGAAAGCATCTTAACTAATGAAAGAACATGCCTCATATTGTGAGAAGAGGTGTAAAGTTCTGGTTCAGAATGTGACTCTGGTGTGAGTGCTGGGATTTGAATCTGGCCATCAGTTACTGGCTGAGTAATCCTAGGCAAGTAAATAAATAAATTAATGGTTGCTATCTCAAGTATGGTGATTGTGATTAAATGAGTTAATACATGTAAAATGTTTGACACTGGCTGGCATGTAATAGTACTTAATAAATTTATAGTACAGCACAGTCGTTGAATGAAAAAGACGTTGTGTAATCAGATAGGTTTGGGGAATCTGTGTTAACCAGATGATTTCTCCATTGCAGGACTTGCTAAAGCCTTTAATATGCTAATATGCACTGTGAATTTCCAAGGTTGAAATGTTGTATTTATATTGCCCAGAGTCATTTGTCAATGGGAAACTTTTGTGGGTTTTGTTTGTTTGTTTGCTTGTTTTGAATGACTGAGGAGCAAAATCTGGTTTTGGAAATATTATTGACTTTGAGAGGACATTAATTAAAATAGGACTCAGTATTCCAGATACCCACTGTCCTATTTATACAACTGAAAGATATACACCTGAGGTTTTTTTGTTCTGTGTCCTTCTAAGTAATACTCAATCTAACATTAAAAACATAATTTTCATTTGCAGCCAAAATTATCAGAAGTTCAGTGTTTAATGTTTCTAATAATAATAGCTCAATAAATGGAGTGGCTATAACATGCTAAGTACTTTGCTAAACTCTTCACATTCAGTATCTTACTAATCTTCTTAAAAGTTATGTGATATAGATATGATGATTCTCTCCCTTTTGCAGATAAGATAACAGAAGCTTAGAGAGAGTTAGAGATTGCAGTGATCAGCTAGTTAGTGGCAGAGCTTGAGTTTGGAACCAGGTCTGTCACAATTTATGATAGTAACCAACACATTAAGCTGATATAAAGAAAACTCCATTTGCCCTAGCCAATTTGGCTCAGCAGAACAGAGCATTGGCCTGCGGACCAAAGAGTCTCAGGTTCGATTCCAGTCAAGGGCTGTACCTGGGTTGCAGGCTCCTCTCTGGCCTGGGCCCTGGTCAGGGCTCCTGCAGGAGACAACCAATCCATGTATTTCTCTCTCACATTGATGTTTCTCTCTGTCTTTCCCTCTCTCTTCCACTCTCTCTAAAAAATCAATTGAAAAATATCCTGGTGTGAGGATTAAAAATACATAAAACAAAAACTCCATTAGAAATTGTCTTGGGGTGCACATCTAGATATTTATAATATAAGGCCCAACAAAATCCTAAAACCAATCTGTGCACAGACAGTTAAGTGTACACACACTACTCCTAGACTAAGAGAAGTGCTGCTTTTTCTTTTTCATCTCCTATGGACTTCAAAGCCATTGTATCAAAGCGTCCTCACCTGAGAAACTGAAAAGCCAACAACATGGCTTCTTTATCAAGGAGATCTGTTTCTTACAGTGATCAGATTGCCTTTCAGCCTTTTCCTGCATAGTTGATAATTCAGAAGCACTCTCCGATACAGTAATTAAAGATGAGTTTTCCAGCCCCGTTGAAAAAACTCCTCAATTTAGCTATGACAGGTTATATTTTATAATGAGGTGAAAGGATATCACTGCTGGAGAAAAAAAAACATCCGCGGACTCTGCTACTCACAAAGGCTGTCAAATATTATATGCTTCAGTGTAGAGGCTCATTGTGCAAGGAATGCTTCTGTGGGCTTTCAGATTTTCCTTGGTCTATCTGTATTCTCAGAACAAACAACTGTGGAGAAATGGTGAAGCTCTAGAAGCAGTCAGACT
Source organism: Corynorhinus townsendii (assembly GCA_026230045.1). Taxonomy (NCBI): domain Eukaryota; kingdom Metazoa; phylum Chordata; class Mammalia; order Chiroptera; family Vespertilionidae; genus Corynorhinus; species Corynorhinus townsendii. The sequence goes on along the minus strand of JAPDVU010000001.1, from coordinate 164,995,377 downwards.
CTTAGTGACTGACTAGGCCGCTTCCCCTTAGAACAGAGGCAGATGCTCACAGAGAGCCCTGCTCACTGCCCATTCAGAAGAGTCCCAATTAAAGTCCAGACCTTCATAACAAAGGCAGAGCTAGAGGATGGAAAAATTCCCTCTGGGTTTCACAGCCTTTCTGTGGCCTGGGATGTTTATGATAAACAATTTTTGGGCCATTTTGGTAGACTCACAACCCCTGTCACCCTCTGTTTCCTCTTTTGAGTGTGTTTTTCAAAATTACTGTCATCGTCACCTTTGCCCTGACCAAAGGATAACAATGACCTAAGTTTATTTCCTGTTTAAATTTAGACCAGAATGTCTGTGGAGTTCATATCACATTTATTGGCTCTCTCTGTGTATATTATATATATATATATTTACACACACACACACACACACACACATTCAAGTTGAAGCTGTTGGGCCAAGGCCAGTTTTCAGCTTCGGTGTGCCAACTCAAAGGAGATTCCTCAGTCCCCAGGGGCTTGCGGCCATTTGCCCTTTGGAAGTGCCTGACAGGTTGGAAGCTGGTTCATTTCCTGTGGTTCTTTTAAACGCAGCCAGCTGTGCGCAGACGGAACCTGCTGTCTTCCATGTTGTTTCAGTAGATGTTTCAGAAACTTCCTGATGGGACTCTGTTAGTCCCATTTTTTTCCCCCTCGCCAAGTTGAGACATTTTTTTTTAGTGGATATACGTTTATATGTATATATAATTTTTGTAGTATATAATGCATATGTAATTTTTTTATGATAAAGAAATCTTATGGGAAGTTCACAGGTGTAAATGACAGTCAAAGAGTGAAGTAGTGAGACCTAGAGCACCTAGTTTTGTGTTAAGTTCCATGACATTGGAAACTCCAATGTATAAACAAAACGGAAAGGGGAAATTAAACTTGTCAGCTAAAATTTTTTTATTTAAGAAATAGTCACAGTTATAGGAAATATTACAGATTATGTGACACCAGATAGCCTTTATTTATCCACTTTTTCATTGCCACAGAGTACATATTAACCTTGAGAGCATCTGAAAAAAATTCAAGACACCCAAGTCCTTGATTTCCTACTTACTTTCAATAATAATTCAGGTTATGTGTCAAAATACTGATAAATATTGCCAAAAAGACAAATTATTTCTAGAATTTGTTTCTTCAGAGGATGATATCACATTAAAACTTGGCAGAAAATGTGTTTGTTAAATATTAACTTCAATAGCTTGAAAGGAAAAATATTGGGAACCAAAATATGTTGAACAAATAACATTATATCCATGTATCTAGAGAGAATCAAGTCATAGACTCTTTAGTAATATATGTCCCAGTGGGACAATACTATTTCAGTATATTTAGTTTGTTTTTGCACTATTCTCTGTATCACTCTAATGTTTATTGTATCTTGGTGTATACTTTATCTCTATTGCTTTTTCTCCAAATTGTTATAACTTTAGGACCCATAGAGTAACATCCATCCCAATTTGTGACAGCGCCATCTAGTGGCAGAGGGATAGCTTTTTCTCACTAGATGTAAGTGGGGTAATGGATGAAAAGGAGGCTGGGAACAGAAGCCATTTTCTGAAGCTCAATGGTTGCCTAAAATGGGCTAAAATTAAAACTCCACTATGTAATACTTTTATGGACTTTCTGTGAATCTTTTATGTTTTCTAAGAAAAGCTTTATAAAAAGAGGTAAAAAACAAAGCCATACCAAAGACTTATGATAGCATCTTGTATTCAATGGAAGCTGATAATTTTCCTGTGTCTGTGTTCAGTTTCTCTTCTGACTTCTCATCCAGTTGATAAGATTACTAATTTCTAGGATTTCACACCTTAATTGGCTCCCCAGTGTGTTTTCTTTCACCATGTAGACTTTGCTGAACCATTCATATAAGAATCTCATTTTTAAAGATGTTTAACTAGGAAAAACAAGACCTTATTTATTTTCTGTTTTCCAGTGTTAAGCAACTGAAAGAAAATATTCTTCATACTATGCTGTATTTAGTTTTATTCCCTTTTTCCTGCTTTCTTTGGAATTTACTTGTGAGGAATTAAAATTGTTTTTTTGCTCTAAATTTGTGGGTTCTAGATATTTTTGCCCAGTGACTAACATATTTTTCTCAGACTTTCCCATACTTGCCATTGTGACAAGGCTTCTGCCTTATGAATCAGTTGGAACTGGAGGCCTGTCCTTGAAACTCAGCCCATTTGAGAGTCTGATCTCTCATCTAATTCTTGATCTTCAGCAGTCCAGATTGTAGAATCAAAGAAGTTGGCGCCATTTCCCAGTCATGTGACTTTGGGTAAAATAGTTAACTTGTAAAAGTCTGTTTCATCATCCATTAAATATAATTTTAAAGCATGGTTTTGAAGAGTAAATATTTCCACACTCCTTTGGATATAGTAAGTACTTCATGAATTTCAGGGGTTATTCACATCTCTTCGGGCTAGAGGCTGGATGCTGATCTCTCTAGTTTTAGTCCCAAATGTAAGTGGGATAGACAGGGCTGCTCTAGGAGATTTTTGTGCCATGACTTTCAAGGAATAGTTCTGCAGCTTCGACAGTTTAACTAGTCGTAGGCAGCTCTCTCCAGTTTACTTCCTTTCTCCTAACTGTCCAGTACAATTCAGAGGTGAGCTTACTTGAGCTTTAAATGACAATTTCTTCCCTTATAAAAAAAATCCTGCCTCTGTCATCTGGTTGTCATGAGCAGGGGGAGTTAGAAACTAGTGGGAATGTGACATCTGCACATGGTTTGCTCCATGAAATGATCTATAGCTTCTGATCCTCAAAATAGGAACTAAAATGAAAATGAGATTCTCACAAATAAGTCACTTTGAACATGGCTGTTCCAGACTATCTTGTTTCGTTGTGTAGTGACTGTATTCCTCCATTTTTGGCATCTGAAGAGAAATGCTTGATTGAAAATTCCTTGAGAGCGGTGATCATGGCTTTTTCATCCCTGTTGCCCACACAGAGCTTAGTGAAAAGCCTCTCACATGTAGATGGTTTCTAAATATTGGTTGAGAGAAGTGACTGCCTCCCTCAAACAGCCCTTCTAAGAAAGACTACTTCAGGAAGTAAAGGCACCCTAGATTTAATGGTTGATAGATTAAGCCCTGAATATTTTTAAGTTGACTCTTATCATTAGTATCACAGGACTCTCCCCACCTTCTTGCCAGTTTTACTTGAGGTTCAAACAATACATATCAAAACTTGACTCTGACATTTTGAAAATAGGGTACTATTTTTTTGTTTTGTTTACTCAAGTGTAAGAACCTAATTTAGAAATCCAGGTATCTTTGAGAAAGATAACTATAGCTTTATAAATAATAGCTAATCCTAGTATTTTTATCATTATTCTTCCATGTACAAGGAAATGGACACTACATTATTAAAATTCACCTTCACAATATCAATGATGTGAAGGTCTGATGCCTGGAAAAATTCAGACTTTTCATAGATTAAATTTAGTTAATTTTGCTCATTAAATCTCTTAAGAGGAATAATTTGTTAAAAAAGAACCAGCAAATAGAACTGTATATAATTTCTCTTACCTAGTGATTTGTCTGCTTGAGCCCAACATTAATGTGTATTCATTTATTCTTTTGCTTATTTATTCATTAGCTCATTGGTATATTTAACATTTAGTGAGTGTGCCAGACCATAGGAAAGTTCTAGCAGACCCGAACCATCGATTAAATACTGTCCTCATGGTGATGATCTCAGAGCCTTGTAAATTAGAGAGGCAGGTAAACGCATCAATGTGACTTGTGGTTAGGTGAGATGTAAGGAGCTCTTTGGGAGCACTGAGGGAAGCATGTTTTGGAAGAACTGTAAAAGACCTCACAGTGAAGCAGAAAGGGGCAGGTTCCCATCTGGGTCTTGAAGAGTAACTGGAGATTCACCATGTGTAGAACGGAGAAATAATAATAACTGCAGAATAGAATCCTGGGATAATTATTAACCTTTTGGCTTATTACTTTAACACACAACAGGGATTTTACTCGAATTTTAAATAATTATTTAATTATTACATAGACTATTTGCTAAATGCTATTCACTCCCCATTCTATTTAACTGAAGCACTTTGGGTGGGCTTTTCATTGCAGGAAGAGGAAAATCAAATAAACTGACAAGTTGCCAAAATTGCTAACAGCCAAGCTAAAAGTTGTTAGGAGACTGGGGTTTACCTTTTACCATTATGAAGGTCTATTTACCCATAGAGATGATGATAAGCAAACTAGATAATGCTCTTTCTTTTCAGATATAATAATGTTTATTCATTCCTTCCTCAAATACTTAACTGAGTACCTATGATGTGCCAGATACTATTCCAAGGGCTAGAGATTTAGCAGTGAAAAAGACAAAGTACCTGCTTTCAAATAAATCTACATTTAATTGTGTATGTGTGTGGGGAGGGGGCACAAGGAGAGAGTATCCTATATAATAAAAGGCTAATATGCAAATTGACTGAATGGCTGAACAACCAGTCACTATGACGTGCACTGACCACCAGGGGGCAGCCGCTCAATGCAGAAGCTGCCCCCTGGTGGTCAGTGCGCTCCCACTGGGGGAGTGCCATTCAGCCAGAAGCCCTGAGCCAGGCTGGCAAGTGCAGGCTGGTGAGCACAGCGGTGGTGATGGGAGCCTCTCCTGCCTCTGCGGCAGCGCTAAGGATGTCCGAGGGCTCCTGGACTGGAGCAGGTGCAGACCTGGCTGAGGGGACCCCCCCCACCTTGAGTGCATGAATTTTGTGCACCCAGACTCTAGTAACTGATATAGTATGAAAAATATGTATGATAAGGTAAGATATAATATAATACATAAGCAACTGGATAATTTCGGTAGTATTAAGTGCTATGATGAAAAAAAACAAAGTAGGGAGTTGGGATAGAAAGTGTTAGAGAGTATATTGGGGTTCCCTAAGGCCACTGCCAGGTTCAATGTTTCACTAGGACTCACAGAACTCAGAGAACTGTTATACTCACAGTATGGTTTATTATAGTGCAAGAATTCAGATTAAAATTAGCAAAGGAAGAAGGTGCATAGGGCAGAGTTCAGAGGGAACTAGGAGCAAGCTTCCAGTGGTCCTATCCTGGTGGGGTCACATGATAGTGCTGAATTCTCCATCTGCCATGTTTCCAACTGGGAAGCTCACCAAGGCTTTGGGTATCAAGGGCCATGAGGACCTTGGAAATGTGCAGGGTTTGAGTAGCCCTTGTAAGCTAGCCTTTTACTTCCCAGAGAGAGGCAGAAGAATTCTCTAACAGGGGTTTTCCCTCCTGATCTCTTCTTTAAGTGTAACGCAGTTTACATTTCTTGGCTCCCAGTTCTCAGTGTGCTAACCTGCTTTGTCTCTTATTTCAAGACACTAATAAGCACCAGTGTATGTCAGGGCACATCCACACTTGCTTGAGTGTGTGTGCACTACATTCTAGTACAAGGTACTAGCATCATCAGCACCTGTTTTCCCAGGGCAACACTTATTCATGCTCATTCTATTAAATTAGTGCCTAAGTCTCAGTGGACTTATTTTTTTGGTAACAATATTTTTTATTTGCCATGTGTGGACTGATTTATGTATCCTGACCCTAAATATATAATTTATAATTATTCTTATTACATATTTTATAGGAGTCAATACCAAGAAATGGAAATATTTTCTTTTCCTAGTTTTTAACCGTGATGTCAGTTGACGTAGACCTTGAATTTAAGAGGAGATGTGTGCTATAGATGGCAGAGACTGGAAGGAGGCAACGTAAAGAGGTATTGGAGAGAATTTTACATTAGCTCATTGTATATGAGAACCTTAAAAAAATCTGCATCCCACAAAAGTAAAGAGCCATCTATTGTATAATATGCCATATGCGTATTTTTAGAAAACAAATACATAGTAATTGCATCCTCTGGTTTAAGATCCTTATGCTGGATGACATCTTCATTCTTCCTGAAACATTCATTCTCATCTCCCAGAAAGCATGCAGTGGGGGGCTATGCCCTTTCCTTCTGCTTCTACTATGGCAGGTTGTACTTTGAGGGGAAACCCATAGTTACCAGAATTAGAGGAAAATGAAGATGAAGGGCCAGCTCTCTTCACTACTGACAGGGAGGGCATACATTGATGAGCCTACCGCTCCCCCTGGAACTGGAGAAGGGTCAACCCTATGAGGAGGAGGAGGCATTTTCCTTCCATACCTCACTTTGAGTAACTAGTTTCAGAGGTTTCATAAATGCATCATCACTGCTGTGCATGGGCTGCGCTCTTTGCTTATGATACCTTCCTTGTGAAAAGGGACTTTTATGTAGGAAGAAAGTGTATATTATATAGCAGAGTCACTTAATATGTTACTTCATAGTAAAGCAAGGTTTGCTCTATTTTATCTATACATATATAATAACATAGAGTATGTAAATGTCATATACATGCACATTGACTTTCCTTTTTTTAACTTCATTTCCTAGTAGCCACATTTTTTAATTTAAATTCTTTATTGCTGAAAATATTACATATGTCTCCTTTTCCCCCCCCCATTGACCTCTCCCTGCCCGATCCCACCCCCCCCCCCGTGCATGCCCTCACCCCCCTACTGCCTGTGTCCATTGGTTATGCTTATATGCATGCATACAAGCCCTTTGGCTGATCTCTTCCCGCCCCCCCACACACACCCCTCTCCTACCTTCCTGCTGAGGTTTGACAGTCAGTTCGATACTTCTCTGTCTCTGGATCTATTTTTGTTCATCAGTTTATGTTGTTCATTGTATTCCACAAATGAGTGAGATCATATGATATTTATCTTTCTCTGACTGGCTTATTTCACTTAGCATAATGCTTTCCAGGTCCATCCATGTTGTTGCAAATGGTAAGAGTTCTTTCTTTTTTACAGCAGCATCATATTCCATTGTGCATATTCCCTTCTTTCTTATTAAAAAGAAAGGTTTATATAAAACGGTTTCACTTCATTTATACCAAAACATTAAAATATTTTCTATTTTTTGCTTTCAGGATGTTGCTGCTTTAAGGAGAGATGTTGGAATTTCTAATCTACCATGGCCTAATTAAGCACTTTTCTTACATTTTTTAGCATCACTTCATGCTACCACTTTTGAGTGAGGCATAGTCAATTGTCTGACACTCTGCACACTCTTCTCCTAAGTCTTCTCAAATCTGTTCTCCATATTGTCTGTTCCATACCTTTTCCCTTTGTCAATCCCCGATTGTGTTCCAAGTCTCACGCTCAGCTGATTGCCAGCACTCCTACTTATGAAACCCAGTCTATCCCTTTGTACCCTGCCTCCACCTTCATTTGTCTTCAGCATCTCCCTTTCCACTGACCCCTTCCTTTCAGCTCAGCCTACCACCAGGCTTAGGTCTTAAGTCTAAAACCCACTGCACCATCCACTCCTACCCCCTCGGTCTTAACTCCTGCCTTCATTAGTTTTCACCTCGACAGGCTGGCCAGCTTGTTCTCCTGCCTCACGTCTTTCACCATTCCTATCTAGCCATTGTACTGCTGACCAATTAATCTTACTATTCTCATGTTATTTTATTCTCAAAATCCTTTAATGGCTTTCTATTGTTTATTAATAAAATTCAACCTCCTGCCCTAACTGGTATGGCTCAGTGGATAGAGCATCAGCCTGCAGACTGAAGGGTCCCAAGTTCGATCCAGGTCAAGGGCATGTACCTTGGTTGCGGGCACATTCCCAGTAGGGGGTGTGCAGGAGGCAGCTGATTGATGTTTCTCTCTCATCAATGTTTCTAACTATCTCTCTTCCTCTGTAAAACTCAATAAAAAATATATATATTTTAAAAAGTTCAACCTCCTTAGCTTTGCACTTTGCCAAGCTTTCCCCATGACCTGGTTGCCGGCCAGCCTTCCCAGCTTTTTCCCCTCTATTCACCGGTTTATTCTCTCCCTTTAGTCCACACTATGTTGTCAATTTTCCCTGTGTGTGTACTGGGCTTCCTGATCTTCTTGTCTGGAACATCATCTCCCACCTGGATTGTTCTCTCTCTAGCAAGTATGCCTTCTTTCCCTGCCCCCTGCTACTCAAATCCAAGGTGAAGGTCTAGCTTCAATTTAACCTTTCCCGGAAGCTTTTCCTAGCTGGAAATGCTCTCTTCACTTCCAATGGCTATGAGTACGAGGAGCAGTTTATACCCCTCTGACAGTACTTATTCCAATTTGTGCTGTGTTACCATTATTCATGCAGTAGCTTCACCTCTTCTACTAGAGTGCATGCTCCTTTAACATAGAGTTTATACTTACTTTTTGGTGTGTTCTATTGTACCTATTTCTAGCAAGTATCTGAAAGACACAAATTATCTGAGTCAAGAAATGAAGACATATCTCCAGAAGAAAGAACCACTGGTGGAAGTGTGTCTCATATCCTAACTCAGTATCTAGGTGGGAATAAATTAAAATAATTACCCCCAGCACATCAGTTCTTCCAGATATGTTGTAATTGCTCTTACCATGTGAAGCATATCGAGGTAATTGGGATATGATGCGTTTATGAGCCTTAAGACCCATTACTGGCCCAGGTATGAAATCTGTTTCCATCTAGATCAGTAGTCCTGCTTTCTAACGGCCTCTGAATCTTGCAGCAGAAGGGTGTTTATCGAAAGTAGAAATCAGGTGGAAAAGCATCTTCTCCCCATTCCTCCCTTCACCCTCACCAAAATGCAGAAAATATTTAGTGTCTTCAAGACACTCACTGTTCTATGGCTTTAAGGAAAACCACAAACTTTAAACACTAACACATTGTATGCCTTTCTCATATTATGACCTAAAAAGTGCATGCTTTAGAGTTATTTTGAAACTCAGAAATAGAAATGGAAGCATCAAAATGCAACATTGTCAACACGTTTAAAATTTTTGTACATTTAAGCTTTCAGAAAAGGACTTATTATTTTCATTCCTCCTGCTGAAACTCCCGTTTATATGGTGTCGCCTTCCCCAAGGATCCCCAATAAGCTTCACCCATTCTCCCACCACAGAAAAGAGAGGTACCCCTAGGCTGGAGAGCAGCTCCCATTTAATAGTGCATAACAACAGAACTGGGGCTGTCAAACTCTGACAGCTTGGATGAGGGAAGATTTCAAACAATTATGAGTGGGATTTTAAATGCCTCCCCTGAAATACATTGCAGCGTCCTTATCACAAAGCGGAGATACTTTGGAAACTGCCTGAAAATTCATCCAAGAGGAATTTAGGAGAAACTTGGCAGGTGCTCATGACACAACCGTTGAGAATAGGAAATGAAGCAGGGCACTGAAGGGATTCAGGGAGGTTGAACATAATCATTGATGTAAGAATGAGGACAGGACTCAGGAGATGCAATTCCTGCCCTTTGTTATGAGACCTCAGGGACTGCAAGTCTCTAAACCCTCCTATGTTTTGTGTTTTGTCTGGAGCCAAGTGGTGTTATTCTTGTTATCTAAAAAAATAGGGATTGTCTAGTTGAGTAAAATCTATGCAGGACTGGACAGAAGGGGACATCACTACTACCAACACGCCATATGCATGCATCCTTGTAGCACGCGGACAGAACAGGCTGTGGCCAGTGCTAGTAGCTGTTTTGTTGATAAGGACTAAGTGAATAACTAAATACAAATCCTGTTGCAGCCAGATTCGAAGTGAGATTGTTTTTGACAAGCCCCGCTCTCCCTTCTTTGCAGACAGCCGTATCAGTGTGCTCTAATGACTTGCCAGTTTTACTCCTAGAACATCTTGTAATTTTTTTTTGGCATATTGCCCAACAAATTATTTAGACTGTTTTGATTTTCAGGTCTCTTTAAGTCCACTTTGTAAGCAACTTGATTCTTTTCCACCATTATGACTAATCATTGCAAAGCCATTTAAAACGATGAATTTAACGGATGACCTAAGTGAGGGTAGATCAGGCCACTCTAACCACTTACTTAACTTTGACTTACATATTTTAATTTTCTAAAAGGCCAAGGGAAAAAAATGGTTTATTAATAGCCAGCCTGGGCCCCCAACCCCTGTATCTAAATTCCTTGGGGCCCGATGTGTTTTAGAATCGCAGTTTTGAATTTTAGAGATTGAATACAGACCATATATGTTATATGATGCTAACTGCTTTAGTGGCATCTGGGCAGCACCCATAATCATGACAATAGTTCTTCTGTGAAATGTAATCACATTCATATCACCTCAGATCTGTATTGAGACCAAATGAATTACAGAACACTTTTGGTGTTTCAAAAATTTTAAATTTCCAAATTGCAGATGAGGGGCAGATATTTACAGTAAATCCTCACTTCAAGTCATAAATATGTTCTGCAATTTTAAGCGAAACGACATATAACAACTCTAGTTTTACATAGGCTAATAAGAGTTAAGTTCCCATAGCATCCATCAAGATGATAATGAAATGACATTGAATGAAACTATGTTATCCGAGGATTGCAGTACCTAACTTTCTCACTTCATTCTTTAAAACAGAAAATTATAGCCAGGCCAGTGCTGCTCAGTTGGCTGAGCAATGTCCCAGGCACCAAGAGGTCAGTGGTTCTATTTCCGGTCAGGGGACATGCCTGGTTGTGGGCTCAATTCCAAGTAGAGGGCATTTGGGAGGAAACGAATCGATGTTTCTATCTCTTCCTCTCCCTTTTTCTCGCTCTCAAAATGAATAAAAACATACTTTAAGAAAAAACAGAAAATTGTAAGCAACACGATATGTTAAAGGTCACACAACTTGGGAAGGATGCAGCCAAGATCCTAACCCAGTGCCCTATTATCCATTTTACCGCATCGCCTTTCCTCACAATACATGCCCACTTAGTTTGTTTTTCTTTGGTTCCTACTGCTTTCATATTTCAGGGTCCACTGAAATCTTATCTGTTTTCTTTTAATACAGTGATGGACCTGATGTAATATTAAAAATGAAAAGGTATATGATATCATACAGGACTGAAATCCTCTGCAAGGTGACAAAGTTCAAGTTTTACATTCACTGAAGCACTGGAAATGGGTGGCCATTCCTCTCTGCTTAAGCACTTAATTTAGGTACCCCTGAGATGGGTATCAATAAACACAAAAATCTGGAAATTTTCTCAGGATTCGCCAATTATTTGCTGAAATATTCAAAGGGAGGGAAAGAAAAAATAATGTTGCAGGATCATTTTATATTTGAAATTTTTGGCACATCAACTAGAATCAGGTGGAACATTGTTTAGAGGTTATGTGAAAAAAATTTTGACATCAGTCTTTCCACCTGTTTCTTAGGAATAAAAGGTAACTCTATTATATACTCCCTTTCTATTGCTCTCACCAGCAATTTTTGAATTATATGATTAAAAGAAATATAATGATAGACTGTAGATCATCTCCCAACTTAAATGTAAGGTTCCCCAGGCAGTGGTACCCACACAAAAAAAAATTTCTAAAGGCAGACTTTTAAAACTCTCGGTAACCTACTGATAACCATGCTAGCAGGAGATATTTCTTTAACTCTAACTTGAGTCCTTCTTGTTGCAGTTTAAATAGATTCTGGGGCTTAATAAATGCTATAATTGTTCATGAAGGGCATTGTATTTTGCAATAATAGAGCTGAGGTTTTGGTAACTTTATCACAATATATATTAGATTAGATTTAGTGTGGTGCAAAAACAAATCGTATCAGTATTCAAAATTCCAAATGCACAGGTCATCTTATTTATTTTCTTGGCTACAAAGCTCTATTTTTATATACAAACACTGCACAAATAACTTTATTTATGAGAATACTTACCCCTTTCCTCAAAGGGCAAATCTACTTTTGGAATTGAGAGCAACCTGACCATTCAGAAATGCAAAAATATTTATCATCATCCTCAAAATTTATGTTTTCCTATGCTTAAATTATTACCCACATTGTAGGATAGATTAAATATATTATTGTACCCATCTTTCTTAATAAAATAATAGAAACCTACTCAGATTCTTTGAGTGTAGAAAATGAATTATGGAAAACATTTATACAAGATTGTATTTTTAAAAAGTAGACAATATTTTCAAAAGGCAAATTATAAAGTGGTGCAGTATTTTACCCTCAAAAAACACAGAAATACTTCAGATACAAAAATTGTGTACTGCTATCTCTTGGCAAAACTGCTTTGTAAAAAAAGGATTCAAATAAGATAATTTCCAACATTTCACAATGATCTGGAAGCTATATCAAAAGAAAATCATTGTGTGCAATTAAAATATTCAGACACATAGGAGAGCTATAGCATTGCCTTTCATAAGGTCACCAACACCATCAATTCAATTAATCCTCTCAAATGTTCTCTGCATTGCTCAGAAGCTGTACTCAGGGTGGCTGATGTGAAGGCATCGAGAAGGAGAAACAAGACTGGGATTCTGGTGAATTTTTCTCATCGTTTCTCTATACACTGTCAAAAGATTTGTAGGAAAAGACTTGTAATCTTCTTTTTTAAGTCTTTTCATTCTATTTTAGTTCTGTTTGCTTTTGTAAATATACTTGAGGAAGAGCAAATGTACCTGTTTATCAATGTTTTCTTTGCACATCTGTTTACCTAGTGGCGTAAAAACCCTGAATAGATACAGGGTGTCCCAAAACAATGTATACGCACTCTAACAGCTGATAGCTCAATTGATGTTTCTTTCTTTTCATATTAACCCATTAGAATTAATACTTATTCAAGGTGTGTATACATTTTGGATACCCTGTATACACATATGTGCATATACAATATTTATATATTATATTATATTTCTAGATCAACTTTGTGAATTGTGTGCTTTAGCCCATAATCTTTAAGTGATTGGCGGTGATATTAAAGTAAAAATTACAGGTCTTTCTCTCTTTTTTTTTTTAAATCCCACACACAACTTTCTTAGGATTTACATATGCTTCTTAAAATGCCTCAATCACTCCCTAGGAAGGTTTTCTTTCTGATAACCTGTTAAACACTCTTAGTTTATCTAGAATAAATGCAATAAATAAATGCCTCTGAATGTGTTTGAGGGCTTTTCTTTGATAATGTATAAAATGCTAGTTTCATGTTTCCACCTGTTCTAATAGTGCCTTTTAATTTATGAGAAACCTTTACTGAAGTGCTCTATTTAAGTTTAGGGATGGGGAGAATTTGGAGAGAGTCCAGCTAGAGTAATAAAAATCAGTAAGCCTATATGCAAATACATTTTGGGAAAATGGTAATGCTTGCCAAGATTTTAGTCAACCTGCCAAAAACTGCATTTTGCAAAATGCAATGGTGTTACTCATGCATTTTTCCCACTGTGAATGCTAATGAATAGTTCCCAGTGGTTGTAGAGGGGACTGGTCCAAAGAAGTCCCTTCTGGGGCTTATGCACGAGTTACAGGCTTAATGTAGATGTGGTTTAAGACTTTTCTTTTAAAATTGGGCTCCATGGGTATTAAATCCTTACTATTCTATGATATGGAAATGAATCTAAAGGGCAGAACGAATGTAGGAAAAAGAATGTTCTCATTCTGAAGACCTGGTTGTGGAAAACTTTTTTAAATTAACTGACCCACTTTAGGTATGCTAAAGGAACAGCTGAGGGAAAGAAAGTGTTCCTCCTCATGGTGTTGAGTCAGTGCAAGACTCGTATCCTGATTGTACCATATTGGTTTTCCCAAGTTAATCTTTTCTTGTGAAAGACAGAGGAAATCTCAGTCAACTATTCTGAGGCAGCCTTTCACTGTGGAAAGAATATGGACTTTGCCCTTCAATTATACTCTGCTATGGATCATACTATGCACTAAGTTAGTTCTGTCACTTGTGTTAACTTTGTAAATGGTGATAAGTTATATTTAGCCTTTATGGTTCATGTTTATGATTAAGCTGAAAAATTAAAGCACTTGGCTCATAATAGGTGCTCAATAAATGTAAGCCCTCTTTCTAAAAGCAATTCTCATTAAGAATAGTCGATTTAACTAGGAAATTGAAATCCAGTCATACATTTAGAGGAAACAAGTTTTCGTATAAGCATATTTAAATGATAAAATAAAGAAATTAGGGCAGAAATCATTTTGATATCCACAAAACAGACACACTTGCAATATTTCAAATTCCAGTTGAACAAATAAAAGGCAACTCTTATCTTCTGGCATATTCCTGTCTGCATTCTTGGCTTATCATATTAAATTAAAACATTTGAACCTGTATCTTAAGAACACATTCCTAAAACTAAATGATATGAACTGATATCAGAGTAGGCAAAGTGTATAGACATAATGGATAATCATTGCCTAAATCACAGAAATAAGTAGCTCTGTTTATGTAAAAGGCTTATATGACATTATTTAGTTAAACTTTTTAACTAGGTTCATATTTAGAGTTGCCAGATAAATTAGAGGATGCCTCATTAAGTTGAAATTTCAGATAAACAATGAACACTTTTTTATTATAAGTATGTCTCAAATATTGCATGGGGCTTATGGTAAAATATTATTTGCTATTTATCTGAAATACACACTTGGCTGGGTGTCTTATATTGTTATTTGCTAAATCTGGCCATCCCACTCATATTCTAAACCCTTATTTGTACATGTTATGGTTATTTTTTGATTTACCTATCATAAAAGCAACTTCTTTAGTTCTAATTGATCTCAGGTTTTTAATACACATAATTTCTAAGTTATTTCTTGAGATATTTTTTTCTTTATATGGGAAAGGGATGGTGAAGTTAAAATCCTAGGAGAACCGCGAAGCTAAGTAGTCTATGAGAAATAACTTCTACAAATTGTATAATGAACATCACACTGCATTCGCATGGCTCTATTTTAATAAGTAAGAGCAAGACATCTCTAAAAGCAGAAGACAGCTGATATCATCACATTCTGCTACATGGAGGGAGAAGGAATCATCCATCCAGAAGTTCTGAGAGACTCTCCCTCAGTGGGCTGCACGTACGGCTGGGAAGCCTCCTTGCAAGGCAGCAGCATAGTGAAGCTACAAGAGGGAGGAATTATGCTTTCAACTTTATTCATATTATGCACAAGAATCTTGAATTAGTTTTTTGGTGGGGAAGCACTTTAAATCACCCATAAAACTTCAACATTATTGTTCAGCATTAAAGAACAGAAGAAACAGCCGAGAGTTTGAAGAATTCGAATACACAAGAAACTTGTTCGTGCACGTGCCTTATGTTTTAACAGTAAATCACTAACTTTTTAGACCTGGAACTGCCTGTGAACACTTAGTTCCAGGGGAGAAAGAGTGGAAGAGAAAATTTCTCTAGGATTGGAACAGAAAATAATGTTGAAGCAAATAGAACTCTGTGTACTTCTGACAGTTCAAATGATACATAAGTACACAGGCTGACAGCGGCTGGTTTGTCCCTGCAGTTCACTTCGCTCAACTCTGCATGGTTCTGTAGGACAATGAAATTCAACGCACTTAGAATTTCCAAAAAGAAAGAAAGAAAGAAAGAAAGAAAGAGCTCAGATTCTTTTAAAAGCATTTCTACGAGAAAACGGATCATTTACATGCCAAAAGCACTTTTAATGTGACATATTTAGCACATGTATTATTTAGAACGCAAGCTGCTTGAACTTAGCAGATTTTAAAGTCTATGAAATGGCACCCCACTGAGCAGAAAGGTAGCTGTTCACTGTCATGTGATTATTTGGAATAATAGACGTGTACATAAGTTTTTACAAAATTAAATGTATGACATTTACTTTCCCTTAGCCCCATAAATTGCACTTTGGAACTAAAGAATGGGTTGATGTATGAACTTGTTCCTTCCAGCAATTTAACTGATTCTTAAAGAACAGTTTTGTGTTTCATCTATTGAGTAACACATCAAACAGTTATCTTAGTGGATTTAATGAGACTCGTGTATCACTTAGCTCTTCTGAGAAATGTTCCGAGACCTTGAACATGAGAGAGGGGAACATCCCATGTTTGTTTGGTTTCCTGCTTCCACTGGAGTCCAAGAGTCCAAGCCCAGGAGGGCAGTTGGTTGGACTTCAGAGAAGCCACTGCACAGATTCCTTTGGAGGGGAAAATTGGGATTACAAATCTAAGATTTTGGACATATTCTCTTTACAAATACGCAATTTCCCAAGAAGATCCTGTCGGCAAAGCACACTGCCTTACTTAGAGGAAGCACTTAGAAAATACTGGTGTGTGTGTGTCTGTATGGACAAAATAGCCAGATCTTAAAAAGTAAATATATTTGTTTTTTTAAAAAGCTAAGAGTTCTTGACCTTTCCTCATTTATGATAATTTGGCTAAAATGAAGAGCTATTGATAAATTAAGCTGCTCTCTCTCTCTCTCTTTCTCCTCCCCCCCCCCCTTCTTCTGGGCTGAATTTCTAGGTGAAGACAGTTAGAAATCTATCTACCAATAGGTGCTTGTCTAAAACTGATTTTCAAGGTAGAATCCTAGGAAACGGTTTATCATGCAGATGAACTCAGGACTATGTGCATATTTACCAAGCGGAGTCCAGCATGCATCAAATCTCTGTGCATTTAAAGAAGCGAGACTTGCCAGCTGGTTATTAGAGTGAGGGTGTTGCCGTGGTATGCAAGGCTGTGTTAAGATTTCCTTTTTTAAACCACTCCTCTCCACCTCCTTCACCCCCTCCAGAGAGTTCAATGATAGTATTTAAATTTCCTTCAGGCTTGAAGTTTGGCATCCAGGAAATCAGCTCAGTACTCTTGAGTAATTTACCTGGTTTCCCAGAAAGACTCTGGGTACCCTGCAAAGACAGAAACACTGGATGGAAAAACAAAGTGCTGAGGCAGGTCACAGATTTGCTGCGGGTCCACAGAGCTCTAAAAATGGTGTGTTTTTCCTTCAAGGGAAATTTGCTTTGGCTAATTCACAACAAAGTGCTTTTATCTTCTTTTGGTTTTATGAATTAAAATAACCAAGATTGTGGGTGTTCGAAAATTAGCCCTAATAAAGCCCTATATTTTTACTGTTTGTCTATATTGCTCTCATAACAGCTTTGTTGGGAGAAAGATGGAACTAAAACCTGATCTACAACCCAAAAGGCACAATTATGGTCATTTACATCAATAACATAATTATGCATGTTGCAGATATATTTATCAGATATTTGCAGCCATTTTGAACTCTTTATGTACTATCATTGTCACATTGTAGCTTTCTACACCATCTAAGCAAAAATCACGGAGAAGGTTAAATGCTGAAAATATACTTTTAAATTGCATTGAGGTTATGGCTTAAAGCCAGAGAAATCAAAGAAAAGTTTATTTTACCATCCTTCTGTTTCCTTGAGATTAATTACCATCAGAAACATAATTAATTCTTATTGTTGTCAACAGTCCTTTGTGCTTATTTAGAGGAATGTGGTTCAAGAAGATGTTTACCCAGAGGGAGTTAAATGCAAACTGTTTCAAACTCTATTCGGAATCTGAATTTACTACTCTGTGTGACACTGCATCTCCATTCTCAGAATGAACACCACCCCACCTGGGATTACAATGAATTTTCATTTTTAAACCAAAAAGTTATAATTGTTTGAAGTCTAGTTTATTTTACACCTTTCCAAGGTTCCCTTTAATGCAAGCAGGTAGGATCCCGAATCCTCCCATCCTGCTGCAATCTAACAGTTACTAATATTCACATGTGTGTGCTGGCGAAGAGGGGGGTTGCTTTTAGCAGGCGTGAGGCAAGGTTTTAATTTGTAGCTGATAATTTGCTACTGGAAGCTTACCCTGATTAGTCTTCTTACTGCACCAACAGTTTTTGAGGTGGTGTGAATTACCTGCTGTGTATGTTTTTACCACTCACTCAGGGATGAAAATGAATTACAACCTAGTCCTCAATTAAAGCCTCAAATAAGAAAACCTCAAACTTCTTTTATGTCCGCACTTCTAAAGAACAGAATTAGTTGCTTCTGATATCATTGGAATTGTAATTCACACTCTTGGAAACCCTGCAATGGATCTTTCAGCCGCACTCAAACAAGCGCATCTCAGCTGTTACCCAATTACATTGCCTTTGCTCCAAGTCAAATCATCATCCAGCAGCTGAGAATTGAAACAAGTTCCATTTGTGAAAACGAACCATGAATTTATTGATAATGTGGAAAGTTTTTAAGTGTTAATTCTCTTCCTACAGAAATTAGGATGTTATTTTTGGTTCTACTAATTGTGAAATCTAGGAAACTGAGTAATGGACATGATTTAATTTATCACGAATGCACTGTTTGACTTTTAGCAGTGCTGGAAAGAAACACATTAATGAAAACTCTGACTAAATATTTTTGACACACTGTTGTTATATCTTTGAGAAAATGTAAAAGCTTACATTGTGTTTGCTGGGTGAACTTGACAAATAATAGTTCACGTGTTTATGCATTGGTTCATGTTGTTATTGGGCACCTATTGTATGGGTTTCATTTGCTGGTGCCATAGGAAAGAGAGAGCTCATGAGTCCTAAAGACATAAACTAGACTTCAAACAATGCACATCTTTTATTTAAAAATGAAAAGTGATCATAATCCCAAATGGTGTGGTGTTTATTTTGAGAATGGAAATGTAATATCACACACAAAGTAGCAAACTTAGGTTCCGAATAGAAATACTCAGAATAGGAAAACTTGGGTTATCCCACTCACTTTCAGGAAGAAAATGTCTTGTGAAGGCATTGTACTTATGACTGGTCATATCTCCTGGATCTGCTGCTGTTCTACAGAACTAATTTTCCTCCAGAAGGAAAAAAAAAAGTACCTAAGAATTTTCTTACGTAAGATGGCAAAGTGGCATGAAGTAGAAAAAGCAAGCAGGGACAAACTTTGTAGGATGGTTTTCAGCTGTGATGGTTAGGAAAGGCTAATGACAATTGGAGAGTATCTCCTCATTCACTTAGATGGTGAATCTAAGAAAACAAAGTTTGTTTTCTTAATGTGTCTGAAGAAATACTAGTATAAGATTCTATTTTAATTCTGAGAGAGAAAACAGAGGGCTTCTCAGTTAGGAGTACGAGTGGATCACATACAGAGCTGTGCAGAATAAAATAAACAGTTAAGACAAAGACTGATTATAAAGACAAAACAGAGTATAAGTGCCTTGATAATAGAGGTCTGGCACTTTATTGCATTTGTGTTTTCCATACATTGTAGTTCAGAACTGGATTCACAACTGGAATACATTCTGGTTTCTTGATTAATACTCATATTCTAAGGTGATAACTCTGATTTATAAGACCAAGGAAAGGGCAATCGTATATAATAAAACCCTAATATGCAAATCGACTGAATGGGGGAATGACCAGTGGACATCCCCTGAGGGCACAGGCCAGGTTAAATGCCCCCTACCCTGTGCACGAATTTTGTGCACTGGGCCTCTAGTTATGCTATAGGTTGGATTCATTTTCTTTGACAGAGCTTACCTTTCTTTTGCTATTTGCAGAATTATATGTAATTTACCAACTAATTTTCATTATTTTTTCTCCTTTACAGTCATAAATTTCCTAGTTACAATTCTATTCTGTAATATCACAGGAAAGATAATATGTGAAGTTCTGCTTGTTCATCTTCCTGGAAGGAGAACAATTATCATTTATCTGGTTCTTCCTCCCCACTTTGCTATCAAATGACAAGATTGTTGGTAAGTAGCTTCATATTATGCAATGTAATGTTCTTGGCACTCTATATTCTTCTCTAGGAAAAGAGAAGTAGATTTCAAGTACATTGTAAATGGCAAATTAATGCTTAAAGAAGAGAGTCTTCTATGATATAGGAAATACATTTTTTTTTTTTGCTGGACTTAGCCTTTCCAGAGGTCTGTACATTATTGTTATTTGTTGATAATCTTTATGTCAGCAATATTCAACCAGTGTGCTGCAAGAAATTTTGAAACATGTACTACCTGTCTATTTAGTAAGGGGCACTGACCTCTTTTCTGTTAGATTGTGAAATAAAAAAAATTTAAAAAATGACAACAGCCAATGCAACAATAGCCACCCCGTGTGAATGCCCTATCTTGAACCATAAATACAGGGTGTCCCAAAAATGTGCGCACAATTTAATAGCTGATAGCTCAATTGATGTTTCTTTCTTTTCAGATTTAACCCATTGGAATTAATAATGGTAACCAAAGTGTGTATACATTTTTTCGGGACATCCTGTTTACAGATCATATAATAGAATTGCACCTTATTGGTCATGTGATATAATAAGGTTGTGTCTGATTCTTTAATTCTTGGTACCAGAAATCCTTATATTCAAGTACAGGCCCTTGATTTTATTATTCCTTTATTTTTTTAATCCTCACCCAAAGATATTTTTTCCATTGATTTGAAAAGAGAGTGGAAGGTGGGAGTAGAGACAGAGAGAGAGAAACATCTATGTGAGAGAGACACATCGATTGGTTGCCTCCCGCATACACCCAGACTGGGGCGTGGGATTCAGCTTGAAACCGAAGTATGTGCCCTTCACTGTTGGGACCCTTCAGTCTGCGGGCCAATGTTCTATCCACTAAGCCAAATCAGCTGGGGGGCACTTGATTTTTTAAAATGTCACTTTGGAGCAAATGGGTAGGTGATTACTATAATTATGATTAGTCTGTAAATCCATCAAAATTATAACTTTTTTTTGTCAAATTGGCAAAATATAGAATATATTTTTGGTGTGCTGCAGAATTTTAGTAATTAATTTAGGTTGAAAATTGCTGGTTTATATGATACTTTCACATTTCACTTAAGAAAATACTACCATTAGATTTTGATTCAATGTAATTGTTAGTGTTAATTATGTCTTCTCAGATATGAGTTATGTTGTTATTCACATAAACATAGTACCTAAGGAGCCTTCCACATTAGCCTGAAATTGAAATTGGACTACTATGTGATTGCTTTTATTGCCCAAGTATTGGGGAGTAATGTGAAGAAGATTGAAATAAAACCTCTCTCCCTCACTTACTCCTTCAATCCCTTAACTTATCCCTCTTTTTTTCTTCTCCCTCTTTTTCTTGAAAATTTACTACCATAAATCAACTGTATATCATTACAGGTTAGTATTTTCTAGTCTACACATTGGGTAAGATGACACAAATCCATAATGTATTTCTTAGTTTAGATATGTGACCCAACTAAGAATGACAAAAGAAATACATACAGCCAAATGTTTAGCTGATTCTACCTATTGTATGGATAGCATTTTCTAAAAACAGATGAATTCAGGGTCATTTATGACCTTCTGCAGGGGATTCCTAAGGCAAGTGGGAACTGAGTGAGAACTTTCAGCAGCCCACTGATGCTCTGACACCCACTGGACCCATTGAGTGTGTTTGGTGGTCTGATGTTGGTGGAATTTTCATGATTTAGCTTCTCTATTCCTCTGCCTCACAACACATGAAACCATGGTATTTCTGCTGGCCTAAAATTTAGTAGTTTATCAATCATATAGAAGTTAGAAATGATGAAATATGATTTTGCTATATCAAGTTGAGTATTTTCACAGCCAGCTGGATCACTGAACACAGAATTACTCAATTATTCAAACACTGGTTGTTTTTTTCTCACTTGTCAGATAAAAATCCCAAGTAGTCTGCAGGAGATAGTGCTGAGCAGTGAGACACCGCACTGGAGGAAAGTTTTCACCACTCATATCCAAAGTGCTTCTGCCTGGCTGGTGTGGCTCAGTGGCTGAGCATCGACCCAAGGAGCCACAAGATCCCTGTTCCATTCCCAGTCTGGCACACGCCAGGGTTGAAGGCTCAGTCCCCAGTGGCGGGGGCATGTGGAAGGCAGCCAATGGATGATTCTCTCTTATCATTGGTATTTCTGTCCCTCTCTCTGAAATCAATAATAATAATTTAAAAACCAAAAAAACAGTATTTCACAAAAATATGACTGCTTTAGGTTCATTGCATATTCAGGAAATTTACCATGAGATGAACTACCAACAGAAATTTTAGTTATTACTTTAAGAACAGCTTTTTGTCCAGTACAATTAAATTTTCCTGAATATTCACTTATTTCAATTAGCCTATTTAAATTAATTTGAAAACTCAATTACTATTTTACTGTCAAATTTAATACTCTACCAACAATCTTAGTTTACCCTGTAAATATTAGTGGAAAGGATTATTTTCATTCTTGAGTAGGCCCTGAGCATTCCTGGTGCTAGGCTGGATTTAGATATAGGGCAGCTGCTGTCGGCCAAGTCTCTAGACTGTTACCTGGGTCCTGATCTGAGCTGGGCCAAGTCTCTGTCTGTCACCTGTGTCCCGATCAGAGCTGGGCATGGGAAGCTAAGCAGCCATGGGGGCAGGAGACCTCCCTCAGAAGGGGTATGGGTTCAGGCCCCTGCAAGATTTGGGGGATGAGGTTCTGTGCCCCACCTCTGTTGACCCCCAAGGTCTCTCCTGATGGCCCCTCTGCGACTGTGCCTGTCTTAGGTTGTTCATTCCCTGAGGAATCTTACCCATCTCTGGCTAACCAGCCATCCTTCGGGGCCAAGCAAGGTGATGTGAGGTTCAGTTCTGTCTCCTTGGTAGCCTATGCCCACGTGGCCTCCATGCCCAGCACCTGCCTTGGGATCCCCTGGCCTGCTGGTGGGGCGCCAGCACTGATCACATATCTCAGGGGACTCAGGTTTCTTCTCCAGGGAGGGCCCAGCTCACACGATTGGGCAAGAGACAGATCCATGGTACCAGCCACCACGAGGCTTCAAGCTCAGCATGAACAGAAAGCTCACGCAACAGCTGAGGGCAATTGGATTATGAGAAGAGGGTCCCTCTTGGCACAAAGGCAAGAGGGGCCAATATAGGATGCTCAAGTGCCTTCCCAGTGCCTTAATTCCTTCTGAAAGGGATTAAATTCTTTCATGTCCTTTTTTAATTGCTGCCAAACATTCAAATAATTAGTTTGTAAGTTTGTTTGGGATAATTGTACAATATGCTGTTGTAAAATATCTAAAATTGTAATGATATTGTAGAATATCATGTAAGGATATTCTTTGCTCTAGGCCATGGCAATTCAATTTCAAACTGGCTGTCAATTTCTCTTTGTAACTTTATATAAACTTTGTCAGGGAGGCAAAAACACAAATTACTTACTTTAGTTCAAGAGGCCAAATATATTGACTTTCAATTACAATCCTTATGACTTTTGAAGGAAACTTTAAAGTTATTAAGACTGTATTATAAAAATTACAAAAGCCTCCATTAATCAAAAAAAGGAGGGATAATAGGGTAATATCATGTAAGGAAAAAGATCCTGTAAGTAAATTACATCTAGAAAATTCTTACTTTACAAAATTAATTTTCATTTGTAATGCTAACAGCAAGACACCCATGAAAAACACACATGGTATCTAAATAAGACAAAGGAAAATCATTTGGGCAAAAGTAAAAAGGATCCTAAATCAATTATATAGAAGAGATTCCTTTATTAATTTTTGGTCAAGAATATGTTTGTATATTTTCAGAAAACAACTCCAAGACCATGTGGATTCCTGCAACAGAGAGGAATTGACAGGTCTGCTCCAACCACGAAGACAAGAGGAGAAACAGTCCAGAGATGGAAGATGCTGACGATGCCTTGTCACGCAAGCAGTCAGCAGCTGTGCACCGCTGCAGGTTGCCTAGGACCAAACCAGAGAGGGTCGGACCTGCATTGCCACCATGTGCCCACCATCCCGATATCATTGCTGACATGTACACATAAGGAACTGTTGGACATTGAAATGGGGAGTCAGAACTGTTGGACATTAAAATTGGGACTCAAACATTTTTTTTGTTATTATATGTTCATTTCTAGTCTGCAGAGGCAAGATTTTTTAAAGGAAAGAAATGGGAGAAAATAGATACAGAGGCAAAGAAGCATTGAACAGACGGTCAAACTACAGCGAGAAGGCAGGGGAGGTTGGGAGGGGGGAGGTGGGGCTGTAAGAGATCAACTGAAGGACTTGTAGGCATGCATATAAGCATAATCAATGGATACAAGACACTGCGGGGGGTGGGGGTGGGGGGGAGGCAGGTAAAAGCATGTACTAGGGGGTAAGGGAGGCCAGGGGAAGGTCAATGGGGATAAAGAAAGGAGACATATATATTACTATTTGTAATACTCCAAACAATAAAAAATAAAAATAAAAAATAAATATTTCCTACCATAAAAAAAAATTAAAAATAGGACTTCCATTTGATCCCACTGCTGGGTATATATTAAAGGAAATAAAGTTATTATCTTGAAGATTTAAAAAAAAGTGTTTCTTTGGGAAGAATCTAAAAATATGAGTAGTTTCTGTAACACTTAGCTGCATTTGCTTTTAGGCAATTCCACTTAGCATGAGACAGCGTACATTACCACAAACTAAGATTATTTTTAAACTGGAACATTAGTACAAAAAAGCAATCCTTTAAAAGTTCACACATGAATCTAGAGCATTAACAAAAGGATTTTGGAAATTTGAAACTAACAAGCTGAGTGCAAATAGTATAGGTCTGGCCCCATTCCCAAATTAAATAATAAAAAATCAGTCTATTCACAATTATACAATTTTAATAGGTATTGCATTGTGAGATTTATGTTCCAAGCTAAAAGAAAATCTTGAGTTTTTTTAGTGAGCTGTTGAAATTTGCACTAAAATAAATGTATTCATTCAGTCTCTTAGATTCATTGCATTGTTGAGTTTAATATATGGGATGTGAGAACATATGGTATTCAAAACAGATCTTACTTGAAAAGATTTTTGAGTCTGTTTTTCCAAATAAATAATGAAATTGTTTAATTTGCCCTACTCGGTTTGGCTCAGTGGATAGAGCATTGGCCTCTGGACTCAAGGGTCCTGAGTTAAATTCCGGTCAAGAGTGTATGTCCGGGTTGCAGGCTCAATCCCCAGTGGGAGCCATGCAGGAGGCAGCCAATCAGTGGTTCTGTCTCATCATTGATGTTTCTATCTCTCTCTCCCTCTTCCTTCCTCACTGAAATCAATAAAAATTTTAAAAAATTATATTCCTTGACTGCCATACACACACACAAATCTGAAAAGACTGGTAGGTCTACATATATTACAGTGTATGAGTGGAAGACTTCAGAAAAAGCAATATAGATAAACCAAGCTACTGTGGATATTGCCTCATTTTGGAATGAGCCCTAACTTGAGGAGTAAAGATCTAGGTTGCAGAACTTTCTTGGCTGCTTACCAGCTGAACAATCTTGGGTATATCTTTCAAAATCACTTTTCTTAGCCCTGAGGGGTTAATAATACTTTTTCCTACTTATGTGTTTTGAGGTACAAAGTAAGAAATTTGGAAGAACTTTGGAAGGTGTAAATCCTTTTTATACATGTGAGGTATAATTATCTTCTGTTCAAATATAAGAATTAGATTTGTTGATATCCAGTTGGGTCACTGTGTACTTTTCCCATTTTTTACCACTTTACA
This sequence comes from Corynorhinus townsendii, assembly GCA_026230045.1. NCBI lineage: Eukaryota > Metazoa > Chordata > Mammalia > Chiroptera > Vespertilionidae > Corynorhinus > Corynorhinus townsendii. The sequence goes on along the minus strand of JAPDVU010000001.1, from coordinate 164,969,991 downwards.
TCTTTAACATGGGCTCTACGTCTCTTTTGGAATCAGTCATAAGTACTTTCATGTTAGACTGAACAAAAGAAAATGCTGTTGTCTTTTTGGTAGATAAGTCAATTTATATTCAACTATCCAACTCTTCAAAAAAATGTTAGTGCTTATTCCACACAAATACCGTGTTGAGGTGATACAAAAATGAGTCCAACACAAATACTGCCCTCAAGAAGGTTACCGTTAGGTAGAAGACACAAAACATATCATTTTGGTGTCTGGGACTGGGCTAGTACCTTAACCTGTTTCATGGATGCTGTAGAATATGTGTGGTCCCTGAGTCAGAGACAAAAGGTTTTAATTTTCATAGCACAGCAAGTGGCATCATCTTTGTATTGGTCCCTATTGCCCCAAGGCCCCGGGAGTGACGGGAGGTGGCAAGGTGTATAGTGCAGACAGAGAAGGTTTTTGTTGCAGCTGAGGGACATTGAGCAAACATGCTCTTTGTCCTGGAGGTGATGGCTTCCTCCCTCTAACGTTGCCTGCTACAGACACCACCTGGGAAATGGCCCCAGTGAAGAGCCATCAGGGCCTTGAATCCTTGGTGTACCCGGCCAGATGTGTAAGAACACCAATAGTCATAAGACAGAAAATTGCAAGCGATGGGACTCAATAATTTAAGGCTGTTAGTATCATTCCATGTCAAACACAAAGTTGACAGCTTTCTCTTTTAATTTATTTTTTATTGTTAGCTATCTATTGAGTTCCTACTGGTGTGTGTGAGTCTTATTGCGGGACATCATGGTGATAAAAGACTTGAATCCTGCAACGTGCCCCGCAAGGTTTCTGCCTGTCTTACAATTGAATTCAATGAGATTTTCTTATTTGGCATTTGCCTTGTCTCTCAAAAGTACTTCCTAAGGCCTCCACTCACCATTTTTGCATCCAAAAATGCAATCATTTCAATATGAGATATCAGAAAAACTGTGTCACTAATGACTTTTTTTTAATTTCTCCATGAGTTTATCTTAAGAAAAGTCACATTAATTTTCATATCTCAGTGCTACCTGGAGTAACAGGTTGATGTCAAATGAAATAGCATGGCCCTGGCCAGGTAGCTCAGTTGGTTATAGTGTCATCCCAATATACCAAGGTTGTGGGTTTAACCCAAGGCAGGGCACATACAAAAATAAACCAAAGAATAGATAAATAAGTGGAACAACAAATTGAAGTCTCTCTCTCTCTCTCTCACACACACACACATACACACACACAAACACACAGACACACACACACACTATCTCTTCCTCTTCTTCTCTCTCTTTAAAATCACTAAATAAAAATTAAAAATATAACATGGTGATTTGATGCTTTTTTTTTATTGTTTGAAGTATTACAAATAGTAATACATATGTCTCCTTTTTTTTCCCCATTGACCTCCCCGCAGCCTCTCCTTCCCCCAAGTACATGCCTTTACCCGACCTCCCCACCCCGCAGTGTCTTGCATTGGTTATGCTTATATGCATGCACACAAGTCCTTCGGTTGATCTCTTACAGCCCCCCCCCCCCAACCTGCCCTGCCTTCCCGCTGTAGTTTGACAGTCTGTTCAATGCTTCTTTGCCTCTGTATCTATTTTCCCACCATTTCTTTCCTTTAAAAAATCTTGCCTCTGCAGACTAGAAATAAACGTATAATAACCAAAAATGTTTGAGTCCCAATTTCAATGTCCAACAGTTCCTTATGTGTACATGTCAGCAATGATATCGGGATGGTGGGCACATGGTGGCAATGCAGGTCCGACCCTCTCTGGTTTGGTCCTAGGCAACCTGCAGCGGTGCACAGCTGCTGACTGCTTGCGTGACAAGGCATCGTCAGCATCTTCCATCTCTGGACTGTTTCTCCTCTTGTCTTCGTGGTTGGAGCAGACCTGTCAATTCCTCTCTGTTGCAGGAATCCACATGGTCTTGGAGTTGTTTTCTGAAAATATACAAACATATTCTCGACCAAAAGTTAATAAAGGAATCCTTTCTATATAATTGATTTGGGATCCTTTTTATTTTTGCCCAAATGATTTTCCTTTGTCTTATTTAGACACCATGTGTGTTTTTCATGGGTGTCTTGCTGTTAGCATTACAAATGAAAATTAATTTTGTAAAGTAAGAATTTTCTAGATGTAATTTACTTACAGGATCTTTTTCCTTACATGATATTAGCCTACTATCCCTCCTTTTTTGATTAATGGAGGCTTTTGTAATTTTTATAATGCAGTCTTGATAACTTTAAATTTTAATATTTGCACAAAAATATGACTGCTTTAGGTTCATTGCTTTTTCAGGAATTTTACCATGAGATGAACTACTAAAAGTTCTATTGGTATAGAAATTTCAGTTATTACTTTAGGAACAGCTTTTTGTCCAGTACAATTAAATTTTCTTGAATATTCACTTATTTCAATTAGTCTATTTAAATTAATCTGAAAACTTGATTGCTATTTTATTGTCAAATTTAAGTCTGGGTTTATTCCCTGGCCACCATTGTATCCTTGGAATCCAAAGACATGAAAGGTGGAAGAGGAAGTTTCTTAGCCTTTTTCAGAGCCAATTTATAAAATAATCCTTAATATACTCCTCCCCACCCCATGCCCACAGAAAGTTGAACAACATAAATGAACATTCTACATTTGCTGTGCTTGTCACATTCAGAAATTCCCCTTAGAAGTCTCCATTGCTGCAAGAGTGTGTAGGGAACAAAGTGATCCCTCAAATATGAGTGAGATAATGATGAAGAGAAGTTGGTTTTTAGAATTTGAAAAGGGTTTCCCAGCTTGCTGTTTGAGATCTTGTTAAAGAAATTGTCTTGATCCAGCTGACAAGAGAGAAAAAAATTTAGTGAGAGAGTGAAAAAGAGATTTACTATTAAGTCAAAATAGAGAATACTGCACAGGAAAACCTTCCTTGGGAGACAACACCCTCTTCAAAAGGAAAGTGAGTTTGTTTTGGCAGGGGGCCTTGGAATTCTAGTTTGCAATTTAAATCTTTGTTAAAAATTGCACTTTAAGGCAGGTGCTTGTCTAGCACAGGTGGTTATTGTAGCAATCACTATATTGACAGAAAAATATTATGATGGGGTGTAGAGACACCAACTTAATGAACTAAAGTAAAAAGGAACAAAAAAATTCACTTCTCTGTTCTATCTGCCCTCACACACGCCTCCAAATAATTGTAAATTACTGTCCCATTCAGAAGAATATATTTATAACAGGGCACCTCAGTATTAATCTTAAACTCAGAAAAATAACGTGTCATTTATTTAACCCCAGACTGATGGGAGGTTAGATTCCGTACTGAAAGTCTGTTACAAATAGCCAGGACATTCTAAGGTCACCAAATGATGGCTGTCATTTTCGTATTCAGCCCCATGATGAAGGAGCTTTTAAATGTTTGGACATTCAATCTATGTAGTGCCGCGACCTGGACATACCCTTTTACTAAACACTAGCCCACTAAATCCTCTTAGAATGTTGTTTACCTCCAGATAAATCAAACCTGACAACGTAGGTTAACTTCACTGATTCATTTTTCAGCCACAAATGATTAATAATTTTTACAGAATGAAAGCTACAGACTTCTTATTATACGGTGGACTATAGGGAGTGATATAATTCTTAGATGTCATGTGAAATGCAAAGCTATTTTTCTGGAACTGATGTTCCCAGTTCTCCACTAAGCACAGTAGCTACCTTTTCTGCACTAGAGGATCATCCAGCAGGAATGGCCATATCAATTACTATGAGTCAGCCGCTCTCCCCAGAGTTTGAGCACGCTGTTCTCTGCAGTTTGTATCCGTGGCCCAGGACCCAATCCAAATCCATTTCCAAGCCTGAACGTGTCACAGACGGTAGCCCTGACAGACACATCGCTGCAGGAAGCAAAGGCTCGGGCTCTGTGAGGAGAGCGGTGCTGGCTGACCAGAAACCCCACACCAGGGAGAAGGGCCAAAAACACAAAGACGGACATCGAGCAGAGAACAGAAAAAGAACTCTTTCTGTCTTGGGCCCAGAATGTTTCACTCTGAGAAGATTTGTGGCAGATTTTCCCCAGTTTATTTCACTTCTGTTTATTTTGGCTAGTTTCCCCTTCCCTGTCACTATGTATCCAGGTAGCTCTAGAGTTCATTGTGGCTTTAACAAAGATTAGACATCCAGGTCAGCAAACGTTTCTGCTGCAGGTATCTTGAAAAGTCACCCGCTACTGGTGTGCACAGAGAGCTTCTGCAGCACTCTTTGTCATTTCCTCCATGCACTCTTCCTCCGACACTTTGTAAATAATATTTTTCACTGTGTCACATTTCTGAGGTAGCTGAGCCTGTGAATGGTCTTATTTGTTGTTCCACCATTCTTGAATAGCTAGTAGTAGTGATAACATTTTCCACACTTAGAATTGTTTTCTGGTGACTTGGAAGGGAGAGATTTCTCAGAGAGATACAGCAATATAACCTCTCCTGACATCAAGGGCACAGAAATAGTTGCTAAAATAGATGATTGATTGTCTACTCTGAGCTCAGCGCTTAGATTTTCCATTAGGTTCACACTTGAAAAGTTCTGGCATTGGTTGGCCCTTAATATCTTTCTCTTTCTGTGCTGAGATACACTCTTATAATCACTCTCTGGGACTGGCTGCACTTGAAAAGACCAGAGGAACTAAGTTAAGACCATTTTTTTTCCTAAAAATATATTAAAATCTTAATAATAACTCTTTTGGATTTGGTTGATGTTCAGGTTAAGCTTTAGATTAATTCTAATTTTATCTCAACTGGCTTAACTATACATATTCTAATCCCATAAGAAAGCCAACATCCCATTCCTTCATAATGAAATTGTGGTTTACTATATAGTAAGAGCTCCATCCATTATGTGAGGTATAGATTATCGGACCTTAGACACAAGGATGAAATGACTCCTCTTCAGCTGTTCTTTTCTACTGTGTAATTACATAATTAGGATGTGGACTATCCATCATACAATTCTTTTTGTAATTCCATGGGAAATGCTACTGAATATGGACAACAGATGATGCTTAAACCTCAGTATCACAGCTGGTTTACATTTTTTACCCTAAATCCCATAAGTGGGCAGGCTATGTTACAGAACCCTTTCATGCCAAATTTCCTTTCTCAAAATTGAAACCACTTTGGTAAGAGAAAGTATTAAAGAATAGTCGACTGTTTACCTGATGTTTATAAGACTATCTACATGGTTTTCAGCGAATGTTTTCATTTTTCAAAATGATCTTCACCATATTTAACCACCCATTATGGCTTTTCCATCCTATTTCTTTTTTGTCATTATGCATTTTTTTCCACTTCACGCTTTTCTTTATCTCTCTCTATTTAATACCTTCTCTATTACTGGCCAGCCCACACTTTAGATTAAAGTCTTCCAGGTTCCCTAAGCAAAAGTTCACCTAGTCACCCTCTTTTCAGTGCCCAATATGCCTACCATCGATCTTGAATCCCTTCACTTCTCTCCAAAAGTACAAAAAAAGATTCTTCAGATCCAATTCAATTCAATAAATTCTGTTAATGATAAAAAGCTCAATAATATATTTAACAGAATTGGTCTTCAATAGGTTTTTAAATTATTAACATAACAATATAATTACATAAATTGAGAAAAACTGGGACTTATTTTGGTACAAGAAAGAATACAAATCTCCTACTATTATAAATCTGGCTCAGTGGAAAAATAACAGGATATAGAGCCAGGGAACTTTAGATTTATTTTTGTACGTAATCCCCAGAGAGAATTAGGCCAAGTGGGTCTCTTTGCTGCTTTTGCTTACGTTTTTATGACTATACAATAGGAATACATTAGAGAAATAAATTATTTTTAAATTTATTAATTTTAAGTTAGATTTAATCAAAAGATTAATTTTTACATTTTATTCAGAATTTTTAGTTGCTTTAGCTGGAATGGGCATTCAGAATATTTAGTCTGCTATGCTACCACAAGTGGGAGTTATAAAGGTGATTTTTTGGTCAACATTAGGATTTTGTTTTTTTGCGTAAAAATGTAGATAATATTTTGTAGTTAATAAAAATCCACTATTTGTTTTTTAGGGAGGAAGTGACATGCTTACAACTGTTATTTGGAAGGCGAGTCTAGCCATATAATATCAAAAACTGGAGATGAGTTAGAATGTGTTTATATAGTTTAGATAAGAGGTAAAAAAAAAAAGTGTGGTCTGGGAGGTGGCATGAGCAATGGAAGAAAGTCTTAGATTGAAAAGAATATAGCAAAAAAAAAAGTTCTTTTTTTCCACTAGTTAAACCAAATTGTTGAAATGTAAAGAGAGATATTGTTAAAGATATTAACTATAGAGGGATTTCGGGAGCTCTGTCAATATAAAGTCTAACTGAAATATTAATAAAGTGACTGAATGTTGTATTCTCTGCCAAAAATCAGGACACATTTGTGTAATTGGACTTTCTAAGGAAGAATTGCACTACCAATTATTTTCAGTCTGAGCTTGTTTGGGTAGTAGAGTTTGTCAAACTACCTTGAGGTGTGACAAATCTCAGGGAAATGCCTTCTTGCTCTTTATAATCTAGAAGAGCACCTTGCTTCAATAGTGGATTCCAGATGGGATAAAATAATTACCTTTAATAGGTTGAAAAGTGGGTCAAAAGTTCAAATTTAATCCAATCTTCACGTTGTAATCTTCATACAGCAATCTGAAACAAAATTTACGTTTTTTGAGCAACAAAGAAATGAAGGGAACAGAATCACAAAGGAGAAATGATTAAAATATGAGAAACAATATGTCTCATTTTGTCAAGGTTTTAAAAAAGTTATCAAAGAATTATTTTTATGATGCTGGATTCTGATAGCTTTATGATTGTTACAGAGAACATGCTATTTATTTACCTGTCAGTCTTCAGATTTCAAGATTGTCATTCTTTCTGTGGGACATTCATAATTATATTCCCTAAACCATCTTGAAATAATAGGTTGCATATTAAAAATTCTTATAATTGAAAGCTTTAGAGTTTATTTCTTTAGCCATCTCATCCTACTGGTGTGGACTGTGGGTTTAAGGAAAGGGTTGTGGTGGTGATGGGCTTCAAATCCTACTTCTACCTTTACTAAGTATGTGATCTTGGGCAAATGACCTTCCTATATAAACCTCAGCTTATTTATAAAAATGGAAATAATAATGCTGGTTTCACAGGGTTGTTAAGTGAGATACTTATGCAAATGCCCAGCACAGTGTCTGGCACATTATAAGTACTCAGCAAATAGAAATTAGTGTTATTGCTTTATCACATGCCAACTTCTCTTTAAATATCTCTCCTCATGTGTAATTTATCATAAAGCAGAGTGTTATATTTTTGTTGTAAAGCCTCTATTGAGTAAAAGTCTACACACACACACACACACACACACACACACACACACACATCTCCTTTCTTCTGAAAGACAAACCTGAAACTGAAGATGGTTGTCATGACTCTCCTTTTTTCTTCTGTTTAGACTAAAATTAAATGAATGATGGCATTGGATCATGAGATGTGAAAGAGTGTGGGTGACATATTTCTGAGTTAGGAGAATTAGTGTAAAAAGTGTGGTGAGAAAAGTACTGTTATCAAGTTTCTCCTTCAGTTTGTGTTCATCTCTTGACTTCACATCAGGCTGGACTCCAATGGCTTTCTTCCCCTTCTTTCTTAGGAAATAAAAAAATTAATTATTTTATTTAAAAAACAGGCAGCTCATATGTTTTTAGAGTAAGCTGATGATGCTGAGTCAAAATAAAATGTATTTTTTCTAATCTCAGTGCTAGCCCACCAACAATAATTCAGGACTGAAAAAGTCCTACCTAATTGAAGAGCAGACATTGTCTGTTATTCTGAAATGATTATTTGATGTAAAGATGATTGAATTAAGTCAAAGAGAATGTTATTTTGGAAAAAATAATTTCTAATTTCAAATAAATTTATTCAAAAATAAATATTGAGTGTCTCTTTGCACAGGGCTGTTTCTCCTGAGGTCTCTATCTGTCTTCTCCCTGTGTGTTCATGTGATCTTTCCTCTGTCTATGACTGTGCCCAAATATTCTCTTCTTAGAAGGGCATCAGTCATGTGGGATTAGGGCCTGCCCATATGACCTCATTTATGCTCTTTGAGGACCCTACTTCTAAATATAATCACATACTAAGTTATGGGGGTTAGGACACTACAAATGAATTTTAGGAAAGTACAATTTAGCTGATAATAGTGAACAAAGCAGGTAAAATTCCTTACCATGAAATTAGTACTCTAGTGTAATAGTTGGCAACCACCACTTTCTGAAAGGATCAGATAGTAAATATTTTAGGTTTTGAAAGCCACATAGAATCTCTGTTGCATAATCTGGGTTTGGCTCATGGGGCCTAGTTTATCAATCTCTGCTGTAGAATCCTATATAATAAAAGGCTAATATGCAAATCAACTGGATGGTGGAGCGACTGGTCGCTAGGACATGCACTGACCACCAGGGGGCAGACGTTCAACACAGGAGCTACTCCCCAGTGATCAATGTGCTCCTCATAAGGGGAACTCCACTCAGCCAGAAGCCGGGCTCACAACTGGCAAGCACAGTGGCGGTGGCAGGAGCCTTTCTTGCCTCCACAGCAGTGCTAAGGATGTCCGACTAACGCCTTAGGCCCGGCCTCTAGTAACAAATAAACAACTAGATATATAATGTAACATCAGATACTGGTACGTTCAATGAATATGCATAGAGCTGGATAGTGTATATTATGTGTTTTAGTTATGGTGGTTTGGCAAAGGTATGACATTTGAACAGTCTTCTCATCAAATAAGAATGAAGTGAGGGTCTTCTCCCTTAAATGAAGTAAAGGAACAAAATGATCCTGACAGAGAGAATGGCATCTGCTGAAGGAGCATGAGATGCATAAGGAAAAGTAAGGAGGCCACGGTGGCTGAAGTGCTTAGTCTAAATACAATCATCTGTTTGCGTTAAAGCAGATTTCTCCCAAGTCATATTCTAAGACAAGCCTTCATGTTTCTAAACTCACTGGTGTATTTGCCTTTTTATTGTAATTATGAAAAATTTTACCATACTGAATCTTATTTAAACATTATTTTAAATGTATTTAAGGGGCAAGCAAACCTTGGTTACTAAGAATTTTAATAATGAAGACTCAGGGCATCTTAAATTGATATTTTTTGGGGGACTTCAGCTTACTCAGAATTTGTGTGGAATATGAACCAATTTTATTAAGTCTTCTTGACATGTTTTATCACAAGACCAAAGACCAAGGATCCTAGCATTGTGCTAGAAATTCTTAAGGGAAGGGCTGGAGCAAGAAAGGCTATTCTTGCTCTGGCCAGGGGCCGATTACTCTGGAGTTTGACATGTCCTACGTGGGTTTGGTGAGTCCATGATACAGTATACTACTTTCCCAGCTGCTCCAGGCATTTTCCTTCAGACCCTGGCTGATATTTAATGTGCATTTTGATACAATCACATTTCTCAAAGTCAGTGATAAAAAAATATTAAAAGCAGCTAGAAAAACATTTTGGTCATTATTTCTTCAAAAATATTTTTAAAAAGCTTTTCGCGTATTTTTTTCCTTATATATTAGTCTGCTTGATAATGTTCTATAGCTTACTTATGCTTCTGTAATTTTGTCCTTTTGTTTTACTGTTTCCTTTTACATGGTTTCTACTTTGCTATATCTTCAAGTTCACTATATATTTTTTCCTTTGCAAAATCTAATTGTTCTTAATTTCATTCATTATATTTGTTTTTATTTCAGACCTGGTTATTTTCATCTCCTGAAATTTGATTTTGGTTTTTTCTTACATGTCTCCTTTAAATGACCATTCTTTCCTGTACCTTTGTGAATATATAAAATATAATGATAAAAAAGCTATATTAATGTCTTTGTCTACTAATTTTAACATCTGTGTGAGTTCCTTCATATCACATACTGATCAGTACTCAGCTGAAGACTTGAGACAGACAATGTGCAGATTTGAAATGCAATCTGTGCAGCTCTCTTTGCTCTTGTACTCTGTCCAATGTGTTCTAATTTCTTGCACTTTGTACATTCCCAGCTCTGTCTAAACTCATGCATACTAGACTAGGCTCTGTGCAGTCTGGTTCTCCATTCACTGCACAAGGCTGGAAATTCTATCCCAAGTAATAACCTAAGGTATTTTTTTTTAATTTCTGTATTGATTAAGGTATTACATATGTGTTCTTATCCTCCCATTGCCCGCCCCCCCCCCACTCATGCCCTCACCCCCCTGTTGTCTGTGTCCATTGATTAGGCTTATATGTATGCATACAAATCCTTTGGTTGATCTCTCCCCCGTACCCCCTTACCCCCAAACTCCCCTACCTTCCCTCTGAGGTTTGACAGAGAAGCATTGATCAGACCATCAAACCTAAGGTTGGTTTTCTTAGTATGGTATCATTTATTTGCCTTTTTTTTCCTGTGCTACCTGGTGTACAATGTCTGGTGTTGTTTCAGGTGGGAGGGTAAATCTAGCTCCTATTACTCTCTATGATTCCATTGTGTTGAATATCATGGACGTTTTTAAGGGAAAGAGTTAATATGAGAAATACTGGAAGCAGCTTCTAATTCCAGAGAAAAGGTGCTAGAAGGAATTAAGACAAGAGGTCAGGCTTCAACTGTCTGGAATAAGTTTATGGCTGGGCTCTTGTCCTTAAAAGAATGTTTGCAGCCCTGGCTGGTTTGGCTCACTGGATAGAGCGTTGGGTCCCAGGTTCGATTCTGGTCAAGGGCATGACCTTGGTTTCGGGCACATCCCCAGTGAGGGGTGTACAGGAGGCAGCTAATAGATGCTTCTCTCTCATTGATGTTTCTGGCTCTCTATCCCTCTCCCTTCCTCTCTGTAAAAAATCAATAAAATATATTATAAAAAAAAAAGAATGCAGACATAGTAGTAGATGGGAGGAAAGATAGAGAATCTTGTCCATGGCAACTTATACAAGAGAGTAAGGGAACCTAGGACACATGTTATCCTGGGAGTGAGAGCCACCAATTATTTCCAGTCAGATTATGAATTTTATCAGATCATTTGTTAGACACGCAGACAAGAGATGAGCAACTTATATGCAATAGAATGATTTCCCCAAATTGCACCAAAATGTATAAAAAATGTGCTCTATAAATTCTGACAAAATAACAAGAGTAGACAACTAGCTATGTGAAGATGAATAAAGCTGCCAGGAAGTCAGCTAGACTCACTCACTAACCAGGGAATTGATTCCCACACTACAGTCTCCAGCAAAATTATCTATTTCTACATGACATGGGTCTTTGGGGTTGCTCACAAATAATTGAAACCTTGAATGCTAAATACATGAATGCTAAGATTGTATGTTTTGTGCTATTGTTTCCTGAATGTCTACAGTCATGAAGATTTGGGGGGAAAGTTTTAAATAAGAAAGAAGCCAAAAATCAACAACAATAAAATTGAACCCGGTTATTTTTTTAATGTACACTCGATTAATTTAATATTACTCAGAGAAGCCTCGTCTGTAATGGGAACCTCAGGATGACACCGAAGTGCCCTGTCCTCTGAATGACAGAGCAGTGCTTGTCACTACTCTGCTTTACTATGTACTGGAGTTAGCCGACCCATCATCTCTTTATGTCCTCTTTAATTCTTAGACCCTAAGTATCACTAGGAAATAGGTGCCATAAATCATCTTTAGTGGTTGGACACCTAGTTCATTGAAATAAGCTTCTTAAAGATGGTCTTTAAAATAGGTTTAGATCCAGGGAAAGAAAATGGCTGGGTGTTTCAGACCTGGGAAGGTGTTCAAGGCATACAAGTTGGCATAGAAGAGAGAAGTATGGCAGTAGTTGAGTGAGAGATTTATTTATGTTGCAGGTAGAAGAAAAGTGATGAAATGGGGTTTATGTTTTGAGGCTCTGCATAGCTTCTGGTTATTGGATTCCTACTCTCTCCAAAATGGGATCATTTAGGCCTCACTTGCAAACAAATTCACCCCACTCTCCAGGACAAATTTGGATGGAGCTGGATTCTCAACCATGACACATACGCACATATAGGCGATAAATATTTCTGTAAAGTGTTATTTATGTCTTACCCATGATACAAACCATCATAATTGGTTGAAATGAGAGAATTTAAAATCTCTGAGTTCAATTCAGGTTCATTCAGAATTAGACTCTGGTTAGAAAACCTGAGAATAAAGAGAGTGATTGTGCTTATTGTTTTTAAATATATTTTATTGATTTTTTACAGAGAGGAAGGGAGAGGGATAGAGAGTTAGAAACATTGATGAGAGAGAAACATCAATCAGCTGCCTCCTACACACCCCCTATTGGGGATGTGCCCACAACCAATGTACATGCCCTTGACTGGAATCGAACCTGGAACCCTTCAGTCCCCAGGCTGATGCTCTATCCACTGAGCCAAACCAGTTAGGGCATTGTGCTTATTTTTTATTTATAAAACTACTATTATTGAAGTAGTCTTTCAGAGTAAACTTTCTGAGCGAATGCTTCAGAGTTTTAGTTAAAACTGGGGAGTCTTTTTTCTTTTTGATTTAGCATTGAATTCACACATGTATGATTTAGTTCAGTAGGTACTTATTTTACAACTACTATGCTAAGGTAGCTTATTGAGTGTGTTGTGGGTAGGGCTCCAGCCATGCAGGGAAGGTGAACTTGACCCTAAATAAACGGTATAACAACAAATATGGTGAGTGGATCACTGAAGGCAGAAACAGGTCACGATGGGTTGTCAAATGAAGAAGAGAGCATTTCTGCCTGCAGAACGACAAAAGAAGCCATGGAGGGGCAGCCTGTTCCCTGGGACTTGGGAGATAGTTGTATTTTGAAAGTTGGCCCAAAAAGCTGAGGCGAATGTAGGCTAGGCATGTGTTCACCCAGCAGAGAATAATGCCAGGGAGTCTGAAGAAAATCTATAATAAATACAATATTCATTTGTACAATTTTACCATAAGTTTCAGCTGAGTGTGTATAAATTCTTAAATGCGTGGATTCCTTTCCATTGGTCCCAGGTATTGAAAAAGAAATTATGCATCCCACATTCCAGAGAGGAACTTAAATTTGTGCAAGTGTGCTGGCTGATGTTTCCCAGCACAAGCTAACCACCGCAGGGTGCTCAGCACGGAACAGGTCAGTAAGCATCTGTTTATTAAAGGAACACCACGGTGCCAAGCCTTCTCTGAAATGTGGGGTAAAGCATGGAACACGGGGGTGAGGATTCAGTTTCTACATTACAGGGTTTGGTTTCATTCTCAAAAACTTCTTCCTGGGTCCTGAAGATAGAATTGTGCATTGCTTTATGCTCAGTATTTGCTTGGGACTCTGATTATTGGCATACATCAAAGGATCATGCCTTGAGCTGTGTTAGCACCTCATTAACGCTCTCTACATATGAATCGCAGGTATTGAAAGGATCATGTTATGTCTGTTCCCTACACTTAGGCATAGTCTATACCTCATCCTGAGTTAAATGAGACTGTTTTCCTTTGGTATTTTTATATTTGAGAGAAAAGAGGGCGGGGGGAAGAGGCAGGATAATAAGTGGTGTAAAGGGTAATCCAATTTGTTTCTTATTTGCTTATTCTCTATCTAAATGAGAACATTGTTTTTAAGTGTGAAGTATTGATTTTTTTCTTGGACACCTTTTAAAAAGCAGAACAAAAGATTAAATGGCTAGTGGGTTGATGTCTGCATTTAAGGAATCTGCAGGTATAAGAGCAATTGTTTTTAAGACATTACCAATTCTTTTCACTTTTTCTTTCCTGGAATGCTGATTAGCCATAATGGATAAATAATGATTGTGGATGGAGGTTTACATTAACAGATGAATCTGTTTATAAACTATGCTGAGCTTCTCACCACCCTGCCAACCTTTTTAGAAATCCATACAAAGTATTTATTGGTGTCTGCTGTTCCCAAATAGCTTCTCCTAATTATAAGTATTTAAACATAAATGAAAGTGGAAGTTTAGAATTGATGCAGTAGGCATTTCCAATAAAACTTCAAATTGGCAGAAAGACCCAGTCCTACTTCTACTGAATGTTAATTTCTTTCTATTTTATAATCAACAAAATGTGTTCATATAAATGGCAGCAGATGCCAACTGGGGGGAAGGAGAAAGAAGTGAAATATTGACCTTCACAGATGACATCTTTTTCAGAGGCTTATCCACTGAGATACCTATGAAAATGCAAAACTGTAAATGAGATTTTTTTTTCTTATTGATTTGGTCAGTTGGTAAAAAGGGGATGATAATAAGAGGAATTCACAGTCCCCATGTTCTGATCTTTCTGAGGTTGCAATAGAGAGGTTATACATTTCATTTGAGCTGACAGGAATTTGAAATGTTATAGATAGGTTTCCTACACTCAGCCATTATTTACTGTTTGCCTATAATGTCAGTCTCTTTCTGCTTCTTCAATATTGTTTGCACTTTACCTTTGTGAAAAGGGCCTTGATTGAGCCATGCAAGGTATTTCTATCTTTCTGCAGGATCAATGAAGATGTGTTTACAGGTCCCTGGCACAGTGTACACAGCACAATAATGGATTTTAGTCCCTGTTGACTGAAAGCTCTTTTTCTTTGTTACTTGTCAATCTTGTATCTATTACTTGATTGCAACATAAAAGGCTATTTGGCCAAACACTGAAACAACAGCTGTATCAGTCTAGCTGAAGTGGTTACCTGAACCAAATATATGCAGCTCTTCGTCAGACAAGTCACAAGTTGAAAGCAGGCAACACTTTATTTGCCACTCCATTTAAGAACCATTTTATGATTGTACTCACCTGCATTTATTTATTTTTTCCTCTAAAAGAGGTTTTAATTAATGTGCAATTGTAATAGCAAGGAGGTCCAGTCGCACTTTAATTTGAGAATTATATATTCTAAGAGATCTGTTTTTATTTATTGAAGGAGAGAACTAAGTTCCCAGAAAGGAAAAAGAAAAAGTTCCACCTCGACAGGCATGGCTCAGTGGCTGAGTGTTGACCTATGAACCAGCAGGTCACAGATTCCCGGTCAGGGCACATGCCCAGGTTGAAAGCTCATTCCCCAGTAGGGGGTGTGCAGGAGGCAGCCTACTAATGATTTATTCTCTCTCATCATTGATGTTTCTATCTCTCCCTCTCTCTCTCTCTCTCTTCCTCTCTGAAATAAATAAAACTATATTATTTAAAAAGAAGTTCCAGATATTAGCTATGGTAAATTTTGCTGCTATGAACATAGGGATGCATATATCCTTTCTGATTGGTATTTCTAGTTTCTTGAGAGATATATCCTAGAAGTGGGATCACTGGGTCAAATGGGAGTTCCATTTTTAGTTTTTTGAGGAAACTCAATACTGTTCTCCACAGTGGCTGCACCAGCCTGCATTCCCACCAGCAGTGCACAAGGGTTCCTTTTTCTCTGAATACTATGCTGCAGTAAAAAAGAAGGAATTCTTACCATTTGCAACAGCATGGATGGAACTGGAGAGCATTATGCTAAGAGAAATAAGCCAGTCAGAGAAAGATAAATATCACATGATCTCACTCATTTGTGGAATATAATGAGCAACATAAACTGATGAACAAAAACAGATCCAGAGACAGAAAAGCATCGATCAGACTGTCAAACCTCAGAGGGAAGGTAGGGGAGGGTGGGGGTAAGAGGGAGAGATCAACCAAAAGACTTGTATATAAGCCTAACCAATGGACACAGACACCAGGGGGGTGAGGGCATGAGTGTGGGGGGTGACGGGGTGATGGGGGGGGGGGAGGGACAGAGAAGGACACATATATAATACCTTAATCAATAAAGAAAAACAATTCCACACACTCATGAAGGTCTCTTCTTCTCTGTAATGGAGGCTGGTTTTTGAACTTGAAAAAAAAAAAATGACTCTCTCCACTTCATATATATGTACTAGAGACCTGGTATGTAAAATTCGTGCATGGGGGTTGCCCCTAACTGCCTCCCCTTTCTGGCCTGGTTGTCCCTCACAGAGCCCCCCCCCCCCCCCTGCGCCAGCCTGGTGACCTCTTACTTCCCCCACTCCCGCCAGCCTGGTTGTCCCCAACTGCCCCCACTGCCAGCCCCAACTGCCCCCACAGTCACCCCTAACTGCCCCCTGCTGGCCTGGTAGCCCCCAACTGCCCCCCCTCCCCTCGCTGGTCTGGTCGCCCCACACAGCCTGCTTGTTCAGTCTTTTGGTCATCCCTCACTAACCCCCCTGCCAGCCTGGTTGTTGGCAGCCATCTTGTGAGGGTGTGAGGGTCAATTTGCATATTACCTCTTTATTATACAGGATGAGTACTTAGCAGATGATGCTGAATTAGAGATGAAAAAGTTTTTCCTTCTGGTCATTTCAGCAACAGATCCATTACACTAAATGATATATCCTTCTCTTAATCTTTAACCTCCATAGCAACTAAAGGATGTGGCCCACTTCATGCCATCTTGAATGTGTCTCAGGATATCTGAGTCAGTACTGGCTCCATGCCCTGGGCTCAGATTATTGTTATTTTTAGACTAAAACAAGAGTTAAATTGATGCATCTGGTAAAGATGACTGGATATGGGGAAACTTTTCCAGGGAAGCCATTTCCCCAATCACATCTTTAAAACAAAATAAAGCACCACTACTCATCTGGCAAGCTACAGCCAAAGAGTGAATAGAAAATTCTCTGGCTAATTATTTTATGGCTAATCCTGTAGCCCAGTAATATCTATAAAAGTAACGGGAAAACATTTTACTACTAGTAGTATATGCATCTATCACTCACTGTAACAGATGTTTAGAAAAGGTTTGCATAAATTAAATTTTAGTATATTGAGCTTTAAAGGAGACAAGAAACCCACCATTAAAGAAAATTGTATTAAATCTAGTCTTAATGTGAAGACCTCTTTCCCAATATGTTTAGTCATCAATGAACTATTTTGTACGTCCACATTTCTGTAGAGCCTATGATGTACAACTGAATATATGAATACACTCTCCTGAACAAATTGGTGCTGATGCTTGCACTGTGGAATATTTAGTTAGATGGTACTCTCATCTTTCAAAGAAAATGAAACCTAGAACAACTGAATGATATATTAAAATTCCTGTGGTTAGTCACTGATGAAACTGGCTTAATAGCACAAGTCGCTAGGTGCCTAGTCTTGTGTTTGCTCTCACTTCATGTTCACTCTGAGGACATACAAGGAAAGCCTGTTTGGGGGCTGCATTGGTTGCTGGGGCAGCCATAACAAAGCAGCATGAACTGGGTGGCTTACACAACAAAAATGTATTGTCTCACGGTTCTGGAGGCTAGAAGTCTGAGGTCCAGGTATCACCAAGATGGGCTCCTTCTGAGGGCTGTGAGGGAGAATCTGTTCCTTGCCTCCCTCCTCTTTTGGTGGTTTGCTGGCAATCCTTCGCATACCTTGACTTATAGATGCATCGCTCCCTGTGTGATCTGTCTCCAATTCCCCTCCACCCCCCATTATAAGGACACATATCATATTAGATTAGGGCCCACCGTAGTGACCTCATTTTAACTTGATTGTCTGTGTAAATGCCTCATCTCCACATTCTGAAATGCTGGGAGTTAAGACTTCAACCTATGGATTTGAGGGGGACAAAATTCAACCTAGAAGAAGGGATTTTAATTCCCTTTAATTTTCAGTTCAGTAAGTCTCATTATTTTAGAAGCCACTGAAGGGAGAAAAAAATGAAGACATATTTTTACTGATCCAACTGACAAAAAAACAACACACATGAACAAACCCCAAGGGATGCTCCAGACCTTATTCAGTTGTTTTATAAATGTACATTGACAAAGTGAATGGCAATTAAATAGACTTTTATGAATGCTTTTTAAGTGACCTCAAGTATTTTGTATAGAAGTAAACAATATCTTAATTACAGATAATTATCTGTCCATTTCAGTGGTTCCCTGAGTTTCTATTTTAGACAATATTTCATTATCCTAGTTTGAGTTATTCTACATATTTCCTCATAATGAAATTGTAATTAAAACAGTTTTTTTATTATCAAAGCTTTTTATAAGTCCAGTCATCTTCTTCATCAGGCATTAGCAGAATTTAAGATTTAATAAAAAATACTTCAGTGATACTGAAGCAAACAAATCTTTCATTGGATTTTTGTCAGTTTACCAATGTCTTGAAGATTCTGCCTGCTGCAGTTATTCTTAGCTCTGAAGACCCTGAGTGTGAAGAAGACTGTGCCTAATATATTCTCTCACCCATGGACTTAGCTTCTTGGGGAGGGTTTATCAGTGGTGAGGTCTCCCATGGACCATCTAACCAATTACACATGTCATAGGACTCAACACAGGGAGTGGGTCTAGGTAAGAGTAGAATAGTTTGTAAGGAAGAGTGAAGATCAATATAAATGTGCTCACTAATTTTATTTTTAACTGAAGCTGCTTCTGTTCAATTTAAAGGTAATATTTTCTATTTTACCAGTCTAATAAAACAAAGAAACATCTCCGACACATAGGAAGATATTGTAAATATAATTTCCAGCTTACCTATGCACAACTTTTGAAAACCTTTGGGTTTTTTGGAGATCGTGGGGACACAGACCAGCACCATTCTGCGGGGAACCACTGGAGTGTCCCAGGTCAGTGCTTCCCAAGCTGGCATGTACATACCCCCAGAGGTGCCCGAGAATGTTTTGGGGATCCTAGATGCCACAGTTTTACTAGAAATCAGAAGCAGGTGTTCTGAATTTTTGAGCTCTGTAAAAAAAGTTGTATTACATGCATGCAAGAGCAAAAGCTGAAACCCAATGATGAAAGCCTTTATGTAGTAAATGAAAATGTGGTGCTTTTGTGGTTTGGGGATATGGGGTGCTGTTAATACTGTGGAAGTGCCATCATGAGCAGGATGAAACACAATGATAAAAAGAGATTATGCTGATATGATTGGCTGATGCCATTAAGGCTTTTCTGCCAAAGGTACAGATATTTGAGTGTAAATGTATAATTGCAGAGGTCCAAACAGTTAAATGCATATTCTCCTTAATTAGTGAAAACCAAGTTAATTCCATTACAAAACAACATTAAAAAACATGTTTGCCCTGACCGGTTTGGCTCAGTGGATAGAGCATTGGCCTTCAGACTCAAGGGTCCCAGGTTCGATTCCAGTCAAGGGCACGTACCTTGCTTGAGGGCACATCCCCAGTAGAGGGTATGCAGGAGGCAGCTGATAGATTTTTCTCTCTCATCAATGTTTCTAACTCTCCCTCTTCCTTCCTCTCTGTAAAAAAATCAATAAAATATATTTAAAAAAAACACATTGTTTTACACTGGCTTCTGCAAATCTGTTCATCTTCCTACAGCATGTGCAATCAATCAATCAATCAAATTTTGTTTTATAAAATAAGAAGATGAGTAGCATCTCAACCTCAATTTCTCTTGAAGCCAAGTCTAAGACAAATAGATGAGTACAAGTGGTTTAGTTGGGAGGTGATCCCAGAGACATTGTTGAGAAGAGGGGAAATGAATCAGGGAAATGAAGGAAACTAATAAAGGGAAAGGGAATGTCATGAAGTCAATTATCAAATATGGACAACTCAGGTTCACTGCCACTGGGGATGCTGGAATACAGTGTAGAATGCATCTCCGAGTTAACATAACCAAGGGGTCAGAAAAGTAGGACATTAGCCACCAACTTCCATCCATTGTGTGTGAAGCTGTGCCCAGAGGCCCTGGCAGCTCGGCCTGCTTCCCTCCCTGCCTGTGCCAGGAGAAAGCGCTCAGGCAGAGAGTTGCAGGTGTTCCCAGGAAACAGCCAGTGGTGTTTCCAGGCCCCGATGAGCTAAATTTGTATGCATTGTATAATATTTGTGACATTTTTCTCTCATTATTGATAAGGTCATTGAAATAATCCACTAAACAAAATGAAAGTTATGGAAGGAAAAAGAAATATTTCAGAAACCAAAATACTCAGAGCAGACAAAGTCTTTGATCCTAGAAGCATGCTGAGGAGCTAATTGCTCTGTGATGTGCCACTTCTCACTCTCATGATATGGGTGACTGTGGTAAATAGAAGAAAATGATAGTGGGGACACTGAGCGCTTAATATCAGAATGTATCATATTCACTCTGTTTATAATGTGTTTATGGATTTCTTCACTTTTCACTGTTCAAAAAGGAAAACTCTTTAGAAGAGTAGTAATAATACTTGGCATGTGTTAGAGACACAATTCAATGCTTTTCAGATAAGCTTGACATCAAGACCTATGGCAGAAATTTAGTTATTTTGTGTTTTTGAAAATGCTGTCATCCAAGGATCTTAGTGAGTAATGCTATAATGAGACAATCTTAAATGGATTCATAATATAGAATTTTGGCAAGAATTAAATATGATAATGTATATAAAGCATGTAATGCCAGGCATATATCAAATGCTCCAAAACATTATCTCTTATCATTATTATTATTAGTAGTAGTATCATTATTATAATTAAATATAGATGTTATGGAAATATCTAGTTAAGTGACATGAGGTGTATTTTATACATAACTTTATCCTTTGGGATTTAGTCAGACTGGCATTGTTTATATTTATGTATTGAAACACATGGTTAGGATTTGAAGATAGATTCATACATATCCTTTGTAAAACAAGACCACTGATGAGTGGACCATATATTGCCAGGTCTTAAGCCCAGGCTAGGGAGTCAACATTTCAATTAGTAGGAAATGGCTAGTCAACGAAGGTGCTAACATTACAGTGCTAGGCAAGGAAAGATTTTGAGTGGGTTCAACATCTATTCCTTTCAAAACAGTCAGAAATGCTGAGTAAAGTGATACAGCACTGAAGAATTTTAAATGCTCTTTATATGCCAGAAACGAAGGGGAAAGTGAAAGCTAAAAATGACACCACAGGGACAATTCCACAAACCACAGTGCACAGGACTCACAGGAGAAAAGTGACCTCCATTGCTGCTGATCACACACTTGAAATTATACAAACACGAAGGAACTTGAAAATCATGCGCGAGAGCCAGAAAACAAATCATACAGGACAATTAGAGTTCCATGAACTTGTGACAAGAGAACAGTCTGGAAACACTATAAAATTTGTGTTGAAAATAATTTTAAAAGGAACAAACATCTTGATTTTAAAAAAAGAACAGGGTACTATGCAAAAAAATCAGGCAGATTTAAAAGAGAGCCAAAAAAAAAAAATCATTTCTGCAACTTAATATATAGCCATTGAAATTAAAATCTCAGTGGATGATTTTAAGATAACCAAAGAGAGAGCTAATAAACTGGAAAAGAAATCTAAGAAAGTATGTGGAATGCAGCCAGTGAATAAATGATTGGAAATGGGAGATTAAGAGACATTGAATACAGTTTTAAAAACGTATGAAATGTTCAGAAGGAGAAAACAGAGAAAATGGGATACTGAAAAAAGCATGGGTTCTCAGATTAAAGAAGCACACAGGATCCAAAGATAAGTATGAAGACCTTGGAAAAACTCCAGGATAGCAGGGGGAAAAAAAGAGAGAGAGAGAGAGAGAGAAAAAAAAAAGCATAGGAGAAAATATATGTTTGATTCATTCCAGAAATAAAAGCAATGGATCCTCGCCATTCTCAAGTTTTCTCTAATATAACATGCTAGTTGTAGTGGGATGTTGAAACCTGGGTTCTATTTCAGGCTCTGACACTTTCTGTGTGAGTCTTGAGCCAAGCCTTTAACCTCTGTCAGCCTCAGTGTTCCTTGTGGATAACAGGGAGATGGAGAAATTATCTAAAACTTCTTCCAGGTAGAAGACTATAAGAACGCTTCGACAGAATAGACATTTTGATGTCCCATGTCAGGCAGTTTGGGCTGATTTAGCATTTTTTCTTTTTGCCCACCTGACATTCCCCTTTTGAGCTGTTTGGCTGTTGGGACTGCTGGCTTTCTCCCGGGCTTGCTGTATCCCTGAAGGTAGGCCCATGATCCCTAAATTGACTGTGAATATAGAGCGATAGTGGCTAAAAGCAGTATGTGATTTTTGTTGTTGCCATGAATAAAAGTTTCACTTTCTTTTCTCCTTCTCTAACCTATACTCTATATTTTTCTAATTGGCTCACCTAAAATGTTAAATATCTCACATATCTTTTGCTTTGGAAATTCGGAATGAGAAACTATGGTAATAGCATCGGGGACAGGTGGGATGGGCCAATGACGGGCAGAAGAGGAGGATCTCTCATCAGTGGCAAGGTAGGAGCACCATTTTCAGCAGAAAATCCCAAGTATTTATATCGTGGGCTTTTTCTTATCTTGACCTTGACAGGTCCATGTCATCGCAGTGGTACCCCCACGGTCAATTTTGTTGTACTGTGCACAGGGGAAAATTAGAAAGAGAAATGGTCATGCTACTTCTTCCTCTGAGCTGAGAAAGAGGGTATCTCCCTTTTAGTCAAAAGCCCCTGAAGGTTAGCATAATCAGAGTGAGCAGGAGCACGTGTCGGGGGTGCGTGGCAGGATTGGCCTCCACAGGGGAGAGAACTCTGGAATGTTGGGAAGCTGGCTGGGTTTGTGTGACCTTAAGGAGGTGCTCTCTACTCCAATCTTTAGTTTTTTACCAGTTTGTAATGAGAATGTTGATTTCGGAAATCTCCAAGCTCTGCTGTGAGCATTTGGAAGCAATGATTTTTTTTTTAACTAGAAGTTAAATAATGTAAGCTATCATCTTAGTTAACAATGGCCTTTGGGGAAATCACAATCTCTTTGAGTTGTTAATAAAATGGATATAAAAATTCTGCTCAATCCATCTCAAAAGTGGTTTCATGGTTTTGAGATTAAAGTACAATATTGTATTTAAAAGTCTTTTAAACCCATTTTCCTACCTATACTTTTAACACAGAGTGGGGTTAAAGTGACCTGAGCCAAATTCCTGACTCTCACTTAATTCTGTGTCAATCTGGGGAAGGGCCTGAACTTTTCTGCCTCATTTTCCTCACTTGCAAAGCAAAATAACCTCACAGGTTTGCTGTAAACATTAGACAAAATACTCATTTAGAAAAGATCTTAGTAAATAAATGTAGACAACATAGATGATAGTTATTATTTCTCAAATAATCAAATTTATATTTTCAATAGAGAATTTGAGTCAGATTTACATGACTTTCACATGGGACTCCAGAGTGACACAGTGGTTGACAAGGCACCAAGCCTCTGAGGTGTACCACACCTGAATGAGACGCAGCTATACAAGCCCAAAGGTGTGTGGCTCAGATGTCTTCTCTTCCTCCTCTGGCTGTACATTCTTACCAATCTGCTTTAATTATTTTTGTGCATCTTTCATATCCATTGATCCTAGTTCCTGCCAATTTTGATGACTAAAGGGGCCTAAATTTTAGCTTCATATTCAAATAAAGCAAATTAGAGATGACAAAAAATACAGATGAAAGTTTTATATAATTTCAGAGCACAGGAAAGGATGGCATTTTAGTTTCTTTGTACGTGAGTTGTGGGTGGAGGAGTATGATCACTGGCTAAGACCTCAAATGGAATTGAGTTTGGATATTTGTGGTTTGGCTGAGGAAGAGAAGAATGAAGGAAATGATAGCAGCTGGTCACCCAGCCTAAGTGACTATTCATGTTGGCAAGTGACCCTCCAGAAGACACTTTGTGTGCACTCTAATGACTGGGTATTGTCAGTCTCTTCTTTCACTTGTAATAGCAGATGTTTCTATCTTTCTCAGCTAGAAAATGACTTGTCATGGCTTTGAAAATTATTGTGGCTCATTATTGTGGACTAAGACGATTCCAGACATTTCAATTGGATGCTGACTCCTCATTTCTTAAGCCTAAACAGTCCATACAATGTGTAAACAAATTCTTAAAAATGTCTTTAAAGAAAAGACTGGAATGTAGCAATTTGGGGTTAACATCTTATTTCTTCTTGCTGAAAAGGCATATAATTTCTTTAAATTCAAGTTTAAGTTGAACATTGATTTACTATGCATTAGCTTCTTGCATGTATGTATGTATTCATTCATTTATTCTTAATTTGCGAACAATGCTTTGGCATTTATAATTTGTGCAGTTTCAAATTCTGCTTGGATACAGGATTCTATATCCATTGGCAGTCATGAGCAGAGCTAATACATGTGAGAATTAGAGAGTGATATAATAAATCACATTAAATTATAAATTCAGAGAAATTCAAAGAGAGAGCTAATAATATGTTTTGAATGTCAGTAGCAAAGAGAAAAATGAGAAGGCTATTCATGTGATGTGAGAATAATAAAAGATGCATACCTTCTTACATTTAAGGGTTAATAAGACCAATTTTACTAGAACATATGATTCAAAAACAAGAAAGAGCTCTAAAATCACATTTTAAGTGACTTTAAATGTTAGCAAAATGATTCTAAATGGGAGTTATTAGAAGCTGGAAAATAGGGGACAAAATGTTAAAAGTGATATTTTATCAAAAGCAGGATATGCTGTGGAAGATTTTCTCTCTTTTTCCTAATTTGGCTTTTAATTTCATCAAAATTATGCATGGACATATTTTAAAGTGGTAAATATTCTACAAGTCTTATGAGGAACAGTAATCCTTCAGCCCTCTTTCTACTATTTTGCTTCTTGGGGGAAAAAAAAAACAGATTTCAACCAGATTCTTTTTGTTTACCTACTCTAAATAAAATGTTACAGTTCTGTGTCCTACCTACTTCCAGTCTTTCTATCCTTCCAATGTAGTTATTTGAACCTAATTTTTTCTCTCTCTATGCTTTGTTCTTTGCCCGGCTGTTTTGAATTTTCAGAGATATGCCTTGGTGTGGTCTATTTTCATACACTCTGTGAGGCCCTCGGTAGAGCATTCATGCTGGAATCTCATGTACTTCAGTTCTGGAAAAAATGCAGTAATTATGTACTTAATGACTTCCTCCTATTTTTTTTTCTCTCTTCTTGGGTCTTTTTGTTATATGGAATGTTCCTCTAATTCTCTTCTTTTTTCATGCCTATTCTACATATTTTGTCCTTTTCCTCTGCTTTCTGGGAGATTCCTGTGGCTTTATCTTTGATCCTTCCAACGACACCCACCCCCAATTTCTGCTCTCTTGCTTTTAACTTCCAAAAACTTTTCTTTATTCTTAAATTTCCTTTTTCAGATAACATCCTTTTCTTGCTTTTTTGCTGTAGCATCTTTTCTTACCTATCTAAAGACGGTGGTGATAGTTGTGAAGTTCTCTTTGCCACCAAGTTTCTATTACACGTGGCCCTGTCCCATTTGTCCTGGTCTGCAGCTTTCCCCTTAGAGGCTTTTTTCAGTGCCTTTGTAGTCAACTCAAAAGGAGAAAAACAAATTTTCCATGGGAAGTCTGAGCTCCCACACAAGGCTTATCTTGTGGATCGTCGCTTTGGAATCATCAGCCTGGGGTTTTGGTAGATAACACCTGAGCTCAGTTTTTTTCGGTCTTTCCTCTTGGGCTTCAGAGAAGACTCAGTCTTATGCTCCCTGTGTATGTCTGGCTGACCACATCCTCAGGTCTGACAAAGTGGGAGTCTCAGCCTTCTGGATGTACACTGTCTTGATCTTCCCAATTTCAGCCGCATATACCTGGAATTCCCAGTCAATCGTCATTAGCAAATAAACCTCTAGTTCCTTCCAGGATTAGGGAGGACAGTGGTCCAGCTGCACAGAGTGATGGATCTAGATACCTTATTTTTACTTAGCCACATTTTTAATCAGTTCTCCCATTTCTGGTTCCACCTTCAAAATACTCCCAAAGGAACCTTGTATTGTGAAATGCTGACTGTTGGAGAGTTCTGCAGTGTTAAGTAGGTTGCTTTTTGGCTTTCCTAGTTCTGGATAAGAAGTCAGATTTTTTATGTCTTCTCTGTCATTGGCCACTCTTCTATTTCCTTTCTGGCTTTCAACATTTTGTTGCTATTACCTCTTAAGCCAGTACCTTTGTTCTTGGGATTTATGTCTTAAAAATCCCTTTACTCTGTTTTGCTTTTGGTTTGTTTGTTTTTGAATTTGGAAAGGATAGTAGGAAAATATTAATATTCAATTTTCTACTTTTAACCAGGAGTTTCAATTTGCTTTTGCCTTTGTTTTATTGGTAAGGAAATCCTGGATACAAGCCAGAAGTGAAGAGGATTTGCATCAGGGTAGTAATGGTAATGTGTGTTTTCAAAAGAAGGTTTAACAGGATATGTGGACTGACTTAGATGGAAAAAATGAAGAAAGAAGTCAAGGGTGGCGGTGCCAATATGTTAGGTTGGGTGACTAGAATAATGGTGGTGCCACTGCTAGAAATGATTAGAGTAGGACTGGGAATCAGGTTTGAAAGAGGATAACCTAAAAGACCATGTATGTGTTACCTTCCAAAGTAAACGGATATTTTCCTTTTGCTGATTTTAGCTTGGGTTCCATTAGGATTCAGCTATAACAACCACAACCTATTTTAGCTAGCTTAAGCAAAAATATTTTAATATGCAGAATTAGTTACCATAAAATTATTACAAGTTCTAGAGAAGCAGACGATATGTTGAGCACCTGAGAATAACTTCTGGGGCAAGACTGCTGAAATGACATGCCAGAAACGCCACCATCTCTGCTACAACCTGGATGTGGAGGATAAAGAAGAAATCATGGTAACCTGAGTTCGGAAATCCACTGCCATAGCTGAGTCCAGTGATTAGGATATTGCTGCCATCACAGATGTGGCACAACAGTCATGAGGAGCCAGACATTAGCCTGCTTCTGCAGATACAACTAACATCTTTATGACCTTGCTTCATAGAAACAACAATCAAATTATTTATTTATTTTTCTTTATCGTCTACCTAATTTCACATTCAGAAGTTTAGCTTTAAGGGAGTCTTGGAAAGGTAGTTTTTAGCTTCTAAAGTAGAGGGGAGTAGAGTAGAAAGAATTGAAATAGATATGGAGTGTGAATTTACAGTATCAAACAATCATTTTAATAATGATTATGGGGATAACCACGAGTACCTGATTATTCAGTGTACATAAATATTACCAAATAATAAAAGTATATGATCCTATACATAATACAACTATCCATTGTACAAGTGAAAAAGCACTTAACTTCTCACCCAAAGGGAGACCCTTAACCCATTAATTGTCAATTTAGCTCTGAGTAATGTTCACTTCCCTTTTTCTTTAATCACAATCGTACCTTGGTATTCTATAAGCTAAGGAATACATTATAAATGTATACTTGTACTATAAAACAGCAGGGTGGAAAGAGAAAATTTAAATAGGTTAATATACATAACTATACATAAAAGAAAAATGTTAGCTAATGAAATCTATTACTGTAAGTAGTCGCAGACCATAATTGATATTTAGAACATCCTTCCTCCACTATGCTTTAAATAATCTATTTTCCCTCAGCACTTCAGCTAGTCGAGTTCTTTACTGAATAAAGAATGACTAAATCCTTGGCACATTCTATTGGACATAGATGTGCTAGGGGAATTCCCAAATAATCTCTTGGATAGAGACACAAGCTTTCTTGCCCCACTATTTGTCACATTTTCTCTTGTTGATTAAGATCCAAAATTTATGTCAATTTCTTAACATACCTTTTGCCTATTAGTTCAGTGGCAAGAAGAAATGAAAATGGCACTCTCAACATCCAGTTCATTTCTTTAAAGTTTTTTTATTGTTTTTTATAGAGAGAAGAAGGGAGAGGGAGAGAGGGAAACATTGGTATGAGAGGAAACATCTATCAGCTGCCTCTTCCACACCCCCTATCGTGGATCCAGCCCACAACCTGTGCTTTGACGGGGAATCCAACTGGCAACCTTTCAGTGCCTGGGATGATGCTCAACCACACTAGCCGGGACCCATTTCAATTTCATAAGCCTCCCTTGATGGAAGTGTTCTTCCTTTGCAAACTAATACCTCTAAACCAGCAGAGCCCAAAGTTGCAGTGATAAGCAGCAAAAATTTGCAAATGGGTCATTAGAAATCATGGTGAAACCTACTTCTACCTCTTTGTTCCCAAATTGATGCATTCTGGTTATGGGAGAAATGACATCATGTCACAGATAGAGAGCCTATTCCACATCATATAGGCATCATAAAGGCCAGCCCCAAGCTTGTAAGTTGTCATCCTCCAAGTGGTGCCACAATTAAAGTCTTCATTAGGTCCATTCCACCATCTGTAAGTCCAGCTGCTTCCAAATGATGGAGTCCGTGGTAAATCCCCTGGGTACCAACCCACTGCTTCACTTTCTTTTTCTGTAGAGTGACTTTTTTGATTCCCATGAGAGGATATTGTGGTGATGACTATGTCCTAAGACCGTGGATGCTGGGCTTGTAAATGCAGGTCAGGCAAGAAAGGCAAACCCTTTCTGTTCTCTTACAATAAGGAGTGGTTTCTATCCCTTCTTTGGAAGATGAGTCCATTGTTATCAATTAGGAACTGGTTCCAAATTGGAGACTTAGCATTAATTTCTGCTGTTGGAAGACAGGGTAATTATTTGTTTCCCGAACAGCTTTGAGGAGGATAAGTGCTTATTACTGAACATGTACCTAACATCAAGCTCCACCACCACGGCCAGTTGGTTCATGGTGCTTTGAACTAGCCCTGGGACCATTATAGGGAAAAGCCCATTGAGAGAAAGTTTTGACGATGTCTCACTAAAGAGCACTTGCTTCTTTGCAATGTATGTCCTTGGGTGATAACTTATGAGGAACACAAATAATCTCAAATTCTGGGAAAATTTGAGAGATACATCCTCATATTCCTCGTAGATGCCTTAATTCTTTCTTTCAACATGTATTTTTTGAGAGTATATTTCATGTAGACAAGACAAGAGGTAACAAAAAGGTCCAAGGAGTGCCTTGGGAGTGGGCCAGGCTGATCTTCATTTTGCCTTCTGTGGTCAAGAGATGCTGATACTGATGGTGGCTGAGCTCTTTCTCACCCTGGATCATCTTTTTCCAATAAGGCCAATGAAACATGCTGTGTCAGTTTGTGTAATCTCTTAAATGTTTTGGATTCAGAATCTTGAACTACAGTGAATTCTTTCATGTACTCTCAGAAAAATATAATTTCCTATATAGTCTCTTTAAAAGGAGTAAGTAGAAAGCTTTGCAAAAACAAGTTATACCAGACATTAAAAAAATAAATGAAGCACAACTCTGATGAACCAATAAGAAAGAAACTCAGAAGATATTTAATATCATTTTTAACAGATCGATTGAACATGCAGAGGTAAGGCATTTAGCAAAATTTGCTTGGGGTTTATATTAAATCTATGTTTAAAACCAAAACCTTCTTCAGAATAAACATTAAGAATAGATATGTCTGTCCCAGATTTTCACTGTAGCCAATGAAAATAAGAATAACTTTTCTGAATTACTGATTACCCCCTTAGAATGTGAGAGGCTGTGTTTACAGTAACTAGAAGAAGACATAGAGATATATTTGCTGGATTTATCAAGTTTTATGAAAGGCAAAAATACTATTTATGGCTTCTGCACCTCTATTATGCTGTCAACAGAAATATGCAAACTTGCAAATCCCAATTCTAAACTTGATTCTTAGCATGTCATGTCTTTATATGTTAATAGTATAGTAG
The DNA here is from genome assembly GCA_026230045.1 of Corynorhinus townsendii. NCBI lineage: Eukaryota > Metazoa > Chordata > Mammalia > Chiroptera > Vespertilionidae > Corynorhinus > Corynorhinus townsendii. The sequence goes on along the minus strand of JAPDVU010000001.1, from coordinate 164,940,375 downwards.
TGTTATGAATTTAATCCAACAAATCAAGTGTTTGATTATGTTTTACTCTAATTACCCTTGGACAGAGTTGGCTTACATTAATAAGGTTTTGGGAACAAGATTATCATAGTGCCTTGAAACTATTCTCAAAGTACTGGCTAAACCACTGAGATCTTGTGTCATAAAGTATTAAAACAGTTGCTGTAAATTATTGGGTACTATTATAAAGAATGTGGCCTATTGGAATGTTGGAAGAAAACTAAAAGCAAAACAAAAGTCAAAGAAGCACTGAAGTAGATAGATTTTGTTGGCTTCCAGTGAAAGGATAGGAAGATTGGCAGAGACCCTTTAAATAGTCATGTGGTATAGTTGTGGAAACTTGTCCTAAGAAAATAATTCAAAAGAGACAGAAAAATATATTCTCATATAAATGTGTTTATTTTATTTTTAAATTGCAATTTACATTCAATATTATTTTGGTGTCAACATTTATTATGAACAAACTATGTGCTAAGCGCTGATCTATTGGATGAATTCAGTTGCTGATTCAAATGTATATACGTATTGTGGGTCTACTATGTCCCAGGCTCTGAATTGGGAGCTAGAAGGATGAATAAGATGCAGCCCTACTCCTAATGACCTTTGGGAGAATGGCGATAAAAGTACTAATCTTAATATGACACAACAGATGCCATAATGGAGGAACAAAGAGGGTGTTTGGGACACAGATGATGGTGACATGTTAAAGGGAGGCTTCTTCAGGGGAGAATGCCTATTCCACAGAGAGACAGCTAGTGAGGCATTGAAAGAAGACATTAAGAGAGAGAGAGAGAGGGAGAGAGGGAGAGACACACACACACACACACACACAGAGAGAGAGAGAGAGAGAGAGAGAGAGAGAGAGAGAGAGTTGGTGGAAAGTGAAGAAGTTGGTGATGAAAGGAATCATCTCAAAAGAGAAACTGGGGCTTAGAGAACAGTTAATGAACATCTAGTATTGATCTAAGAGTTTGAATTTTGTTCAGGAAAAAAAATGAGAAAGCACTAAACATTTTGAATAGGTAAGTTGCATAATTAGAATATTTAGAAAGTACATTCTAGGCACTTTGCATATATTTTCTCATTTACTCTTCTCCTTACTAGATAGATGGTGTTTATCCCTGGTTTACAGAGGAGGAAAATGAGCCATCTCTTTTTTCCATTCCTCTCAGAGCTAGTATCTCTCATTATTTGTACTGCTTCTGTTGCCTTTTCAAAGAGATTTCTCTGACAACACTGTCTAAATTTCTTCCTCCATGCCAGAAAAACAGAATGAGGTGTGCTAGGAAGAAAAGGGTATGGGATTTTAAATAGGTTGGCCAGGACAGGCTTCATTGAGAAGCTGACATTTGGGAAACTTCAAAGATGATAAGGGAATTAGTCATGAAGACTTGGGGAAAAGCATCCCAAGGCAGTAGTATGAGCCAGTGCAAAGGCCCTGAGGCAGTATCATGCTTCACTTGTCTAGGGGAAAAAATGGAGCTGGAACATATTCCATCTTCCCTTAACAGAGTACCTATAGACTAGGTATGCAATAAATATTTGTTGAAGAAATAAATAAGTAAATACAGGTCATATGTCAGATTCTCAATAGGTTTGTTTGATCCCAAACCCATACATACCCTTTCCATTATATTACCCCATCTTTCAATACCTAATTCCTAGATGGCTGAGGTCATTTAAAGAGTGTCGAAGTAGAATCTCTATGAGTAAGCATCCATTAAGGATTTTGTGCAAACCCATCTGTAGTTTACACGTAGATGTGTGTGCCATCTCTGCAGACAAATATTCTTTCATGTGTCTTTACAAGAAGCAACAGTGACACTCAGTGGTTGATTGAGTGAATCAGATATGTACTCCCTCCAGATATCCCAGGAGGGATAGCAAATATTTCTCAGACTTTCTTTCTTTGGAAAGTTGGTTGTCTTGTTAATTCAGGCAAGTATTAACTACCCAATATATTCAGCATATCCCTCGTTGTAAGCTGTCAGGCTGTGACACAACATCACATAATGTGACGTTACATGATACATAATGCCTGAATTAAATAAAAAAAATCCCAGACAGTTCTTTCAGTGAAAGAGTGGGTAGGTAATCTGAATATTTGGGGTAATTGGCTCTAGGAAGCGAGAGGCATCATTATTTCAGGCTCCCTAGTGAGCGTTAATTAGCCATATTGCTTCATTGCGTGACAAAGAGAACGCTGCTAGTACTGCTAAATCTATAATGACACCCTGGCTTTAGGAGCACAGGTATTTTAAACTACCTTGACTGACTGACATGTAGGTAATTCTATTCAGGGCCTGGCAGTGAACTCAGACAGTTGGAACTGTCTCTCTTCCGAGGGGCACACATTTGTTGTTGAGACGCTGAGAGGTTTCCTTTACTTTGTCTCCCCTGCCTCCCCCAACCCCAGTTCCTCCAACTGGGGGAAATCACCAAGTATTTGCAACAGCAGGCCTGTGTTCTACCTGGGCTTTAATAACAATAAGTCTGTGTTTTTGAAGCGTCAGGTTATGCAGAAAGAGACTCAACAGCTCTTAACATTTAAAGATAGGCCATGGCATCTAGAAAGGGCATTCTGGGGCCCTGTGAGTCCCTATAATCCTTTGTTTGCAGAAGAAGGAAGGCTTAAAGGCAAGGTTTTCTGGGACCATCATTCAACATTTTTGTTTTAATAATAATAACACCAGAACTGGTAGGCTGGTAGCAGTGGAGGAAGCACCGTGCAGAGTTTGCTCTCTTATCTTGGGTAATGCATACATGGTCCTACATATAGGGAGGTGGTACTGCTCGACCTCCATGTCTAGGAAGTGCTTTTTGATGTTCTGTGTTTTTAGCCAGGTGGGATGGTGGATTTCCCCCTGTGCATCCAGTGTTCTCTCTCACCAGTGTCCATGGAGACCAAGTATACATACACACAAGATGAGTGGCCAAGGCTGTGGAAAAGTCTATGGTGAAGGGTCAGTGAGAAGCTGATGGGTTTATATTTGCCATCTTAGCCCCAGAGAACTCAAGGAATTGGAATTGGAGAGCCTGAAGTCTGTGTTTCCCGACACCGTTTATGTGCAATTGATGAAAGATGTCTCTGCAGGACTTCTTGCATCTTCAATTGAACATGAAGTTCTTTCAATGAGTTTATAAGAGTCTATCTATGAATCATGATTTCAAAACTTGAACTGAGTATATACCTGGGGCTGGTATTATCTAGGCATCAATACTATGTGGGTGAAGGAAGGAAATTTGAAGAAAGCGAGAGTTATACCATCATATGGAGATAGGAGACTACTAACCCAGAACACAGCTTTGGTGGGGGTGGCACTAGCACTTAGCAAGAATCTCTTTCTTTAGTAATCTTTCAGTCTCCTTTCCATTTTTTCTCTGCTTAACATAATGATGACAGTAATATATTTACACAGTATTTTATGGCTAACTAAATGCATTCATGTGTATTAGTTTACTTGCTCCTGATCTTATCAACATGAAATATGTAGTGAATCCCTACTTCATGACAAATTGTTTGTTTAACATCTCCCCATTCTTCCCCAGGTTAGATTTATTCTTCTCCCCTTTCACTAACTCAATGTAATGTTTTTTTCTGGATTAGAACAACAATAGCATCAAAATAAAGTTGAAAATTTTTTTATCTGCTCTTACTTCTTCAATAGTTCATAAATATGACAACTCTGACAATTTTTTGTGGGTACAAAAAAGAGGGTAAAAAAGATGAAAATAAATGTTGAAGGAAAGAAGGGTTCCTCCCCTGGTGAGAAGACATAAGGCTAAGTTTAAAGTTTTATACCCAGGGAAGGGCATGTCTATAGTGGACTGTGCTTTCCTCTTCTGAGGCCAATGTTGCAGAGTGCAGCACAATAGGAGTTTCTAATTTCCAGTTTTCAGATTCCAAGGATTATCATTTTCTTTATGTGTGAAAGTCAAGAATTCCACATGTCAAAGGTTTATTGACATGAAATTACATAAAAATGTTACACTAGTAATACATTTTGATTGGTTACTCTAGGCAGAAACTGCTATTGTGTGTTAGCATTCCTGTTAAGGGATGATCTTGAAGAGGTAGGTGCAAATAATGTTAATTTGATACTCATTGAACCGTCTTATATAGAGTCCTTAAATTTTCCCATGTAATGAGAAAACCTGAAAACCTTATTAACCACAAATTTTAGTACTATATCTGTTTTTTTAAAAAATATTTATTTATTGGCAGGTGAACCTTGTTTTGCATATTGAAAATAGAAATGAATTAGTTAAGTCATAGTTTTGAATTAGTTATGAATTAGTAGCCCTTTAAAGCTTGAAGATAATTTAGAAATAATCCGGATTTTTTACAGTTGGAGAACCTGAGGTCCAGATACAACAAATTACTTGCTCAAACTAGTTATAGCACTCTTTTGGGACAAAACAGAAAATGAACCCTATTTCTTAGTATTATTCCAATGCTTTTCCTGGTAAAGCATTTAGCCAGTCTTAATTCCTTACACATTTCATTGGCCACAGAAATTGTTGGTGAATCAAAACATTCTAAAATGACTTTGTTTTCTTCTTCCTGACATCTCTTTGCATAAAGTGTTGAACTCTCCCAGTTCCTTTCTGCTGGGGACTCACCTCTCCTCCAGGATACCCTCCCTATGTGTTGGCTGTTCTGGGCTGGCTTTTTCCCTCATCCACTTCTTTGGGTCCTCAATCCTGAGGCTGTTTCTTGACTTGGCTTTACATTCATGTCTCTCTTACTTCAATCCTTATAGCTGGGATAGAAATAGATTCATTTTTAAAGGTAATGGGAGAGAGTGAATTTTGTTAAAATTTTTTCTTTATAATACTGGATTTGATACTTTTATTAGGAATTAATATTTTAAATTAAAAAAGGAGACTGGAAATACTGGGAAGGAATAGATTCCTAAAAGGAAAGAAAGAAATGAACACACAACTACAACTAGAATCCTTTTAGCAAATCTCAGGCAAGGATGAATGATCAGATACGAAAAACCAGAGGCCAGTGAGCTCACTACCTTAGATGGCACTCAGGAAATTATAAAGTTCTTTCACATGCATTCTATTATTTGACCCTCACAGCAGAGCTATAGGTCAGAAGTCATTATAAATAGTTTATAAATAAGAAAACTAAGATTCAAGTATGTTTAGTGGCTTTTCCACACTCACACACACAGCTTGTAAGCGGCAGAAATAACCCAAACCAGAGCCTTTCTGAATGTAACTCAGGTGCTCTGCTAACTGTAATGTCCCACTTTACGGTTATTTAAAATGACTCAGATGCATTAGGAAACTCAGCTGCTTGTAACTTTGTGGCCCTTATTGCAGAAGTCATAGTTTTGATTCTTGTGTGTTTTAGTAGTTATTTAGAGAGAAAGCTATAGTCAATTATAATAATCAAGATAACCCTTTAGTTTCAAGAAGAAGGTATCTGTGTCTATGATACAAACCCATCCATCACCATTGCTAGTATGAAAATGTCCATTCTCATCTTGCTGGTAGAGGACGAAACCATCTTTGAATATGAAGAATAGGACATTTTTATTATTGTCTGTTGAGATGCTTCAACATTTGCATTTGTAAAACTAGTACTAGAGACTAACTATCCTCATTTTAAGTCTCTGTTACCAACTCAGTGGAGATGCTTTGGGATATGGTTGCAGATCATTGAAAGCATAGACATTTATGATTTTGTTTTAGTTCCTATGGATGTTAATAGATATAACAGATAAAGGTCATATGAGAATCTAGGGCACACACCAAAAAATCTTTTTTATATGAACATTTTTTAGGCCTTGTGTATTTAAGGCCATCAGCTTGAACTGATGGGGTAGAAACAACTGTGATCTTCAGGAAAAAAACCTACCTTTTTTCCCTTCAGAATTGTGCCCTGGAATCTTCCATCTTGATTAGTTTATTTCAAGGGAGAATTGGGAAGAGCAATCTCATTGCCTGGCAGCATATCATTCTTGGGGGAACACATGTTTACATTTTGCTGAATTACACAAATCTACAGCAGTTATTGGAAAGCTAAAGATATATTCATTTTGAACCTAAGCAACCACATGTTGATAATGAGCCCATTTTGTGTCTTGGCTTGTGGAAAAAAAATGTGGAAATGCCTTATTCTGTGTTATTTTTTTCCTTCTGACAGTACTGATACACTGCCGCAGGCAGTCTAAAAATAATAGCATGAGGTTAACTGACAATAGCAGGTGTATTTACTCTGGTTTCTGATATTAGCATGATGCTTAGAAATACAACTTGAGGTGATGCAGTATGCATCCAAATACATTTTCTTTATTAGAGAGGAAAAACTGGGAGAAAAGAAAAAGAATGTGTTTATAAAATGATCAACTGAAATATCTGCGGCTATTTTGATAATCTCACATGTGATCTGTTTCTTTTCCAAATCTTATGCTGTGTGGACTGAGAGCAGGAGACTCTATCTGAGAAAGGTGTTATCAAATGCCCCTCTCTCCACACACATGTGCATACATTACACATACACACACATTTATGTGTGCATACACATTATACCGTTTGAGAATCATGATTTGGAGACATCCTAAACCTGTAAGGATGGTCAGAAGTCTCTTGCCTCTGTGACATTTCACCTCACCATCAAGATCCACTCTCCACCCTTCTCCCTCTTGACTGCATTACAGGCTCTCTTGCCTCAACCAATGGGAGGTCCCAACAGGATCTTGGAATGACTGAAGTACTAGCTATGTCCCCAGCAACCTCTCTGTAGGACTCTAAGTCTGTTCCTCTAACAAAGGTTGCAGGTCCTCTCAGTGCCCCTTCCCTAAAACTATAATTCTCACTAGGTTGCAGGTAGCTCTCCTATCCCCTTGTCCACTGGGCAAGAGGGGCTATTGGCCTCCTGCTGTTAGTAGGTGCAGGTGCTTTGCCATCCCTTGTCTTTTCTTAACACAGATTAGATCCTTGTAAATAATTCTTTTACTGAACTCTTTTCCATCACCCTGTTCGGATGTGCTTTCTGTTTCTTGTGAGAAGTTGAAATGAAAAAGATGTCGTGTTTAGGCACCATAGTAGCCACTTAGGGTTATAAAGGCAAGTAAAATGCAGGCTTCCCTCAAGGAACTGATCACAGCTAAGACCGTTATACACAGTGATGGGGAAGCATGGACATGGCTATCTAAATCTTGTTGGGAGTGGTGCCAAGGTTTTTTTTGTGTGTGTTTGGTTTTGTTTTTTTGGGGGGAAGAGAGGATGCTTGATGTAATAGTTCTTATAATTGAAAGATTCAAATATATAAAAATAGAAAAAATATTATAATAAACATCTAATTACATCACTCAGTTTCAACAATCATTAATTGCATCAGCCCACTTTTATTTACTTTACCCACTTCCCCACTCCCTCCCCAGGATTATTTTGAAATAATTTCTCGACAATACATAATTCACCTCTAAATATTTCTAGATGTATCTCTAAGGCATAAGTACAGTATCACCTCAAAAAAAAAACCCCAACAATAAAACCACAATATAATTGAATAGTCAGTGTTCACAATTATTTAATTGTACCTAAATGTTCTTTTTTCCAGTTTATTTATTTGAATTAGGATCACAGAAGGTGTATATTATTGTCATTGGCCTCTTCTAATTTGTAGGATTTTCTCCATATATATGTATTTCCTTCATAATTTATTTGTTGGAAAAACCAATACCAGCATGTCTACTAACAATATGATTTCCAAAAACAGTTTATTTATTTTTATTTTTGCTTTTAATATTGTTGTTGTTGTTTTTTACTACACTTTTAGTCCACAGGGCACATCCCACCAAGGATGTACATCCAAATTACCATGTTTCAAACTCACTTGAACAAGTTCCTTTCTGTGTAGTTATGCTCTCCACTGGTTATACATTTAGGTCATTTTTACTTTATTTTAATTTTTAAAGTTTTATATTTCAGTAAATTAAATTTGTTTTATAACTACATAAAATATCTACAAGATTGAATCTTGGAAGGAACATATAATCAAAGAAGTCTAGCTTTTCTTCCTGATTATGTCACTCTAATTCTACCCTTTACCCACTAGTAAATTTCAAATCTTAAAACGTACCTTCTGGTACTTAGGAAAGTTTGTACATTTGTCTTAATGATTACTTTTGTACTAATACCTTTATATATTCATCTTCTTTTTTCTCATTTTTGGTTATTGACTATTGTTTCCTGTTGTGAGCAATAATGAAATCAGCTGGTGACATATTCATCCTTCTTTCCTCCTTACATCTAGCAATTGCTGATGTAACAGTCTTATAGACCCAAGAAAGAGCTATTAAACAGTCAGTGAGTTGATTGTACTTTCAGTTGTTATACTTATACCATATCAATATTGCTTAGGGGATGTAGCCATTGTATGCCACTAGCCTTAGTTCTATAGAAAAGTATGCGTATTTCATACTTACCTCTATTCCTTAGGCCAAGGCCTCTCAAGTTAATTTTACTGTCTGAAGCTCCCTCTCTGATAGATTCTTCAGGCAGTGTTCAAGGGCATGATATTCTTTGAGCATTTGCATGTTCATAATATTTTTCAGCTTTTCTACATGAAGTTCATTTGTATCCTTGCTCATGTTTTTTTTAATAACTTAAATATAATACATCGGTATGTCTGTCATATATTTATTGCTAAAAGTCCAATGACAATCTGATATTTTTCCTCTTATAAATTACTTGTTGTTTTTGTCTGGATGTTACTATATATATAAATTTTTCTTTAAAGTTCAAAAACATAGTAAAATATGCCCCATATTAGACACGATAAACTGATTTCTCAGTTATGTGGTATGCTTTTTTAATATTTAGTCTCAAATATTTTTATGATTTCAGAAGTTTCCTTCAAGTATGCTTTTATTCTTTAATTCTTTATTGTTGAAAGTCTTACTTGTGTCTTCTTTTGCCCCCATTGATCTCTCCCAGCCTGTTCCCACTGCCCCGCCCCAGCATCAGCCCCCCACCCCTACTGTCTGTGTCCATTGGTTATATTCATATGCATGCATACAAGACCTTTGGTTGCTCTCTTGTCCTCCCCCTCCCCCCCCCCCCCCCCCGCCTTCCCTCTGAAGTTTGACATTCTGTCTCTGGGTCTGTTTTTGTTCATCAGTTTACTAAGGTGCACAAAATTTGTGCATGGGGGTTGGGTCCCTCAGCCCGACCTGCACCCTCTCCAATCTGGGAGCCCTCAGGGGACCCCTCTCCAATCTGGGAGTGGGTGTCTGTCTTTGCAATATATGAGCGAATTGTCTGAGGTGCCAACCCAGTTTAATCTGGTGCAGAATAATAGAAGTCTTTTTTTTTTTTCTTTTCTTTGCTCCATTGGTGGAGATTTCCTAGAAGTTGCAGAATATCTTCCTTTTAATTTTTCCTCAACACTCTGACTTTACTTATGTCTCTCACCTTTGCTTTCCCTCCATCCTCCACCTGCAACAGTAACTTGCTCCAGGCTCACTTTGCTCTAGTGCAGTGGTTCTCAACCTTTCTAATGCTGCGACCCTTTAATACAGTTCCTCATGTTGTGGTGACCCCCAACCATAAAATTATTTTCGTTGCTACTTCACAACTGTAATTTTGCTACTGTTAATGAATCGTAATGTAAATATCTGTGTGTCTGATGGTCTTAGGAGACCCTGCTAGCGGTTCTCAACCTGTGGGTCATGACCCACAGGTTGAGAACCACTGCTGTAGAGCCTAAGGCCATTGGAAAACACAGATATTTACATTACGATTCATTAAATTTTAGAGGAATATGGTTGGGTGACAGGTAAACCTAAGATGAATCTTAGGTTTCCAGGCAATATCTTGGCTCTTAAGATATTACCCATCCTACTTCCTTTGTGTGGCTCTCATTGTTGCTGATGCTTCTGAAGTTAGTGCTGTTGGAGATGCGTGTTGGTCTGATTGTGCCCTGGGAGCTAGGCAATCTGTAGGATTCAGTTATGAGAGTTATTTCACAGCTTGTATAAAAATACTCTATAATCTGCAAAATAGTACAAAGAAGAAACAGGATTGTTTTTCCTTAACACACATCTGAGCTGGCTGTCTCTCTGCAAGAATTTTGATCACAGCATTTGAGTTTATATTAGCATTTCAGTTTTCATTTTCGTGATAAAAGAATGAGGTAGAAGTAAAAAGAGGCAGGAAGTCGAGATCTGTTTTCTGAACTAGCTGTGACTTTGTGGAAATTAGAGAATGGAAAGGAGGGTACAGAAAAACAAGAACTTTACTCCTGGTTCTTCCGCCCACCTAAAAGTCCCCACTGTACTTGCTCTCAGCGTGTGTTCTGTAGCAGCCACAGCACTTCCTCTGGGAGCGGCCAGAAATGCAGACTCTCAGGCCCAACCTGAGACCTTCGGAATCCACACCTGCCTTTTAACGTGATCCCGAGCTGACTGATCTGAACTTTCAACTTTGAGACTCATGGCTCTAGACCATGTTAGGAAGTGGACTTTTTCCGACTCTACCTTACCTCTCTTAGAACAGCAAGATTCTCTCTCACACCACAGCATTCGTTTAGAGAATATTCTACAGGAACTGGAGACAGTTATTGTAAAGAGAGAGTACAGTGTAGTCATTTGGGATTTATGCTCTGCATCTGAGTTAGTTTACTTGGGTTCAAAACTGGTTTCATAACTAATTAGCTCTATGACTCTGGGAAAGAGAGGCACCATTATACAGATGTCTTTCCTCGTTTGTAAACGTGAATTATGAGTTTTTCCCTCCTAAGATTGTGGTGAGGCTCCAATGAGAAGGTGTTTGTGAAGCAGTTGGCACAATTCCTAGTGCACAGGAAATGCATCATTAGCACTAGCTACTATTATTAAAATGTAATAGGTTGAAAATGTCTTGCACATATCTTGGATGTATGTCATGCCTTGTTAGAAGTAACAAATAGTGTGCAGGGCCCTCATACTTTTCAAATGGGCAATCTTCGTTTTCTTGAGATATTTCTCAGAGAAAGGTAAGTCCTCAATGTGAGGGCTGTGATGTATGTATTTGTGTTGTGGTGATTGCCTGGGGAAAAAAGTGAATTGTTAACATTGGAAAATAGTTTATTCAAGGATTTACTTGCATATTCTCAGATAACCCTTCTAGGTGAACTATATTAAAAAAATCCATTTTCTTAAAAATAAATTCTTGAACTTTAGAAAGTTTGAGTCATTCTTTGTGTTTCTATCCACTCTTTTTTGTGTGTTTTTTTGGTGTCTATGTCCTGATGAATTTTCACTTTGTAGATGCTGAGTGACCCAGCCACTGTACTATGTGCCTTGAGACATTCTGAACCAAAACTGTCAGGAAGCAGCAAACACCATACAAAGCATTGCATCTAGCTCTAATCAAGCAAACAAAATCAAAACAGACCCCTGCATGTGGGTAAGCTTCAGGAAACTGACTTACGCTGTAGTCACCCACACATGTTGTTATTCCCCAGCAAGCATGTTAAACCAGTGAGGCCCATACTGTGGAGGTTAGAACGAAGCCAGAGAAATAAACCCCAGATTGTCTTTACTTCTTATTACAGAGCTCAGCATTTTTATGTTTCCTCATCAACAGAAAGACTCCCCGCTACACACCCTTGGTGCTTTCTATTTATGTTCACCTGCTACTCAATTAACACCCCATCAAACTGCACACTTGCAGGGGGTTTATTGTCAGACCACTGCACGGCTGTCCTTAACCCTCCATCTCACCTATATTACACGTGGAGTTAAAAACAGTCCCCTGACTGTGCTTAGAAAACATGTCTTTTCATTCGGTGTTTGTGTAACGTTTTCCTCGTGCACATTACCCTGGGTGTTCATAAAGTTATAACTGTATCTACATGTGTCTGACATTTATTACCTTCCATAGGACCATAAAACACACTTTTCTCTTTTAACTGCATCTGCTGACACGTTACATAAAATAAACTTTAAATATTACCTATAAATTAATTAGCATTTTCCATCTATTAGGAAAAGCAGATGAAGGCTTACCAACACCACTTTAGTAAAGTTAGCAGTTTTAATTGGATTCTATGTGAAAGACAATGGAATTATTCTTGCCCAGTTTATTTTTCATTTAGTCACAGTTACATATTTATATTGGCTAAGTAATACATATTCATTTGTAGAAAATTAGAGAAATAATATAGTTTCAAGAATAAAATTGATATCTCTCCACCAAAATTCTTTCACTAATTTCATAATCTCTATTATTATTTTGGTCTTTTAAAATATCTGTAATAATAAAAGTGTAATATGCTAATTAGACCAGACGTCCTTCTGGACAAAGCCAGGGCTGCGAGGGAAGCCTAGGTCCCAGGTGCCAGAGGGAAGCCAGTGCCAGCAGTTGGGGAAGGGAGGCCTACTCTTGCACGAATTTTGTGCATCAGGCCTTAATATATAAATAAGTATTAATATTGCATAGACATACCTATCTATTTATAAATATTATATTTATATATACATAGTACTTTATATAAATGTATTTTCCATACACAATTTGGCAATGACCTTATATTTTGCATGTGATTTTGTAACAAGTTCTCATTATTCAATATTGTCTAATTTATCATGTCCCATGTGGTTAATTACTCTTTTTAAAATTTGTTTTTAATATGTATGCAGTCATTCATTTTATAAAGTTACTACAATAATTTTCACCATTTAGTTGAGTACAAATATTTTGGTAAAATTATATCTAGATATCTGACTATTTCTTCAAAATAAATTCTTAGGAGTGGAAACACTGTATCAAAGACTCACAAAATCTTTGTCAGAATGCTTTTCTGAAAGGTTGAAAAATTTTACATGTCCACATTGTACCCTGATCAGCCTTGAATATATTTTTTTAAATCATGATCACTTTGGTAGTTAATCATTGCTATTTCAGTATCCATTTCTTTAGTTAATAGTTTGGTTGAACATATAAAAACATTGTCATGTTGTGGCATCATTATGGTCTTTATAGAATTTATCACTTACTTGGCCAAAGTTAAAATACATGTCTAAATCTCAGTTTTCTCAAATGTAAATAGCGATGGTATTAGCACCATGTGCATAGCTTGATAAGTGCTCAATACATATTAAGTGCTATTCGTATGTGCATTGGCTTTTCATTACCTGCATCTACTTCTTATATTGCTAGTTAGTATAAATAAACTCTTCAAAATCAATAGGAAAAATACTAAGTATAGCAAACTTTTTCTATAATTGAATGCTATATAACTGATTTTGCTATGTTTTGACATAAAACTAGATTGTAATTTTTAATTATAACTTTATCGCCAACATCCAGAACAATGTCAGGAAAACAGAGAGCACAATAATTTTTAATGGATGTATTGTTCTTTTTCAAAATTTTCTTGGCTATTTTTTAACATTTGAACATATGTAAATTCTAGAATCAATTTAAAAACTCATTTAAAACATACTGTTGGTATTTTAATTGTGAAAGCATTGAATATATTTGAGGAAGAAATGACACTTATAAAAATTAAGTCTTCCAATGTAGAAACATAGTACATCTTTCCATTTATTTGAGTTTTATTTTAAGTTAGTCTGGCAAGTTTTGTTTTCTTCATGTAAGTCTTGATTTTTATTGTTAGGTTCATTCAAAACTTATTGTTGATGTTTTTTATTCTGTGAGTATGGTTTTCTGTTTTCTATTATCTATATATATAAAAGCCTAAGTGACCAGGTAGTTATGATATGCACTGACCACCAGGAGGCAGACACTCAACACAGAAGCTGCCGAGTGACAGCAACTTTGCAGAGTGCCCTCTCACACTTCGGGACCCCTCGGAGGATGTCAGACTGCCGGTTTCGGCCCAATTCCTGCAGGCCAGGCTGAGGGACCCCACTGTTGCACAAATCCGTGCACTGGGCTTCTAGTATTTTATAATTATTATTCTAAAGGGAACTATTGTTTTTTATATGCTAATATTTTATTCCTCCAATGTACTGACTCTAGTCATACTAGTTATAGTAGTTGTTCAGTTAATTCTCTTAGATACTTCATTTACCAAAGATAATTAATTTTTCTTCTTTTTATATATCTACTAGAGGACTGGTGTACAAAATTCATACATGGGGGGGGTCCCTCAGCCCACCCTCTTCAATCTGGGACCTGGTGGGATCGGGCCTAAACGGGCAGTTGGACATCCCATTCACAATCCAGGACTGCTGGCTCTCAACTGCTTGCCTGCCTGCCTTCCTGATTGCCCCTAACTGCTTCTGCCTGCCAGCCTGATCACCCCTAACCACTCCCCTGCCAGCCTGATTGATGCCTAACTGCTCCCCTGCTGGCCTGATAGCCCCCAACTGCCCTCCCCTGCAGGCCTGGTTGCCCACAACTGCCTTTCCCTGCTGGGCCGGTCACCCCTAACTTCCCTCCCTTGCCAGCCTCATCGCCCCGAACTGCCCTCCCCTGCCAGCCCGATTGCCCCTAACTGCCCTCCCCTGCCAGCCCGATTGCCCCTAACTGCCCTCCCCTGCAGGCCTGGTCACCCTTAACTGCCCTCCCCTGCAGGCCTGATCCCCCCAACTGCCCTCCCCTGCAGGCCTGTGTCCTCCCCTGCAGGCCTAGTTGTTCCCAACTGCCTTCCCCTGCTGTCCTGATTGCCCACAACTGCCCTCACCTGCCGGCCATCTTGTGGCAGCCATCTTGTGTCCACATGAGGACGGCCATCTTTGACCACATGAGGGCAGCCATCTTGTGTGTTGGAGTGATGGTCAATTTGCATATTACCTCTTTATTATATAAGCTATTTATTATTTATATTTCTTATATTGTTGGTTGCACCTGCAAGAATGATATTGGATAATAGTAGTAGTAACAATACTATCTGACTTTAATGAGAAGGCATCTAATTCACAATTAGTAAATCATTAATTTTGGGGGGTATATATTCCATATATTTTTGAAAATAGTGCATATTGCCTTTTATTTATATGACATTTAACATATAATATAACACATATATATCTCATGTGATATTAAAGATAATATGTAAAACATGCTTGATAAATATTATTTAATACTCAGGATATTTATAACACTTAGTTTAAGGTTGCAACAAGGAGGGTAAGGGGGAGAGATCAACCAAAGGACTTGTATGCATGCATGTAAGCCTAACCAATGAACACAGACACCAGGGGGGTGAGGGCATGAGTGGGGAGGTGGGGGGAAATGGAGGGATAAAGACACATATGTAATATCTTAATCAATAAAGAAAAAAAGAAAAGAAATGCTAAATGTAAACCATGAAACTGATCATGCTGGATTATTTTTAATATTTTGAGGAACCAACATATTTGTGTTCTCATGAACAGTATACCAGTGTTCCCTTTTCTCCACATCTTCACCAACACTTTGCATGTTCTGTTTTATTAATAAAAACTACCCTAACAGATGCCAAAAAAAGAAAGAAAAAGAAATGTAATTCTTATGTGCAAATTAAAAATACTATAATTAAGACAAGCTAGACATTTTCTCAAAATCCTATTTAATGAATGTAACCATTGTCTTTCCTGGATAACTAAATAGTACAGCTTCAGCCATGGCATTAATCCCGTTCTGTTCCTTTTGCAGTATTACGGCTTATGTATTCTTGTTTATCATTAATTGTAAACGTCTCAATCCCTAAGGTTATGTTTGTGTGAAGGGGACTGAATCTTCTATTTCCCTTGGTCTGGGTGGCAGTCAGGAATTCAGTCCACAATTACTTCCAGATGCCTCCCTGTGTGTTGATGCTGGGGACATGCATTGGGCAAACTGAATAAGAACCTCCAGCAGAAAGGAGAAGACAGAGGTTGGACTGGAGCAATGAGAGTTTCGAAAGAGAGCAGGGAGAGTCCATGGCATGTGACTTAACCTTGCAGATAGTTCCTGTGGGGGGGGGGGGGGGTTGGAAAAAGAGAACAATATTTGAAAAAAAAAATTAGTATCTACTTTCTATTTCAGAAAATAATACACAACATGTCTTATCCTTACCTCTGATGTCTTTTGATACATTTCTTGATATTACTGAAACCAGGTATTTCCTAACTCCCCTTAGTTAGCCTATCCTATATAATAAAGATGTAACATGCAAGTGGTTGTGATGCCATGAAGCGTAATGACTGACTGCGTACCGACTGTATCATGGATCAGCAGGAGGGTGGGCCAGTGAGCTACAAGTGGGTAGCAGAGGGGGCAGGGCAGCAAGCTATGAGGGGGGGCGGGGGGCAGAGGGAGCTACAGGAGGGCGGGGCAGCGGGTGGAGAGCTACAGGAGGGCAGAAGCAAGCTACTGGTGAGCTACTGGTGCACGAATTCATGCACAGGGCTACTATTAAAGACATAATCAAATGTGTGTGTTGTTGAGGTAGGGTTTTTTTCCCCTACATATCCAGTCTGGCCCAGGTACACCCATCTATTACCCATCCTGGGCAACCAGGAGTTCTTTTCTTTTGAATCACTCCTTACTTCCTTCTTCATAATCTCTTGAATATTTTTCTAATCTTCTCCTCAAAATTTAAGCACTACTCAACATGGGCTTCAGAATTAATTACCTACAATGCAAATAAATGGTTTTCTTAATAAAAGTGACTGTTTTGCACAACCTAATTCCAATGCATTTTTATGCTAATAACGTCTCCCCCCTTTCTTTGCCCTCTCCTTATATTATCATCTCTCTCTATAGCTGTATATTTATATCTAATCAAGGACTTTATCCATAAATTTGGAAAGGGATGAGAAAAGAAGCAAAAAGGAGAATGAGAGTCAAGGAAAACTTGATCCTTTGATGCTTAACAACTTTTAGTCTATTTCATTTCTTTTTTTCATTATATTTTTATTGAAGCATAATCTATATATATATAAAAGCCTAAGCCACCATCGCAACCGAATGGACAACCAAACAGGCTAAATGGGGCAACTAGGCCAGCAGGGGCATTAGCGAGGGGCAACCAAATGACTGAGCAGCAGGCTACAGGGGAGACCAGGCTGGCGGGGGGGCAGTTGGGGGCAACCAGGCTGGTAGCGGGGGCAGTGAGGGGTGATCAGACATGCAGGCAGGTGAGCAGATAGGAGCCAGTGGTCCCAGATTGTAAGAGGGATGTCCCGGATTGCAGAGTGTGCAGGCTGGGCTGAGGGGACTCCTCCCCCCCCCCCCATGCATGAATTTCATGCACCAGGCCTCTAGTTGACACATAATATTATATTAGTTTCAGATGTACAACATAATGATTTGGTATTTTCATACTTTGCAAACTGATCACTGCTACAAGTCTAGTTACCATCCATTACCATACAAAGTTACAAAATTTTCTCAAACGTGTAATACAATGTTATTGGCCATAGTCATCATGCCAAGCAAATAAGGCTGTGCTTGGCACCCCAGGCTTATTTGCTTTATAACTGGAAATTCGAACCTTTAGATCCCCTTCATTCATTTTGCCCATCCCCTAAACCCCCTTCTCTGTGGCAACTACCAATCTGTTCTCTGTATCTGTGAGCTTTGTTTTGTTTTGTTTGTTCATTTGTCTTGTCTGTTTGTTGTTTAGATTCAATATATAAGTGAAATAATGTGGTATTTGTCTTTCTTTGTTTGACTTATTTCATTTAGCATAATATCCTCAAGATTCATCCACATTATCACACATAGCAGGATTTCCTCCTTTTTTTTTTGTTACTAAGCAGTGTTCCGTCATGTATACACTACTTCTTCTTTTTCCATTCATCCATCGATAGACTCTTCGATTTTTCCCCTACGTTGGCTATTGTAAATAATGCTACAATGAATATAGAGGAGTAGCTATCTTTCTGATTTAGTCTTTTCATTTCTTTGTATAAATACTCAGAGATAGATCTGCTTCATTTCTCAATTGCTGATTAGGTGGGTTTGCCATATTTCTTCTTGAGTCTTAATCTTTTTTCCCTTTACAAATTTCAGCACTTATTTTTAAATTGTTCTTGGGACATTTTACATTTTACCAATGTGAAATAGCTCTGATATATTTCCAGATTTTCACCTAATAGCTATTTTTCTGATGCTGTCTATTTTAATATGGGTATTTAGTAGTCATATTTATATTGGATAATTATACATTTGTACTTATCTCTGACAGTTTATTTTGTGTTTTCTATTTGTTCTGATTTTTTGCTCTTTGCTTTCCTTTCCTGTCTATTTTTTTTTATTTTTAGGGTTGATTGAACTTGTTATTTTATTTCTTCCTTCTTGTTGATTGACAGTCATACACTTTTCTACTCTTAGAGTGGTTATTCTTACATCTTAAAACAGACTTGTGCATTTATGTTTTTCTATTGAAGTCTACATTGAACTGGTATACACAGTTTCCCCAAAGCAAGACGGAAACCTTACACTCTTTCTTTTCTCGCCTTTGTACTTCCCCAACCCCTCCATATCTGCCTCTTTTGTTAAGATCACATGGGATTAGTCCATTATTACATTTTACCTCTATAAATGAACATTTGTTTAGCTTAACTCTGATATTCCCTACTGTTCCTTGTATTTGACATCTTTTCTGAATTTTTGCATGCTTTATAATTATTTTAATTAGACCTCACAACTCAAATGATGGTTTGTCACACATTAATTAGAGGTTAAATCATTTCCCTTTATGACTTTGAAGTTATTGCTCCATTGTGTGTTTTTTTAATTTATTTTTATTGATTTTGGAAAGGAGAGGGAGAGAGAGAGAGAAATATCAATGGTGAGAGAGAATCATTGATCAGCTGCAATGGTGAGAGAGAATTATTGATCAGCTGCTCTCCACACGCCCCCTCACTGGGGATCAAGCCCACAACCTGGTCATATGTTCAGACTGGGAATCGAACTGTGACCTCCCAGTTCATAGGCTGATGCTCAACCACTGATCCATGCCAGCAGGATGCTCCATTATGTTTTAATATCCAATGTGGTAAGTAAGATGTCTGACTCTGTTGTGATTATTTTTTTCTTTGTAGATGTTTTGGATCAGTACTGGTCTGGTTAATGGATTGCATCCTCATAATCAGATTTCACACTTGAATCATTACCATAAGCAAAGTTGATATGGCTTCAGAATATAGATACAGATTTATAGCAACAGAGCACAGAAAAGACACTGAGCCATTAGCAGTTGCTCAGAGCATCTGCTCTGATTCCCAGCAGTCCTACAAGGATGCACTGGACAGCAGGTCACTGACAAAGTAGCCTATGCAAAGTGAGTCTTCACCAAGTGTGAAAGTCTGGGGAGCCAACCCCAAAATGGTGGATGCATTCCTTGCCTGAAGTGTGAGGCATATTGGTATACAGCTTAATATCACTCAGTGTACTGAATTCAACATGCCGAGTTCAGCAGCACGCATATAACTCTATAAGATGCACACTAGTAAACCTGGGATTTATGCTGCTCATTCACGCCTGTAGATGACTGTCCTTTTTGGTGAGCATTAGTCATAAGATTAATCTGCACCACAGTAGCTAGACCGCTTCCTTCTCTGGAAACTTTTACTTTAGAACAACAATGTCCAGTTTTGAATGTTTTCTTTCTGCTTGGCAATTGGTGGATCTTTTCAATCTGATGAATGTCACCTGTTATAATTTCATTATTGATTTTCTCCTTTTTTTCTTCTTATATCTTATGTGACTTCTCTTTGAAAATATTAAAAGTTCTGTATTCTCCATGTCACTTATCAATTATACTTTCCATCAGAGGCTGGTGCTAGTGATGCCCTACCCAGATGACAAATATCACTTTGGTTTGTGGAGCACATTCCCCAACTGCAGCCTAAATGGCTGCTGACAGTTCACACTTGTCACCTTCTTCAGAGAACGTTCCTGGGGCACTTGTAGCTGCTTCGCTTGGGGAGCAGCCAGTAGGCAATGACTTCCAATGTGATGATATGAAAGCCCAGCTCCTTTGCCTCAAGGTGAGAAAAACTCTGCTGCAATTTTTTAGTGTTCCATAAAACTGTGTAAGGCTAGACGTTATTTGAAGTCACATTCTTGCTTGATTACTTCCTTTTCTCTTCTTCTCTTCTCCCTTACAAGTTTTTTTCTAAGAGTGTTTTGTTTTTTTTTAATAAATCACTTGCCTGTGAATCTTTGTCTCAAGTCCTGCTCCTCTAGAATCACTTGATCTCTTTATTTTTTTGCACCCTCTTCTTGGAGATTTGCTTAGTCCTATCTCCCAGGTCACTCGATATCATTTTTGGCTGGTCTATTTAGTATTTTGCCAATCTATGGCATTTTTTTTTATTTTGCTAATTAAATTTTTAATTAACAAAAATTTATCTGAGCTATTTATGGGTGAAACAGTATCCCATATGGGACTTCTTTAAAACAACTTGGTGTGGGGGATATGTGGGAGTATAGATGAAATATGAGCAAACATGAGTCGCTAGTAGTTGTTGAAGGTGGGTGAGAGGAACATGGCCATTCATTATTCTATTCTGTCTTCTTTTGAACACATTTAATATCTTTTATAATAGAACCTTGTTTTAAAATTATCTGTTCGTTACTTTTTATTTTTCATGGATATAGTTTTTGATTTCTCTGAGATAATTAAAGGCAATTATGATCAACTGACATTGTTTGCCTTATTAACATTGTATGGGTGCAGTTTCTTTTAATGTTACTTCTAGGTTTTTTTTGGTGACAGGTTTTTCTCATTAATGGTGCTAGTTCTCAAATAGGAATACCTAGTGATTATGATAATTTTATAATCTGATCACTTTTGAATGTAAGATTCCCTATCCCTGTTGATTGGTGTGCTATACTTAGAGCAACCTCAGATGACTGGGATGGTGGGAAAGGTTATATTGCCCCCTGCAGTGGTCCACTCAAGAGTTTTTGGCAGCCTTCAGGTTTTCCCCATCTCTCATGGGAGAACTTGCCTACTTGGGTGATTGCTCTGCCTCTCTGGCTCTTGTGCTTCTACTCTCTGCTGTCTTTTACTTATAAAAGCATAAGTAATGGGTTGTTAAAGGATGATCTGGGTGAGGGTGGGTCTCAACTTGTTTAGCTCCTGCAAACATAACTTTCTCCTTAAGAAAATTGCAGGGCTTCTTGTATCCACTAACTGTTGCTTTGGAAACTCCTTCCTCCCATACAATACTTACTCCATAATGATCTATCTCCAGACATTTTTAGACATAATCTTCTTCAGCTTTAATTTTCACAAATCTAACAAACTTTTCCCCCTCTTTTACATACATTTTTCCCTGCACTATTACAGGTCAGTTATTTGCAAACAAAGTTTTTGTGTGTGTTATTTCATGGACTTTGTGGCAGGAGGGAAGGGAGACATGTGATAGAGTTCACCATCCTGACCCAATCCCTCATTTACCTCCGTTGTGGCTTATAATAATATTGTTGCAGTTCATTTACTTGTCATAAAATTTATTGTTTTTGCATCTCCTCCTGTTCCTTTGACTCAGCTCATTGTTTCTTCATGGCTTTCTGTTTCCATGTTTGGTACTTTTATATGCTATTGAAGGTGCTAGATGCCTTTTCTCCCAGTTTCTTATGGTTCTTATACTAGACTAGAGGCCCGGTGCACAAAATTTGTGCTTGGAGGGAGGGGTCCCTTAGCCCAGCCTGCACCCTCTCCAATCTGGGACCCTTCAGGAGATGTTTAACTGCCTGTTAAGCCTGATCCCTGTGGGCCTAAACTGGCAGTTGGACACACCTCTCACAATCTGGGACCACTGGCTCCTAACTGCTCACCTGCCTGTCTGCCTGATTGCCCCTAACCACCTCTGCCTGACTGCCTGATAGCCCTTAACTGCCCTCCCCTGCCAGCCTGGTCACCCATAACTGCCCTCTCCTGCCGGCCTGGTTGCCCATAACTGCCTCTGCCTTGGCCCCCACCACCATGGCTTTGTGCAGAAGGACATCCAGATGGATGTCCAGAAGACATCCAGTTTAATTAGCATATTACCCTTTTATTAGTATAGATTATACAACATAAGCTTTAAGGTAGAATTGCATTAGTAGAAATGAAGAGACATTTCATTAAAAAATGTATATTGGTTTCATATGATTCAAATCCACTTGTTTATGGCAAAAATCAAGTCTTTCAGAGTAGGATTGCTTGCCCTAGCTGTTTTGGCTCAGTGGCTAGAGATTCAGCCTGAGCACTGAAGGATCACAGACTTGATTCTGGTCAAGGGCACATGCCTGGGTTGTGGGCTCAGTCCCCAGTAGGGTGCATGCAGGAGGCAGCTGATCAATGATTCTCTCTCATCATTGATGTTTATATCTCTCTCCCTCTCCCTTTCTCTCTGAAATCAATAAAAATCAATGAAAAAATAAAAGAATAAGATTGCTTTGCTATCAAAGCCAAGTAAGGTGTGTCATTCGTTATCCCTGATGAAGTCTGAGTAGCTCAGTTGCTAAGTGACTTCGCTGGGTTCTTATCAAATAAAATCCTTGGAGAAATAGTTACGCCTACCATGCATTTAGGCTATAAAGACCGAAAGTTGGGGAGGACAGAGTGCTTCTGGGGTAGGAGACAGTGAGGTTCAGTGGTTGAGAGGCAGGGAAGAAGTAGGAATGCCTGGTGCCTGGAAGCACTGGAGGGTCTGGGATATGCCAGTCTTCTGGGAAAGGGTCAGGCCTGGTGCTCCGAGAAAGGTCAGGTCCGGGGGAGGGCAGGGGTGCGGTTCTGGGGATCCCCTTCCTGCAAGGCTCCTCCTCCTTCTTTTAGCACCCTAATCTGGATGAAGGGGGTGGGAAGCAGGTACACAATGCCTGGGCGGGATGCCCCTCAGTTCCGGATCTCTCCCAGGGCAGGAGAGGGGTGTTTGTATTGTTTTATTTGATTCTTCTTACACGTTGAAGGGGATGGCAGGGGAGTGTCTTCCAGACATGGTTTCCTTTTGCTTGCTAGCCAGAGCTGCCCCACATGATGCCTTTTCCCTTCCTTCACCACTGCCCCAAGCTAATGTCATGAGATAGCCAGGGATGAAACTGGGGCCCCCGTTGTATTGCCTGGAGATTGCACTCCACAGGAACCTGCCTGATCTAGGGAGGATTGGGGTCATTCACTACAGGAAAGGCTCAATTTAAACGAAGCAACTGCTTAGATAGGTGCAAGCTGAGCCATTTGCGGAGGGTTTACCATCCCTTCTGGCTGTTTTCTTGGAAACCACAAACTCAAGATAGCAGAGCCAGGGGCCAGGCAGCCTCCAGGCCGCCTTGCTGTGGACCTGTGTGCGCCTCCGCCAGGGGCTGCCCCCGGGCCAGGCAGCTTCTGGGCTGGGCTGCACAGGGGCGGCCTCTGCCAGGGGCTGCCCGGGCGGGGCTGGGCCATGTGGAGGCCCTCCTGTTGATGGCAGTCCCCGCCCACCCGTTCCTGCTCTGCATGCCTCTTGCTGAGCAATCGTGACATTATGGCATCCTGGCTAATTTGTATATTCCTCTGTTATTATTTAGAATTCTTTTCAGAAGAGAACTAAAGTGTGAGTTTTCAGGGTAATAGTTCCTTTACCATGACTGTATTTTTCACAGCTCCCTATTGTTGGTTTTCTTTTGTTTTTTTATCTTTTTATTTTAAAAAGACCCCTCTTCTGTTCCCATTATTTGTCAACACCCGAGGTATAGGGCTGTTCTTTGGCTCTACTCACTGGCCACTTGGGTGCAGGTAAAATCTCCTCTTCAGCGATAGGGCAGGAGAACAGGTGGGTGCAGGAGCTCAGAGCACAGATCTTGGTATCCAGGGTCTGGTGGTAGTTTCTCAGGTGTGCCTGCAAGGACCAGTGCATGAGTACATGCTCTGGTGCCTATTTCCATATCTCTAATACTTGATGTTCTTGGTCTTCTTTGCTCCTGTCCCCTAGCTCTAAATATATATATATATTTTTTTGGTTAGGGCTAACCCTGACAGAAACATTGAGCCAAAAACCAGTGCTTTTCCAACTTCCATGAGTTTCTAAGTTTGAATGAAAATAGAAAAAATAACTCATTCATTTACTCAACATTATGAGACTCTTCACACTTCATTGGGAGACTGGGGCTGGGAGTGGGAAAGATGAAAATATACTTTATCATAGATATACCATGGATCCAGTAAAGGAAGAGGCCCAGTAATTCTGAAAGTTACAGGTTATCTGAATCAGAGAGTAACTAGAAAGGAAGCTTTCTTACATTTTCTTCTTTGCACGAGTTGGCTTTCTCTATTCTGTCAATCCTATCTTTAGGGTGAATTTCTGCTATATGCTGACAATAATTTGTCTCCTGTGGTTTGATTCAGGTGTTGGTATGAGGTTTAGTTTTGTTTTGTGTTTATAGACAATCTTGTGAGAAGTTGTTTGAATATCTGCCTCAAGGACTTCTAGCAACTGTAGAAAAACAGTTTATTTTTTCCTTTCTGTTAAGCATTGATTTTTGTTTACAACAAAGTCCATATCTTAAGTAAAGTTTTGCCAATAACTTATCATTCCATATTTTAAATACGTTTGACTCACTAATTTCATAGCTAACAGAAGAAAATCATATTTTAAAATATCTATTATTAGACATGATCTGATAGGAATTGGTAATTCAACATGTCATGTTGTCCAATAGAGTATTAAGAGAGTTACTCTCTCAGGTTCCACCATTGTCCTTGGTTTCTCTTAAACAAAACTCATTTGACAAAGTAACTGTCTGTGGAAACTCCTCATATTGTGTCAGTTAAGAGGGCAATTTTGTCTCTTTCACTTGATTAAAAAATGCCAGTCTTATGGAGAGGAGAACCAATTTTCTCCACATTCATAAACTGCACCTACATTGTCACCACTTCCCTGTATTATCTATACAGATATTTTTAGGAAGCATGATCAATGCCCGCAGTTCTGAATTAAGTATATAAGGGAACAAGGAGAAACACATTTCCATAATACAATTAATATTTTCATGTTTGATACAGCTTGAATGTAATTTTCTTATTAGATTATTTAGATACTACCACAACAATTTTTCAAATGACTCAGAAATAAGCTTTCAAAAAAGTCTGTCTTAGATAAGTATGCACTGAAACTATTAAAATTTACCATCTTGGAGACTATACATTTGATTTTGATCTGTTATTATTTTGCCATAATAGTGGAAGAACTATGACTGAGTATATCTGATACGGCCAGTATTTCTTACTGTCCCTAGCATCTTGACTATGTCTGTGATCTCAATCCCACTATTAATTGACACAGTTGGTTTGACTGCTCTGTTTCATATGCACCTCTAAACACAGTGTGAAAGTGATGCTAAAGATTGTTTATTATTGTCCATAGTGACCTTGGGCCATTGGCTAACTAAAACCTGAGTTTCTATAAACACATGCTGACTTCTCAGTGAATTTCTAGGCACTAGTGCTCTTATGAATGTAAATACTTATAATCTTTAAATGCTCCCTGGTACAACCCGTGAATCTTTGGCAAGAATATACACAGGCCTTTGGGGAAAGATGATACTTAGTGGCACAGAGCTGAATTATAGAATTCTACATTACTAAGCTTATGTTTAACCTTTGGAGACCTAGAAGTGAATTCTTGGGAAAAAACAACAGCAACCAAGCCTCCTGTTATGCCTATATTTTTTGTGGAATGAATCTAGATTATGTATTCTCATAGAATTTTGGCCTAAGAGTCAGGTGGCCTTCCATTTTTTGACAATATGATATTTACTTTAAAATAATATATAGCCCTAACCAGTTTGGCTCAGTGGATAGAGCGTCAGCCTGTGGACTCAAGTGTCCTAGGTTCAATTCCGGTCAAGGGCATGTACCTTGGTTGCAGGCACATACCCAGTAGGGAGTGTGCAGGAGGCAGCTGATCAATGTTTCTCTCTCATTGATGTTTCTTACTCTCTATCCCTCTCCCTTCCTCTCTGTAAAAAATCAATAAAATATATTTAAAAATAAAATAATATAATATATACATATAAAATTATAAAAGCATTACATGTTTATCATAAGAACTATAAAAAGGATGAATAAAAAGAAAGTAGGAAAATAAAAATGCTCAGAGAGAAATTCATTAACAATGGAGAAAATATATTTCCAGTCATTTTAAAATTAGTTATTAATTACACATTTAATTAATGTGTAACACCTCCTTTCTATATAAAATTAAATTACTAAAAGTAATGTTAAAGTCCACCTGAATCACCATATTGAGTTCCAATTTCTATCCAGTTATTATTTTTTCTGTGTATTACACACACACATACACAATATTGTTTCAGAATGTATTGAATTTACAGGTTGAATTGGAGAAAAACTGACATTTTGCAATATGAAATATTTACCTTAGTGGCAGTGGTATTTCCCCTTAGTCTTCTTTTATATTCTTTGGTAAAAGTATATGATTTTCTCCATGAAAGTTTTGCATATTATCCTCACGCGCTTTATATTTTTGTTGCTTTTATGAATGGAATGTGTGCTATCTATTCAAATTGGTTATTAATGATTGGAAAGAAGTGGAAACTCTCTTAGCCTATAACAAAAATTCTACAGACTGGAGAGTGGGCTTCAAGAGCAAACATTTAATTCTTATAGTTCTGGAGGTTAAGAAGTCCAAGTCCAAGGCACAGACAGACTATAACTGCTGAGGACCTACCTCCTGGTTCATAGAAGGCGGCAGTCTTCTGGCTGTGTCCTCACAGAGGATACATATCTGGTGTTTGTTCCCTGACCCCTGTGTCAAGGTTCCAGCCTCTATGTTGCACAGCTGTGCTAATGAGTTTGTGTGGCTATCTGTCAGATCCATGATAAGCCTTTAAGAACACTGTTGTAGCCTAAGATTTAAGCCAGGTTCTCAGATCAGTCTTATTAACCAACTGATATTTCTATTTTTCATTACCTGATTTTCCTGACTTCTTTGTGATTGTCTGGGACTCCCTTCATCCAAACTGCTAATGTTTGGTATTGGAAGTGTGTGTGTATGTGTGTGTGTGTGTGTGTGTGTGTGTGTGTGTGTGTGAGAGAGAGAGAGAGAGAGAGAGAGAGAGAGAGAGAGAGAGAGAGAGAGAGATCTGTCATCAGTATCCCCTACCTAGCAGATGGGAACCATAATAGCCAACCAACCCAAGAAAAAATGGCCACTGGCTCAATTCTAGGATGTTCCCAACTTGGATTACTGAGCTTCTGAACTGATAAATTAAAACTGTATCCAACTGTTAACTTTTTCCTTATTCCTTCATCTGAATATAAAAGGTAGAGTTAAACATAAAATCACATTTTCTCAGGCAAAATCCATCCAATATCCAAAGATTACCCTGGATCTCCCCAACCAGTAAGAGTAACAAAACCAACAGATAAAAACCACAAAACCACTGTTGGCATGTGAAAATAAGCGGCTGTTCTGAAAAGCGGACCTAGATGAAGTGATAAAATGGATGTCATCATTTTAACAGAGCAATTGCAAAATGATGGGCGTCCTGTCAGAGAACCAGGAGGCCCTGTTTTCGCCTCACTCTGCTGCTCTTAGGAGGAGCCAGTGCTCTCATTCTTGGTTGCACACAGCAGGAGAAAAAGCCCTCTCGCGTGACCCCTGCTCACAGTGGTCTTTATATCCTAAAGGTGCCAATTGTCCTGACCCAATCAAATTAGGAGGTGTTGGTGGATCCTCTGGGATCTCATCGACATACTAGTACTTTTCAGATGCTCTACAGTAGTTATAGACTTAGTTGGCCCTTCATTCCAGTAATGTCTGCAGTAACATACAATTCAGGAATTCTGATGTGTGACATGCCCCACAGACAGTTCCCAGTCCTGATATAGTCTTCTATTTTCATACCTGGGTAGTCATTTTGATGGCAACTTCAAAGCAGACCAGCGATAGTTAATCATTTTTAGGATATCTCTTCTGCAAGTCGGTTCATTTAAATGAGTTACATCAACCTGTGTCTCTGTTTCCCTTTTTGTAAATTAGGGATAATCTTAATTACTTCCTAGAGGCGTGAAGATAAACATAGTTCATTGAAGTAAAAAGTATTTGGAAGTGAATTAGACTTTAGATTGAGCTCTTGAATAGTCTCAAATATTGCAGCGAAAATATTACTAGTATGCGTTCAGGGTGGAAATTGTCAAATGCTCTCTGTGAATAAAATATTTGTGTTCTATATTAAAGATAGCCATTGGATAAAATAATTTAGTTTAGTGGTATGCTCAGGGGTAATTGGAACAGGAAATAGTTACATGTTTTGTAGCAGACCATGTGGGCAATCAGAATCGGAACAAAGTGTGTGGTTTCTTTTTATTGTACATCTGTTCTTTTATTTCTTTACTTTGAAAAAACTGCTTTTTTAATAAAACAACCATATGATGAGTTTGCTATATTTCCATAATATTACAATGCAAAGTTTTTTTTTTTTACTGCTAGAGTTTTAGTAAACAGAGTTTAGTAAAAGGGAATCTTTAAAACTCACTGTCAGGGTTTCCTTTTTTTTTTTTTTTTAATCTCTTGAAATATAGATGAGTTGGTCAGAATCTAAAAGACTCAAGACAGCTTTTGGGCAGCTTATTATGTTTTATTTTGGTTTGGGTCACTCATTTTTTAAAATCAAATAACTCATTAAAGAAAAATTTTTTCCTATTCTTTTTAATACTTGGGAAGTAGAAGTGTGTAGATTATTCTTGCAGACTTTGGATTATTTGTTTGAGTTTGAATCCTACACCAGGATTATTTAATCATTTAATATGGAGATTACTTGCCTTTACTGAGATGACAACTATATGTACATGAAAATTGGTAATTTAAAAATGAATTTAATAGTCTAATAAAGTACAGCAATATCTCACCTAATAGTTATTTTTGTTTAGGCTGGCATGGAGGCAGAATCTGATCTGAATTGCAGAGAGATAAATGTCTCCTTTGCTGTGGCTAATACTTTCTCTGTCCTCTGTGGGAGACCTTTGCATGCCAGAGAGTTCTAAACACAAAGGACATCTAGGGTAAAGTTAACAATAATGACACTCTTCTTGAGCTTGCTTTTTAAAAATCACAGTGTCTGAAATGCAAAGGCTGTGGGTAAAAACATATCAATTTGATGGTATACTGAGGAGTTTAATAAGTGCTGGTGAGGCCTAGGAATAACAAATAATCTCATTATAAACCATGCTATTAACATGGAATTCACAGTTAAATTGGAATTTGTACTTCTTAATAGGTATATAATAGGTAATGAGAACACTTAAATTTAAATATTGAACAAGCATTTGCTCCTATATCTGATGTCAATGTGCTATTAGTGAACAATTTTGTCCATGAAAATAATAAAATACACAATAACATGACTTATATAATACTTGAATATATGCAGAGACTCTGATTTCTTGAGGGAAATAACATATGTGGAATAAAATAATTGAAATGGCAATTACTTCGATCTCTTACAAACCTTAATAGAGTAATCTTAGGGTACTGGGTGATGCATTTCAAATGCCACTGCAGTTTTAATTCCATCAATATGAATTTTTCCTTCATTAAACTCAGGAAAAATAATTATTTGCATTAGGCATAATATCTATTGCTATCAAGTACTTGGCATGTCAATCAATAGAACTTGATGCCTGATTATCTAAAGGTGATCATAAATCACTTAGTATTGACAATTATGCTCAATCCTAGTTTAAAGACCATATGTTGTAGAATCAAAGTTCAGAATGCTGTTCAGGCATGGCTTCTATATAGAAAACGGTAATTCTACGAAAATCCACAAAATACCTTTTCTTTAGTTAAAGATTATTCTTTAAGACATAGAGCCCAATGAGTGGTAGCAGGTGGTATCAAGGCCACTATGGGAAACCAGTGCATGTCCAATTCAGTTCATCTCTTTGGAGTGCTACCTACTCTATGCCATTTCCCCATTCGTATTGGCTTTATTCATTTTAGAGCCCTTACATGTTATAGTCCTATCTCCAGAAACCTTATCTGACTCCTTAGACTAAGTTAGGTCCCCAGGTTCTCCTGCTCAAATAGCAACCTGTAACTTCTAATATGAAAATATTTAATTTCTGATGTTGATTACTTATATAACTTTTTCTCTTCCTACTCAACCCCTAAGACTAGCTTTGAACCTTGGAGGGCAGGGACTGGGCCTGCTACATCCTTTTATATCTCTTAAACCTCTGTCAGAGGGGTTAACCCAAATCAGATATTCAAAAAGTATTGTTGAGTGAATAAGTAAATTAATGGATAAATGGCTGTGCAAATTGGCAGGTACAAACTGTCTAAATGGGAAGAAAAATGTCATGTAAAGTTAAAATCAGAAGTTAATTTTTAAAACCCATAAATTTGGACTCAAAGTTAATGAATTAACCATAACAACCTAATAAAGCTGTCTAGGTGGTCTTATAACAGTAAAAAAAAGTATATTTAGATTTGCACTTCTTTCAATTAAGTGACATTAAATATTGTGACTGAATCTAGTTTCTAGATAAAAGTTTAATATGAAGATAAGTACTTACTTTAAGTCATCAAAATATCTCATGTAATTATGTGGTGTACCCCTTGCCTTCTGCAAGTCATATATACTAATAATAGATGGATATGCAAATTGTCCAGGACACCATCACAGTAACAGTAACAACCAAACAGCAAGATGCGTGGGGCAAACAGGCCAGCAGGGGAGTTAGTGAGGGATGACCAAACGACTGAATAAGCGGGCTGCATGGGGTGACCAGGCCAGTAGGGGGTTCAGTTGAGGACAACCAGGCCAGCAAGGGGGCAGTTGGAGGCAACCAGGATGGCAGGTGGGGCAGTAAGGGATGACCAGGCTGGCCAGGGTGCAGTTGGGGGTGACCAGGCCAGTGGGGGGGGGGGGCAGTTGGGGGCAACCAGGCCAGCAGGGGGGCAGTTGGGGGTGACAAAGCTAGCAGAGGGGGCAGTGAAGGGTGACCAGGCTGGCCAGGGGGGCAGTTGGGGGTGACCAGAATGGCAGGGGGGACAGTTAGGGGCAATCAGGTCAGCAGGCAGAGGTGATTAGGGGTGATCAGGCTGGCAGGGGGGCAGTTAGAGGAGAACAGTCTGGCGGGAGGAGTGGTTAGGGGTGACCAGGCTGGTGGGATGGGCAGTTGGGGACAACCAGGATGGCAGGGGGAGGGCAGTTAGGGGTGATCAGGCCAACAGGCAGAGGTGGTTAGGGGTGATCAGGATGGCAGGCAGAGGTGGTTAGGGGTGATCAGGCAGGTAGGCAGGTGAGCAGTTAAGAGCCAGTGGTACTGGATTGGAAGGGGTGCAGGCTGGGCTGAGGGGCACCCCCCAACCCCCATCAGTGCATGAATGTCGTGCACCGGGCCTCTAGTAGACTAATAAGTGCAACAAGATGATGAAAATTTATATAACATGTTTTTATTTATAAGACATATTTTCAAAATGATCTTATTTTTCCTCACAGTGATCTAATGGAGTAGGCATCATGGTATATGGTAAAGTGTGTTAACTCTAAAGTCAAACCCCCTTGGTTTGCATCTAGGTTCTCCTGCTTACTTATTAGTGACCTTGGTGCCTCCCCTCTTCTCTGTGCTTCTGATTCCCCATCTGTAAATCACAATGCCAGCGCCTGCCTTATAGGATTGTTGTGAGGATTAATGTAACAACTGTGCAGAATATCACACAGGTTTGAAATACTTAGCAAGTGCTAGCTATTAATCTCTCCCTTAATGTTTACTCAAGAAAATGCTTAGTGCTTATTCAATGAAGAAACTAAAGTCCAGACAATTTAAATGACTTTAAAAAGTTTAGATAGTGTGAGTTTAACACATGGTTTAGTTTGTGGTCTCCTGATTCCAAACTGTATGCTATTCCCATTACAGCTATCTTCTTATCCAGGAATCTCCCCACGAGCCCTATGCAGTGTTAAAATAATCACTAAATGCCATATGCTGGATGCCTTTATTCTTTTTTGAGAACCTGATTCTGCCCCCTGATAAGGCATAGAGAATTAAGAGTGAGCCCGTGGGCCAAGTCTGGTCCATTGGCCTGCACCCAGGAAGACCTTAGGAAATGTATGTTGCAAAAATGAATAATTTTGGAATTCAGTTATCATCAGGATTTTATAGTAACATTTCTGGTAGCATGAACTATATTTTTCTTCATAAGAAAATACAGAATTGTTCATTTGAAACATATATAATTTCATTAACCAATGCCACCCCAATAAATTCAATATTTTTTTAAAAAATGTGCTTATTTCTTGTACATGCTTTTGATTGTCTGGATGTAACATAAAATAATCTCAGAAACAGTTAACTTGGTTTAATATACCAATAGCTCACTATTTTGACAGTATTTTTCTTTGCTGAGGTTGTGATTTTAGGAGAATGATTCTATTTAGAGGATGAGGTATAATAATTGAGCTCACTTGAATGGAGGGCAACTAACCTTCCAGAAAGTCATCATTGTGTTTTAAAAACTCATACAAAAGAATAAGCCCAAATTTTATATCTGTAGAAAGTCCTTTAAATCTAAAATGGATTACTCTTGTCTCTTTATGTAGCATTTTATTTCCAAATTTTAATTTTTGTTGGCACTAATTTAATATATGTTAATATCATATGTTTAGCTTTTAAGCAACATTAAAAATTTTGTTTCTGCCACAAATGAATGACAAGTCACTCCTGTTTAGAAATTAGAGATAAAGGAGGTTGCAGAGGTTTTTTTGTTTTGTTTTGTTTTTATGGAGCAAATTTGGGAAATACTCAAAAATAGTGAATGGACTGAACAAAAATCACCTCAGTGCCACAGAGGGTCATGATTTGGATTTAGGAATTAGAACTCAAATATTCTCCAGGTGTTAATATCAGAAAGGTATTGAGCAAGTGAACTATTGGGATGGATGCCAAGAAGAAGAGGGCCTTCCAAGAGATGGTGGCAGTGGGATAGAAAAGGGAGCTAGATTGGAGAAATGTTAGGATTTTTAGGTTGAGATAGGACCTCTGAGACCACAGGACATGAACCAGGGATTAGTCAAAAATAACTGCCTGGTTTTTTTCTGGGGCAGCTCTCTGGTTGGAAACTTTACTGAGATGAGCAATCTTGTGGAAGCAAAACTATTGAGGTGGAGATAGTGAACTAATTATGGAATTGTTATATCTAAGTGGAAGGCATTTATTTAGCATTTGTAATATGAAAGATGCTGGGGAAAGTTCTGTAAGAGATTGGAGAGGCAGAATATCTATCCTTACTGTAAATAATTTATATCCTATTAAGGGAGAAAATACATGACTCCATCGAACTGTGATGCTTAGTAGATAGTATT
Organism: Corynorhinus townsendii; assembly: GCA_026230045.1. Lineage (NCBI taxonomy): Eukaryota > Metazoa > Chordata > Mammalia > Chiroptera > Vespertilionidae > Corynorhinus > Corynorhinus townsendii. The sequence goes on along the minus strand of JAPDVU010000001.1, from coordinate 164,907,108 downwards.
CTAAGAGCCACTGCAAGAGAGAGCAAATCAAGTCCGAAAAAAATGATTACAATATCTCTCTCCTTCCAGTTAGGTTTCATTTAATGTTTTATTTGTGATAACTATCAATGAGGAAAATTTTGTAAAACTAAGAGAACTTTTATACCAATTGACAAATATAGGTAATACTAATACAATGTATTTAGGTAATTCAATGTATGTGTAATAGTAAAAAAAACATATTTTAGTTTATAATTCACGTTTCTACAATAGGATATACTTTTGTGTGAATATTGAGATACCCCTTTTAAAGCAGAACCTTCTCTCTATTTTGTAAACTTAATCTTTATCCCCACATTTAATATTAATTAAATTTTAACCTATTTATTGTAGCTGCAGTAGTAAATGAGATTGAATAATTACCATCTAAATTTGGTAATTAAAATGTATCATTTTATTGGGCACATAATATTTTATTTTTTTCATTAAAATTTTTCCAAAATATTTCTAGACTTGATAATTACTTTATATATATAACAATCATAAATTTTATAGACTTTTTAAAATTTAAATTATTTATTGTTTAAAGTATTACATAAGTCTCTTCTTTCCCCCATTGACCTGTCCCCAGCCACTCCCAACCCCCAGCACATGCCCTTATCCCCCATCTGTGTCCATTGCTTATGCTCAAATGCATGCATACAAGTTCTTTGATCTCTTATCCCCTCATGCCCCATCTTCCTTCATAGGTTGGACAGTCTGTTTGATGCTTCTTTGTCTTTGGTACTATTTTTTGTTCATCAGTTTATGCTGTTCATTATATTCCACTAATGAGTGAGATCATGTGATATTTATCTTTCTCTGGCTTATTTTACTTAGCATAATGCTCTCCAGTTCAATCCATGATGTTGTAAATGGTAAGAATTCCTTCCTTCTTTGTAGTATTCCATTGTGTATATGTACCACAGTTTTTTAATTCACTCATCTGCTGATGGGCACTTAGGCTGTTTCCAAATCTTAGCTATTATAAATTGTGCTGTTATGAACATAAGGGTGAATATATCCTTTCTGACTGGTGTTTCTGTTTTTTGGGGGAATATTCCTAGAAGTGGGATTACTGGGTCAAATGGAAGTTCCATTTTTAATATTTTGAGGAAACGCCATAGTTTTCCACAGTGGCTGCACCAGTCTGCATTCCCACCAGTGGTGCAAGAGTGTTCCTTTTTCTCTTCATTCTCACCAGCAATTGTCGTTTGTTCATCTGTTATGATAGCCATTCTGACAGGTGTGAGATGGCACCTCATTGTTGTTTTGTATAGAGAGCACCTGGGAAAGGCCCCTGAGCTGATTGTCATCTGAATCCAGTAGCGCCTGGCAGAGCCATGCCCTGGAAACATACCTTGCCAAAGGCAGGTCTGTTGTCAGTCTGACCTTTAGCTCAGGCACCAGGGGGTGTATTTCATTATCTAAATCCAGCCAGGCACAAGGAACAAACACAATTATCTGGGCCCACCCAGAAGTGACGATTACAAAGAAGCCGGGAGAATGCACATATTTTCTTTATCTTAAATTTTAGTAAAACTTCTTGGTATCTTACTGTATAAAATAAACACACTGTATCATGGCTCTGGGTCCTGGTCTCTCCATCAGAGGACAGCTGTCCCACCTGGTCCCAGCTTTCCCTACTATCTTTGTGTCTGTCTCTTTCATTTTCTCAATCCCTCATTACCCCTACTCAGGACTCCTGTCCACTCTCTATCCATGCTGGTCATGGAAAAGAGAGAAATATTTATAGTTTTGATTTGCATTTCTCAGATGATTAGTGACTTTGTTTTCCTATGTCTCTTGTGTCTCTTGGCCTTCTGTATGTCCTCTTTCAAAAAATGTCTATTTAGGTCCTTTGCCTATTTTTTGATTTGATTGTTTATCTTTTGTTAAGTTGTATGAGTTCCCTATAAATTTTGGAGATTAAACACTTATGGGAGATAGCATTGGCAAATATGTTCTCCCATGCAGTGGGCTTTCTTGTTGTTTTGTTGATGGTTCCTTTTGCTGTGCAGAAGCTTTTTATTTTGATGAAGTCCCATTTCTTTATTTTCTCCTTCGTTTCCATTGCCCTATGAACTGTATCAGTAAAGATATTGCGACAGCAAATGTCTGCTATTTTGCTGCCTATGGCTTCTTCTACTATTTTTATGGTTTCCCATCTTATGTTTAAGTCCTTTATCCATTTTGAGTTTATTTTTGTGTATGGTGTAAGTTGGTGGTCTAGTTTCATTTTTTTACATGTATCTGTGCAATTTTCCCAACACCCTTTATTGAAGAGTCTGTCTTGACTCCATTGTATGCTCTTGCCTCCTTTGTCAAATATTTATTGAGTATAATAGCTTGGGCCGATTTCTGGGTTCTCTGTTCTGTTCTATTGGTCTATATGTCTGTTCTTGTGCCAGTACCAGGCAATTTTGAGAACAGTGGCTTTGTAATATAGCTTGATATCTGGTATTGTGATACCTCCAACTTTGTTCTTCTTTCTCAAGATTGCTGCTACTATTTTGGGGTCTTTTTTAATTTCAGATGAATTTTTGGAGAGTTTTGTCTAGGTCTTTGAAGTATGCTATTGGAGATTGCATTGACTCTATAGATTGCTTTGGGTAGTATGGACATTGTAATGATTTTGATTCTACCAATCCATGAACAAAGTATATTCTTCCATTTGTTTATGTCTTCCTCTATCTCTTTTTTTCAGCATCCTGTAATTTTCTGAATACAGATCCTTTACCTCCTTGGTTAAATGTTTTGTTGCAATGATAAATGGGATATCTATTTTAGTTTTGCTTTCCGTGAGTTCATTATTGGTGTATAAAAAAAGCCATAGATTTCTGGGTGCCTAATTCATAATTTTGTATCCTGCTACATTACTGAATTCATTTATTTATTAATGAATTCAGTAATGTAGTCTTTTTTTATGGGGTCTTTAGGGTTTTCTATGTACAGTATCATGTCATCTGCAAATAATGACAATTTTACTTCTTTTCTGATTTGGGTGCTTTTTATTTCTTCTTCTTGTCTGATCACTATAGCTAGCACTTCCAGTACTATGTCAAACAGGAGTGGTGAAAGTGGGCATCCCTGTCTTATTCCTGTTCTTAGTGGAAATGGTTTTAGTATTTGCCCATTGAGTATGATGTTGGCTGTAGATTTGTCATATAAAGCTTTTATTATGTTGAGGTATGATCCCTCAATTCCCTCTTTGCTGAGATTTTTTATCAAGAAAGGGTGTTGGATTTTGTCAAATGCCTTTTCTGCATCAATTGATATGATTATGTGATTTTTGTCTCTCAATTTGTTTATGTGATGTATCATGTTTATTGATTTGTGAATATTGTACCAGCCTTGCATCCCTGGAATAAATTCCACTTGGTCATGGTATATGCTCTTTCTAATGTAATGTTGGATCGGATTTGCTAGAATTTTGTTGAAAATTTTAACATTTATGTTCACCAGGGATATTGGCCTGTAATCCTCTTTCTTTATGTTGTCCTTATCTGATTTTGGGATTAGGGAAATGCTTGTTTCATTGAAAGAGCTTGGAATGGTGCCTTAATCTTGATTTTTTAAAAATAGTCTGAGGAGGATAGGTTTTCGTTCTTCTTTGAATGTTTGTTCAACCTCCCCTGTGAAGCTGTCTAGCCGACTGTTGTTTCCTGGAAGTTTTTTGATGACTGCTTCAATTTCCTCCTTAGTTATCAGCCTGTTGAGATTTTGTTATTCTTCTTGGTTGAGTATTGGAAGGAAGTATTTTTCTAGTAATATGTCCATTTCCTCTATGTTGTTTAATTTGTTGGAATAGAGTTGTTCATAGTATTTTTTTTTTTTTACAATCCTTTGTATTTCTGTAGGGTCTGTTGTTATTTTGCCTCTTTCATTCCTGATTTTGTTTATTTGCATCCTCTCTTTTTGCTTCTTGGTGGGCCTGAAGTTCATCAATCTTGTTTATCCTTTCAAAGAAACCAGCTCTTAGTTTCATTGATTTTTATATTGTTCTTTTGGTCTCTATATCATTTTTTTCTGTTCTGATCTTTATTATCTCCTTCTTTCTGCTCACTCTGGGCTTTTCTTGTTGCTCTCTTTCTAATTCTTCAAGTTGCAGAGTTATATAATTTATTACCATTTTTTCTTGTTTTTTGAGGTAGGCCTGTAAAGCTATGAACTTCCCTCTCAAAACTGCTTTCACTGTGCCCCATAGGTTTTGGATTGTTGTGTTTTTATTGGCATTATTTTCCAGGAAGTTTTTAATTTCTTCTTTGATCTCTTTGGTAGCCCAATCATTGTTTAATAGCATGCTATTCATCCTCCAAGTGTTCGAATTTTTTTATTGTTTTTATTGTAGTTTATTTCTAATATTATACCATTGTGGTCTGAGAAGATGCTTGATATGATTTCAATCTTCTTGCATTTGGAGAGACTTTGCCTGTGACCCAATATGTGGTCAATCTTTGAAAATGTCCCATGTGCACCTGAGAAGAATGTATATTCTGTAGCTTTGGCGTGAAATGTCCTGAAGATGTCAATTAAGATCATCTGATCTAGTGAGTAATTTAGGATTGCTGTTTCTTTGCTGATTTTTTGTTTAGAGGATTTATCCAATGATGTTAGTGGGGTATTAAAGTCCCCTACAATGATCGTATTGCTGTTGATCTCTCCCATGATAGCTTCCAGAAGTTTCTTTTTTTATGTATTTGGGTGCTCCTGCATTGGCTGCACATATTTTTACCAGAGTTATATCCTCTTGTTGTATCAATCCCTTTAGTATTATGAACTGGCCTTCTTTATCTCTTGTTATGGCCTTCACTTTGAGGTCTATTTTGTTAGATATAAGTATTGCTACCCCAGCTTTTTTTTTTTTTTTCATTTCCATTTGCCTGAAATACATTTTTCCATCCCTTCACTTTCAGTCTGTGTGACTCCCTTGTTCTGAGATGGGTCTCTTGTAGACAGCATATATATGGGTCATGTTTTCTTATCCATTCAGCCACTTGATGTCTTTTGATTGGAGCATTTAGTTCATTTATGTTTAAAGTTATTATTGATATGTACTTATTTGTAGCCATTTATATTTTTGGTGACTGTTTGTTCCCTTCTACCTTTTTCTTCTTTTTACAGCAGTCCCTTTAGCAGTTTTTGTATTCTTGTTTGGTAGTGATAAATTCTCTTAGCCCTTTTTTGACTGTGAAGCTCCTGATTTCTCATTCAATTTTGAATTATAGCCTTGCTGGAAAGAGTAGTTTTGGATTCAGTCCCTTGCTTTGCATGACTTTTTATATTTCATTCCATTCCTTTCTGGCCTGATGTGTTTCTGTTGAGAAATCATTTAATAATCTAATGGGGGATCCTTTGTAGGTACCTTTCTCTTGTAGCCTTTAAGATTCTCACTTTGTCATTAATATTTACATTGTAATTTAGAAGTGTCTTGGGTTGGGTCTTTTGGGGTTCATCTTGTTTGGAACTCTCTGTGTTTGGGTAACTATTTCTTCCCCATATCAGGGAAGTTTCTGTAATTATTTCTTCAAATAGGTTCTCTAAATCTTGCTGCTTTTCTTGTCCTTCTAGCACGCCTGGAGGACATCGCCTGAGATCGGGTATGGGTGGAGTTGGTGCCTATGAGTCTGCAGCTATGGTAGCAGGTCTTTGTCCAGATTGGTTGTAGGGTCTCGTATGTTATTTCACTTCATGTTGTCCCAAAGCTCCCTTAGGCTCTCCTGCTTTCTAAGTTTTTTCTCCAATTGCTGTTCAGATTGGGCTTGTTTCTCTGCCCCATCTTCTAGTTCACTAATTCGGTCCTCCACTTCTCTTAGTCTACTGTTGAAGCCTTCCATTGTGTTCTTTATTGTAGCTAGATCACTTTTGATTTCTTCTTGGTTCTTACAATGGTTATTGATTTTCTTGTCCATCTGGTTTATGAATTGTATGACCAATACTCTGAATTCTTTTTCTGACATATTGCATGCCTCTATTTCATTTGTTTCCTTTGGTGAGGGGGTGATTCCTCCTTTCCTTTTCTTTGAAGGTTGCTTTTTGGTCTCCCCATTTCTGCTGTTGTTGAAGGGTCCAGGCACCCAGTTGTGTGGGGCCTGAGTTGCGGCACTGGGCTTATGAGGAGTGTCACACGTGTTGCGTGGGACCTGTGCTGCTGGGGCAGGTGGATGGGAGGAGAACACACTCTGGGACTCACAATAGCCTGACACTTGTATGGGTGGGGTCAGTGCCCGTGAGTCTGCAGCTGTGGTAGCAAGTCTTTGTCCAGATTGGCTGTAGTATCTCTGTTTTCATCTGAGTTTAGTCTGGGTGGTGGTGAGGCTGAGATCCTAGTCACAGCAGCTCTGCCCTTCAGGATGGCATGGTTTCTGTGCCAGCACTGGCCGCCTGCATGTGCCTGCAGTGGTGGTGGTGGGGGGGGTGTGTGCTCCCCATCCAAGAGAGCCTGGTTTACCAGCCCCTGAAAGTCTTTTAGGATCTAACTGTCCCTTGCTCACACACACACACACACACACACACACACACACACACACCACATGTTCACACACTCTCCTTTGGCTCCCTCCCTCACACACTCTCTCTCCTTATATACTGGTTTTTACTTTCAGTGCCCAATAATATAAATTATTTTTATTAACTTAAGTACATTTAGTAATACAATAAACCATATTTCTTGATTTCTACATTAGAAAGAAAAGTAATTTATATTTTACTTTCATTAGTCTATTTTGATTAATATGTAATTTTGTGGGTTTTTCTTTCTTAGTAAAGTCACATCTTCTGTGTAACCCACTTAAAAATATTTGTATAGCTTAAAGTTGAAAGCTTCTTAAATTTGTTGTTGTATTTAAAGTTTTCTATATAAATATATGTGCTACTGATTTTGAAAAAAGGCCCTATAAGTTTTAGTGTAGATGTCAATGACATTGTTAAAATGAGGACAGATTGCTTTAATGGTGGATATTCACTTAAATGGAAGAAGTCTAACAAAATGTGCTATTTTGTATTACCAAGAAGAGTCAGTCAAGAGCCAACATCCATTTACAGTCATGTCTTAACCCAAATCACAAAGCATGTGGAGTATCAAAACTAATGAAAATTCTAAGAGGCATGTATTCATGTATTGCACATTCATTCAGACAACCCATTAAACAGTGTTTGTTAACCTTTAATTTAGATGTCTGCAATAAGATAATATGCTGTAAAACCCAACTCAACAGAGGGTCATAAAACTGTTTCTGCTACAGTTTTTATTAGCTTGCTATTCAATGCTGAATGTAGTTATACCCTGAAGCAAGTCTTGTATACAAGTGCGGTGTCAATATATTAAAACACAGATTTAACCTATTAAATACATGACAAGTATTATGTTCATTGCTGGGATCCATGAAAATATAGATATTGTTCTTGATAAATGTTACCACATCCTACTCTATATCATGGCCATACCCTTGTGATTCAGAGGCCCAATGGGGACTCTTGGCTGCACCTCCAACTTACATTGCTATAGAACCCAGAGTGCTTTTGCTACCCAGAAGACTTTTCTTTAATTTTTTATGTAAGTTATTGTATTTTTCAAGGCCATGTTTATACATATAGATATGTATTTGCTTAGGTGAAAGGGAAGAAAAGATTTTCTACTGACATGGGTAGAGAGATATGGATGCTTTTAATTAAGTTCTTTTTACTTACTTATGTTTTCTAATTTTTCTATAATAAGCATGTATTCCTACACAGTAAAAAGACTTGATTTTTGTTGAATTGAAAAAGTAATGATGAAGCCAGTGTTAATCTCCTGCTCATGTTCACAAAACTATCTCCTTAAAATAGGAAAATTATGTATCACTGTAGTGGAGGAGCTTTAACTGAAGTTTAATATTCACTTGATCAGCTAGAGAAGCCATGCCTAATATTTGGCCAACACTGATCAGAATTATTTTTTCATGTTCCTCCAATACAAACGTTAAAAATGATGACAGACTCATGAGTAGTAGCCATCAAGATATTCTCACTTGCTCCCTCAACTCCATTGGCAGACTGGACCAGCTCTCATATGTGGAGTAGAGTCAGTTAATTCCCATCTCCCCTGGCTAGAGGTAGGTAAGCTATTTTTAAGGAGTTAACTTGTATTAGGAATAAGGTAGAATAGTTACGAGACTTTTGGAGTATAACCTTCACACTGAATAATCTACTTATATAAAACTATAAATCAATTTTTCTTTGTGCTGGTAAGAAGGTGGTTTACATAGCTTTTAAGTTCATTTATGGAAGGGGCAAAGAATCTTGATTTTTCTTGTATGTCCTTTTAATCTTTCCATTCATACTTGTAAACACACACACATGCTCAAACATATATTCACACACACATTCAGATTTAAATTTGTGGGTCCTCAGGAAGAAAATTTATTTATATAAGTCCTGTAAAGTGACCAATGTATTCTTGGCTCACAAAAAATAAAATGTGTGAGCTCCAGCCAGTGTGTCTCAGTTGGTTGAGAGTTCTCCTATGCACTGAAAGGTCTCTGGTTCAATTCCTGGTCAGGGAACATGCTGGGGTTGTGGGCTTGATCCCCAGTAGAGGGCATGCAGGAGGCAGCCAATCTATGATTCTCTCTCATCATTGATGTTTTTATCTCTTTCCATCTCCCTTCCTCTCTTTTTCTAAAATCAATAAAAACATTAAAAAAAAAATAAAATGTATGTGGCTTATAGGTACTTCTTCATTTCTTGCCACTTTTCCAGTAGTCATTTTTGCTTCTGAGTTTGTAACCTACCACTCTTCATAGTTGTGAGCCCTCAGTATATTTCTTCAAGGGTAATAACAAATCCAATGTGATGATTTTAAGATGCTGAATCATTAATTTCCTAGTCTTTGTCATGGGTCCATATCTTAAACTTGTATAACTATGTGTCTATCTCAATTAATTTATTTTAACATGTACAGGTTTCAATAAGAAATAAGAGGTCATTGTGGTGATTCTCAAGCTTATTTTCCTTTTTTCCAAAGCTTATGACTTTTTTATATCTAGATATTAAGTTTTTAGGTCATATTTGGAACCCATAAATGTCTTAGACTGACTCGTATAATGTTAAAACCCCTAATGAAATTCAAAGATTCACATTTACATCCTTATTAAGCCTCCTAAGGGTTTCCAGTTACTTATTATTAGTTATATAAGATTGTTTATATTATTGATGCTGGTAAACAGTCATTCTTTCCAATTAAATGGTCTCCTAACATTTCAATTGCTTTATTAGGATACTGGTCAAGTTACTGTGTCTTTAATTAAAAACCAGTATAATTTAGACTGGTCAAGTTATTGATAAGAGTGCATAGTTTTTTGATGGAATTGAAAGCGAAGTTTCTTCTCCCTCTTTAAGAAAAATAGCTCCCTGCCCCTATCCTGCATTTAAATAATTCAACCTTTGAGCAGGTTCAAATGACCTGCTTTCTCAAAACATTTTATTCCAAAGTAAAACTTTAAACAGTATCTTCTCCTGATTCAGCATGTAAATAGATTGTAAGAAGACTAGAAAAGGATGCATTTTGTATTAGTTTTCTACTATTAAATGACAAACTTAGCAGCTTAAAAAACATGCGTTTGTTATTTCACGTTTCTGTGGGTCAGGAGTCTCACAGGCTGCACTGAAGGACCAGGCTGTGGTCCTTTCTAAAGCGTGCAACTCTGTCAAGCTCCCGTGATTTTGGGCAGAATTCTGATCTTTGCAGTTACAAGATAAAGGTCTCCTTGTCTTGCTGGCTGCAGCCAAGGGCCACTCTCTGGTCCAGAAGTTAACTCTCAGTTCTTTGCCATGTGACCCTCCCACACACCTCTCATGATATCAAAGTTATTTTTCAAGGCCACAAGGAGAATCTCTCTGACCTCTGAGAAGGCCCAAGTCCTGTTTTAAAAGGCTTCACCTGATTAAGTCAAGCCCACCCAGGGTAATCTCTCCCTTGATACATTTAGAGTCAACTAATATGGGCCTTTCATTATCACCACAAAGGTCCCTTCACCTTTGTCACATAAGTGAACTGAATTATGGGCATAACACAGGGGTGGAGGTCCTGGGGTCATCTTAAAATTCTGCTTACTACAAATTTGTATTTCAGGTAGTTTAAGAAGCTACAAGTTGAAGAAAAAAGGTTAAAACTAATAGAACTGGTAGACATCATTCAGAAATCATATTCTACAGTCTAACTTGCTTCGTATAGAATGGGGTATGACCTCAAATCTCCTTTTACATGGGACGTGCACTTGAAATGCTGCTGTTTCCTATAATCATTGCATCTCAGAGATTACCTTTGTTGAAAACCCACAATGTTTATAATTAAGAACAATGGTTTCAACATACTGAATATCTACTATGTATTAGACATACAAACACTTTTTAATCCTTATAAAACTACAAATATAGTGTAATTACCATTTTACTGATGAAATCAGGGGCCAAAAAGTTTATATTACTTTCTGAGTGTCACAAAGATTTTAGGGATAGGGGATGTGTTGGTTAATGTAATGTGTCAACTTGACTGGGCTAAGGGATGCCCAGGGAGCTGGTAAAATATTATTTCTTGGTATGTCTGTGAGGGTGTTTCTGGAAGAGATTAGCATTTGACCCAGTAAAATGAATAAACAAGATTTGTTGTCATCAATGTGGGGCAGGCATCATCCAATCCATCGAGGGCTCCAATAGAACAAAAGCAGAAGGAAGGGTGAATTCTCTCTTTCTTCTTAAGCTGGGACATCCATCTTTTGCTTCACTTGTCCATTGGGGCACCTGGTCTACAGGTGAAAAACTCTGGGACTTATATCATTACCGCTGGCTTCCAGGTCCTCAGGCCTTTGGACTCAGGCTGAATTAAACTGCTGGCTTTCCAGTTCTCCAGCTTGTAGACACAGATTAGGAGACTTCTCACCTCCCACAGTCATGTGAACCAATTCCTATGACCAGCCTCTCTCTCTCTCTCTCTCTATGACCAGCCTCTCTCTCTCTCTCTCTCTCTCTCTCTTTCTCTCGCTCTTATCCTATTGGTTCTCTTTCTGTGGAAGGCCCTGACTAATACAAAAGTTTTCCGTGAATTAGATCTATAAAGTTTTTATTTTTCCCTTTTCTTTACTATATTGAAAAACCTCATGAATTAGGTAAAACTGACACAGCCCATCTGAGCCCAAACCATCTGACCCCAAAGACCAGTGTGTAGTTAAATCTCACTCATAACAATTTCCCCTAACGCCTTGGGATTTGGTATTAAAAGACTTTATATCTATAACCAGACAAAAAGCCTGGTGCTGAATAGATGTGTGTATTCCGTTGCACCTCTGATGTTAAGCATTGAAATGGTAATAGGTTAACACTACCTCAGAGCTGTGGTGGAAGATAGATGGAAAAAGGATTAAAATACCTGGATGCTTTATTGCAGTTTAATGTGATTTTCTCCATTGTTCCATGTGAACAACAACAAAAAAAGCTCTAAATACTTCTAGAATATTCCCTAGAGGCAATCACTTTGTTAATGCACAGTTTGAGAATGTGTTCTTTCTAAAGAAAGCTACGTTTGCCAGGACATGCAAGTTACTGCACTCTCCTCTCTCTCTTCTACATATTTATCTTATAAGAGGTACAGTTAGGTTTCATAGACATTGTTCATTTCAGAGAAAAATCTCCTTGTGAGAATTACTCCTCCTAGAGATCAGCCCTCCCAGAAGATTTTTATCATACTACTGGTTAAAAGTACTGAATATGTTCCACACACTATTGTGAGGAGCATGCGTGGCAGCATGCACATGGTTGCCTGAAGAAAGTAACACTAAGAACTTTCCAGGCCTTTCGTGATAGGTCACTGATTCTGGAAAGCCAACAGGACTTTGGCCAATAGTCCCTCCAGTACTATGACCAAAGAGTCTTCAGCTTTTCAACATATGAATTTAAAAGGCTGAGAATGTATAAGCAATTGCTAAAAAATACAGACGTGCAAAATTTTTAAGTATGCAATATACTGTCAAACACTAATGAAAATTAATGCAGATACCCCCGTTCTATGATTCTCTTCCTTTAGGATTCTTTTCTTAACTATCTTTTCTAAGTTCTCCTGACCCTTTTAGAGAAGGTATTGAATAAGGAAGATAAACAAAAAATTGCCAACAAGCTAATTCACGAAGACTTAGTGGGACTTGACCTCACAGGATACGTGTTTACATCATTCACTGTTTACATCAAACGGGTGTTTGGGCAAATCTTTATCTAAAAAAAAATGTCGCCTCTGGCTTGTAGAATCAGCCCATCCAAATGCAGTTATTGCACAATATTCCTTAAAAACAAGCCAATAAACATAACGTTTTATTTTCAACACTTATCAGCATTCCCAGGAGCAGGAGTAGTGGCTGATGTTTGGCAGAATGTAATTTTAGTGGCATTGTGACCCTAAAAGGTGATGTTACTTTTCAGCTAACTCCATTGTGTGATCTGAGAAAATATGTCAGGTGCAAGGCATTCTTCATGCTTGCCCTCCTTACTCTTCACAATGCTATGGGAAAGATATCATTTTCCTCATGTTGGCATCATGAAAAGCAACCTGCTTTTTGAATCTAGAAACTTCTCCAGAGCAAGAATAACTTGATTACTAACTGCATACTTTAGGGCTTTGCGTTAGGTCTAGTACATAGCAGGTGCTCCATAAATATTGGATGACCTGTGTTCTCACACCCAGAGGGGCAGAGCTACAATTCAAACCCAGGTTTGTCTAATCCCAAAGGATATGCAAATTAATTAGCCATAGACCTTAGGCCACTTGTAGGAAGTCTGCCTTCCTTAATTAGGCTCTGTTTTGTTCATGCTGTTTGAGGCTGGGAAACACATGGACACATTTTCAGAAAATTGTAAACAATGCCAATATTTTCTATCTCTCTCCATATATATGTGTATATATAGGGTGTCACAAAAAATGTATGCACAAATTTTGAATAATTATAAAGGCAGCTTTTATTCAAATGCATTTCATTTTCAAAATTGAGCTCTCAGTTGTTAAAGTGAGTATACATTTTTGGGGACACCCTATATGTGTGTGTATATATATTTCCTTTTTCATCTCAGACTTTTCTTCTAAATCCTACATCAGTTTATCCAACCAAGGTATTTTTTTAAATAAATCTTTATTCATATTAGTACAATTGTTTCTCCTTTTTCCCCCCAAAAGCTCCACCTGGTTCCCACCCCACTTTCTGCCCTTACCTCCCCCTTACTGTCCTCATCCAGAGGTGTACAATTTTTGTCCAGTCTCTTCCTGCACACCCTCTACCCCTTTCCCCCTGAGAATTATCAGTCCACTCCCTTTCTATGCCCCTGATTCTATTATATTCACCAGTTTATTCTTTCCCTCAGGTTTTTAATTCACTTGATTTTTAGGTTCAATTGTTGATATGTATTTGTTGTTCATAATTTTTCTCTTTACTTTTTTCTTCTTCCTCTTCTTAAAGAATACCTTTCAGCATTTCATATAATACTGGTTTGGTGGTGATGAACTCCTTTAGCTTTTTCTTATCTGGGAAGCTCTTTATCTGACCTTCAATTCTAAATGATAGCTTTGCTGGGTAGAGTAATCTTGGTTGTAGGTTCTTGCTATTCATCACTTTGTAGATTTCTTGCCACTCCCATCTGGCCTGCATAGTTTCTGTTGAGAAATCAGCTGACAATCTTATGGATGCTCCCTAGTAGGTAATTAACTGTTTTTCTCTTGCTGCTTTTAATATTCTCTCTTTGTCTTTTGCTCTTGGCATTTTAATTATGATGTGTCTTGGTGTGGTCCTCTTTGCATTCCTTTCGTTTGGGGTTCTGTGCACTTCCTGGACTTGTAAGTCTATTTCTTTACCCAGGTGGGAGAAGTTTTCAGTCATTATTTCTTCAAATAGGTTTTCAGTATCTTGCTCTCTCTTCTTCTGGTACCCCCATAATTCTGATGTTGGTACACTTGAAGTTGTCCCAGAGGCTTCTTACACTATCTTCAACTTTTTGGATTTTTTTTTCTTTTTGCTTTTTCGGTTGAGTGTTTTTTGCTTCTTTGTATTTCAATTCTTTTACTTGATTCTTGTGTTCCTCTGGTCTGTTGTTGGGTCTCTGTATAATATTTTTTATTTCAGTCAGTGTATGTTTAATTTCTAGTTGGCCCTTTTTCATATCTTCAAGGGTCTTGTTATATTTATTGGCCTTTTCTAGGATATTCTTGAAAAGCCTTATAACTGTGGTTTTGAATTCTATATGCAGTTGCTTGTTTTCCTCCATTTCTTTAGTTTGTGATCTGTTTCTTTGTCACCGCATTTTCACTGCTTCCCTGAGTTGGTAGGGTAGCTTTGTGTGCTAGGTGTCCTATATGGCCCAGTGGGTCGGCCTCCCAGTTATCTGAGGTGGACACTCTTGGTGCACCTCTTTGTGGACTGTGTGTCCAGCATTGTTGTAGTTAAGTCTTGATTGTTGTTGGTATCACTGGAAGGAATTGACCTCCAGGCCAGTTGGCTGTGAGGATCAGTTGTGTCTACACTGGGAGAAGTTTGGTGCTGGAGACAGCCTTATAAGATTAGACTTGCCAAATTGCAAAAGCCTCTGAGCTCAGCTTGGATGGGGTGGAGTCTCAGGGCGGATCAGACAGTCTTGGCTTTCCCTCAGCCCTGCCCTTGTGCTCCCGCACCTCCAGACCTCTGGCTTTCCCGGCTCCCAAGGCTCCGCCCTAGAGTCCAGATTCCCCCTGCAAGAGCATGGGTCCCCAGGGGCTCGCCTGGAACTGGAGTTCAGTGCAGTCAGGAGCTTCCGACTCCCTTCTGCTAGGGAAAGCCAGTGGCAACCTCCTCAGTCTTTGTGTGCACTGGCACGGGAGCCTCCTGGGTCTCTGAGTCTCAGAGTGCCTTTCTCTCTACCTGACAGTCCAGACTTCCCCTGTATGAGCCTGGGTCCACAGGGTTTTGCCTGGAACTGGGGTTCAGTGCAGTCGGAACTGGGGTTCAGTGCAGTCGGAACTGGGGTTCAGTGCAGTCAGGGGCTTCCTTCCCCCTTCTGCCAGAGAAAGTCAGCCAGGCTCTCAGCCGCCCTTCCTCTCTGCGCGCACAAAGACCCTTTGCTGTACCTCAACCCTTTGCCATTCCTGCAATTCTCTGAGAGCTTTTCTCTTTCCTTCCAGTTGTAGAATTTCCACTCAGCCAGCTTTCCTGTGGTTCTGGATGGTGTCCGTTCTGTCTTTTAGTTGTAGTTTTGAAATTGTTGTGCGAGGCAGTGGTTTAGATGCTTACCTATGCTGCCATCTTGGTTTCTCCCAGAGAATTCCAACCAAGGTGTTTAACACATCTATTTAGTATGTCTTAAAAGTATCTCAAACTAAAAAGTAAAAGTACTCTAAGCTCCAATAAGGCAGGAATTACAGCTCCTTGGTTCATGACTATTTCCTTGCAGTTTAGTATGGTTCTTGACATAAAGTAGATTTTAAAGAAATTTTCTGAATGAAACACATAATCTCCCCCTCCCCTGATAGCACTATCCAAACCTACTTTTCCTCTTGTATTTTTCAGAAAGTGAATGGTACCACCTTCTTCCTGGTAACTCAAGTCCAAATTTTAGCCATTATCCTCTTAACATTCAATTTTAGTTACACTTTTGACACCAAATTGCAATTGAAGACCACACCATGTCGCTTTTCTCTCTTTTGTAACTCTCATCGCCTTCTCCTCTTCTCTGTCCAACTCTTATTGCTGTCATTTAAATCCTTACCTTCCTTTTAAGGACTATTAAACTAGCCTCCTAAATGTTTCCTGTACCTCCAGTTTGAAATCCTCTGACCCTTATTCCAATTTATTCTGTCATCTTTCTGAAATACAAATCAAATTATGCTATTTAGCAGTTCAGAATCCTTCAGTGGTTTAACCTTATCTAGACATTTATGACTAAAACCATGAATAAAGCAAAAAACAAAGACAGCAATAATAAAAATATCCCACAATGGATCCAATGATTATTAACATTTGTTTTGGATTCTCTTCCTGCCAGCTTTTTAAAAAAACATTCATTCTCAATTTGTCTTTCATTATCAATGTTTTCTTTGCTTTGTACTTAACCTCTTCTGCTTGACTGAAATCATCCCATCAATATTTAAATATAAAAATAATTTTGTTAAAAAATAATTTAAAACTTCGTTGATCCACCATGACCCTTTAGCAAACATGCTTTTACTTCCCCCTCTGTAAGCAATCGCTTTCTGCTGCTCTGTCATCCTGCTTCTACCTGCCTTTCTTAGCCCTTATCCACTGAAACTCCTCTCATCAAGGAGGCCAATGCCTCCCCCATTGCTAAGTCCAGGGCTCAAAACTCATCTTCTTTGACTTCTTAGCAATATCTCTATATATAAAAGGCTAATATACAAAGTGAACCCTTGGGAGTTCCACTGGGAATTCGATTGCTCGCTATGATGTGCACTGACTACTAGGGGTGGTGTGAAACGAAGGAAGGCCTCGGCCAGGAGCTGACCACCAGTAGCCAGGGAAGGAAGGCCCCAAGGCCCTAGCTGGCAGCCGGAAGGCGCCAATTGGCCCTGATCACCAGCCAGGCCTAGGACCCTACCTGTGCATGAATTTTGTACACTGGGCCTCTAGTCTTTTTATAAATTCCCTGAATGTTTCCCTCCTTTGGCTTCTGTGATATCACATCTTCCTTGTTTTCCTTCCATCTCTCTAATTTTTCATTGTTTTCCATTGCAGCCTCTTTCACCTCTACCTGGCCATGCAAATGGTTCATGAGAAGAGTTCTTCAGAGCACAGTGTAAACTCTCCATTTACTTGACATCTGAAAGTAACTTCAAGTATTTACTGAATGATTATTATGTATTAGGTACAATGCTGAGAAGTAAACAAGAATAAAAAAGCAGCCCTGACATCTAGGAATAGGTCTGACAATGATAGCTAAGCCATGTTATTCTCCTGTGGGACATAAATAACCCCACAAAATCAGACAAGGTCATTCTGAGACTATGAGACAAAATAGGACCACTTCCTAACTTGATCTAAGTAAGCACTGAAGAAAACAAGGTCACTGTGCAAAGTAGCAAATACTCCTCTCTCCTGGTTAATGTGAATTCCAGCTACTTCTTTACCAATTGTAGCCTTAAGCCTTGCACTACTCTGCCTTCCCTAAACATCCAATTTATTGAAATGCCCCATTACAGAATCCCACCTTCATTCTAATAGCATGTAGTCTAGAGCCAACCCCTCCTTTTTTGGATCTTCCCCAAATCACCAACCAAAGCCCCAATCCTATTTAGATCTGCTCTAGCACTGCTTACGTGAGACACCCATGATTCCTCATGTTATTTGTTCTGATTTTCCTATAATGAGTAATAAACCCAGCTTGTCCAACTGTAAGTAATTTCTTGATAGTCTTTGATGGGAGAGCATTGACAATGTTAAGCATTTTTAGTGGATTATTTTATTTAAGCCTTGTAACAAGTCTAGTCATTGTAATTGCTATTATCTTTATCTTTCCAGTGCACAGACAAGCAAACTGAGGCTTAAAGATGTTAAATAAATTTTATCCAAGATCACATGATTAAGGAGTAGTAAAGAATTTTAACATAGGCAATTAAAATCTAGAGTTAGAGCTCCTAAAATATACACTAAACTTCCTCAATAAATATTGCTTGAATAGACTGAATAAATGAATTACTTGACCCTGTTGCTACTTCCAGGTCAGCATTCCCTAATTCTAAAATATGGAATTACTTGTTCTTTTATGTCTCATTGCTGCCATTTCTACTTCCTTCTCTTTGTGGATTACCCTAGACCTCTACCTACTTCACCTGATCATTGTGATTATATATGCAAATACTGTATCAGCTAAATCCTAAATTCTGTTATAAAGCCAGGTGGAGCTAATAGCTTTCTCCATCACTATGACCTGCACAATGTTTAGAACAGAATACTCTGAACATTCGTTGGTTTCCTCATGTAGGCTATGAGCGATCTAAATACAACAGTAATGTTTTAATAGTCTTTGTATCCTCATGTCAGACATATAACAGGAACTAAGTAAACATGTATTGAATAAATTAATAAAACAGCCAGAAATAATATAGTTCTGTGGTTTTAAGTACAGTAATACTGTTTTTCCCCTATGATTGATTTAAAAGAGATTCTATAAAAGAATTTTCAGACTGAACGGAAAAGCTTCTCTTTAACTATGATTAGTTTAGTAGTATCCTAACTGATACAATTAGTCAAATAAGCCAGGAAAAATCATTTATTTAGTGTACATTAAGGTAGAGTCCTCTTATAAATAGAATGAATAAAATATGCTGTTAATTTCTTTCTCAAAGAATTATTCTGTAAATGTTATTGACAATATACTATGGGCTAATGCATCATTTTCTTAAAGGAGTTCACAAGCCAATTTAAAAAACACATAGATATGAAGATAGGTAGTTGCTATACCCACACATGTATAACAGATATAATAAGGCTTACACCCAAAAAAATAAGAATAAAAAAAATTATAGCTAAACCAAGGGATCATGCAGAGTTGCTCAGTGATTACCGGAAACGTTATGCTAGAAAATTTCATGGAAATGTGTCCTAAGTATAATAAGTATATGTTCTACCCAACAATCTTAATATTATTAGGATCTATGGTGTAGACAAGCATGAATAGAAATCCATAACCCACAAATGTGAACCATCCAGGTATTTATAAATTTTCTAATAAAATGTAAAAAGAAATATAATTAATTATAATAATATAGTTTACTTAACCCAATACATTCAAAATATTATTATTTCCACAAATAATTAGTTTAAAAATTGTTAATAAGATGTTCTACATTCTTTATTTCTAACTAAGTTTTTGAGATCTGGTGTATATTTTACACTGACAGCATTTCTCAATTTGGACCAGCCACTATTCAAATGCTTAAAAACCACAGTAGTTACATAGCACAGCTTTGAAACAGTGAAATATTTCTGGCTTAGAAAATTTAGTCATGGCTTTCTAATTCTAGTAAATATTGTTATCCACCCAGGACACACTAACTAAGTAATGAGAGTAAATATTCTCTTACTTTAGAATAGACCAAGTAATATGATTGTTTCTTCTTTTATATTTATTATTATTTTTTAATTATTTGCCTTTCTGATAATAGCTTAACAATACTGTGATAGGTTCAGTTATCATAATATGATCAGTGTATATATGCAATCTATTGACTTGGCTTAAAAGAATAAATCTTGCTGTCAAATTTCAATATCATAGTCTCATTGTAACTATAAATTTAGAAAAGCTTTTGCTTATCAGAATCTTCACATTTTCCAAGAATAGAGTAATATAATTCCAAAATACATTGACAGGGATATGCAATTGGAAATATTAGAGACATTTCATTATTTTCTTCTTCGTGGTATAATAGCTTAGCATCACCTTATCTTACCAAGAATAATAATAAAATTGGATCCATGATTCCCTGATGCACTTTTTGATAATCAAAAGAAACCAGTATGCTCAACTCTCAAATATTTAAGAGACCTCTGAGGCCTCTTGAAAACTATGACACTTTGATTCCAATTAGGAAGGTGATAGAAATAATAAAGTCCTCTTTAAAGAAAACTCATCCCATAGTGATAGAGCTTTAAAATAAAAATGTAATTCTATTACTATCACGAACCTACATTTTTTATAGACAAATGTCTAATATATTGGAAGTGATGATTGTATCTTGGAGAAATTTGAATAAAAAATCCTTTGACTCACAGGTAGAGATGATACCTTTTTGGTAAGCAAAAGCAAAATGTTATCCCATTTCTGTTGGGCTTTTGTTATTGTTCATAACTATCTTCTGAAAAATGTTACTAGTCTCCACCTCTAAATTGCCAAGAATAATGCCAAAAACAAATAAGAGCTACACAGTCCTTTTGTGCATGTTAATTTCATATAATTTCCACATATTCACCTAGAATATGCATGTATAAGGAATGTTGATATGTTATTATCATTGAAGATTTCATCTGCTGATTTTTTTCTCCTTTTCATTATCATTACTTCATTATCACTGACTCAAGTGCTCCAGGAACATACTAGAGGGTGATTATTCATGGAGATAAAATTGGAATGCATGGCACTGGTGCAAGGGACCAGAAATTCAAGGACATCCCATTTACTCATGATATAAATTCAGGAATATTGCGTAAACAATGTAAAATTAACTCACACCTGGTTAACTTTATTTTTAAGATTTTAACTGTAAATGTTTAATAGAAATACACAATCTTTTGCTTTCTCAGACAGCAATAAAGGGACTTATAAGAATACAAGAGTCTGCCCAAATGCAGCATACTCTACTGAAACGCTGATCTGCCCAATTATACACTGATTGACTTTTGAAACATTTTCTTTGTGAGACATGTTATATACCTCCCCCCTTTTTTCTTTTTATTCTCCTTTCCTTTTCCCCAAACCAGCTCCAAATGCATAGTGGCACAGATACTTAAAATCCTAAGAGGAAATCTTAGATAGAGAAATTAAAAAAGGGGGCTCCTGTCATAGAAGAATGTGGGGGGGGGGGGCAGGATTCCCATTATTATTTTTATTACTTTTTATTGAATTAAATGGGGCAAAATCTATCTATATAAAAATCTAAGTGACCATCGCAACCATTGGACAACCAAACAGGCTGCGTGGGGTGACCAGGCTGGCAGGGGGGTTAGTGAGGGGCGACCAAATGACCAAGCAGCAGGCTGAGTGGAGCAGTCAGGCCGGCGGGTGGGGGGGGGGGGGACAGTTGGGGACAACCAGGCTGGCGGGGGAGGCAGTTGGGGGCAAACAGGCAGGCAGGCAGAGGCAGTTGGGGGCAATCAGGCAGTTAGGCAGAGGCAGTTAGGGGCAATAGGCGGGCAGGAAGGTGAGCGGTTAGGAGCCAGCAGTCCTGGATTGTGAGAGGGATGTCTGACTGCCAGGGATCGGGCCTAAACCATCAGTCAGACATCCCCCAAGGGGTCCCGGAACGGAGAGGCTACAGGCTAGGCTGAGGGGGACCCCCCCATCCCATGCATGAATTTCATCCACTGGGCCTCTAGTTGGTTAATAAAAAATTATATAGGTTTCAAGTGTATAATTCTATAATACATCATCTACATAGTGTATTGTGTGTTCACCACCCAAAGTTAAGTCTCCTGTCACTGTTTATTTCTGAATGACAAGAAAGAGCCAGACATTAAATATCATGATGAAGAGCAATCTATGTAGTGTAACCATGCAAAGGTCCTAAGATGAGAAACAGCCCAATGTGTTCAAGAAATTAGGAGAATGCCATTGAGATTGGAACAAGGCAGAGAGAAAGGAAAGATGAAGTAAACAAAGAGTCTATTATACAGGACTTCGAAATTCAATGTAAGCAGAGTGGATTTCAAGTGCCTTGTGAAGTAAGTGGAAGACTTTAAGCACAGAAGCAACATGATCTCATTTAAGATCTCACATGGTTAATATCTGTTTATTGATGGAAGAAGGTGTGTATATTAAAGGGTAAAATCAAAGGTAGCCTCCCTGATTGTTAGTTCAAGCAGTTGGGCAGATGGGGCTGCCATGTAACTGAAATGGGGATTCTGAAGGAAGGATCCAGTTTTTTGGACAGCTGATTACCAAGACCTCTGTTTATTGGCCACATTGCTTTGACCATGTTAAGATGGTTAAGATGGTTATGTGAGAATGTCATGAACACAGTTGGATAAAGGAGCAAGAAGTTCTGGTGCAAGTTTGCGGATGGAGATATCCATTAGGGAGTCATTGTCTTGTAGCGACTTAAAGCCATGGAAGGGGGTGAGTGTATCCAGGAAAAGTGAGCTGATGAAAAGAGAAAGATTGGAACTTTAAAACTTAAATATTTAGATATTGAGCAGAGGAGCGAAAATTCACAAAGGAGACTAAGAAAAAACAATCAGTGAGTCCAGAAGAAAAAGAGCATAATAAGGTGTCTGAGAAGCCAACAGAGGTCTTGGCTGACAACAGTAAAATATAAAATGAGTTCATCTGAAGCCTTTTTTACCAGGCATGTGCATGAATCAAAGGAAGTAGGATAGAGAGTGAAATGTTTTAATCACTAGCCTAATTTTATTCCCAAAAGAAGCAAAGTAGTGAATGAGAGAAGACGCAGAACAATTAAGGAGAAATGGTCTAATTTTGCTAGATGAACGTATATTTAGGAGACCAGAGTTCTGGCTATGTATTCTTTGAGACTATTTATGGGATTCCCTCAAAGAGTTCTAATAAAATGGCTTTACCTCTCTCAAGGGTGGGGTGGCTATGGTATTCAAATGAGGTAAGTTCTGTGAATGCACTTTGAAGATATGATCTCCACATGAAAAACAATGCTACCAGTATATTGCTTTTAGAGGACTAATTAGGAGGCAATAGTCTTCTTAAAAGTATGTAATTTTAAAAGGTTATTGATAACAACAACAGAACTGTTTCAAATATAGGCAAAGGACTTGAATAGGCATTTCTCCAAAGATATATAAATTTCCAATAAGCACATGAAAATAAGTTCAACAGCACCAATTAGGGAAATGTAAATCAAAACTACAATGAGATATTACTGTACACCCATTATGACAGCTGCTATTTAAAAAAGAAAAAGAAAAAAGTATGCATTGGCAAGGATGTGAAATATTGGAACCCTTGTGCACTCAGTGGACATGCAAAATGGCACTGTTCTGTGGAAAATAGTGTGGTGGTTCCTTAAAAAGTTAAATTTATATTTACCATATGATTCAGCAATTCCACTTCTGTCTATATACTCAAAAGAATTAAAAGTAGGGTCACATCCTGGCAAAGTGGTTCAGTTGGTTGGAATATCATTTCATACACCAAAAGGTTATGGGTTCAATTCCAGGTCAGGGCACATAACTAGGTTGTGGGCTTGATACATGGTCGGGGCACATATGGGAGGCAACCAATCAGTCTTTCTCTTTCTCTCTCTCTCTCTCTCTCTCTCTCTCTCTCTCTCTCCCCTCCCTTTCTCTCCAAAAATCAATAAAAACATATCCTCCTTGAGTGAGAATAAAAAAGAAGAGTCACAAGAATATATTTTTACATGCATGTTCACAATAACTAAAACATTGAAGCAATCCAAATATTCATCAGCAGACAAATGCATAAGCAAAATGTGGTACACACACACACAGAGGAATATTATTTAGCTTTAAAAGGAAATTCTGACCTATGTTGCAGCATTGATGAGCCTTGAGGATATTATGCTAAATGACATAAAACAGTCACAAAAAGACAAATACTGTATGGTTCCTTGTTCAAGAGGTACTTAGAGCAGTCAAAATCATAGCGACAGAAAGTAGAAGGTGGCTACTAGGGGCTGAGGAGAGAGGAGAATGGGGAGTTATTGTTTAATGGGTACAGCATTTCATTTGTGCAAATGGAAAGAGTTCTGGACATGATTGTTGGTGGTAGTTGTACAACAATATGAATGTACTTAATATCACTGACTGTACACTTGAAATTGGTAAAAATGGTAAATTTTATGTCATGTGTATTTTACACTAAGAAATTTAAAAAAAATAAATATGAGTGAAAAAAATTAAGGCTATTGATAGTATCTGAAACCTATTCAGCAGAATTCCATTTGTAAAGAAAACACACTCAGTAAAATTTGTTGAATAAATGAAATTGCATCTTCAACAAGACAGAACTGATAAACTAAGAGGCCCCCAAGAGAACATGACATATTTACAGTGACTAAAAGCTCTGCTTCCGTCAGCATGAGAAGTTCTCTCTGCTGAATGGGTTTTGTGAGGCAAAGGCTATTCATAAATTGGGGAAAGTCTGAAATGAATGAGTATTCAGAAGTGAGTTGTGTTTGTAATCTGAGTATGTAGTATGCAAAAGAAATAAAGCATTGAATAAAAACTAAAACTAGTTTTTTTCCTTCTTGGAAGGTGTTCAAAACAATTAAAATTATATGCTCAATCTTGTGATTTCATACGAGAACTGTTCACTCTTCAGGTGCTATGTAAGTGAATAACAGAAATTAAAAATTAGAATAATGTTTAAAATAAATTTAAATTGCACAAGATGAGATTCAGCAATCTTTGTACTCTGATTAGCTTAATTCATTCTGCTGAAATTTGTAAATATGGTAGTTGTTGATTCCTGGGTAGTAAAAATAATAGTGAAGTAGAATAAATGCTAAACTTTTAGATAATTGTTTTACAGGTTTATGTTAGGAATAAAATTTATTAAAATATGAAAGTACCTTTGAAATTACGGTATTTCAAATATTTAAATTAGGGAAAATGATATCTCTTAAGTAATGTAAGCAAAGAATGTAAGAGAGGTAAGAAAACAGATCTAAAAGCCACTAAATTAATGATTCCTGTTTTGTATAACATGGTTCAGAGAGGAGGTAGATGTAATTCCTCTTTTATTCATAGGTATTACACAATTTTTCTAATTTTCTGATTATGTATCTATTCTAACCAATTTCTAACATTTTTCAGTGAAGAGGAGCAGGTGAAATAATAATAAAGGAACTATAATTCAAAAGATGATCTTGAATATATATTAGAGTAATTTTGAATAAGTACTTGACTACAGCAGGAGAATAAGAAATGGAATACTTAGGCGGAGGAGAAAACAAGCTGCTCGACTACACAATGAGACATAATTTGCTAAGTGTATGTCAAACATTAAAACATGTGGAACTTAGTGGTCCACAAAATACCCACAAATGGAATGGCATAGCCCTGGAAAATGCTGGGTTAAACATATAAAATTCTAAGCCTGAACAGAATCTTGATAAAGGATTATAGCATTCCTGGGATCTACAGCATATATATGATACATAAAGTATACATAGAACTTTTATTAAGTATTGATTTGTTTTCTTTCTTTCTGTTGACATTTTGGTATATTTTCCTGCAGTCTTCTTTCTTTTTCCATGCTATTTTTTTAATTTAAAATAAAACTGTATTGCAGTTGTAACTGTACTATATTAATGGTTTAACTTGCTATTTAAAATGAACATGGCCAAAATATTTTTCATATGACTATATAATCTTCATAGCCACTCTGTTCAATAACTACATCTATTTCATAAAGTGCATCTCTTGCATCAAGTGTACCATGATTAATTGAATATTTAAGGGTGTGTTTTTTTGTTAGCAATGTTGAGATGAATATATTTATACTGAGAATTCCAGTATTGGGGATTTTTTTATGACATATTTCTAAAATTAGGATTATTTGATGAAAATGTTAAAATACATAACTGCACAGATCACATTTGTAAGTGGAAATGTGGTATCAGTATTGTTTAAATTTGCATGTGTGAGATTGCTAACA
Source organism: Corynorhinus townsendii (assembly GCA_026230045.1). Classification (NCBI taxonomy): domain Eukaryota; kingdom Metazoa; phylum Chordata; class Mammalia; order Chiroptera; family Vespertilionidae; genus Corynorhinus; species Corynorhinus townsendii. The sequence continues at coordinate 164,881,728 of JAPDVU010000001.1, read as the reverse complement.
AAAGCTAACATTTGCATCATGTTATTTACTAATTGTAATTCTTCTTCTGTGAATTATCTAATCATATCCTTTGTCCATTTAATTATGGACATTTAATGACTGCTTATGAATATTTTGGTGATTAATGTAATAAAAGCAACCCTATTGCTATATTTGCTGTAAATATTTGCTCTAGCCTATAATATGCCTGTTATTCTTATTTGTTTTACCAAAGAAAATATAAACAATACATTTCATAGTGTAATATCTGTCACTCTTTTCCTTTGCAATTTCTCCCATTGTTTCTAAGTTCAACACTTCATATAATTTATAGGAGTTTTATAAATACTCTCTTCTTTTTTGATATGTTTTATACTTTGATCATCTACATAGATTGTCTAGCTACATAAAGTGATAAAAATTTTAAATTTGATTTAAATTTAAGAGAAATAGCAATTTTTTTCACTTATTTATGCATTCGTTGATTCTTCTGTGTGCCCTAATTGGGGATAGAACCCACAACCTTGGTGTATCAGGATGATGCTCTAACCAACTGAGCTACCTAGCCAGGGTAAATATAGAGTGATTTAGTTTGTAAGTTTTTTAATTTGTTTTGGCATTTGAAATAAGGTGAAGTCCAAATTGTGGGTTTTTTTCTTCAATCTTCCTGGTCAATTGTTCTAATATTTACTAAAAAAAAGTTTCATACTGCACTGCTTTTTTTCCCTTTGATTGAGGAAAAGGGATAGTGTTTATATCTGGGTTATTTTTACTTCATGGATCTGTATATATGTGTGTGTATCATTGCTCCACGGATTTCATTATTGTAATTTGATGAAGTATTTTAACATCTGATAGGGTTAATCACATTGAATTCCCTACCATTTGTCATCATTGTCTTTGATACCCCTGACTCTATTTTCTTAGATAAGAATTAAAGTAAATTTTCAGGCTTCAAAAGCCCCATTACTGTTTTTATTGCTAACACAGTAGATTCTTAGTTACTATGGGAAGAATTTGATCTGTTCAAGAATTTGGTATTTACCTTTTTCATTATGGAGTATGTTGTACCTCTTTACATCATCAAATAATTGCTTATATCTTAAAATATGTGAAATTATGTATAATTTTCTTTGCATAAGTTGCATATACAGCATACACATTCGTTGGTGAATTTATTCCAGAATTGGCAGAGCACCATAAAGTCAGCCAGACCTTTCCTCTGTCACTTACTAGATTAATGAGTTTATCAGCCACTTAGCTAGAAAAATAAATTCTATTATTTATTTCAGTTGAGTCCTATGGACTTTCTGATTATACAATAAGATCATCTAGTTATTTTTTCTCTTCATTATCAAGATTTATAATCTCATTTGTACTTGCACTGGCTAGTGCTGTTGAGAGAATAATAATTAAAGGCAAAGATTGAAGACATTTCAGTTTTGTTGCCAATTTTTATGATTACCTCTAGTATTTCACAGGTTGAAATACATATTTTTGTGTTACTTAGGATGTATTCTTTTATGTGTTTTTGTAGTGTTTGGGGGAGGAACATGTCATCACTAATCAAATCACTTTTTGTCTTTGATTTTTTTTCCAAGAAAAAATAGCCAAATTTAATACATCCATATGTATGGGAATCTCACATGCACAAGAGAGTCAGAGGCCCCACATTTATGAAAGGTTCAGAGGTAGAAAGAGAATATGGGTATCTAAGACATCCTGATCTGGGAAGGAGGTGAGGTGCCTAGGGCACTTCAAAGGCTCATTGCAGATGATAAGAAGAGCAGATGTCCAATAAATAGACCTTTGCCCTGATATATATGTGGGTCAAAAGAGATTATGGCTGATCATCTGTTATTGTGGGCAAGGCCCCTAATTCAAGTCCGTCTGGGTAAAGGGAGCATATGTAAAAATGCTGCCTTATGTAGCTTAATCTTAAGATTGGAAATCAGTCTTGCTTTTCTCTCTCGGAAGCTTAGTTTTCTGGATTAGTTACAGTTTGACTAGGGAAGCATGAGTCTGTGGAAACTTCGAGATTTGTCACAAGGCTGAGACAGTTGTGAGAGGTAGTAAAGAACCCTCTGCATTGGAATATGGGCCTGATGGTGTTACAGATCATCGGTGGGGCTGGAAGCGGGCAATGGAAACCACATGTGAAGGAGGGGGAAGCCAGGATGAACTGGAACCTGTGAGCACGCCAGTACCTGCATTTGTCTCTCCTCGCTTCCACTTTGGATGATGTGGGTGATCTGCAGAGGAAGTCAGTGCCCTTTGTCACGAGACATACAGGCACTTGGCTGGGACTTTAAGAAGCCAAAGGAGGAGCCACGAGGTGAGGCAGCAGGTCAGCAGGGCTCTGTGTGAGCCTCAGTGGCACCTGGTGCCTTATACTGATCTCTGAGCTTAGGGGCTGCTGCCTCACCTTGCTCTTCCAAACAGCATGCAAACTGCTCCTGTGGCCAGGCTTAATCTGAAACCACAAAGAGAAGAGAATTCTGGTAAATGTATTCCCAGTTTAGCTAAATTAGAACAGTACAAAATAACCACAGTTTATTTACCTATAAAATGGGACAATTAAATGCACCGAGCATGCTGTCATGAATGTTAGAGATAAATTATGTAAAGCGTATGGACAAAACATATGCTCAGTTAATTATGTCCATTACTATTATAGATTACTAGAGGCCTGGTGCACAAATTCATGCACAGGTGGATTCTCTCAGCCTGGCCTGCGATCAAGGCCTGTTGGGGGGCCAACCAGCCAGAGGGAGGGTCCACAGGAGATTGGCTGGCCAACTCCCCAAATCAGGCCCATGAGGGGGCTGGCCAGCTGGGGTGCGGAGGGGCTGCAGGAGGTTGGCTGTGGGAGTGCACTGACCACCAGGGGGTAGCTCCTGTGTTGAGCATCTGCCCCCTTGTAGTCAGTGCACGTCATAGCAACTGGTCGACCAGTTGTTCCAGTCGTTGCGGTTGTTCAGTTGTAATGGTCACTTAGGCTTTTATATATATACTAGAGGCCCGGTGCACAAAATTCATGCATGTGAGGGGTCCACTCAGCCCAGCCTGCACCCTCTCCAATCCGGGACCCCTCAGGGGATGTCCAACTGCTGGTTTAAGCCTGATCCCTGTGGACATCCCTCTCACAATCTGGGACCACTGGCTTCTAACTGCTCACCTGCCTGACTGCCTGATCACCCTTAACTGACCCTCCTGATGGCCTGGTTGCCCCCAACTGCCCCCCTCCCCCACCACTGGCCTGGTTGCCCCTCACTGCCCTCCCTGCCGGCCTGGATTGCTCCCAACTGCCCCCTGACCAGCCTGGTCGCCCCTTACTGCCCCCCTCTGCCAGCCTGGTCACCTCTCACTGCCTCCCTGCCTGCCTGGTCGCCCCACCCAGCCTGCGGTTCGATCATTTGGTTGCCCCTCACTGCCCCCACTGCCGGCCTGGTCCCCCCATGCAGCCTGCTGCTCAAGCATTTGGACATCCCTCACTAAACCCCCTGCCGGCCTGATCGCCCCATGCAGCCTGTTCGGTCATCCGTTTGGTTGTTTTGGTTGCAACGGTCACTTAGGCTTTTATATATATATATATATCTACATATCTATATATCTATAGATAGATATATAGATATATAGAGATGTCAGTAGATTTTCTAATATTTAGTGTATATACAATCATTTATTTTTGCTGGTGAGTCATACACTTTGTGCTACTTTCTTTTGAAACTTGATTTATTTATTGTCAACATAGATACCCTGCATTCTTTCTTATGTAACTTCCCAACATATTTTTATTTTGGTGAAAAAGTGGATATTGAAAGGATATTATGTGAATGCCAATTCAAACATTGGCTACTTTACGAACTGAAAATTCACCTTAATTATCATTTTAATAATTTGGTTAGGAGTCATAGTGATATGATAGATTCATATTTTTTCCTATTTCACAAGTAATCTGGCATAGAATAAGAGTTGTCACCGATTTTTATAGATTATATGATGGAATTTCCCCCTGGTTATATTATGCACATCGAGTAAGAGGAAATCATTTACTACAGGTCATAATATAATAACCCTAAGGTTTTTGACTTTATATATTCTGTCACATATTAATAGTTAACATTTAAAAAATTATAATGTCATTGATTAACTAAGACTCTTAGAACTAACATCAATTGATAGTAGTGAAATTCTTTCCAATTTCCATATGTGTGTCTTAAAATCATTCTGGCCTATACAAATTTACTTTACAGAAACTAAAGTATGGTCAATGCTTCTGTAGTTGATTTCTTCTATCCTGTTGTTGGCACTCTCTGTTTTTAATTTTTGCTTTCAATATGCATCTCCTATGTACTACACATCACATTTCATAAGAAATGTACACTGATCCCTGAGTTTAATTTTTGATTGCTTAATCATTTTACAGGGTCCTGTTAAGTAATAAGTGAAGAGGGCAGTCAATTTTAATTCTTTGGATATTATAGGGGTAGCGACTTTAAATCCAGTCTTAAAGTCAGGCACTTTGAATAAGTAATAGTCTTGTTGATAGATTTCCTCCAAGTTACTTAATTTTCATCCAAAACAAAAAATAGAAATAAAAAGGACAGTATTTTCAGGAAAAACAATTCTTCTTGAGGGATCCAAGAGCTTATATTTATGTGGCATGATGGTTTTTATCCGGGGCATAGCCAGGGGCCTGAAAAATACAAGACTAGGGAGGAGGACTTTTTTAGAAGAAAAAAAAAAAAAGACAAAATTAGGAAGATAAAATTATGGGAATACAATGTTTGCTTTGGATGGAGCCATTTAATTGATAGACCCTGAAAGTTAATCTTTATCTTCACAAATATCTGCCTCTGCTCTAGGGAAATATTGGGTAACTTTTCTATCACTGCTAAATGTTTTAAATACAATTAAGAGCATTTTGATGAAAACTTCACCTATTTTGGATCTACTTTTGTGTTGTAAAATAATTAAACTTTTTTATTCTAAGAATTGCCCCAAATAACATATAGTGGCTTCATAGTCTGTTTCTATTTTGAAAGCCAACATTCTTTTAATGACAAAAGAAGTTACCAATAGGTATCCTTTTAAAATTTGCCAGCAGTATTGATTTGGTACCTACTGTGTGAAGAGCACTGAAATAATGCTATAAAACATCTATTGAGATCTGTCTTCTCAACAATTTTATATGAAGAACAACGTAACTCTCAACTCATACGGCACTTTGGAAAGGGTAAATGAAGTGGTAGCACAAGGTTTACTTTAACAATTGAAAAAATGTGTCACATATTAATGTCAACAACTGGAATTTTACCTCATTAGGCAATTTCTGGATCTAAGGCTCTGATTATTATTCTAAGCAGAAAAAAATATGCTAATTATTCACTCTGAATGTGGAAAGGAAAAAAGGTGTAAAATCTCCCGTTAGCCGTGTGACCATGTACTAATTGCATGTCATGTGTCAAAATAATGCAGCTCACTGTGCCTAAAGCAATTAGACACACAGAACTCCATTAATGAAGCACTGTCTGTCACTAAAAGTGTTTTCTGTGCTACAGTTGAAGATTAAAATATTAACTTCTCAAATATTTATGATAGTTACTGACAGCATTTCAAAATGTTACTTTTAACAAAAGCTTTCTATTAAGAATCAGTTTTTAATTTGGATTTTATATTTAAAGAGTATATTAATATATGGGAGTAAGGTGGAATTTCTTAGGTATGTGATGATAGTTTATTACAAAAGGTAGATTACTTTTAGAAAACTTTACCATGTCTTTGACGCTTATTATTATTTTTTCCTCAGAAAAGGTTTTTTTGAGGGTATTATCAAAATATCTCTTTTCCTCAGTAAAATATTCATTTGACAATAATGTGCAAATGTAGATGATTTTACTTGTATTGTTCTTCTTTGTTCTTAACTCATTATAACAAGTCAGGCCCTTCTGGTCAAGTTTATCATAATCTACATATTATTTGGTGATTTGAGAAATATACAAAAGGGATGCCAATAACCTTAAAGATTATTAATTCTAAATCAACCAGTAACAATGGTACTGCTGGTTCTATATTAAATCAATTTATTAAGTGATTATTATGTACCAAGTACTATGCTCGATACATAAGTTTTTGTTTAATTCTGGCTTTGAACTCCCATTTTTGCTCCTTTATTCCTCTGTATAACCATCCAATTTAGAACTAATTACCATGATGAATAAATGACTTTTTCTGGGTCTATGCCTCAATTTTCAGAGTTTAAAAGTTTGGGGCCAAAACAACAATCTTCTTTATTTTTTGTTTTAGCACTCTTTCTTTCAGTGCATTCTGCTTCTGTATCAATTTTTATGAAAAATAATTGTGCTCTGTATTGGATAGGATTTCTTGGTCTCGGTCTAGTTAAGGTCAGTTATTTTCAGAAATCTGTTTAGACTCATCCCAGAATGGTGTAGTCCCACTTATTAATTCAGGTAAAAACTAATAGGTATTTAATAACCTTTAGTAATATTACATTAACATGGTATATCCACTAAGTTTTAAAGGCGTATTTTGCTATGTTCAAGGTGTCTTTTGGGTTTAGTAGAAGTCCTTTGTTTTTTAAATCATACCTTCCAACATTTAGTGCTAAACATCCTACTTTGAATTAGTACTCAAAACTTTTTAATCTAGCTTAATATATGCTATAATTCTACCCAAAATTAAATGATAAATATTCACTCAGGTGGCAATAAGTACTATCTTTTTGTTTTGTTTTCACATTCAAAGATGAAAGATCACTTGAAATGTTTATGCTAGATTCTATTTTTCCCTGTTGTCATTCCTATTTTTCCTATTTACATGGGAGAAGGGCAGCCTTGCTATCTAGAAACATTTATTAGTATGGCAAACTGGAGTTAGAATGTTTTCTAGCTGCATTAGTAATTTTTATGATTGGTAAGAAAATTCTGCAGCTCTTAGCTGAAAGAGTGCTCATTCATTAACACCCTGAATGTGATGACCTCCAGATTCTCTACTGTGGGGTAGTCTATGGTGAATATTAACATGTTATTATTTGATTGGAGGCTCACATAGAGTTTCTGAAGGTATAAGCAGAGGGTTTGTATTTATAACCAAGGTATAGTTGGTCCATGTCTGCACCTGAATCTTAAAGACAATTACTTCATCTTTTTAGCACATGAGTACTGGAGATTTAGGGGAGAAAAATTCAATTGGTCTTCTCATTATGTTAATAATTAAATAGAAAATAAATTCTTCAAAAAATTAAAACAATAATTTGCTCAGTTGGCTGGCCTTTCAAATCAAAGTCTTTGGCCATCTCTGAAGCTGTTCTAAGAAAGGATGGAATAAGACAAATATGCTGGAGGGATTTGACTCCTTAAGTAGATTTTATTCATTCTCCTTTAGTCCAGATTGTTGGTAATTTAAAAATATTTCATTGTTTAAAATGAAAATATTGACTCCTTTTTATTTATCCTTTAGATAACTTTCATTTTGATATGTTCTAGCTCTTATATTAGTTTAGTTCAGTGGTCGGCAAACTGCGGCTCTCAAGCCAAGGTTTGCCGCTCTGTTGACTAGTGAGTTTGCCGACCACTGACCTAGACTCTCGATTCCAATAATTACAGGCTGTTGTTGTTCCTTGTGATTAAGCCCCTAGTTGAATCTAGTAGAATGCATGTCTCATGAATTCAGAGATTATCATTTTTTGTCTTGTTTAATATTGGTACTTGGTATTGTTTATTCTTGGTACATAGATTGATATCTGGCACTAGTAAGTTTTTAATGATAATTTCCTAAGTGATGGATAAATGTTTTATATTTTCATATCTTTATTCATTTTATTATATTAATAGTTTTGCATATGCAAAATATTTAAGTTATGTAAATGTTATTAATAAAGCATAATTATACAATCAGCATCCATAAAACCAACACTTAGCCCAATAGATAGGACATTATGAATAATTTGCATCTACTTGTGTGTTCCTCCCTTATCTTATCTCTATGATTCATTCCTCAGAGACATCATTACCCTAAATTTTGTGTTTGCTATTCCATTGCTTTTTTAAAATATGGGGTTCTGTCACAAATATTGAATGCTTAAGAATATATAATTTAATTTTACTGTTTGGGGGTTCTTTAAAATGGTATGTACTGTATGTTATCTTCTTAGACTTGCTTTTTTTTCTCAACAGGATGCCTTCCATGCAGATTTATCCATGCTGCTGTATATACTAATATATGTTTCTTTTGTTTAGTGCTGTATAACAATTCACTATATAATATGCTGTCCTGGTAGAAATTTTTAATTTTTTTCCTGCGTTTTACTCTTATGAAGAAGGTTGCTCTTAACATGCATGTATATTTTCTGGTACATATGCATAAGACTTTATCACAGGCTTATACCTAAGAAATGGGGTTTTGGGGTTGTAGACATTTGACAGATCAGCTTTGAGAGAGAAAATGTCTAATTATTTTTTCAAGGTGATTTGAACATTTAACTTAGCAGCTTGCGCTGCAAGCCAGCAGTGAGTGAGAATTCCCACTGCTCTGCATCCTCACCCACAATGCTATAATACATTCGCAATGTTTGTCAGCCTTGACGTTTCTGTTGGTTTCTTTTCTGCTTTTGTTGCTACTTGTTTGGGGATGGAGGGATTCCTGGAGACCACCTATGCCATTTGTGAGCAAGAGAGGTCTCAAATACTGTGGCTTTTCAGACTTGACTTGTTCTGCAGTGAATGGGTCCCTTGGTACTTTAACTCATATTGCCAAAACTGGAATGCCCTTTATTCATTTTCTATTTGAAAAATTATTCAAAAGTTGCTAGGTATAAGTTCAACATGCAAAGGTCAATTATAGTTTTACCTATAAGAAACAACCAATTTAAAAAAATGTATTCTTTCCTTTAAAGGAAAGAAATGGGGGGAAAAATAGATCCAGAGGCTAAAAAGCATTGAACAGACTGTCAAACTACAGCGGGAAGGCAGGGGAGGTTGGGGGCGGCGGGTGCTGTAAGAGATCAACCGAAGGACTTGTACACATGCATATAAGCATAACCAATGGATACAAGACACTGGGGGGTGGGGGGGGGGGCAGGTGAAGGCATGTACTGGGGGATAGGGGAGGCCGGGGGGAGGTCAATGGGGGGGAAAAAAAGGAGACATATGTACTACTATTTGTAATACTTCAAACAATAAAAAACATGTACTCTTGAAGAAATGCCATTTAAATTGCTAGAAATATAAGCTATCTAAAAATAATTCTTAAAAAGGATGTGGTAAACTGCTAGAAAGAAAACTGTAGCATTTAATTGATTAACATATTAAAATGGGGAGATACAACATGTTCATTAATAGAATATTCAGTAGTCACACAAAAAGGTAGTTCTTCTAAAACAGATCCATTAATTCAAAGCCATCCCATTGCAAATCTTAACTGGTGTATTCACTGATCTACATAGCAAACTCATTCTAAAATTTATTTGGATAATAAAATGCTAAGAATTACTAAGAAACTTTTAAAAAATCATCAGACAAAAAGATTTGTCCTATTAAATATCAAATCTTATAAAGGAAAATAATTAACAAGGTGTAGAAACCTTGAGGTGGAAAATAGATTAATGAAACAAACCAGAGAGCCAAGAAACCTATACATATAAAAAAATGCATGCATGTATGGACATAGATTGCATTAAAATCAGTGAAGAAGGGAAATATATTTAGTAAATGTTGCTGGGACAAATATTTCGTTTGAAAAAAATATTTATCATATACAAAAAGTCTTTTTCAAATGAATCAAGAAATTATAATTTAAAGGGAAGTTTAAACTTGAAGATAATCAAATATATTCACCTCATGGTAGAAAATAATATCTTAAGTGAGAAAAATAATAGCTATAAAGAAAATTTAATAAATTTTACTATATTAAAATTAAGAACCTTAGGTACATACTAAAAAAGCTATTATACATAAAGATACATTTAATGATGTTAAAAGCAATTAATGTAATAAGAAAACAACAAAAATAAACAACTAAATTCCTATCAATAAGAAAAATAGTATATTAAAATTTGAAACACTATTCAGCAGTTTAAATGAATGACCTAGTAACTACGTGTACCATCATAGATGATCCTTAAAAATATAGTGCTGATTGAGAAGAAGTAAAGTGGAGAAGCATATCTATTTTAATCTTAATATTTTACAAGATGTGATGGCATAGCAATAGCAGGATGAGAGTTTGCTACTGTCTTTCTGGAGAGAACATCAAGTTTGCCACTAACCAATATGTGAGAGTGCCCTTATGGAAGTCCAGGAGTCCAGCACAAAAGTTCCACATGTCATTGGGACAAAGAAAATCTGAGATTAGACACAGTAAAGAGAGTAAGAGGAACAGTAACACTATTCCTGTGTTATCTGCCCCCCCCACCCCAGCCTGTGATTTTTCCCACTGGGGAAAGTGAAGGTATGTGAGTGAGCACTCAGCTTCCCTTGTTATGTGGGGTGCTGCCAAAGAGACCCACTTATTTTTTTCCACACCCAGAATAATGTGATGTGCTGTGTGACTAGGGGGAGGCAAGCAGCTGGAAGAACAGCAGCCAGGGCTCTCAGAGGATTTCAAAGGGACTTTGAAATCTACTAATAGCTTTGTGGACTACATCAGAAAGACCACTCATGAACTTCAGGAAACATTTCATCTACAACCCCTAGTACTCTGTACACCTCACCCACACAACCCTCCCACCCCCCTACAGACACACACACATTGGAAAAAAGAATGCTTGCTCCCTATGCATGCCCCTCAGGGTGATGAGGATGAGCCTACATACAGCTAGTAAGCACTCACAGAAAGAAAGCCTCACTGCAGGGTTGAGAGAAAGCACACTAACTTGAGCATTTAGTCCCACCCAGGAAGAACAAATAGGAGGCTACCAGCACCTGGCCTGGCTTTGTAGGATCAAGAGTAAGCATACAATCTTAAGACTTTCCCCCCAAGAGAGAACAAGAAGTATGGAACAGTAGTATACATTTTAAAAAAGTAAGTCTAAGAAAGCCTCATAATCCCTAATAGGTCTAATGGAAAGTATTTCTCTCCCAAAGCTAGTCAGCAAATACTGGAGGAGGTGACTGCTTCTTTAAATGCAAAATTAACAAGGCAAGACTTCAAGGAACATAATAAATCAAGGAAACATGACACCATTAAAGGAACACAACAATTTTCCAGAAACTAACCCCAAAGAAATGGAAATCTGTGACTAGCCTGATAAAGAATTCAAAATAGTTGTTTTAAGGAAGCTCAGTGAGCTACAAGAAAACACAGAAAGACAGTTCAATAAAAAAAAAAGGGGGGGGGGGACAATACATGAACAAAATGTGAAGTTTAACACAGAGAGAAATTATACAAAAGAACCAAACAGAAATTCTGGAGCTGAAGAATACAATGAATGAAATGAAAATGCAATACAGAGCACCAACCACAGACTTGATCAAGCAGAAGAAAGTGTCTGTGAAGTAGAGAACAGGTCATTTGAAATTATCCAATCTGCATGGAATCAAAGAAAAAAAGAATGGAAACAAAAAGAGTGAAGATATCCTATAGGGACTATGGAATACCATTAAAAGAAACAGTGTACAGATAATTGGAGTCCCAGAAGGAGAAGAGAGGTAGAAAGGGGGGAAAAGCTTACTTGAGTAAATAATGGTTGAGACCTTCCCAATTCTAGGGGGAAATTTGGACATCTGTGTTCAGAAAGTTTATAGTTCTCCAAATAATTTCAACCTCAAAAGATCTTATCTAAGATACATTATAAAAAAACTGTCTAAAATTAAAGACAAACAGGGGAATTTTAAAAGCAGCAAGAGAAAACATTTCTCAAATGCAATAGAATCCCTATAAAGCTAATAGATTTCTCATCAGAAAGTTTGAAGTCTAAGAGATAGTGGGGTGATGTATTCAAAGTGCTAAAAGAAAAAACCTGACCAAAAAATAAAAATAATAATAATACTTTACTTGGAAAAGCTGACCTTCAGAAATGAAGGTGAAATAAAGACTTTCCCAAATAAACAAGAGCTGAGGGAGTTCATCACTATTAGACCTGACTTACAAGAAATGCTGAAAGAAGTTTTTCAAATAGAAATAAAATGATGCTAATTAATAACTAGAAATTATAAAAAAGGCTGATAAAGATCAGTATATGTTCAAATTCAAAATACTCTAATACTGTAGTATGGTGGTATATAAATCATTGAACTCTATTAGAAAGATTAAAGGATAAAAGTATTAAAAATAACAACTATAATAATTTATTAATAGGTAGTCACTATATAAAAATATAAATTATGACATCAAAAACATAAAATGTGCAGGGTGGTGTGAAGTATCTACCTACTCTCACCACTCCTATTCAACATAATACTGGAAGTCCTAGCCAGAGCATTTAAGTCAGTAAAAGAAATAAAAGACATCAAAATTGGAAGGGAAAAAAAATTGTCTCTGTAGATGATATGATCTAATACAAAAATTGTGTAAAGACTCCCCCCAAAATTGTTAGAATTAGTAAACAAATTCAGTATAATTTCGGGATACAAAATAAATATACAAAAATCATTTGCATTTCTATACATTAACAATGCACTATGTTAAGAAATTAAAAAAAATAATTCCATTTATAACAACAACAAAAGCAATACAATACAGGGTAAGGCAAAAGTAGGTTTACGGTAGTGTGTGGAACAGATTATTCTTATATTATTAATTAATTATTCTATTATTTTCTATACAACCAACTGTATATAGGGAACAAATGAACTGGGCCATAAAGTATATAGCAGTGTCAGGCATTCCAGGTAAAGGGAAATATATGTAAGGGTGAAGTTGTGGGCAAACTATTAACTGTTTCAAAATTTTGGATTTTCTAAAGACTATCCAAAATATCCTAAATAAGTTGATACTGTTTGTCTCAGATCTAACAAGATATTGTTATAATTCTGCCCATTACTCTAAACCCATTGGATTTTGTTTGTTTTTTGGACACTTTTGTCACCTATTGCTCATTTTGTTTTAATTATACAATTTAGGCACATTCTTTTTAGTCAGTTTTCTACAGAAGCAATAATTAGCTTATCTGAGAATAATAATTTTGACAGACTCACAAATGAGCATATACTAAACAATACTACTATGCTATAAGTCTTATATGTCTATTTTATAGCTTTGACGTTTGAGTTTCCACATGGGATGAAGGGAGGGAGAAAGAAGGGGGAGAGAGGAAGAGAGAGCAGTCTGAGAGTAATCGGTCTTGGGGCTTGAGTAACTAGCTTTCTTTGGTGTTGAATTTAGCAGGACATGGTGTGATTGCTGCTCCTCCAGAGCACAGAGGCTCAGATGTTCATTGGGAAAGCGTCATGTAGGAAGTCCCACTTGATCTGTGTCTTGGCAATGGGACAGATTTGTTGTGGGCAGAATAAGGGGAGAACTTCATGAGCAGACAGAACATGTCACACACACAAATGGCCCAGTGACTGTTAGAGATTAAAAGTTAGATTATAGATAAAGAGTTCTTGAGTGTTGATTTTAGTCCTAATGATCAATTAACAGCTTGAGTGAGAGCCTACTCTGAGAAAATCACTGTGTTTAAGAGATTATATATCCTCAAGAAATTTAGGAGTTCAAGGGATAAAATACAGGCACAGAAAAATAAATCTAAAATTAGCAGACAGTGTTTACTGGAAATTAACAAGCGCATACATTCAGTCTCTACATGTTCAAAGAAGGAATTGAATATCATCCTAGCACCACATAAACGCAGGAACCATTTGTCACAAGCAACCTTCCAAGAAGAACCCCAAATTACCTTTACTTGACTATTCGTTCTCCCACACTCTTGGAAATATCTGCCATGAAAAGTGTGTTTGGAATGCCCGACTACCATTCCCAGTATGTGGTTATGGGGAAATAAAAGTATTTAGCAGAAAATAACATGAGAACGTGTTCTAGCAATATATGCAGATTGAATGGAATCTGCCAACATTGGCAAAGCTCAATCTTCTGAGTATCCTTAAAGGACCTTAAACTGCACAGAATTTTCTTCTTCTGGATTCTGGGGTCCCCGCCTGCTCTTTCAGTGTATCTCATGCTTCCCAAAACTTTCCAAATTTATAGATTCTTCTACTACCTCTGGCACACTCTCAGCTAGGTTGTGCTGAAATCATCTGCATTTAGACTCATAATCTTAGTAGAAATAAGAGGACACTGAGCTTATTTAATATGTTATTAACACCTTCTTCCATTTTAACTTTCTTTCTGATATTATCTTTTAATCAATTTACTACAGGTAGGAAGAGTTAGTTTTGCTCTTTGTGCTTTGCACATCTTTCCCTCAAATAGATTTCTTGATCATTTTTTCTCCTTCTTCCTATTTCCCTCTCCCTCATTCATTCTCTCTCTCTCTCTCTCTCTCTCTCTCTCTCTCTCTCTCTCTCTCTCTCTCTCTCTCTCATCTCTCATACACACATTCCCCTATAAGATTTCAAATCATCTTCTTGAAGTTGTACTTTCTCACATATGTGTTATAAATGCACTTAAACAGGGCTGACTATATCACTTGCAGTGCCCACTGCAACATGAAATTGTGGGGCTCCCCACTTCAAAAGCAAGAAAAGAAAAGAAAAGAAAAAGTCTTTTCCTTTCTACTATGGTCTCTCTTGACCTGTCATGGTATTTTTTTTTTATTTGCTATTAAATTTTGTTTTTCCTCAGCCAGAGTATATCAGAGTATATTCATAAGCAAGTGCAGCCCCTGCCCTGGGATACAGGACTCCTGGGGTGTGTACATCCAACTCAGCCTTGGCCCCTGCCGGGGTGAAGGGCAGGGGTTCTCTGGACTGCAGTGGGGACTGATCCTGGGAGGTGGCAGGAGTCTGGGCTCACACATGAGCTGAGTCTCCAAGCCCTGAGTACATCCTCCCATTGGACTTCTGGAGAATATTATGCTAAGTGAAATAAGTCAGCCAGAGAAAGACAAGTATCACATGATCTCCCTCATATGTGGAATCTAATTAACAAAATAAACTGACTAACAGAGGGGATCCAGAGACATGGAACAAAATCTCGGAAGGAAGGCAGGGGAGGGAGGGTGGGAGGGAAGTAATCAACCAAGAACTTTGTATGTATATATGCATGGCCCATGGCCATAGGCAATGGGGCAGTGAGGGCCTAGGGTGGGGTGGGGGTGGAGGCTGGCTGGAAGGGGTCAATAGGAAAAAAAGGGGGATATATATAATACTTTCAATAATAAAGAATTATTTTTAAAAATCAAAGATACATTTATTGATAATTTAGACTGTGACTGCAAGGCATTAAACCCCAAAAGGGGAATGGACTTCTGTATTGGGGGCTCTGCTTGTCTGCACTGGTTGTAGGCCCATGCAATCAAGAGTGAGGCCCTGTCATGGATTAGTGTTACCATAATGTTATTTTTAAATTTTTCTTGACAGTTTCTGTGGAGCCAAGAATGTGAGACAGAAAGAAAAGAACCATATTAACTTAGATGGTGAAGGCAGCAGGTTAGTTGGAAGTACCATGCAGAGAAAACAGGGTCTTTCCTCTAAGGAGTAGAGGAGATGAATAATGCTGTCAGAAACTAAGTAAACTTCTGGAGGTGTCTCTTGAACTCTTGGTCTTTAATTCTTTTAATGAAATTTTATGTTGACTTTGGAAGTAATAACTGCCCCTCATCAGGCTGCAGGATATCATTGAGGCATTTTATGTACTTCTTTTTCTAAAAGAAATGTGCAACTTAAGCTTATTACAAATGCTGTATCTAATTAGACCGAACTACATGAAATTGCTAATATTCAACAGTTTCTGACCTACAAAAACAGCAATTTCAAAGGTTTCCACCTAATATCACCTGGCCAGTGTTCCTGTCCCCTTTCATAGGTATACACAAACATTGTGTATCACCTCTCATTTTCTTCAGTCTAACTTCTGTTGCTTGAAAATTTTGCTGTATTACATCTATTTTTGACAAAATATTCTAGATCTTTCTGAACATGTAGGTATTTCAATGAAGTTGAAAAAGATGCCACTTACGAATATAAGAAAATTGATGTGAGCTGATTAACTAGAAAGTGCATCAAAGTTTGAAAGCTTCTGCACAGCAAAAGAAACCATCAACAAAACAACAAGAGAGCCCACTGCATGGGAGAACATATTTGCCAATGTTATCTCCAAAAAGGGTTTAATCTCCAAAATTTATATGGGACTCATACAACTTAACAAAAGGAAGATAAACAACCAAAAAGTGGGCAAAGGACCTAAATAGACACTTTTCGAAAGAAGATAGAAGGAAGGCCAAGAGGCATATGAAAACATGCTCAAAGTCATTAATCACCTGAGAAATGCAAATCAAAACAACAATGATGTACCATTTCACACCTATGAGAATGGCTATCATCAACAAATCAACAAAATACAAGTGCTGGTGAGGATGTGGAGAAAAAGGAACCTTCATGCACTGCTGGTGGGAATGCAGACTGGTGCAGTCACTGTGGAAAACAGTATGGAGTTTTCTCAAAAAAAAATTAAAAATGGGACCCCATTTGACCCAATAATCCCACTTCTGGGAATATATCCCAAGAAATCAGAAACACCAGTCAGAAAGAATATATGCACCCCTATGTTCTTAGCAGCATAATTTACAATAGCTAAGATTTGGAAACAGCCTAAGTGCCCATCAGTGGATGAGTGGATTAGAAAACTGTAGTACATCTACACAATGGAATACTACACTGCTGTAAAAAAGAAAGAACTCTTACCATTCACAACAGGATGAATGGACCTGAAGAGCATTGTGCTAAATGAAATAAGCCAGTCAGAGAAAAATAAATATCACATGATCTCACTCATTTCTGGAATATAATGAACTACATAAAGTAATGAACAAAAATAGATCCAGAGACAAAGAAGCATGGAACAGACCGTCAAACCTCAGAGGGAAGGTAGGAGAGGGTAGGAGGCGGGTGGGCAGTAAGAGATCAACCAAGGAACTTGTATGCATGCATATAGGCATAACCAATGGATTCAGTTGAGAAGTGAGGGCATGTGCTGGAGGGTGGGAGCGGGTGGAGAGAGGTCAATGGGGGAAAAAGGATACTTATGTAATACTTTAAACAATAAATAATCTAAATTCAAAAAGAAAAAAAGCATATTGGCCAGGAAGCAAGAAGATGGAAAGCCCTGCCCTCACTCCTGGGAGAGATTTCTTTCACCACAACACCATAGAGCGTGGTCAGCAAACTGCGGCTCGCGAGCCACATGTGGCTCTTTGGCCCCTTGAGTGTGGCTCTTCCATAAAATACCACGGCCTGGGCGAGTCTATTGTGAAAAAGTGGCATTAGAAGAAGTTTAAGTTTAAAAAATTTGGCTCTCAAAAGAAATTTCAATCGCTGTACTGTTGGTATTTGGTTCTGTTGACTAATGAGTTTGCCGACCACTGCCATAGAGCATTGCTTTTCAGGGGCGGGGAACCTTCTTTCTGCCAAGGGCATTAGGATATTTATAACAATATTTGAGGGCCATACAAAATTATAGTTTTTAAAATTAGCCTGCTATATTTGGTCAAACACTTAATTAACTCACCCCTAATGCCTTGGCAAGCCAGACCACATGATTTTGCCAGCCTTTTATAGCCTGTGGGCCTCACATGTGCAGTCTTTTAAGAAATAGTGCAAACCTTTGCGGGTGAATTTATTTCTTTCATTTCTTTTTAGTTCTAATCTTGGTTTGGTTTGTTATATGTTTGAAAGTTGGTATACATTTTCTTTAGTCAACCAGTTTTTCCCCTTCTTATCCTGATAATATGCAGGATGTTGAATGAAGTATAATATAAGGTATTCATTGATTCCTTCAATTAAATTTTTTAAAATATATTTTATTGATTTTTTTACAGAAAGGAAGGGAGAGGGTTAGAGAGAAACATCGATGAGAGAGAAACATTGATCAGCTGCCTCTTGCACACCCGCTACTGGGGATGTGCCCGCAACCAATGTACATGCCCTTGACTGGAATCGAACCTGGGACCCTTCAGTCCACAGGCTGACGCTCTATCCACTGAGCCTAACCGGTCAGGGCCAATTAAATTTTTTTAATTCTACCTGGTACTTAGGCTGGCCTCAGACACTGAAAAGAAGTCGCAAAGGACATTAGGCAATGAAGAAAGAGACAATGCTCAACTATTAGACCAGAGCATTTGCAAATGTCCTGTTTATAGAGTGGATTTTTCTCACTTGGTTTCAATTTCTGGTATATGTGGGTTGTGAACATTTCTGATATTTATGGAATAAATATCCATTAGTTATAAAATTCTTTCTCTGTGAAAAATGCCAATATTATTTTTAATATTAGTAACTCAGAGCATAATAAAAGTAATAGAAGTACAATGATATGGTATTTTCTAATAATAGTCTTTACATCTAGCAAAATTTCAATTAGGAATATTTGAAATTCTAACATTAAAACCAAATTTTCATATATTTCCTTCTTTCTCAAAAATATAAAAAAACACAGCCCTAAGATATTTAAATATTTATTTTTTCCAAAGTGGCTTGTCGAACTTTATATTATGGAAAACAACTATTATGAAATTATCTAAACATAAATCTTAATAAATTAAGTCACAATATAATTAATATTGCATGACTTAGGTGCCTCACTGGTGAAATTTTACTCCCCAAATTACAGAAATTCAACCTGGAGTGCCTCTGGCCTATATTATGGCATCAATTGTCAAACTTTCTTTTTTTCTTTTTAACCACAGAATTGTTATTCCTGTGTGTCCATTGCAGACTTTCCCTTCATTTGGGAGCTATTAACATCTATCAGGATCAATTGTACATACTTGAACTAAGAAAAATTTACTTGACAACTCTAATGGCTGTGAAAAAGCCATTACAGTCACAGAGAAAAGAGAAAAAATGCCAAGGCATGGCAAAGAAGCCAAAGAGGAATTTTTCTCTTTTTCTCTCCCTAACTCCTACCCTTCTCCCATTTTTAGCCTCAGATCTGCATTTTTTTTCTTTGTCCCTTTGTTAAATGCATATTTCTCCATGGCTGTGCCTTTGTGGGCTACTGGGAACGCGAGGCTATCAGCGCAGACTGCTGCAGCTGAAGGCGCCAGCCAACACCAGGACCAGATGTTCCTTTAAACAGAGCAGGTAGGGAGGAGCACAGAGACAATCTCCTACTGGTGGTGTCTGTCCAGCCACTGGAGCAGCACCGCCCTGTCTTCAGCCCTGCCCAGAACCTCTCACACAGCACATAAGGGAATGATGCCATAGGCGAGTGGAGTCATTTCTCAGAGTCTTTCCTTGTTTTCCAGGTTAGCGCCACCCAACAAATCGCTTATACATTTCAATGCCATATTTAAAGTAAATACACCTAGAAAAGTAACCACAAAAGCTTTATAAGTTCAGCCAAGCAACTCGTAACTAGGCACTGCAGAGGATTTGGGCAGATTTAATTTTCCTTTAAATAAAACAAAAAGGTATATAATCCTTATTGCCATTTGATGAGTAGTTGCCATTTCCCCCACATACATTAAAGATGTACATGTTATTTTTCCTTCTGATTTTGTCTCTTGTTCTACTTACATTTTATAAAGCTATAAAATGGTTGAAAACATATATTGTCCCAAAGGTTACTTATAGAGAGAGGTGGGGAAGGGGCGGCTGGAGAGCGGTGCAACGACTTATTTATAAAAATAATTCTGCAATCTCAATATCTAATTAGAATGCAGCAGGGATCTCTGAAGGAGAGGAATGCATCAACATTGAAAAAAAATAAAGAGAGAAAAGAAAGAGATTTTACTTTTAGCTCATCTTCAGATTTGCAAGGGACAATAAGTGAGATTCATTAGGCCATTTGTTTCTGTCATCTGCCATGATTCAAAATGAAATACTAAATGTTTCATGGACTCAGAGAAAGAGTAGAATTTGTCTTTGTGTTGGCTGTGCAAAGACGGTGTGGCTTACAGCCCCTGTACAAGAGGCCTGACGGATGAAAGGGGGAAGGGTGGTGCCATCTGAATGATGATGGGCTAATATCATCACCCTCTTGTCAGCTGTAATAGGCTTTTCCTCACAGAAATAATTCATAAAACCGCTACATATATTCTATCCCTGACAGGCCCTATCTATCCTGCAACCCAGCAGGCTCACAACTAATAAGAAAATATGTGGTTCAGGAACCCTGAAAAATTAAACAGGTAGTTTATGAACAATTTGTTTCATGGGGATGTTTATTATGTTTATTAAATATTGAGCCTTTAATGTTTTCCCAGTGCAGATGATATCATAAAAATGCTGACTTAAGCCTCCGGTGCATTCTTAGAAAATGACATTTTACACCACTAGTAGTACATAGTAAATAACTAAATTATCGCGGCTTATGTGTGTGTATAGCGACAGGATGTAGAAAATGTAATTTATAATGTATCTTTATGTACGTGGATATGTGAGATGCGTCCTTCCCTATCCTGTGTATAACGTTCAAGCTTTCATTGGGAGCTTAGGTTTAAAAGTAAGTTGGGGAATACCATCATTTTAGTGCTTGTCTGGGGGAAGGTCATCATGGGGGTGGTTTTATTGCTTGTGGAAAGGACGAAACCTTGAGTTCAGTGTGTGAGGCACCAAGAGTACACATACTCATAATAAACTTAATCAGGACTGTTACTTTGTAAGTACAATTTTTATATAAATCCTTTATCTGGGTTTTCTCCAGAGACCAATGTATGTGAGCATATCAGGGTAAAATGGCTCCTAGTAATGTGATGGTCTTTATTTGAAAAGTATCAAATTAGATACAGAAACTGTTGTACAGAAAGCCGGCGGAGAAAGTGCATGAAGCATGTTCTTCCCGTGCCCATACCTTGCACGTTACTAGCTTCGCTGTCATCATATATTTAATCAGTGTGACAGTAAATGATCTTCTGCTGGAGACAAGCAAGTGGAAGATTATCTGCATCTTACAGGGTTAATGGCCCTTCCATAATAAACAATGCCCACAGTATGAAAATAAGGCAATAATTCACATACATTTTCAGAAAGCACATGCCCACGGTGATTTACAAAGGAAGTTGGATCAAACCTGTGGTTAAATGTTACAGCATTCCAGGCCACGGTGTTACTGATCTCAGGACATCTTAATTTACTCTCCATCCCCACAGAGAAACATACACACAGGCATTCTGTAATGAATACATCTTCATAGGGTTTCACCGAGGGTGCAGGTGCATGGAACGTGAAAACTCAGGTGAAATAGAAAATACCAGCATGAAGAGGTTAAATGCAGTGTCTACTTGAAGAGTGGCTGTGCACAAAACAGCTTCAACTTAGGGGCCACGCATGGACCTTTACTGTCTAACATTGAGATATATATAACAGAGGAGTGACTTTGTAACTTGTGAGGCATGGTCAGAGGTAAACAAAAGGGATGGATATAGCAAAAGTCCCCTTGGTAAGACAGCTAAGCTTACAAGTATGAGATGGGGGATGCCTACATTTTTGTAGCCGTGGCAAAAAGCTTTCTTTGTGGATAATTAACCAGCTGATAACAAAAATGAATGAGCATCTAACACTCAAGAAAGATGCTGAACTATTAAAACAGTCTGGCTTAGGGGATATAACACAGTCTTTGCGTTTGGGACCACTCAGCTTTTGTTTTCTGTCTAGCTTCTACAGAGGAAGAGTGGTGAGGGGAATCTGGAGAGCAAAGGCAAAGGGGTCCAGATGTGTAACTTGCAGAAGAGAAAAGTGAAGCTGAATAACAATCTCACCTCGAACGGTGAACAAACTGTTTTCCTTCTTTCCCAGTAAACTGGTCCAGCAGGATGACATGAGATTAAACACAGTTTTATAAGGGGATCATTAAGTGTCTCATTAGCAAGAGAAGTATATTCTGTTGCTGAGATTTAACAAATAAATTTGATATTCCTTTGTTAGGAACAAGCTAGAAGCAGCCTGTCCTTAAGAGAAGGAAGTTGGTTGTTTAACTCTGGGGGTTCCTTTCAGCTTTAAGAATCTATGAATCTATGCATGGCCAAGTCTTTATTTCGAAACAGTTTCAAATATTTCCATTGAGACTGTATTCAATGTTTATAGTCTAACAATTATTGGGCCAATCTGAGGTTTCTTTTGAAGTTTAATTCCAAATACAAAAACTGTAATTCTCTCTCCTTCCCCAAATGCCTTTTCTGAGCTGTAGGTTATTTTCTAATACAGTTTTAAAAATTTATTTAAATTGGACACATTTAGAATTTTATGTCCTGGCATAGATTTCTTTATTATTATTATTATATTTTAAAGGATTTATTAGGGTGACATTGGTTAATAAAAGTATATAGGTTTCAGGTATATATCTCTATATTACATCATCTGTATATTGCATTGTGTGTTCACCACCCAAAGTCAAACCTCCTGTCACCATATATTTAACCTCCTTTACCCTTTACTATCCCACCCACCTCCCTTCCCCTCTGGGAACCACCATATTATTGTCTGTGTCTGAGTTTTTGTTTGTTTGTTTGCCTTGTTTTTCATTTGTTGTTTTCAGTTTTACACCCCACAGGTGAGTGAAATCAGACGGTTCTTGACTTTTTCCCTGGCATAGACTTTCTGAGGCGAATTCCTGGAGCTGGTACCCACCGAAGTGGGGAGCCCTTTCTACCTTGCCCGTGGCTTCTGTGCAGCCTGAATGTGTTGATGAAGACAAGCACCCTGAATAGTTCTATGCACAAAAGACAGACAGAATGGACGGCAGTTTGTGGGGAGAAAGGGAACCATGAACATCCCAAACAGCATTAGGCCATGTTTGGTCTCAGGGGCACATGTCCTGCTCCCAGTTTCAGACATCTCCTTTCAGAGGCGGGCATTGGTGGCAATTAATTACCCCTGGAGAGCATATACAGCTGCAGCCTATGTGTGGAAACAGAAGAGAAATTAGATTTAATTGGCCTTAGCACAACCAGGAATGTGCATTTATTTAATTATGACTTGTTGGGAATGGAGCCTTGATTAGTGTTTTATTGCATTTTTAATATTAATAGTATAATTAATAACACATGCAGCATATATCAATGAAATAAACTTCCTAGATGTGACATTAAGGTATTGTGTGTTATTTTTAGAAACGCATGAAGTGTGTTCTTTTGACAATCAAAAAATTCTCAATTATATAAAAAAAAAATGAAGGGTTCCTTACTCCTTGAGTGTCAGTCACATTGATTGTTTCAAAGTTTTTCTTCATCAAACCAGGACCCGACGCATCCTCGGCAGAGCTTGTATTAGTGGGGAATGACGCAGTGACACCAAATTTATTTTATACCTTGCTCTACTTTTGGCTTTGAAGTTACAATGTTTGTCATTAACTGCCCTTGCATCTTTTACTTGGTAATAACTGGGATTTCTTAAAAGGAAAAAGGAAAAAAAATCTGGCATTTGAAAAAACAAACAAAAACAAAAAACACACACATCCTAACTATATGGAGCTTTTATTTATTTATTCATTTTAAAAATATTTTTTATTGATTTCAGAGAGGAAGAGAGAGAGAGAGAAACATCAATGATGAGAGAGAATCATTGATCCACTGCATCCCTTGACTGGAATAGAACCCAGGACCCTTTAGTCCACAGGCCAAGGCTCTATCCACTGAGCCAAACCTGCTAGGGCTATATGGAGCTTTTAAAATGTACTTAATTCTCAAATACTGCTTCAGTTTTTATGCGGCTATTTGCCTAGAAAAATATCTTATGTCATATTAATAAAACAATGGCACTTAAACTCTGACTATTTACATCATGTTTTTTCTGGTTTGTATATTGTAAATAAAATCCTTAAAAGTAAGCTTCCAGAGTATTTTTACCTCATAATTTTGTAGGATGAACATTTGCTCCCAATTCAAGAGAATATACTGCATTACAATTTGCATTTAAACAATCTGATTTAAACTGATGGGAACGTCCCCCAAATGCCACACACACTAAACAAAATGAATGCTTCTGACTGTGTGCTGTATTAAAAAAAAAAAATCTGTCTTATATTCCCCACGCACCAAGCAATCTTTCTGCACAGTTTCAAACAAAAACAGCAGGGCTAGAAGTGCTTTGCAGTTGCATCAAACATTCATAAATAGAGAGAAAGCAACACCCCCTGGTCCTACAGATGTTTATAAACTGGAGCAGTTGTGTGTCATAGAGAGTGGAAGGGTCACACACTGGCAAGGGTCACAGAGACTTGCTGTGCCATCTAGAGAACACTGCTTATTCTTAGCTTCACCTCTGCAAATGGGATGCTGAAATGTTATGCCCCAGTTAAGTGGAGAAAAAGAACACCAAGCTCACATGGTGAGCAAGAAGCTAGAAAGGCCAACCCTACATTCACAACATCAAGGCTTGGAGAGAGAGTTATTGTACAGAGGACCACTTTTCTATCTTCCTTTCCTGGAATTCATTGTATTTATTTTTCATTATATGAAATATAGTTTTAAGATTTTTTCAGAAAGGACACTAGAAACTTCATTCTTTCATCAAGCATTTCTTAAATACCTATTTCTTAAATATCTATAGTGATTCAAAATATACATATTATCTAAATAAAAATGCATTTGCTCTAAAAAATCATGAAGGAACCAGAGAACCAAACAATCAAACGTATGGTTGACTGAAGGGATGTGCCCCAGAAGCAAGTTCAGGAGAAACCTCTTGAGGCTTTGGAGTCAGGAGACCCAGCTGTCATTCTGTGCCAGGAGTTGACTGTGTGATCTTGGGTTTATCACTTCCTTTTCTCAAGCTCAGTATTTTCATTTGCAAAATGAAGAAGTCAAAGTCTGATCCCTGAGGGATGTTCATATCTTATATTTTGTTATTATTTTCTGTAAAATTGAGGAGGAATGCTGGAGCCTTAACAAAGAAAAGGGACAATGTTAACTTGGAAATATAAGGGTGTATCAAACATTTATTCAAAGCAATAGAACAGGGCCTCTTGACCAAAAATTATTCCTATGAAGATCAACTCAAAGACCTAACAGGAGAGCAGGAAGTAGGGGAAAGCAATTGTTTTCTTTTCTCTTTCCAGAAGCAGGGAGTCAACTGAGGAATATGAGGGACATTCAGTCACTGCTTACTGTGCAGCTTTTCTCTGCAGAGTGAGCTCACCGGGCACTGGGCGTTGAGCATCCTGCCTGGTGGCCTTAGCCCCTCACGCAGGGCTCCATCAGTGTTGAGGAAACACCTCAGCTGCCCCTTGAATTGGCCTTTACAAGTTAAACAGGAGAGTCCTGGCCTGTGTGGCTCAGTTGGTTGGGCAATTGTCCAGTGCACCAAAAGGTTGCTGGTTCCATTCCAGGTCAGAGCATATGCTGGGGTTGTGGGTTTAATCCCTAGTAGGGGGTATGCAGGATGCAGCCAATCAATGTTTCATTCTCACATTGATGCTTCTCGCTCTCTTTGTCTCCCCTTCCCCTCTCTATAAAAAAGCAATAAATTATTCTTTAAAAAAGAGAGAGAGAGAGAGAGGCATGGAACAGACTGACATATTTCAGGGAGTGGGGGCTAGAAGAGATAAACTAAAGGACTTCTATACGTACATGCATAGCACATGGACACAGACAATAGTGTGGTGAAGGCCTGGTGAGGGGGTTAGGACTGGGCAGAGGGGAGGAAATGGGGGGGGGGGAGAGGGAGGGAACATCTGTAATACTGTCAACAATAAATAAATTTATTTAAAACTCTTAAAAATGTAAACAGGAGAATGAGACATGCAGACTGAGTGAAATCACACCTCAAATCATCGCTGTGTTTGTCATTTGACACTGCATCAGAAGTCACAGTCAAATGAAACCTCAGTAGGTGAATGGATATATGTGCATTTATATATGTCTATAAACATAGTCCCCAGTTAGTTCCTGCTAAGTTCACTGTTTTTGTTTGATTAGTTGCGGGCCTGTTTTTTAAGATCTGTCAACTGGAAGCTGCTACATTGTGTGAAGTTTCATGAACTTGGGCCAGGAAAGAGTCCATTATATAAGAAATTTTATATAAACATATTCGAACTGAATTATGCATTGTTACTTTAAGCTGATGACAAGTATCCTTTTATCCAAAGTGGTGCTGGTTTAGTGCGGGTGCTGTGTACGCTCCTAATGTACTTTCGTTTTTTGCAGGAAAAAACCCTCAGATATGCTGTCTAGTAGCAGCATGTACCTGTCTGTCAACAAAGAAATTCACGATACGAAATCACCATTGTAGCAGTTGGTAGAGAAAGGCAGCAAGAAAGCCAGGCTTGACGAACACCCAAACCTTTGGTGGCTAAGAGGCTAGTTGCAAAGCAACATTCAAAGACCGAGATTTTATTTCCTATCCCTCCAGCCCCATCTTCCCATCAATCACTCTTGTTCAGAATACATAACTACAATAAAGACTTCCACTGAGAACAAGGCATCAAGGATTCTTGTAGCAATTATATTCAAAACTAAAGTATTATAAACACACACAAAGTCACGAACATAAAATCAGGTGAACATGAGTACGTATTGGCTGGGTACAATT
Source organism: Corynorhinus townsendii (assembly GCA_026230045.1). Taxonomy (NCBI): domain Eukaryota; kingdom Metazoa; phylum Chordata; class Mammalia; order Chiroptera; family Vespertilionidae; genus Corynorhinus; species Corynorhinus townsendii. Next base: position 164,855,143 of record JAPDVU010000001.1, on the reverse strand, counting down.
ACAAAGCTGATGCATACAAAATTTCATTATCAGTGTATGGTTTGACAGGTCCCTTATAATGTAACTCATTAGATTTACAAATAAGTCTTTAGAGGTGTTGAAATAGATTGGCTACCTAAAGCTGGTATTTTATTCACAGGGAAGGAAGGGCATATGGGTCCATTACGCATGTGGCTACTTCAATAAGGTGTTCTATGTACAATTATTTTTCATTTGTGCTGAAAAATGTAAAGATATATTTTTAAGTTTAAATGAAAATTCTGTATTTCAGGGTGGCTCAGAGTGCCTTGGTAAGGTGCTGCCTTTTGTTGGAGTTTGCTCAAATATCTTGGAGATAAATCTAGTTTCCTTTTGATATCATGTTGGGAAACTTGGGGGTGGAAAACAATTAGGAGATAAATTCATATGTTTGGTTCAGGAGAAACTTGTACTCATTGAAGGTATTTCCCTGGATGTGATTTTCAGGCCAGAAACTGACTTTGTACATTTGTACCTGGAAGAAAGGTGGCAAGGAGACCTGAATGACTTCTATATGCTCTTGGCTACAGTGTACAAATGTAACATACACATTCCTACCAGCAATCTCTCCTTTGCAAATAATGTTAAGACTGATTTCCAGGATCTTACTGCTGGATCGAATTCAGAGACTTTTCTTATTATATGTTTTGTTTGTTTATTGTGCGAATGGACTTGGGGGAAGTTTCTACGTCTGTGGTGGAAAAGAAGGCATGTTGCCACCGATACAGCTACTCAGGGGATCCGATTACCTGTCCTCTCTGGCCCCAGGTGTTTATCTTATTGAGAGCTTTTTCATGCCTCAAAATCTGCTCCCTCTGTCCTGTGATTTCCTTCCCCTGTAGGAGCTATATTAGCCTGTCTCCAGCTGCCCAGCAAAACAGCATCATATTCCTGATGCCAGAGGGGGAATAAACCAACTTTTTAAAAAAGTGATTTCATTTCAATGTTTTATAATTTTTGAAGATTGAAAAAAATTATCTGTACATCATACATTGCAAATATCTGATAAACAAACACACAGACTCCGAGGGAAAAAAATAAATCAAACTTTTGCCTCAGGAGGAATAAGCAAGAGATGATTTTATTATTTTCATGTGTTATTTTGAATATATTATTCTCAACAGCACTTAACACCTTCATGGTGCTTATAATTTAAAATGATAATATTTCCCCTCTTTTCTAAGTCATCTCTTCTGTGGGTGTTTTAGGGTACAGGTGGTGGGCAGAAAACGTGGAGGTTTTGATATGGCATATGAAATATCTCAAGTTGTTAAGTTTTTCCATAACCAATTTGTTGCTGGGTAACAAACCATGGAGGTTGAATATGATTATATTTCCCAAATAGGTAAGCTTATCAGGATATAAAGCTCTGTTAACTTTTTCAAAGCTTTTCACGTTTATGTTTTTTGTAACCCTCTAATTTCCCTAACTGCTATTTTATTTTTAAATTTAAATCTTTACTGTTGAAAATATTACATGTCCCCTTTTGTCCACCATTAACCCCTTCTATCCAGGCCCTGACGCCACCGCCCCCCCCCCCCCTAGGCCTTCACCACCCTATTATCGGTGTCCCTGGGTTATGCATATTTGCATACAAGTTCTTTTGTTGATCTCTTACCACCCACCCACCTCCCCAACTGCTGTTTTAGATGAGGTGGTACTTGACAAAATTTACGGAGGGGGAAGGTTAAATCACTGAATCCAAGCTGGAGGTGATGAACGCCAGAAGCTGAATGCTTCTCTTCTTTCTCAGAGTAGGATCAAAGTAGACACCGATTTTTCTTGAAATAGAAAACAGTGACGTTGTTTGAATCTATTTCATCTTGAACTTCTAGGAAACCAGGACTTTGGCTTCAGATGGACGGAAAGGCTTTCTTTTCTGGCCAATCTGAAGTGAGACACAAAAAGGGAAACTGGCTTTTCTGGGGTTGTGGTCAAGTCACCGCCTCTCCACTCTTTGCTGTCCGGTTTGTTGTTGTTGTTTTCAGATAAGGATGCTAAGCTTCATAAATTATATATTACTCCTAATCAGAGCTAGACCCAAATGAAATGGTACTTCCACGCTCTCCTTTCTCTGCAATCCAGGGCCGTGGGAGTGTTCCTCTTTTCTTCTATTGCTCTATGCTTGTTCCTATTTCTCCCCATCAAAGCTGACTGAGGAAATAAAATGGTAGCATTCTCTGACATTCTGAGAATTCGGGTTATATTTCACACACACACACACACACACACACACACACACACACAACAAACAGATTTTAAAATGAGCTTATTTTGATTTTATTATTTTTAAATTTGGATGGCAACACGTTAATGAGTCATGAAATTGATTAAGAAATAAAATGGAACAAAGAGTATATTTAGTTGGCTTAGAGTTGAAATGAGTAAAGTATATGTAGGAACAGTAAATATTAATTTCGGAAGCTTTTGTTTCAGTTGTGTGTGTGTATTCACCCTAAAAGTTAAATGTGTTTGTTGTTTTTTTAATTGCAGGTGATGGTCACAAATGTGTGAAGCACACTGTTCTGAGTGTATTGAACAAAGTTATCATGATGTGTATGTGCCATGTTCTTTTGGGATGTTGAAGTGTCTCTATTCCTGATGGGAGGATGGCTTGATGGCTTATTTCAAATGTGTCCTTTTTGTTTTCCATATTATCATATTTCCAGAGTTAATTTTTAATTCAAATGTACCCTTCACTGATGGACGTATATAAAAAGTGCTTTGCTTCAACATCACATGTCACTAGGGAACTGTAAATTAAAACAACAATGAGGCACCGCTACACACGCCCTAGAATGGTTAAAACCCCAAACACTGCCAACACTGAACACATGAGGATGTGGAGCAACAGGAATTCTTACTCATTGCTGATGGGAATGCAATGGGGTGCCGCCACTTTGGAAGCACAGTTTGGCCGTTTCTTACAAAACTAAACATATTTCTACCATACAATCCAGTGGCCACGTTCCCTGATATTTACTCAAATGAACTGAAAACATGTCCACACAAAAACCTGCAGGTGGGTGTTTAGAGCAGCTTTATTCAAGATTGCCTAAATTTGGAAGTCACCAAAATGTTCTTCAGTAGGTGAATGGATAAATACACTGTGGCACATCCAGACAATGGGATGTTATTTAGTAAAATACATTAGCTATCGAGCCACGAAAAGACATGAAAGAAACAAATGCATGTTATTAAACAAATAAGCAGGTGAAAGAAAGCAATATGAAAAGGCCATATATTGTATGTTTCCAACTATATGACATTTTGGAGAAAGCAAAACTATTAAGACAGTAAAATGATCATGGTTGCTAGGGGCTTGGGGGAGGGATGAATAGGCAGAGCACAGGATTTATAGGGCAGTGAAACTATTCTGAATGTATAATAATAAAATCATAATATGCTAAGTAGACCAGACAGCCGAATGACTATCCAGACATCATTCCTGATGTCCTTCCAGACGAAGCCGCAGCAGCAGGGGCCAAGGCAGAGGTGGTTGGGGGCAATCATGCAGGCAGGTAAGCAGTTAGGGGTGATCAGGCAGGCAGGCAGAGTGGTTAGTAGCATTCAGGCAGGCAGGTGAGTAGTTAGGGGCAATCAGGCAGAGGCAGTTAGGGACGATCATGCAAAGCAGGTGAACACTTAGGGCCAATGAGACAGGCAGGCAGAGTGGTTAGGGGCAATGAGGCAGGCAGGCAAGTGGTTAGGGGTGATGAGGCAGGCAGGTAGGTAAGCAGTTAGGAGCCAGCAGTCCCGGATTGCAAGAGGGATATTCAACTGCTGGTTTAGGTCTGATCCCGCAGGGATACCTAAACCGATAGTCAGACATCCCTGGAGGGGTCCCAGATTGTAAGAGGGTGCAGGCCAGGCTGAGAGACCCCCCCACCCCCATGCACAAATTTCATGCACCAGGCCTCTAGTGATATTATAATGGTGAAAACATGTCCTTATATGTTTGTTAAAACCCTTTGAATGAACACCACCACCAGTGAACCCTAATGTAAAGTATGGAGTTTAGATGACAACGATGTGTCAGCGTAGGTTCATAGGTGGTAACAAACATAGCCCCCAGGTGCAGGATGGTGATAGTGAGGGAGGTTGTATAAAGGGGGGCCGGGCTATATGGGAACTCTGTATTTTCTGCTCAATTTTACTGTGAACTTAAAACTACTCTAAAAAAAGTTGATTATATTAAAAAAGGGATATGCACTCAAAATGCTGATCTGTATTGCCAAATTGACCTCCAATAAATTATACCAATTTATTCTGCCATTAATATCATATGGGAGTGTCAGTCTCCCCACATTCACACCAACTTTATGTACTCTGAATTTTGCTGTATATATTAACCATTCCAATATGTGAAAAATATCTCATTACTGTTTTAACTAATGTAAATATCTTTAACGTTTGATGAAAACAACAGCATTTCCTATGTTTTAAAGATATTCATACTTCTTTTTATAACTACCTTTTATGTTCTTTGATAGTTCTGTGGTTTTTAAATGTGGTGATCATTTAAAAATAATTGTAAAACATTTTTAAAAGTGCTTTGGGTCCTTTAGAAAAAAAGTCTTAATGCAAATATGAAATAGAAGAAGCAGTTAGCAATCTATGGTGGAACTCCAGAACGATTGCCATTCAGCTCTGCCTGTTCTTCGGACAGCCTGGAGATTGCTGGCACCAGTCTGGGTACCATTGCCCGTGGATTACACAGCAACAAAACCTTTGTATTCAGCAGCATGTCCATAAATCAAAGGGTCTGGAAATCTTTCTCTTATGCTTCTCTTCCTCCATCATAGGTAAAATGAAACAGAAGGAATGGGAGGAAGAGGTAAGGAAGAAACAGGCAATAAACCCAGACCTTTTAGCAAAGCAATCGGAAGCTGGAGATGAGGGGGGGGGGGGGGGGGGGAGAGAGAGAGAGAGAGAGAGAGAGAGAGAGAGAGAGAGAGAGAGAGAGAGAGAGAGAAACAACACAGAAAATGGGAGCAGTTGCGGACCTGTGGGGGAGTTGGCTTGGATTCTGTGGTGGGAAGCCGGAGCACAAATGCCAACACTGTTGTGGAATCTGCAGACTCCTCTCCAGATAATTACAGCAGATTCAGAAAAATCTATTTGCAGCCCCTATAATCGAGAGTGAGAGGCAGGGAGCTCTTATCTTGTCTTGGTTGCTTCAGGCACCGCTCCCTTAGCCAAGCTAACTGCCACCACCAGTGTGACACATCTGATGGTCTGGTCAGGGAAACAATGTTGCCTCAAATGCATCCCCACCCCAGGGCTCAGCCTCACACCCTTAACCCTCCGGGAGAAGCATTATGGGGGCCAGAAAGAAGCTTTTTTGGATTTGCCAAATCAATCCTTAAGAAGGCAGGGGATATTATTATTCAGTTTCAGTCCATAATATGTCTTTATAAACCTTGTTCTTAATCAATTGTTAGTTATTAGCAAGTGGTATCCAATTTTCTATCTTATTATTGGCTATACAATAACACTAAAAAAAAGGCGGGGGTGGGGGCAATGAAAGGAAAACGTACTTGACATGCCAAATAAGACAGGCTCTTTGTGGCCCCGTTGCACTGAGACAAATTAGGCATTTGATTAGTGTTCTTTTTTGAGGGCCATTTCTGATGATCTCTGTCTATTTACTGATACAAAATTGCTGGGCTCTTGGGCTGGGATACAGGCTACCTCGTGGTGGGCACTTACCTTGGCGCCTCGCCTCTGTGTTTAGGAAGGATACACGCTCCCTTGCTAAAGCTTGGACCCTGTCAGGATGGGCAGTCACAGGAAACGTCCCTCCCCTCCCCTCCCCTCCCCCACAACCGTTTAGTCACATTGATATTATTGTTCCTGCCTCCGGAGGAAATGTCATTGGAATTCAGTCTCCTGGCGGTGCATCATTTTCACATATGCATCTTAAATAAACAGACAATCCCAAATGGAGGTGAGCCCCCAATTGTGTTTTCCCCGTTAGCCCTGCAGTAATTTCAGAGTATGTCCAGACGCCCCGGCCATCGCTGCTGCCGCTGGAATCCCTCCATCACTGCGTTTGCACGCCTTTATTCCGTCGTCTACCTTCGTGAGGGCGATGTGTCAGGAAGCATCCCGTCTGTAAGTGACTAGAGTTAAAATCAGCCTCAACAAATCGGCAACGCGATCGGCTCAGAGCCCTGCTAATAATGCCATCCTGTCAGCTTCCACGCTTTTGATAAACACTCCTTCGTGGCGAAGGATGTGGGCAAGTTATGTAATCATTTGGAAATATGTCAACATAGCCGTGGGATTGGGGCAATTAAGCCTGTTCTTCTTACGTAAATGTAGAATGGGGTCAGAAAAGTGGGTACTTATACCCAATTTAGTGACGGCGTCTGGAGCCAATGCATTTGTTTAATATCTCCTGGTGTGTGTGCTGTTGGGATTCCTCCAGGGACGGTGACAGAAGGTGGGGAGAGGGAAAAGGGGAGAGTGGGAACAGCTCAACCGGAAAAGAACTGAATAGGAGATGGAGTGTGTGTAGGTGTGTGTGAGAGAGAAAGAGTTGGGGGCAAGGGTGATGCGATTTCCTTTCTGTTCACCCTCCTATGACTTCAAAATAGTCCCCTCCTCCCTCTTTTGCCCTCCTCCTGGACAAACATCCTGTGGGCTGCTGGGCTTCCTCCGCAGGTAGGGGCCACCTGCGGCAGGGGGTGCCTTCACCCGGGGGCGAGGTCCAGGGATGCCTCCGTTGGCTGGAGTTCTGAGCTTGTCCATGGTGAGCAGTGACAAGGTTTCTCTCTCTCTCTCTCTCTCTCTCTCTCTCTCTCTCTCTCTCTCTCTCTATATATATATATATATATATATATATATATATATATATTTATTTATTTATTTATTTATTTCAGAGAGGAAGGGAGAGGGAGAGAGATATAGAAACATCAATGATGAGAGAGAATCATTGATTGTCTGCCTTCTGCATACCCCTTACTGGGGAATTGAGCCCACAACCCAGGCTTATGCCCTTGACCGGAATGGAACCTGGGACCCTTCAGTCCGCAAGTACAGGAAACTTCCAGTGTGCCTACATTTCATAATAACACCTCCGGCCTTCCTAATCCTCTATTTGTCGCAATGCTATGTTTTTTTTGTTAATTTTGGCTTAAGTTTTTAAAGTATCCCTTTATTTCTGGTCATTCTACACACACACACACACACACACACACACACACACACACACACACACACCTGGGGTACATCATTTCTTTGAAGGCAAAGAAAGTCAAGTTAGCATTTCCGATCTTGCCAGGTCAATGACTCAGCCAGACAAGTGCGGGTGGGGGTAGGTTGGCAGCTTATAAGAACTGACAGCACACTTGGGTTGAAGCTTCACCTTGCCAATGACCACAAAGCCATGGGAACCCAACCCTATCAGACCCATTGCTAGGGTGCTGTCATGTGTGGCAAATGCCTTCTGGTGTTTGCGGGATTAGAGACCTATTTTAGCTTCCTGTGGTGGTTTTGGGCCTATGGTTTGAGGCCTGTTCCTGGCTGGGACCATGTTTCCCCGCTTTCTCCACCCGGCGCAGCTGCTTCTGTGGTGAGTCTGTGGAGGGGAGGTGGATTTCCAGGAATGCATGTGGTGTTTAGTCCTGCCTCTTAGTGGTCGTGGTCATTATTGTTTCTGCTGCCAAGTGCCAGCCCCTGAAGCAAGCTGTCAGGGGTTTGGCTGGAGGAGGGAGGACTCCACACCTTCTCTGGAACCCCTGCGTCTGGAGATGGGGTGGTGGGACGTGGGAGGAAGTAGAGAAGAAAGGAGAGTGCCTCATGGACCAAATGGGGAAGTGAGGCGGGAGGGAGGTAAGAGCATTACTGTTCAGATGTTTCCTTTCCTTCCTCCTGACTCTTCTGTTGTCCTCTGCACACTCCTTTTTCTCTCCCAACTCTTGTTTCTGATCTCATCTGGAATCAGCTCTTGACCTGCTTCTCTATTGTTATAACCAGACTATGTCTCCCAGGTGTTTCCCATTGTAAGGCTGAGAATAACATGATGAGTAAGAGAGGAAACAGGGAGGGGTCAACTGTAATCCTTGGAGTCAAAAGTGGGGTTTGATGAATCAGCAATCTTTCAGCAGAGAAAAGAGAAAGTGGTGTGAAACTCTGCCTGCATCAGAGCCCAAGCAGATCAGGACAAGGTAGGCCCAGCACTTGCTGAGGCCAATAATTGTGATGTCAAAGAAGATAGCTTTCCCTCCAGATATTCTCTCTTGCTGAGGTTTGCAAAAACTACTCAAAATGCCAGCTGCTATTTAAAAAGACACAGCCACAATGTCCTGCATGCAACACTAGTATAAACTAAGAGCCAGTCTTCGCAAGTTTTGCAAATGTAATTGTAGATCTTAATCTGTAAACTCAAGACTTACTTCATGGGGAGGATAGGAATCTTCACCAGAGAGTGGCAAAGGCAAAAGGAAAATTTGCAAGCATTTCTAGAAGCAATGACGTCCCCATTTAGTAGTTTTGTGGAATCATGGAAAAAGAGAAGAGAATATTAGGCCATCAGTGACCAATTCCAAAGCAGAGAGCAGAATTAAATTTGTCTGATGGTATTGGTAGACTAGGAACTCCCAATTAATTTGGGAATATTGATGGCACCTGGTATGTTGTTGAACCTTAGGGTAATTATAATTTCTGAGATAAAATATATTAGATGAGATATATTATATTACACATATATATAGTCCATAGTATGCACATTTGTATGATTTCTAGAAAAAAATCAGTTTTCATGAATCTAGAAAAAGGTAGGTTAAGGAGAGCTATTACTTGTATATAATAAAAGAGGAAAATATCTAAGACCACCACTTGAAGAATGAATGACAGTGATAAGAGATAGGCTTATTATTTCAGGAGTCCACCAATTTTTTAAAATCAACCTGTACAGATTACTTAGGGAACTGCTTAGCTAAGGTATTGTTGAAATTACTAGACATCTGGCTGCCACACATCCATTCCCTGTAACTATTTCCTCTGCCAGAGAGAACATTGAGTCCCTCCCATCCCCCCCCCCCCCCACCCACCAACCCCTCTCCTTGTTTCTCAGCAAAGTTTTGTTTTTTTCATGAATTTGAGATGACAGCTATGATCCCCCCAAAAGTGTGTTTCGTACTTATATAAAATGTCCTCGGGGTTTTATAATTGTAATTGTCACATTGACTTCTACATCGCTGTTGTTTTCAGCTCTGTAATTAGGTCACCCTGGTTAAAAATGACTCAAATTAACACAAAGATTTTAAGAGGCACCTTCGTTTTCTCCTAAATGAAAACAACATTATTTGGTGACTCCTATGGCTTGTCATAATGCAAAGTCAGAAACTGAATGAGTTCTTGAATATTAATCTTCATCATTATAGTCTATTCACATTGAAGGAGCTAAGAAGAAAACAAAAGAAAAACTCTACCAGAAATCAAGTTTCTTATTTTTTTTTTTGTACTCTGCTATTTGAAGGAGAGAATTAGTGAATACCAGACAATAAAAATGAGAGATGTCCAGGTTATATTCTGGAGTCAAAATCCATGCAGCTCCATCTTTTGTGCCTGTCAGCACATCTAGAGCTTTGCTTCTGTGTGTTGAAAATTTATGTTTAGAATACTGACTTCAAAACACTGCTGGATCCTAAATAAGTAACAACAAAAAAAGAAACAGAAGAAGCTTTGTTATCCTAATCCCTCACAATTACCTCTGGACTAACAGATTCTCTCCACATATTGCACAAACCTGACTGATATCATCTGCTTCCGAACTCTCCTGGAGAGTGTGTTGACACACTTCTCCCATTGGTTGGGTTGTATGTTTGCCAAGAGGCAGTGTGTTTGCCTCCAAATTTGATTATGTCAGTTGTGCTTGTTCTTGTAATTATGTAATTTAATTAAATATTATGTAAACTGATGAACTAAGACTAAGAGAAGAGAGCTGTTGTTTCTTTTTTTAAAATTTTATTGCTTAAAGTATTACAAAGAGTAGTACATATGTCTCCTTTTTTACCCCATTGACCTTTCCCTGGTCTCCCCTACCCCCCAGTATCTTGCGTCCATTGGTTATGCTTATATGAGAGCTGTTGTTTCTAAGTTGAGTGCTTTAAAGACTCAACAAAGCAAGTTGCTAAAAAAGTACTATTAACATATGGGAGGACAAAAGAACTGTAAAGCACTGAGGAAAAAAAAAATAGTTTACCAACGTACATTCTTCCCTGAGATAATGCACAATTGTCATTAACTTCTTCATTCAGTTCAAACTGGCAGTCATGGAGACCACATTTTTGTTTGTTTGTTTGTGCAACTTCAGTTGAATGGACATTTTTGTTTCACACATTCATTCATTTCATTATTCAATAAACAAATATTGACCATATAAAATGCCCTAGGATCTATCCTAGACATAAAATTCAAAGTCATTGGCCTTTTAAGGCTGGTATGCCGTAGGGACAGATAATTCAACAAATGGTGGGAATATGACTGGAGTTTTGAGGACAAGTAAAATTTGGCCAAATGAAGGCACTATTTATAAAGATAAAACATAGGAAATGGCGTGCTGTTTCAGGGGACCACTTGGAGTAGCAAAGCCTGAGGTTAACAAGTTGACAGCTGCCATGTGGTGATGAGTCCATGTGCAAACTCTGGAGTGTTAACTTTATTATGAAAGCCATGAAGAGATGCTGAAGGATTTAAGCCAGAGTTACAAGATCAAATTTGTGTTTTAAAACACATCAAAAACCAGTGAGGAGGATATTGTCCAGTTGATAAATTATTAGTATCTGAACAATTGAAATTAACAGTGAAGTTGTGTGTGGGGGTACAGGGGTGTGTTGGGGGCGGATTAGAGATTAGTTTTGTTTCTAAAGTTTTAATCCACCAGGATTTAATTCACATAAATTATGGTCTTTTCAATACATATATAACATAATATTTTCTTTTATTAAGATACCAGGGACCCGATGCACAAAATTCGTGCAAAGGACTCAGTCCTCACAGCTGCAGCAGCTGGCCCTTAAGCTGTGGCAGCTTAGCTCAACCCTTGCAGCCTCAGCTTTGTCCAAGGTCACTTGGCTGTCCGGTCTAATTAGCATATTATGCTTTGATTATTATAGATTCAATTGAGATTTGATTTTCAATAACCTTATACTTGGATTTTAGAATATTATGGTAAGGAACAATTGATAAAATTATTGCAATAACATCTAATTAATAAATTATCTATATATATAAAACCTTAATATGCAAATAGATCAAATGGCAGAACTGAACAACCGAACAACTGGTCACTATGATATGCGCTGACCACCAGGGATCGCTCGGCACTATCAGCTGGTGCAGTCAGTGGCTGACAACCCCAATTGCCCCTCAGGGCTTCTCTACCTCCCACTGCTCCTGAGGGGCAATCGGGGCTGTCAGCCGCCGCTCACACCCACTGCAGGCGACAGCACCCTCACACCTGCTCTCACCTGCTGATGGCGCAGAGCGATTGGGGCCAGTGCCAGTAGTGGAGTGCAAGCAGGGCCGGTGCCATCAGTGCATGGGAGCGGCAGGAGCAGGGCTGCCAGCAGACAGGGGACCAGGGCCATGGCAGGCGGGGCTGGGCAGGGGTGCGGAGGATGGGCCGAGACCCACCTCTGTGCCCACCACAGCCTTGTGGCCCACAGTTCCTTTCAAGGTGCACAAATTTGTGCACTGGGCCCCTAGTCTATATATAAAAGCCTAAGCGACCATACGACCGGTAACTATGATACTCAAAGACCACCAGGGGGCAGACACTCTGACTGGTAACTATGACAAACACTGACCACCAGGGGGCAGATGCTCAACTCAGGAGCTGCCAAGCTGCGATGACTTGGCAGCTACCATTCTCGGGTGATGCACCTGGAACCAGAGAGGACGGAGCCTGATTCCTGGGTGTGTCACCTGAGAACCACCCTCTTGCAATCTGGGACCATTCTGGGGATGTCGGAGAGCCGGTTTTGGCCCGATCCCTGCAGGCCAGGCTGAGGGACCCCACCAGTGCGTGAATCTGTGCACTGGGCCTCCAGTATATAAATAATAGCAACAATGCTTCCAATTTAGGAGAATAGTTAATGCCTTAAAATATGGTCCTTCAAGTTAGTGTAACCTTTTTAAGTAAATAGCCTTTTTAAATAAGTAATTTCAAACTTTGTTTTCCTTGGTAATATTTACTAGCATCCAGAAGTGCATTTTAGAAGTTGGTTTCATTGTAGGTTGGGCCACTGCACATCCACATTATTCTAAACATGCTGTTGCCTACATTTAGAATGGATTCCTGTCCACTGTAGTCCCAAATTGAATTTGTTAGAAAATATAAAAAGTTGGGCTTGGAAAAGGAATATGTAAAAGCCAGTGCAAACTTGAGATCATAGTCTCCACTCTGGATATGCTTAAGTAGAGCAAGCCCCAGAATAAAATGAAACATACCATTCCACCAACTTGAAAGCATGATCTTCTAACCATTACTCATAGATACTCAGTAAATCTGCTGAACTCCTCTCCCGTGATATAGGAAACCCTGTTATGCTGAAAACCCCATCATCAAGGGGCATTTTAAAACCAGGTGACAGATATATTATTATATGTTGAGTGATTTTTGGGTCATTATGTCAACAGTAATTGTCAATGAAAAATATAAAATCATACTTCTGCTTTAAAGGTTAATATTTGAATTTACTTGGAAAAGAATGGGATTAAAGCATGAGTCTGGAAAATGCCTCCTCAGGCAACAGATATAAAAGCCCAACTCTTATATGCAATAACTCTGAAACTAGCATCTTTACCCCTCACACTAGTACCTTCTTAGTGTGATAACTAAATGTGGATTATGGAGTCAAAAGCTTTAGCATGTCAACTAACAATGCATTTTTCATTTTGCAAAGCTTTAAAAAAAATCTTAATTTTTCAGCTCTAAAGATTGTTATAATGTCCAACGACATAGGATCAGAATTAAATCATTTGTAAGCAAAGTTGCTTAAAAAGTAGCAAAAACACACCTCAGACTCTCTATATTCTTCTCTTATTCACAACACTTGCTGCTGGTGATTTTGAGGTGGCAGCACTCCATGTATTGTACAATTATGTCATGTTATTTTCCTATTGCCACAAAGCTGCCATGAAACACGCTTCATAGATGCTTGAAGAGTTTACCTTGTATGAATATTTGCATTAAATAAATGAAAATTCACCTCTTTCCATAGATATCATGCAGAGATACAAAAGTGTTCCCTGCTATTAGAAATGGGCTAGTACAGACTATAAAAATTGTAAATGAATTTTTGGTTGATTTGTTCCATTTATGTAAAATAGATTGAACATGCAGCTTTATGAAAATGTGTTTATTTAACCAGAAACCACAAATATTTCTAAGAATGCACTTTCCCTTTTAACTTTTAATTTCAAGATTTCTTTTTATGCATGTTCATAGTGATTTTATTGAACTGTAAGCTAAAATAAATGTACCAGAGGGATTTCTTAGTGTGTGTGTGTGTGTGTGTGTGTGTTTTTTCCCCAACAGAATGTTTACTTAGGCTGGAACATAAGTTTTAAAGCTATGATTGATAGATGGTTGAGGTAAAATGTCTGCAAAGCAGAGAGAGCAGATTCAGGGCGACTTCACTCTGAATGTTGAACAGCCCACGCCAATGCTAATGGACAATGCAACGCTCCCACGATAATTATATATGTTTTACTCTGATTAAACATCCTCACATGACCATAACTTTCTTTATTTGCAACCTTAGCAAGAGAAAGCTGGATCCTTTTTTAAAAATGTATCCTTATTGTTGAAAGTATTACGGATGTCCCCCTTGTTTCTCCGTTGAGCCCCTCCATGAGTACTTTATTTAGCCACTGCATTGCTATTCTGAAGTGCCACATCAGAACGGCAGTCTCCATTGCGAACATCGGTGTGTGTACTCTTTTAATCACAGAAAAAGCACATGAGTATACACATATCCATACATATAATATAATAATTAGTGTTTTGAGATAGAAATTAAATAACAGCTGAGGAGAAAAATTGCATCCAGAGAAATGAAATCAGCGTACAAATCTATTTTGGTTATCCTGTCGGTAATTCATGCTGGATAATCATGAGCCCAGCAGTTAATGACCTCAACTCTGATACATTAAGGCGAACCAAAGATAATGGTGTCCTGGGTAAATTAACAAACCCAGTGGTAAACTTGCTTCCAGTTCAGCAGGAGACAGTGTGCAAATTAGCATGAGTTCTTAATAAGATCAGTGTGCCACAATCCACAGTTCTCCAGTGTTCATCATGCAGTCTCTTTTCAGGTGAAAATCCTTTCTCCCGAGGAGCCTCGCGCAGTCCATTCTCCTGACAGAGACTGTTGTCATCCTCCTCAGCCCCCACCTTCAAACTTCCTCCATCTCTCCTACTGTCACGCTGGGAAGGTTGCTGCGAGTTGTTGAGAATGATTATTCGTTTGTAAGCTTCTTTAATAACATTTCGTTAGATGTTGAGCTTCCCAGCAGAGTCAACCAAGAATTTGATTTTATAATTACAACCATTCTGAAAAAGTTATGGTTAGTGTAGGGGCAATCTTGGCGGAATTTACTAATCACCACTTTATGTGTCTTTATCCAAGAGCATTTCTATTTTGTTAAATAAATGAAGGTCTCAGATTATTTTGTAGGACATGGAATCTCTTATGCAGCTGTGTGCCTCTTAGGTTATATTTGTAAGAGGGTAAGACCTGCATTGAGTGATAAGTCATTTAAAAAATCTTTTTTAAATGCATGTTTCTCTACAGGGTTTGGAAAATTATATATTTTAAAAAACAATTATTAAGAAGAAACCTGGTACACACCGGCTATTTTACTTTAGATATATTTAGCTTTTATAGGATACCTGGTAAAAATGATATTTGGAGTGCTAGTGTTTCAAATAAATTACACTTACATGTCTATGTGTGTGCATGTGTGAAGTTTGTGTACATCTGTATGCATGTGTGTATATGTGTGTGCACAACCACCTATCTTAGAATTGAAAGACATGATGATGAAAGTCTACGTGCACATTTCGATGAGTTTGGGATGTTTGGGATACAACTTCTCACACATTATCTGTCAAAAGTTTTCTAAGTACAAAGAAAGTTAAATACATGGATCTTGTCTAAAGAATCCTCTCACTGTAAAATGTTTACCTTTTGTGACACATACTATTATTTCATGATTATGTTAAAATACTCTTAAAGAGTTTTACATGTTAACCAACTACTAAGAATGCCTTAATAGAGTACTAATTTTTGCTAGAGGTGTCTCGACAATTTGAATTTTATATGCATGCATTATGTTTTCTTAAAATGGAGAAATTATGCATCTGAAGGAATCTGTCTAGAATAATGGGGTTCTATGGAGGTTGCTTTAATCACGTTCTCCAGCAGTTATAGCTGTTTTACATCTTATTTGCAACAAAAGGGAACTCTAATTATCTTCAAAAGAGCATAAAATGGTGTGTCTTGCTGCTGGTGTAATGTTGATTCTGAACACTGCAGATGGGAACTGACAACTAAATGCTTGTCACACTTTCAGAAATCAGCCACAGTGACAGGATAACCACCTTTTGTGACCTAGGAGCCCAAAGAGAGAGTATATATTTGCCTGTTAAGTAGAAACAATATGCAGTCTTTCTTTTTTAAAAATAAAAATACGCCCCTGGGTTAGAAATAATTTATTTACTAATGTTACAACTTGCTTCTGTGATTTAAATTTTAGAAGTCACCTACTGTAAATTATTCTAACCTCTAAATTATATTTAACCTCTGTTCAAATCATGGGAGAGGAGAGTAACCTGAACCTCTGATCCCCCATTACCTTGAATTTTTTTTTTTTTTTTTTTTTTTTTGGCTTACAGACACAGGCGCATATATATTTATGCCCAGTCCTGGAGTTCTGCATATATGATTAACATGTGCTTGCAGTTTTATTTCCAACTCACAGGGATCTCATTTATAAATACAAATGAGATGCATATAGCCTATTACAAAATATTAAAATTAGAATTGAAAAGAAGATTGCATGTTTTAAGTCTAGCTGCAGTAGTCATGTTATACAGTGTTCATAAGATTGAACTGGTCGACTCTGAGCCCCAGATATGAAATTAATCAATGCAGGTCTGTAATATACTGCAAATAACCAACTGCAACCACAAGGCTTGATTTAAGGTTCACATTAAGCCCTGGTGAGCTGGTCTAGGAAAGAAATCATACTCATCCATACCTGGCATGTTCAAATATACAGAACTCAAACTCAAAACTAGGGTTGAGTCTTGTGGACAATAAAACTCATACTTTATACTCAGACAGACTTGATGCACAACAGTGATGTGACATCAGTGTGCTTCTGCCTGTCTTTATCCCTCTCCTGTGTAGAGTGGGAGACTTGGAAGGGGGCAGGGGCAGAGGTAAAGAGCACAAGAGACATTTTCCTGTATTATACACATAATTACACAAAATATATTTTTATTATGACTGCTTAGACCAGAGCAAATTTTTAGCGAGCTCTGAGTTTTGAACATATAATCCATATTTATGGCTCAACTATTTACAGAGTGAATTAATCTGATTGTGGAATTAAATTGGCATTTTCTCTTTCCCATTGCCCAGATAGCTTTCAAGTTTTCAATAATACACTGAAGTATAAGGAATAATAGTAGTCAGAGAGATGGAGAGAGAAAAATAGAAAAAGAGGGAGGAAAGAAGAGAGATGTGGGAGGGATATATTTCTACAATTAATTTTGATAAAAATATAAATATGCTCAAATAATTATTTGTTTTTAAGATTTTATGCATCTTCTACTATAAATTATAGTAAATCAAAATGGCTATTAATAAATCTGAACAGATGGCATAATTCAAATGAATTCCTCCATTCATCCAACAAATTTACAACTTCTAATTTCTTTCTAGCTTTATAGAGATATAATTGATATATAATATTGTGTAAGTTTAAGGTGTATAATGTAATACTTTGATATATGTACATATTGCAAAGTGGTTAGTTAAAACATCCAGCTCCTGGAATTTAAACTGTTCCAAGCCAGATGCATTCATCCTGCCATTGGGTCTGCTTTCCCCATTCTCTCTATATGGGTTATATCAGAATTGCACCAAGTTTGTTCCGTGGGCCATTAATACATGTTATATATGTCCAAAATAAGTTTTCTTGGCTACATAACTTTAGAGAACGCTGGCTAAATGAAATCAAACACTTCTCAAAACTTTTTAATAAACAAATGTTAATTGTTTGCCCTTCCCCTTCCCACCTCCCCTCCCCCCAGTCCCAGCTCCAGCAGGCAATGTGGTGTGTGTTGTTTTCTAAATATTCTTGACATAGAAGAGCTTCTGGGAAAATTCTCTTCTTCAAGAGAAACAAAGCTCTCTTTGCTCCTCCTAGAGACCTTAATAAGGTGTCTCTCATTTTCTGTCTCTTTCTCACATGCACTCACACATTTCTCTTGTGAGAAAAATGGTTATTAAAATTTAAAAGATTCTCAAGACAGTGAGGTACTAGCACAAGGAAGAAATACAGATCAATGGAATAGAATTGAGAATCCAAAAATAAATCCTCACATTTATGGTCAATTAATTTTTGACAAGGCTGCCCAGAAAAATTCATTGGGGGAAAGAATAGTCTTTTTGACACAGGACACTGGGACAATTAGATGTCCACATGTAAAAGAACAAAGTTAGACCCCTTCCTTACACCATACACAAAAAAATAACTTAAAATAGATCATAGACCTAAATGTAAGAGCTGAAACTATGAAACTATGAAACCCTTAGGAAAAAAATATAAGAATCAATTTTTGTGATTTAGGGATACACCATGGTTTATTAGCTACAGAACCATAAGCATAGTGGCAAAAGAAGAAAATAGATAAATTGGACATTCTAAAAACAATAGCATGAACAAAGTGAAAATGTAAGCCACAGGATGAGAGAAAACATTTTCAAATTACATATTTGATAGGGGATTTGAATCCAGAATATATGAAGAACTATTACTGTTCAGTAATAAAAATAACATTAACTCAATTTTAAAAATGGGTAAAGGACTTGAATAGATATTTCTTCAAAGATATACAAATAGCTTATAATCACATGAAATGATGTTCATGTGAAATGAAAATTAAAACCACAATAAAATACAACTTCACATCCACTAGAATGGCTATAATAAAAAAGACACAATAAAAAATATTGAGAAGAATTTGGAGAAATTTGAAACCCTTATATATTGCTGGTGGGGATGTAAAATAGTGAATCCACTTAGGAAAGTAATTTGGCAGTTCCTCAATAAGTTAAACTTAGTTTCCATAGGATATAGCAATTTTACTCCTAGGTATATGCCGAAGAAATATAAAAACACATATCCACACAAAAATTTGTACATGACTGTTCATAGTTGCATCATTCATTATAGCAAACAAATACAAACAATTCAAATGCCCATCAACTTATCAATGAATAAATAAGTATGGTATATTCATGCAGTGGAATATTAGTCAGGAATAATAAGGAACTGAATACTAATACGTGCAGTAACTTAAATGGACCTCAAAAATGTTATGTAATTGAAAAGCTGGTTGCAAACACCACATATTTAATAATTCCATTTACATAAAATGTGAAGGATAGGCAAATATGTAGACAGAAAGTAGGTTAGTGTTCACCGAGGGAGGAATGGGAAGTGACTGCTATTAGGTACAAGCTTTCTTTGGGACTTGATGAAAATGTTCTAACATTAGATTGAAGTGATGGTTGCAAAACTATGAATTGCATAATTTTGATGGGTAAAAGTTATGGCATGGAAACTATATCTCAATAAAGCTATTTTTAAAAAGACTGGATAAAAAAAAGTAGTTGAAGGATTCTGATAGTTCAGGATAAGATTCACCAGGATAAAACTCAATCTTCCTTAATTTACTAAATAAGAGCAATGATATAGAAATACAAATCCAAATATAACCAAGATATTTTTAAAAATACCATCAAGTTTGAGTTAATTTCAAACACAAAATAATTTATGAGTATAAATACACTAGAGGCCCAATGCACAAAATTTGTGCATGGGGAGGAGGAGAGGGGACTGTCCCTCAGCCCAGCCTGCACCTTCTCCAATCTGGGACATCCCTCTCACAATCCAGGAATGCTGTGTCCCAATCACTCGCTTGCCTGCCTGCCTGATTGCCCCTAACCACTTCTTACTGCCAGCCTGATCGCCCCCTAACCACTCCCCTGCCAGCCTGATCAATACCTAACTGCTCCCCTGCCAGCCTGATTGCCCCTAACTTCCCTCCCCTGAAGGCCTGATTGCCCCCAATTGCCCTCCCCTGCTGGCCCGGTCACCCCTAACTGCCCTCCATGCCAGCCTGGTCCCCCCTAACTGCTCTCCTCTGCCGGCCCGGTTACCTCCAACTGCCCTCCTCTGCCAGCCTGGTCACTCCTAACTGCCCTCCCCTGTAGGCCTGATTGCCCACAACTGCCCTCCTCTGCCGGCCATCTTGTGGCTTCCATCTTGTGTCCACATGGGGGTGGCCATCTTTGACCACATGGGGGTGGCCATCTTGTATGTTGGAGTAATGGTCAATTTGCATATTACCTATTTATTATATGGGATATATTTAAGTTTATACACACAAAAACAAAACTCTGGTAGATTACTACTACCTACTCACTGTCATCATTGTGACTAAAATATTTACTTGTTATAGCTTTGATTTTGTGCTTTACCGATTTTTATTGCATAACTTTAGGAGAGTGTTATAGACAGTTGCAAACCAAAGAAATGGTTGGTCCTCATCAGGACTGCCAAACTTGAACTAATGAACAAAGCTTAGTATATGAACATAAGAGAAAATATTTTATATTACTTCTGAGTGCTTTAGTAGGTAAATAATCTATAAATCACTGATATAGGAGTGATATCACTTTGAAAGAGAAATTTTGATTCAATCATTTAACAGATCTCTCTTTTGACTGATTTTACATAAAACATTAAGGGAAATCTATGTTTAAAATCTGTGAAGCTAATCTCTTTTTTTATGACTTTCAAGGAAGAAATTTTTTTTAAAGATTAAGGAATAATTTTAAAACCTTATTATTCTTGGGGTACTGTTTAGTCCAAGTGGGATTAAATATATAACAATCATATACAATTTTTCTCTCCTAAAATTGAATTATTTTTATATTACTTTCACTTTTATTAAAATATTTTAATGTTGACATTATTCCCCTCCCCCTACCCCCTCTGCCCACCTCCACTCACCCCCACCTCCTCTCCCTTGGCCTTTACCACACTATTGTCCATGTCCATGGAGTATGCATATATGTGCTTTAGCTAATCCCCTCACCTTCTTTATCCACTCAGCCTAACCCCCATCCCCTCAGATGCTGGCCAGTCTGTTCCATGTGTTCATGCTTCCAGTTCCATTTTGTTCATCAGTTTATTTTATTTATTTGATTCCACATATTACTGAAACCATATGGTATTTATCTGTATGTGATTGGCTTAGTACTCTCCAGGTCCATCCATGCTATCACAAGGCGTAAGAGTTCCTTACTTTTTTCAGCTGTGTAGTATTCCATTGTGTAAATGTACCATAGCTTTTTAAATTTTAATCCACTCATCTGCTGATGGGCACTTGGGCTGTTTCAAATCTTAGCTATTATAAATAATGTTTGCCCTAACCGGTTTGGCTCAGTGGATAGAACATCGGCCTGCGGACTGATGAAAGGTCCCAGGTTCAATTCCGGTCAAGGGCATGTACCTTGGTTGCGGGTACATCCCCAGTAGGGAGTGTGCAGGAGGCAGCTGATCGATGTTTCTCTCTCATTGATGTTTCTGACTCTCTATCCCTCTCCCTTCCTCTCTGTTAAAAATCAATAAAATATATTAATAAATAAATAAATAAATAAAGTTGCTATAAATATAGGAGTGCATATATTCTTCCTGATTGGTATTTTGAGATTCTTGGGATATATTCCCAGAAGTGGAATCACTGGGTCAAAAGATACCAGCTCACTTTACTTTTCACCCTCTCCAAATAGTTCTAAAAATAATTTCTAGTTCTAAAAATTATAAAGTTATAATTTATAAAATTATATAAAGTTATAATTTTTCTGTAATTTTTTCAGCTTTTCTAATTGTTATGAGAATTAGTATTGACCTGGTATATCTTAACTGAAAGCTGAAGTTGGCTCTTCTTCAATATATTTCATCTATATCATTGGTATATGTATATAGCAAGAGAAGGATTTATTTAGGTATATCATTATTAACATTATTATATCAAATATTTTTGTTGAAAGTTTAAACTAGGTGACTTTACTAAACTCTTAATACTGTTCACCTCACTTAATTCTTAAACAAATCTATGAGTAAAATCTATATATATAAAAGTCTAAGCAACTGTTACGACCAGTCAACTCAACAACCGGTCAACTGGTCACTATGACATGCACTGACCACCAGGAACACATGCTCAATGCAGGAGCTGCCCCCTGGTGGTCAGTGTGCTCCCACAGCCAACCTCCCATGGCTGGCCAACCTCACATGGTCCCTCCCCTCTGCTGGCCGACCAACCTCCCAGCCTAATCAGCCCGATCAGGACTGGGCGAGACAGCCCCAATCCCCCCCAATCGCCCACCAGGCCAAGGGACCCCACCTGTGCATGAATTTGTGCACCAGGCCTCTAGTACCACTATAGAAATCATTTTATAGATAGGGAAAATTGAAGTTTATGATCTAACCTTCCCTAGGTCAATTAATTACCAGGTAATGATTGATGAAGTTGGATTTTTAATACAGAATACTGTCTCCCATGAAACCCATATAGGGTATAAGACTTTATTAGCACTTTGTGTCATTTTTGAACTTTTTAATATGCATTTGATTTTTTACCACAAAATAGGATAAATTCTTAAGGTGTTCTTACCAACTTTAATAACAAACTAGTAACTCAGCATATTGTCATGCCATATCAGTAATGTGTATAATCTAAGTGTATGTGTAGCAAAATTTCTGACACAAATGCTTTGAATATTTAGGAAATGGACCCAACATGTGGCATTATCTACTAAGTCTCTGTTCATGCTGATTTCTGATGGTTTTGCAGAATTTTGTGTTAGTTTTTAGGGCTAATGAGTTTGGCTTAATTTCTTTATCCCTCTCAGACAAGTCTTTCCACAATGTGGCTTCTCCCATGGGGTCCTTGCTAATAAATACTTTAATTGAACTGCTTTATTAAAATGAGTGTTTATATGATCATCTAGACACCCCACAGATGTGAAGAGAGATTATAAGTTCAAATGAGATTGGGGTAGGCAGATCCAGGTTTGATCTTCATTCTGCATTGTTACAAACCCTGATAATAAGAGAATCCAAGTTCACACTAGACTAGTAAACAATGAAATGAAAGATTAAGTTCTTGTTAAGTTTGCTTTTAATAAATTATTGCTATTCACTAAGCATAAAAGATTGGCACAATTTCCAAGCACAGAAAGTGGAATACTGGTTAACTGTATATTAATTTCTATTGCTATGTACCTTGACTATTCACTGATTTCTTTAAGCCAGATAGGTGATTGTCTCATGTGTTGTCCCTATAAAAATGATCTTTCATCCATATTTCATAAGCAAAATCATAAAAAGTGAAATTTCAGCTTCTGTTTCTGTTTAGAATAACATATTCCCTTGTTTCTTCCCCGCCCCCCACCCTCCCCAGGCAGAAACAACTATTCACAATTCATTTTATTTTGAATAATGTCTATGCCTTTATAATTTTTTTATTTTTATGTAAGTTTATACTTACATGTATAACTCCATATAAGTTAAAAAGGGTGCTATATAGGTTGCAAAAGAGTACTTGCCTAACAAATCAAAAATTTAAAAGAACAAACTTTCTTAAAAGAAATTTCCCAGTCTTCTAATATTTCTGAAAGATTTTATTAGCATATTTATTCTCTATATGTAATTCAAATCATTTAAACATTTTTATATTAAGATTCTATATTTAACTCAAACCTTGCAATAGTCATGCCTGTCAAATATCTTATATTCTAAAAAAGGACAAAATAGTCATGGGCTAGTGCTAATACCATCCTGGACTCCTGAACTGAGAGCAGGTGTCAGTTTTGGAGCTTGGGAAAAGGCAGTGGAGAACTCTCTTCATTTAAAGAACAAGTGAGGAGTGATTGAAGAATTCAAGACTTCAGCAAGGAGTGTCAGTGGAAAACAAAGGAATAGATGTTCTTGGTATAAAGTAAACCAAGGCAGCTCTCTTGTTAGGAAGGTACAAAGGAGTAGATTCAGTTAGCTTTAGAAAACAGGTGTGAATCACAGCTAATGATTATCCATAGAGGCTATGTTCCAAGACCCCCAGTGGATGCATGAAACCACAAATAGTACCAAACCCCATATACACTATGTTTTCCCTGTGCACTTATACCTATGATAAAGTTGAATTAGTTTAATATACTTAAGGTAATGTGAAATTAGGCACAGTAAGAAATTCACAATCAAAATAAAATAGGACAATTATAACAATATACATAAATAAAAGTTATGTAAATGTTGTCTCCTCTCTCAAAATCCTGTATCTTATTGTAATGTATTCTCCCTTTCTCTTCTTGTGCTGATGTGAAAGGATTAAAATGCCTTAAGTCTAGAATGTTCACCTTTTCCCTTAAAGGAAGCACTTTATAACTTCTCTTCAGCATATCTGAATTGCCAGCATCACTACCCTTAAGCTTTGGGGCAATTATTAAGTAAAATAAGGGTTACTTGACCACAAGCACTGTGATACTGCAACAGTTGACCTGATCACAAAGATGGCTACTACATGACTGCAGGGAGCACATACAGCACGGGTACAATGGGCAGGGGGATAATTCATGTCCTGGTGAGACAAGTGGGACTGCGGGAGATTTCATTATGTTACTCAGTACAGCATGCAATTTAAAACTTATAAATTGTTTATTTCTGGAATTTTCCATTTAATATTTTCAGACCATGGTTGACTGCAGGACAACTGAAACCGTGAAAGGCAAAACCTTGGGTAAGCAGGACTAAGGTATATCTCTTTCTATGAATATTATTTAAATATAAGCAAAAGTAGAGTTGTTTACAAATAAATCCCTTTTTATCATTACCCTCTTTGGCCAACTAATTAATCTGAAAATGAAAATGCCCATCAAAATTTTATCAAATCTTGCTGTCGCCAGTTTTTTCAGTGGTTAGAGCTTCGTCATGAGGACCCAAGGGTCATGGGTTCGATTTCCAGTCAAGGGCACATTCTTTGGTTGCATGCTCAATCCCAGGCCTGGGTCAGGACATGTGCAAGAGGTAACCAATTAATCTCTCTCTCTCTCCCCATCCTATCTCCCTTCCACTGTCTCTAAAAATCAATGGAAAAATATCATCGGATAAGGATTGGAAAAAAAATCATCAAGTCTTAAAAATGTTGCAGAATACAGTTAATTTATTTGTACCCCATGTTTTGCCCAGTAGGCAGAATCCAACCATACAGGAAACTGAGTACATCTAATACTTGGGTCTGTTAAATTGTCCCATTTTAATCTGGTTAAACCAGATTTTCTCAGATTCCCTTTGCGTTAGAGTAAGAGTACACATTTTGGGGGAGAAACAAAGATGGCCGCATAGGTAAACACCTAAACTTCTGCCTCACACAACAATATAAAAACTACAACTAAAAGACAAAACGAACACCATCCAGAACCACAGGAAAGCTGGCTCAGTGGAAATTCTACAACTAGAAGAAAAGAGGAAAGCACACTGAGACTCAGAGGAGCTATGAAAAGCTGAGGTATGGAGGCTCACATGCAGAGAGGAAGGGCGGCTGTGTGCACAGGTGGCTGAGTACACAGCTGGCTTTTTG
This sequence comes from Corynorhinus townsendii, assembly GCA_026230045.1. Taxonomy (NCBI): domain Eukaryota; kingdom Metazoa; phylum Chordata; class Mammalia; order Chiroptera; family Vespertilionidae; genus Corynorhinus; species Corynorhinus townsendii. The sequence continues at coordinate 164,830,167 of JAPDVU010000001.1, read as the reverse complement.
AAGCAGGAGGGAGAAGGAAACTCCCGACTACACTGAACTCCAGTCCCAGGCGAGATACTGGGAAACCAAACTCATTCGGGGGAATCTGGACTGTCAGGAAAAAGAAAACACACTGAGACTTGCTCAGGAGCTGTGGAAGGCAGAGGTCTGGAGGCACGCGCGCTCACAGAGAGGACTGACTGCTGAATGCACTGGAGGCTGAGTGGGTGGCTGGCTTTCTAAAGCAGGAGGGAGACAGAAGCTCCCAACTGCATTGAACTCCACTTCCGGGCAAGTTTCTGGGAACCCCGACTCATTCGGGGAGAAAATGGACTGTCTGGCTGCAGGCAAAACTTGAGGGCGGCTTTCTCTTGCAGCGATTCCCGAGGGACACTGAGACCCAGGGGCCTCATATGGCAGGGCTGATGGGAAACCAAGGCTGTCTGCTCCTCCCTGAAACTCCACCCCATCCAAGCTGAGCACAGAGGTTTTTGCAATTTTGCAAGTCTTGTGTCATAAGAGTGTCTCCAGCACAGAAGTGTTCCCAGCATAGACACAGCTGATCCTCACAGCCAACTGCCTGGAGGTCGATTCCTCCCAATGATACCAATAACAATCAAGACTTAACTACTACAAGGCTGAGCACACAGTCCACAAAGAGGTGCACCAAGAGTGTCCACCTCAGGTAACTGGGGAGGCTGAGCCACTGGGCCATATAGGAAACCTACCACACAAAGCTCTACCAACTCAGCGAAGCAGCAAAAATACGGAGACAAAGAAACAGATCACAAATGAAAGAAATGGAGGAAAACAAACTACTGGATATAGAGTTCAAAACCACGGTTATAAGGTTTTTCAAGAATTTCCTAGAAAAGGCCGATAAATTTAATGAGACCCTCGAGGATATGAAAAAGGACCAACTAGACATTAAACATACACTGACTGAAATAAAAAATATTATACAGAGACCCAACAGTAGTCTAGAGGACTGCAAGAATCAAGTCAAAGAGTTGAAATACAGAGAAGCAAAAAACACTCAGCCAGAAAAACAAAAAGAAAAAAGCATCCAAAAATTTGAAGATAGTGTAAGGAGCCTCTGGGACAACCTCAAGCATACCAACATCCAAATTATGGGGGTGCCAGAAGAAGAGAGAGAGCAAGATACTGAAAAACCTATTTGAAAAAATAATGTCCGAAAACTTCCCCCACCTGGTGAAAGAAATAGACTCACAAGTCCAGGAAGCACACAGAACCTCAAACAAAAGGAATCCAAAGAGGACCACACCAAGACACATCATAATTAAAATGCCAAGGGCAAAAGACAAAGAGAGAATATTAAAAGCAGCAAGACAAAAACAGTTAATTACCTACAAGGAAGCACCCATACGATTGTCAGCTGATTTCTCAACAGAAACTATGCAGGCCAGATGGGAGTGGCAAGAAATATTCAAAGTGATGAATAGTAAGAACCTACAACCAAGATTACTCTACCCAGCAAAGCTATCATTCAGAATTGAAGGTCAGATAAAGTGCTTCACACATAAGAAAAAGCTAAAGGAGTTCATCACCACCAAACCAGTATTATATGAAATGCTGAAAGGTATTCTTTAAGAAGAGGAAGTAGAAGAAAAAGGTAAAGATAAAAATTATGAACAACTAATACATATCTATCAAATGAATCTAAAATCAAGTGAATTAAAAATCTGATGAACAGAATAAACTGGTGAATATAATAGAATCAGGGGCATAGAAAGGGAGTGGACTGACAATTCTTGGGGGGAAAGGGTTGTGGGAGGTGCAGGAAGAGACTGGACAAAAATCGTACACCTATGGATGAGGATATTGGGGGGAAGGTAAGGGCAGAGGGTGGGGTGGGAACCAGGTGGAGGGGAGCTATGGGGGGAAAAAGAGGAACAATTGTAATAATCTGAACAATAAAGATTTATTAAATTAAAAGAATATAAATAAATAAATAAAGGAGTACACATTTTATTGTGAGTTTCTCAATTACCTTAAATACTGGCTACACTGTCACCTCATCCACATCTGGCTCCAATTACCTTTTTAAGCTTGCTAAAATAATATTGATAATGATAAAGAAGATAAATTAACTAACCGTAAATACAGCACATGCTGGTTTTCTAAACTTCTCTTACTACTGGGACATGTTCTGTCTCCATTCTTAGGTTTAGGGAGGGAGGGAAATTTCTAAATGCTTCTATTCCTTTGGTCATTACTTTCCTGTTTCTCAAAATATATTCTTATGACCTATTTTTTGATTTGAAACCATTTGGGAATATTTCACTTCCTCCTAGAACTTGAACCATGAAAGTGAAGAGGCCAGATAAACTTCTGGCCCAAAAGTTTTCTTGGGTCCCATGCACGTGTGGCTACCTCTCTCCTTTTCAAATGACCTTTGAGTTGCAAATTATTTCTTACCCTTCCTTTCATGGTTAGAGCTGCCTACTGCTTTATATCTACACTAGGGGCCCAGTGCACACATTTGTGCACCTTGAAAGGCACTGTGGGCTGAGAGGCTGCGGTAGGCACAGGGGCGGGTCTCAGTTCATCCTCCCCACCCCTACCCAGCCCCTCCTGCCGCGGTCCCCAGTCCCCTGTCTGCCAGCAGCCCCCACTGCCATTCCCACTTGCTGACGGCCCTGGCCCCACTTGCACCGGCTTAAAGTGCATTGCGATTGGGGCCGGCGCCAACAGTTGGTGTGAGCAGCAACTGCTACCCCGATTGCCCCTTGGGAGCAGGGAGAGGTTGAGAAGACCTGAGGGGCGATTGGGGTGGACAGATGCTGCTCGCACTCGTTGATGCCACTGAGCAATCGGGACCAGCACCAGGTACTGGCAGTGGGTGTGAGTAGCAGCTCTGGTGGCAGCAGCAAGCACTGGGCGGGACTGTGGCATGCAGGAACAAAGAGTTTTCAGTAACCACCAGAGGCTCACCCCGATGGCAGCAACTGGCACCCCACCTTGGTCTGGTGCCTCCACTCACCTGTTCCACCATCCTGACACAGTCAACGCCCACCATGTTCTGCGCGCACCCTCTGGTGGTCAGCGCATATCATAGCTACTGGTTGTTTGGTTGTTCTGCAGTTTGTTCTATTTGCATATTAGCCTTTTATTACATAGGATTACTATATAACCACATAATTCATCCTGGTGATTTTGTGTCTCCACAGAGATGTGAGTAGTGGATTTCTCTCAGTAAAAATAAACAGATAGCTAGGTAAGTACCAACTTTTCACCTGTTCCTTCACACAAATTACAGTCTGTGCCAACTATTATCAAGGCATGGGGTTAAAGGAGGCACAATGCCTGTGTATAAGAAACGTCTGGTATAGATGTTTCAGGTTGCTGTGTATTCTATGCATGTTGGCTGGAGAAGGCAAATCTCAGTCTCAGGGACACTGTTTTCTGTGTGGCTGCACATTAGCCTCCCTTGCCCATAGGCAGTAATAGGGGTTTTTGCCATCGAAGTGTTTCTTACCCACAGATCATTTGTTTTACCGTTTCCTTTTAGTCAAAGCTGTGAATCTATACACTGCCTCCAGTTAACCAATTACTTGACTAGCAAAGAGGAATCTCATTGAAAAGAGTTTTCATAGCAGAAACCCCAAGTCTAACAGGTGGAAAGGCAGACAGAATAATGTGAAATACCCTACATCCAAAGTCTGTAGACATGGCTATAGACTCCTCTCTATCACCTAATGGGAGGGAATCCATAGTTTGCTGTTTCTCATCTGAAATGCAAAAGATACTGCTTAGCTCAGAAACTCTCTGATAAGAATACTAATTTTAAGAGCCATTTATGACTGCAGAAATGCAACTAGAATATAGTTGTTTTTTTTTTCCCTTGTACATAACAAATTTCTAATCAGATCCAGTTAGAGGAACAGAATCCTGGATGAAGAGCCATCCAGCATCTCATCAGTGCAGACATTGTGTGTGGGGTTTCCTGAGTTCAAGAGGAGTTTGTCAGGATTTGCAAAGATAAAGGTTCCACTTGCTTCATATTACTTTCTATAGGTAAGAGCCTCTAATAAATGCATTTGAATTTAGTTGCTATTCTTTACTCTATAGAAATGTTAATTGTTTATTACATAGTTTAGTAAAGAAACACCTTAGAGAAATACTTCAGAGAATGAACTGTTAATTTCCATATTGGCTGGTAGTCAGAAAAAGTGTTATTTTATTTTTATGAATATTTATTTTCTCAATATGTAAAGAACATATACTTCCATATTTTAATTTAGATGGGGCAAGAGAAAATATATTTCAAGGGGAAAGCATTTAACCCATTTAAGAAATATAATCATGTACTAAAAATCATTGTTAATTTGTTTATAGGTAATCAATATGATAATTGCAAGTAATCTATCATTTATTTACTTGCATATAATAAAACTAAATTTTTGTAAACCTATTTTATTTAAGGTCTACTTACTATAGATAATTTACTATTTAGAGTGCCCCTCTCCCATGCTATCCCTTCACACCCCAATGAATGCAGTTTTTATAGATATAGAAATTATGAAACTGGCTATTTAGCTACAGTGTAAGAGATGTTCATCTTATTAATGTGCTTTATTTAGTGATTGTCAATATTGCTATAATTTTACCTACACTCATCCACTATACCCAATAATCTATCTATCTATCTTTCTTCCAGGATGCTCTATGTATATCTGTATATATATAAAGAGCCAGAGTCCATAAGGTCCAAAATGACCCAACAGATGACCGAACACTGGAACTCAGTCCTGCAGTCAGTGCTGGGTCACTGTGGCAACCCAGCACTGACTGCCACTCTGCAGGTGCCATGACAACCCAGCACTGACTTCCAAGGGGGCTGCAGATCAGGCCCAGAGAGAAGCCCGGAGAGAGAAACAGGGTCTGATCCACAACCTCCATGGCAGCTGTTGATCAGCCCTTGCCTCGCTTTCTCTCCAGGTCTCACCAGCAGCCACAGGGGCTGCTTATCAGCCCTTCCTCTCTGATCAGGCCCAGAGATAGGCCTGGAAATGCTGACTGGCATAGAAACCAACCAATCAGAACCAAATCTGGGTGAAGTGCCAGGAGCCAATGGCTGCCTAGGAGGCGGAGCTTTTGACACTAACTGGCATAGAAACTGACCAATCAGCCCTAGCTGGTTTGGCTCAGTGGATAGAGCATTGGCCTGCGGACTGAGGGGTCCCGGGTTCGATTCCAGTCAAGGGCATGTACCTGGGTTGCGTGTGCACATCCCGGTGGGCGGCGTGCAGAAGGCAGCTGATCGATATCTCTCTCTCATCGATGTTTCTAGCTTTCTATCCCTCTCTCTTTCTCTCTGTAAAAAATCAATAAAATATATTTAAAAAAAAGAAAGAAACTGACCAATCAGAACCAAATCTGGGTGAACTGCGAGAAGCCAATGGCTGCCTAGGAGGCAGAACTTTTGACACTGACTGGCATAGAAACCGACCAATCAGAACCTAATCTGGGTGAACTGAGAAGGCAGAACCTAAGGTGGGGGCTGAGGAGGGGTTTTAAGGGCAACAGCTGTTTGGTGTAAGGTGTAAGAAAGCAGTTCAATTTTTTAATGACTGGTTTGGCAGTATAGTGCATATGGCTGGCTATCAGTCCAGATACAGGGATTATGTATTTTTGTCTGCCAAGAATATCTCCTCCTGCTGTAAAATGCTCCCCCCCACCCCATTTAAGCAATCCTATTCTATATAATCTATCTATACTAATAAAAGGGTAATATGCTAATTAGACTGGGTCAACCGGCCATCTTCCGGATGTCTGACTTCCTTCCAGACAAAGCCATGGTGGTGGGGCCATGGCAGAGACAGTTAGGGGCGATCAGGCAGGCAGGTGAGTGATTAGGAGTCAGCGGTCCCAGATTGTGAGAGGGTGCAGGCTGGGCTGAGGGGATCCCCCCTCTTGCATGAATTTCATGCACCGGGCCTCTAGTTCACATTATAATTTCATTTCCTAGGGTGTAGACACTCTTTCCTCATACAAGAAGAAAGACAGAAAGATTAGGAGTTGGGTTTAGGGTCCCAACTATCAGATATCATCTATCTCTGATCCATCTATAAAACAATGATAAACATCCACTGTGAAATTTTACATGTATAGTACCATTTATTAGGACTTACATGCGCACCGGTGGTGGTGGCAGACCGGTAAAGTTTGCCACCAAACCCACTGCCACGAGTGAAGTTGATCTGCTAAGTCCCATCTGGCCTATGGACAGGCTGCATGGGGGGCTGGGGGGGCAAGCCAGCGCTGTTGTTTCATAGAGTTTCATAGAGTACAGAACACAGAGAAACACAGGGCATGCAGGGGGAGGGGGACGTGTGAAAGCTGTGTAGGATCAAAACTATGTTTTCTTGATTGAGGAACTGGCCAGGCCCCCAAGGTCTCACAGTCCACTTACTGATGGCCTTGCTATATTTCCCACAAAATGGGAGGGGGACTTGAGCACAGGAAGGAGCCCATGCTCCCATATGCCAGACACTAGTAGTCCTTCCTTGCTCAATCACTTGCCACAATGAGAAATAGGACTAGCTGTTCCACAGGGGAACTAACCACTGACAATAAGGCGTAATCAGTCATCCAAAGTGCTGATGAGGTTGTCATTGGTTTGTTGGTTCATTGATTAATTGGGAACGAGCCTTTCCATGGCTTTTACTGCCCATTTTGTACAGGTGCCTCACACTGGTTCATCGGCTACATTGTCTAGTCATCCACAGGAGGCTAATGTAAATGGCTATGCTACTGGTGATTAAGCCCCCAGTTGATGATGGAACCAGTGGTTGTTAGTTTAAATTCCCATCCAAAGACTTTTTCCCCCAAGTGTTCAAATACAGAAAGTAGCTCAAGATAGTGATTAAGAGACCTGATCCACTGAGTAAATAGTGACATTCTTCCACGGTGTGTAATTACTGAGAACAGTCAGCATATGTTAACTAAGTTACACATTTTGTGAAAAAAGTATGTACAAAATTGAAAGAATACTCAATGTCTGTGCTGGAACTATAGGCTTTCATAGGGCTGCTTCTTGTATCCTATGTCTTTTCAAGAATGAAATTCATCAATAATGTTTAATGCACTCAAGCCTTGAAACTTCTGAATCAAAGCTACTGTGTTGTTTCAAATTAATTGGTTTCTAATCAAGGAAGCTTAGCGTAGATATTAATTGGCAAAGTAGATTTGCAGATGCATTTTCAGTAATGAGTCTAACACAGAAATTTGTTTTTACAGAAACGTGTTTTTATCTGTTATGGGGTATATTTATCAAATGTCAGCTGCATGTGGGAATTTGGAATCACTAGGAACATAAATCTGGAGATTTTATTTGTAACCGCTTTTTAATGTCTTTGCAAAATGTACAGTGATCACAGTAACAGCCATTGGAGGCAAGCATCTGTTACAGTTATCCCCATTTTGTGGATGAAGTGATCAATGACCCTTTCAGTAGATTTCCTTGGCAAGAGGAAAGTTCTGTTCATCACTCCCTGCATTATGTGAAATATCTTAGTTCACTGGGCTTGATGTGGTCTTAACCAATGTGTATCCTTTAGGATATGGGTAACTAAGGAAAATGGTCATATAAATCCTTCACTATTACGTGAGCTGTTCCTATCCTCCTCCCATTACACCAGCCCTGCTGAGAACCACTTCATGCTTCAACAATTTGTTCCTCTGCTTAAATGACCAAGGTCAGTACCCAGGTTTCCCAGGGCCTATGAATCTCTCCCCCAAGGAAGCCCTCTAAAGACGATGCCGTGGTTTAATGTAAGTCCCACTTGCTCAATCCTGTCCATTCTAAGAAAGGCAGGATGTTATTCCTACCTGAATGGATAATGAGACAAAACTATTTGGGTTAGTAGGGGTAAAAATAAACATTTATTGAACATTTATGTAGGTTGAAATGGATCGTTTTTGTCCTGGTTACTGTGTCAGACTTTTTCCTGATAGCATTTCAATGAAACCTTAATTGATTTTTCAAAGGATTTTTCTTATCTCTGTCTTAGAAATGAAGGCAATGTGGCTCAGAGAAGAAAAATCACGTGCAGGAGGTCTAAGGTTAGTAAGCAGCGGAGTTAGAATCTAGGAAATGTGTCTGAAGACTGAGCTCATTACAATCTGCTATCAGCTCCCAAGTTAAACCTTGGGCTGGTCCGGTTCGCGAACCCAGGCTCCTGCCTTCCTGACCTGTGTTCACTTACTAAACTAGGGTGCTATGGTACCAAAGCTACAGCTCCATCAACTCAGAGAAAGATTCCCTTCTCAACATGGGCACTTGATTAATGAAGTGGCTTAGGGGAAGGGCCAGAGCTTTCCGATGAGAGGCCGGTCATTCAATTAGTCATCCAACTACCTGTTCGTGACACGGCAAACAGAGGGTCTGAGTCAATCAAAATCAATCCTCCTTTCACAAATGTAACCAAGTGTTGTTCCCACCAGGGAAGAAACTTGTATCCATTAATGAACAAGTAGCAGTGTGGCTGATTGATGAGTGAGCAAAGTAGTCATGCTTACTCTACAGAGGGAGCCTTTTCACTGTGGTCATTCTCAGAGTGTTTTCAAGGCTTATTTTCAAGAACCTCAAACTCAACCTGCTCTGTCTTGATCCTCCATCACAAGGTTGTTCTCATCTGTGATCACTTACGAAAGATTTGATTGTCTGATGTCTAGATTTCCTTTCTCGGAACAGGGCTAATGAGTGTCTGCTTGTGTGGTCACCCTTGCATTCCAGATCAAGACAGATGCCCAAAGAAATCTTTAACATTCTCAAAGCCAATTTGATTCAGTGAATACCAGCTACCTACTGCATGCCAAGTATAGTCACAGACCCTGAGTGGGTTAAGAAGAGGAATATGTGGTGATCAAGGGAGCAAAACCTGTGCTCGAGAACTCCAGTGTAAACTTACACTGACCTGTAATCAAGGTACATGACAGAGACAGCCATTTCTCCTTAGGAGAGTTGGCAATATATCAAAGAAGAGGGGACACTTGATCTGGGTCTGGAAGACAGACTATTTAAATAGTCAGAGAAGCACTTTGGATGACATGGAGGGGAAAGGAAGAGCATGACAGTCAGGCTCTGCAGAGTCTGTAAAGGTATGTAGGTCTGAAAGCACATGGTAAGAAAAATATAAGTACCACCATGCAGACGGAGGAGGAAAGGAAAGAGGCAGTTGAGATTCAAGGGGCAGCTAAATCTGGGAAATTTTGTGAAGCAAGATTGCCAAGCAGTGCTAATAAGTTGCAACTTCGTTTGGTGTGAAATGAGAAGCTTTTATGAATTTATAAGTAAAACAGGGAAAGGAAGATTGTTTAGGACGTACAGCAATTTTAAGATGAGCAATGACTAACCAGTGATTCTACCAATTTCAAAGTAATACTTCAGAAGAGTGTAACTAAATTCCACCTAGATTAATGTAGCGTTGAGTTAATTTCAGCTTTGGATGTCAGTACTCCAACTCACTATTTCAAATACACTCCCCTCTCCAGACTTCTGCTATGTAGCATATGTGTGAGAAGATAATTTTATCTGAAATAACTTGCTGGGAAGAATGATAGCATGAAGGCGCATTTTCCTTTGCACTAATAAATATGGTAGAAAAATGCAATCTCAGCCATACTGTTTTGAAATCAAGATTTCTTAGCATGATCCGGGGATTTAATTTGCAAGTATAGTAATAGTAAGCATGCGGAGCTATGCAGAAACGTTGTTGTCTTTCTATCAGTGCTGCTTGATGGAGGATGGCACCCTTGCCTTTGCTTTGCCTACTTTATAAAATCCAAGTTTCTAAAGACTCTAGAGATTGAGCCAGAAGATATCAGAGAATGTAAGTAGCAAAGGGTGGAGCAGCCCTATTTTTACTGTCTTTGAGAGGAAAACAGTTGGTCATCTGGATTCTGTTGCCTCAATATTGACCTGGCCATTTTAATTACATATATTCCCTAGTCACTAGGACCTAGTGTAACTTTTCTATGAATGCACTGAATTTGCTATATCTCTCTGCACTATAGTGTGCGAGTGGATCCACATGAACTTGGGGGCATGTTTCCAATCCTTCCCTTTTTTATTTACTCATGACTTAATTAATTTTAATCCTTTACTGTTGCTTTAAATGCTTCTAATGAGAATAATGCCAGCTAGGGTGATTTTCACCTTTTTATTAGCAAATGTGAAACATATGTAACTCATAATCACCTGGTTGCTTCTAGACCAGGGCATCTGGAGAGCTTTTTCAAGATTGCTGCCCTCCCCCTGCACTCACCAAAGGGAAGGTGATCCCAGCGTTTTCCTGTACAAATCAAGTCCAATTTTGATTGTTACAGGTTTCTATTTCCCACTTGCTGTCACGAAGCCATCCTAGACTTTAATGTATCTGCTAGACATTTTAAGTGAAATGTTAAATGAAAAGGGCCAAACTACTTCCAACAGGAGAAAGATGTGAGATTGAGTCAAGAACTCAATCTCATGTTCCTTTACAGAAGAAGGAGAATTGTGAAATATTGGTCATCTCCATTTTAATGCATCTGTGCATTGAACCTTTTTCCCAACAGTCAACAGATTTCTATCCTTGCAGACACCAATGTGTGTCGCTGATTTAAAACATGTGAAGAGAAGAACGAGTTCTCTCCTTGATCCAACGATAAGCTAGCAGTGGTGGGCAGGAAAAAGCAGCTTAGTCAAAACTTTTTCAAAGTAATTATTTATGTTTAGGATGATTGTGACAGAGAACCATGAGAAATTTCTGAATTGCCGATTCTACACAAAATAGTGTGTTGATGCTTGATGTAGTTTTCTTATTTGTGAATAATAATTTTAATTTAATAGTTAATGAATGCAGCCTTCAAACATTTTCATGTATTTATAATTATTAGTATGTGGGATGCTTTTCACAGTTATCTTTTTTCCCCATCACATTGTGACTCCTCAGGTGCCCTAAACCACACAATCTACAGTAGCCATGGCACTGTATTATAATATTATCTTTCCTTCATAACAGTTATCACTGTCAGAGGTTTGCTTAGTTATGTATTTCATATTAGTTTCCAGTCTCTCTCCACTCCAAGATGTGAGCTGCATGAAAGCAGGAACCTTTCTGTCGTATTCACCATTGTATTCTCAGCACCTAAATTTGTCTTGGATGAGGGATAAGCTCAATTATGAACAGGATAAAATTTTAATGAATTTGGGACTTCCTGCTTATAGAACTTAGGGAAATAATTTTTTTTCATTAATTAAGATGTGGTTTTCAGACTACAAACTCTTAAGATCCCTTTGTAGTCAAGATATCCATGTGGAAAAGTTAGGGATAAAAAATATTTGTGCCTTATTTGCTTCTATATGTAACCATACTGCTGAAAACTGAATTGTGACCTCCACCCCCAAATTCATACATTGAAGCCCTAACCTTTCATGGGACTATATTTGAAAATAGGACCTTTAGCAGGTAATTAAGTTAAATGAGGTCATAAGTGTAGGGCCCTAATCCAATAGAATTAGTGTCCTTATAAGAAGAGACTCCAGCAGGGGTCCTCAAACTACAGCCCGCAGGCCACATGCAGCCCATCGAGGACATTTATCCAGCCTGCTGGGTGCCGCTGCCTGTCCTGCTTAGCAGCCGACTCGTCCCAGGCCCGCAGTGCGCATAGGAATTTGTTCATAGTTTTTTTTGTAAACTATAGTCTGGCCCTCCAACGGTCTGAGGGACAGTGAACTGGCCCCCTGTTTAAAAAGTTTGAGGACCCCTGCTCCAGAGAGTGCTCTCTTCCATGTTGAGGACACAGCAGCCCTCTGAACAGCAGAAAGAGAGCTCCCACCAGAAACCAGACTGACCAGGAACTTGATCTTGGACTCATAGACACTAGAGCTATGAGAGAATAAATTTCTGGTGTTTCAGTCATCCAGTCTATGGCATTTTGTTATGGCAGCCCAAACAGACAAATACATATACTAATTAACAATTATTTTCAATTACTTTATTAGGAAAAATTCTATTTTCTGTGCTCTGTTATTCAGGTTTTGTTATGTGAATGCCATTGAAAACATTACTTGAAAGGGTATGGTAACAGAAATGAATGGGGAATGGAGGAAATAGTTCTGTAAGGTCAAAGCAGAAATTTGCACAATAGAAAACTTTCCCTTCTACAAACTTCATTAATTTTGTGATAGGTTCCAAAAATGCATGGCATTGTATGGACCTAGGACAGCACTTTAATTGATTAAGGGAGAAGATGAATCTTCAAATGGCATAATATTCTGTGAGGTCCGGAACATGCTGAGTGGGGTGTACAGTTTTTGAGCACTTCTTGGGCCTTAAGAAAGCAGATTAAGACCAAAATCATGTGTATAAAATAATGATGTCCCTCTGTAATATGTTTAGGTAGTAGATCTAGCACACACAGAGCAGAAAACAAACTAATGTGCATATGTTGTTAATTTAGGAACACCTCCAAATGTTGGGTGACCTACATTTTCTCTTGTGTTTTTAAGTATAAAGGCAACAGGTGCCTGTGAGGGGGAAGAAAAGTCATTGTAGCTGAAGGTTCATCCAAATAATGATTATTTAAAAAATCACATTGGTCATTTTAATATGCTTTATATACTACTAATCTAAATTAATGGATGAAGCAGGTGTATACATTATTTTAATTAACAACAGCTGTGTTATGGCAACATTCGGAACTTATTATGACATCATTCATTAAGAATATGTTGCCCATGAATTTTATAACTTACATTACAAAAAGTTATTAAAGGATGCGACTGCATCTTGGAATAATGCAATAAATATTAATAAAGCATTTATGATTGTGCCCTTCATTTAAGAAGTTATCATTATCCTTCAAGCAGGTGTCAGCATCAGAGCCAAAGAGCCACTCCTGACCACAATAGGACAGTAATGATCAGCAGTTTCTCTGGGTGTTTCTGAAACATCCTCCCTCTTTATCAGTTTGGAAGTATTAACTTTCTAAATGGTGGCTCCCAAGTCTTCATGTGTGCTACCCGGATCTAAACAGGAAGATAGGGGGGAAATGATCTTTCCCAAATCATACCAACTGAGATTTAAGGAGGGACTACTTATAACTATGTATTAGATACTGACTGTGGTTGAGTTTTTCATGCCAAACATATGTAAGGTTGAGTCAAATTCCTTTTAATTCTGTTGCTTATATTACCGAATATATTCATTGAAGGAGAATCCTTCTACCAAGGCCTGGTGGGATTCCATAGCTCATTAATTGCTTTGAGTCATCAATCAGCTGATAAGTTGCTATTACTGTAGGTAACAGTGCTCAATGGGATGGCTCAAAAGAATGCTATTATTTCAATTCATCATATGCTGTGTGATATAACAGTTTGCAAAAGTAATAGCAAGGAATCTTTCCTTGATAAAATGTTATGAAAATAGATATAACATTTTGAAATTAGAGACTCTAAAAATTAGACAAATCAATGGCAAGTTCTAAAATGTGTTTTGTGGTGTGTGTATGTGTGTGTGTGTGTGTGTGTGTGTGTGTGTGTGTGTTTACAATGTAGAAAATTCAAAGACCTTTTAAACCACCACTGTGTTGGTTAATAAGATCAAAAACCAAAATCACAGAATTAGTATCATTTCTCTTCATATGATATAGAACACAAAGCCATGAATAACTAGTATTTAACTAAAACTTTTTTTTTCTTTTCTTAAATGGAGTCCTAGAATGTGATTTTTTTCCACCAAGCAAGTCCATTTGCAATAACATTGGTATTTCTGGTCTAACTAAGCAAGAGATGTTGTTATCACTTTTCATTTTCAGTGAATTGCTCTGTTAAACTCTTTAGTGGTTCTCATTTAACTTAGTTTCATTTTTTCTAGCTTAAAATCCTTAGCTTGAACTGATAGCCTTTTTCCTGACCCCTTTCTCCCATCTTAACCAAACAAACCCAGAAGACAACCATGTTTCCCATCTAATAGACTCTGTTCTTAAAGTTGTCTTTCATATAAAGGAACACTAACAAAAAATAGTGAGTGTTGCCAAGGACATGGAGACCTTGGAATCTTTGCACACTGTTGGTAGGAATGTAAAATGATGCAGCCACTATGGAAAATAGTATGGAGGTTCCTCAAAAAATTAAAAATAGTATTAGCACATGATCCAACAATCCCACTTCTAAATATATCTGAAAGAATTTAAATCAGAATCTTAAAGAGGTACCTGCACTCTCATGTTCATTGCAGCATTATTCATAGTAACCAAGCTATAAAAACAACCCAAATGCCCATCAACAGATGAATGAATTAAAAATGTGGAATATACATGCAATGTAACATTATTCAGTCTTAAATATAAAGAAAATCTTACTATTTGCAACAAGATAAATAGAGACATGGGAGACATTAGACTAAGTAAAATAAGTCAACCACGGAAGGACAAATAATACATGATTTTACTTATATGACCTATCTAAAATAGTCAAACTTATAGAGGAGAGAATAGGATAGTGGTTGCCAGAGGATGGGAGAAGCAAGAAAAGGAGAGTTACTCAATGGGTATAAAGTTACAGTTATATAAGACTAGAGGCCCAGTGCACGAATTTGTGCAGAGGTGGGGTCCCTTGACCTGGCCAGCTATCGGGGCAGATCAGAGCCATCTTGCCCAGTCCTGATCAGGGCCGATCAAGGCAACTGTGGGGAGGGACCGCGGGAGGTTGGCTGGCTGTGGGAGGTTGGCTGTGGGAGTGCACTAACCACCAGGGGTCAGATCCTGCATTGAGTGCCTGCCTCCTGTTGGTCAGTGCATGTCATAGCGACCAGTCGACTGGTTGTTTGGTCAATCGGTCATAATGGTCGCTTAAGCTTTTATATATATAGATGAATAAGATCTAGAAATCTACTGTATAAACACAGAGGCAATAGTTAACAATATGATATTGTAAGCTTAAAATTTAGACCCCACACTTCTCAGGAGAAGCCCCCATCCCAGCTGAGGTCTCCCTCAGGACCTTCAGCTGCCGCCCATCAGAGCCCAGCTAGCCCTCTCACGCCTCTGTACTTCCTACCAATCTCCATGGCCTCCTCTTTAAGTCCTCGGTTATAAGGCTTCTCTCCAGCTAGTCTTCAGTTGATTATTCAGGATGATTTTTCTATAATTTAGTTGTAATTCCAGTTTGGTCCTGGGAGGAGGTCAGTGTAACTTCCACTTGATCCCCTGCCACCTTGGATGTCTGTGAGCTTAAAATTTTAAGAGCGTAGATGTTAAGTGTTCATGCCACAAAGAGCAGGGACACAATGATACTTTTCCAGGTGATTGATATGTTTAACTTCATTGTAATTATGATAGATGATTTCATAGGTATATGTCCAAGTTTATCAAATTGTATACATTATATATGTGCAGTTTTTTGTATGTCAATTATCCTATCAAATAAAAGAGTAATATGCAAATTGACCATCACTCCAAGACACAAGATGGCTGCCCCCATGTGGTCAAAGATGGCTGCCCCCATGTGGACACACAAGATGGCCTCCATAAGATGTCCTGCAGGGGAGGGCAGTTGGGGGGACCCAGGCCTGCAGGGGAGGGCAGTTGGGGGGGACCAGGCCTGCAGGGAAGGGCAGTGGGGTGGACCAGGACAGCAAGGGAGGGCAGTTGGGGGAGACCAGGCCTGCAGGGAAGGGCAGTGGGGTGGACCAGGACAGCAAGGGAGGGCAGTTGGGGGAGGGGGGGACCCAGGCCTGCAGGGGAGGGCAGTTGGGGGGCAGGCCTGCAGGGGAGGGCAGTTGGGGTTTACCAGGCCAGCAGGGGAGGGCAGTTGGGGGGACTAGGCCTGCATCGGAGGGCAGTTGGGGGGGCAGGCCAGCAGGGGAGGGCAGTTAGGGGTGACCAGGCCAGCAGGGGAGGGCAGTTGGAGGTGACCAGGCCTGTAAGAGAGGACAGTTTGGGGTGACCATACTGGCAGGGGAGGGCAGTTAGGGGTGACCAGGCCAACAGGGGAGGGCAGTTAGGGGCAATTGGGCCAGCCGGGGAGCAGTTAGGCATCAGGCTGAAGCAGTTAGGGGCAATCAGGCTGGCAGGCTGAAGTAGTTAGGGGCAATCAGGCAGAGGCAGGCGAGCAGTTGGGAGCCAGCAGTCCTGGATTGTGAGAGTGATGTCTGCCCGCCTGGGATCGGGCCTACACAGGTGGGTGGTCAGACATTCCTCAAGGGGTCCCAGATTGGAGAGGGTGCAGGCTGGGATGAAGGACACACACCCCCACCCCCCACCCCCGTGCACCAATTTCGTGCACTGGGCCTCTAGTACCCCAAATAAAGCTTTAAAAAACAGAACCAGGAAAGCTAAACCCTCAAAGAATCCAGACCTGTTTGGTTTATAGATTTTTCAGGCAACATTTCATGGTGTGAAATGTGCTATGGGGACAGTTGACCTCTAGATTTTATTTTAAGAACAGAAAGAAAAGAACAATAATTTTAAAAGGAGGAATAAGAAAGAACAAAAACTAAAAATTTCTTAATATAAGAGTGGTCGTGATTTTATATATATACAGGGTATCCCCCCAAAAATGTATACACACAATGTCTATAGATTCTATTACATTTTGAAAATGAAATGTATTTTAATAAACACTACTTTATGTAATTATTTAAAGTGTGTATACATTTTTGGGACTCCCTGTATATGATATCATGTATGGTTTCCACATGACTTTTGATTTCCTTATAGCATTTGGAAATATTTTATTTTTTATGATCAATACACATAACCTTGAGTTTCTCCATATATGTTGGGTTCACTGATACTTGAGTAGCAGTCTTCCAAGGTACATGATGAGAAGTTACTCTAAATTAGTAGTAGCAGTAGCAGTATTAGGGGTAGTGATGTGAGAGTGGTAAAAAAAATGTGTCTGTTTTTCTAAACTATTCAGCCCAGGTAATTCTCACTGTTGACGTTTTATATTAGCTCTGGGAAAATGAGATTGGGAGTCACAATCTGTTACACACATTGTGTATTTTTTACTTTAAAATCTTTTGTCTTCTTGTTTATGAAATTAGTTAAGTATACTTGCCTTTTTTCCTTTTAAAATATTGAGGCTCAAATATAATAACCGATAAATCTTTGGAGAACTAGAAAGTCTTCCTATTCTACCTGGCATACCTACAGTGCTTCTCATGGGACTTTGCACAGGAAGAACACCACGTGTTTACTTGTATTTATGTGGAAGATTTTTGAAAAGTTACACAAAAAATCAGAAATATCAGTTTATTGTTTTAACCTGTGCAATTTAAAATTATTACACACAATAGCTGACATTATTGGTTCAAAAATTATTTGCAGAAAATGCAAATTAATAAAATAATGCACCCAAATCTTTCAGACTCTAAAATTTGAAGAAAACTGTTCATAAATGAATTCTCATTTTCAGGCTGAATTTATCACTTAGATTTAATCTGTATGAATTATGATTGATTTTAGGAAATCTGTGAAAAGTTGAGTTTCAGAAACAAGGGAATTTTATAGCTATGAACGGTTTTCTTAAAAATAATGATTCCTAAAACATTGTATATTTTTTTAATCTAAGAAAGTTACTTAAACAAAACTCTACTTGTTTTGCTTTACACAGATGGAAAACATCATCGCTTATAAAGCTTGAGCACTTAATGTGCTTTAAATAATGAAAATTATTAGCTAAGAATAATTGAGCCCGTGTAATATCAGAGTGGTCTAAGCATTTTGCAACTTTAAATAGTCTAAATAGTTTAATCCTCCTAATAGCCCAATAAAATAGGCACTATTGTGATTTCCATTTTATAGATGGAGAAACTCAGATACTGACAAATTAAGACACGCCTCCTAAGGGCTCATAGTTAGTAACCAGAATTTGGGTCCAGGAACGAAACAAAGCCTGAACTTCCCACATGTGTAGATGGGCTCTGAGTGCTCAGCCTTTGAATAAATTCAAAGCCATCTCTGGAGGCTGGTACTTAAAGAAAAATGACCCAATGCAGCAGATTGATTTCACTTTACATTTATTATCTCAAATCTCAAGTAAGCTCTCAAAAATGGTCCAGGAATCCTATAATTTTTGTGTAATAAACTTCATCCCTTGCTTACCAAGGTAACAATTTCATAACCTCTCCTTTCTCTTTAAATGTTCTACTTCAACTTTTCCTTTCCAATCAGCTTCATTCTTACCTTAAAAGGTAAGAAAAGCTTGCCTGGCCGGCATGGCTCAATGGTTGTGCATTGACCCAAGAACCAAGAGGACCCTGGTTTGATTCCTGGTCAGGGCAGCCAATCAATGTTTCTCTCTCATCAATGTTTCCATTTCTCTATCCCTCTCCTTTACTCTCTCTCTCTCAAAAAAAAAAAAAAAATCAAGAAAAACATATTTTTGTAAAAGTAGAAAAAACTAGAGTAATACTTTCTTATCTCCCTTGACAACTCCACAAACATTTTGATGTTTTACCCTTAAAACAACTAAGCAAGAGTGTATTTTCCTTTTAAGAAAGGGTGTTGGTGCCTAGCCCCATTCGCTAGCTCAGCCTGGCCCCTTCTAAGCTCCATCAGGGACATATGTCTCTCTAATGGACCACACTCAATTGCTTTCAACCTGCTCCATACTTCTCATTCTACAAACCATGCAAACAAATCTCCACAGAATCCCTCATCACGTCCCTCAGAGCCGCTTTTCTGTTCCCCTTCACAGCAAGGGGAACTGTTCTTGACTTCTCTACTTCTTCATATTTGTTCTCCTGTCAATCTAATTCAGTCTGACTCCTGCTCCCATCACTCAACAAAAACTACTTTTGAGCATGATGCTAAATGCACTGGGACACCTTTCTGTTCTTATCATATTTGATCTGTCAGCAACATTCATGGTAGTTATTTACTCCTTTTAAACATGAGCTTGGCAGCATCATTTGAGAATCCTAAGAGAAAGACAACACGTGCATTCAAAATGCTATTTTGTTTTTATTCCACCTCTCAACATTCTACACAAGAATAATCAAGTTTGAGGCACTTGGTAAAGTATGAACTTTCACTTTTACTATCTGCTCCAACACCTAGCACCTGAAGACACTTATCCCAATGAACAACTCTGACCCACCTGCCCCACACAATGAAATCCAGTTCTATAATCCCTCTATTTCATCCAATGTAACTAATTTATCGCCTTCTTCCCCTCCTTAATTATAATACCTTGTTGAGTACTGTCCTGCCTCAAACAGGTTTTATTACCATAGCAATTCTTGAAACGAATGGAAAATTATTGATTCCGTTCATCCTGAATCTAATAGTCAGTCTGCCCTCTGTTCTTTCCACCCCCATACTAGTTTTATTCTGTTGTTGTTGTTTTTTACAGTCCTTCTTAAATAAGGATGCCCTGGCCTAATAATTTACCTAGCTTCTTTGTCTACAGTATTCACTCACTTATCGAGTATTAATTACCATATTTTTAATCCACTGAAATTCATTTTTGTTCCTGGGTTCTGAATTAGAACTAACTTAGAAGCAGTAAAAATATTATTTCTGACCTCTTTGGGCTTAAAAGCACTTAGATCCAAGCCTGGTTCTTAAATCCATTCTCAATCAGTTTTTGATCTGGGACACAGAATGGTGCAAAATGTCCATAAAGTAAGCCAACAGGATATTTTTGCCTAGAAAACACAGGTTTAGAAGGTCAACCCAACATTTGCAGCTGATTCATTTTAAAGTTTTGCCAAATATTATACAAGTAATGAAATTACTACACTAATATCAAGAATTGGCAGTCTAAATTTATATTATCCTTTAAAGTTATTAAAGTGATGCCTTGAGCTTAAACAACAACAAAGAAAACCTCAAAATGTAACAGTATCAAAAGCTTGCTTTTTTCAAGATCTCTTTCAGAGAACTTTTCACCAGTCTCTTTTATACTTGTGAGTTGTGAAGCTGATGATGGGCATCTGGAAGAAGCATCTATTATACAGTAAACAGTAAGAATGATTAATCCTCTGAGTCATATATTCCCCCATCATTTGGTCATGGCCAGATTCCTCTTGAGCCTAAAACTAATTCCATTCATGCTCTGGGCCTGGAGCACCAAGCTCATTTGCATAATATAATATATTTTGTAGTCACTGGATGCCAAGTGTAGATTATAACCTGATTTGGATAATAGTGTGCAATTGTTTTGTAAAGCTGCAGTTGTTACTGCTTTTGGGGTGCTTGAATTACAGATCTAGTGACATGGAACATATTGATCTAAACATGTTTGTGCCACAGAAGTAAATATCACCGAAATACCAATATTTGAATTTGAAATATGGCAGTATTGTCCGACATTCACTGCCTTTTGGCAGGCAATTCACTGAATCTGTGAACATATTCATGCAAATAATTGTTCATGATCACACAACATCTCTTGACTGCTATTGTTAGCAACAACCACACAATGCCATGGCAGGATTTTTGGAACTATCTTTGAATTTTTCTGAATGGAACACACATCCAGGGGCACAGAGTAGGGTTCAAACTGGGTTGCATTTATGCTTGGCTCTCTGTTCTTCTCAAATCTTTGAGCACTTCGGTCCAGCATACATTTTTATAAAACAAAGAACTTGGTTCAGGCAAGTGTTATCTGAAAATTGCTTCTGTAACACCAAAGAGATTGTCAGAAAGTCAATTGTTTCCCTAATACCACGGTCCCAACCCCACCCATCACTAATATTGAGCAAGAGTATGGGTTTCCTGAATAATTATGTTTTCATTTATAAGTGATCTTTTGCAAGGAGCATGCAACCACAACAAAGTCACTGGAAATCACTGCAAAAGAAAATATGTAAAGAGTTTATTTAAAAAATGACACTTTGTTGCAGTTTTTCCAAGTAAATTATAACTGCCTGCCATGCAGACAAGGGTTACGATGGTAAGCAGTTTGTTGAAAGTTGTAAGCCATGTAAAAGTGAGGCCGTGCATGCGTGAGGCTTGTGGGAAAGGAATTTCAAGTTACCTGGAGCTAGAATAACTTCAGTGTTTAAAATCATGGAAGAGCACAACACCTTTATCCCAAATGTGGTGCAGGCAAATGTCTACTTTTCTCTCTCTGTGACTCCTTTCTAAAAGGTTTAGCATAGAAATTGCTACTAGGTAATAGAGGAAAACACTAAATCAGAGAACTAGGAGTAGCAGATTAAGATTATTTGTTTACTGATTCTAAGGAAAACAAACCTCTCACCTCTTGTCATTGTGCCAGGCAGAATTTCAGATACTGGGTCCCCAAACAATAGCTAAAGGCAGGGTAAACACCCATAGCTCTAACAAGTAAAATTATGCAGTAGGACAGTCTCAGCTTTCTAAGTATCTCTAGTTCATGAACTCTGGTGTTTCCATTACCACTTTGGTTGATATCATTTAAGAAGATAGAGTCATTAGTCAATATATGTCTATATATCATAATTTTAGCACTTCTATGCTCTATCGCTTGCAGGCTCTCTTTTTTCTAGCTGTATTCTTTCCTTCAAGAATTCACCTAGCCCCACAGCTTTTCATACTCTCTATATCCTGCTGGGTCCCTGATCTAAACAGTAAAACTCTAGCCCAGGGCTCCCTGCCACTTCCTCAGATTTGTACATACATGTGCCTACAATTATCTACTTGCATGTCTAACAGATACCCTCCTCACCGATATATTAAGCTCAGCATGAGCTAAGTAGTTCCCTTTCACATAAAAATATCTTAAAATGGCAGATATTGGTAACTAAACAAATAAAGAAATAATGTACAAATGTGCTTAAGAATAACAAAAGGGAATAACAAACAGAAAACTCTTAGGAATCCCAGTGAACAGTAGGCAGACAGAACTGGCGATGTTGAGCACTGGAAGTGGGAGTCGGCCTAGAAGAAATAACAGGAGGGTTGGTGGGAAAACTCAGCAAGAGCAGCTGAGTCAGCACTGTCACAATCTGGCCCAAGCAGCTGTGATGGGGATTTTCTCTCCCAGTAGTGATAGGTATGTGTGGTCCAGGGCCAGAGAGACATGGCCACCACCAGGGTGCTGGCAGTGGCTGGGAGAAATGGGAAACAGCCACCCCCAGAAGACTAGCTGTCCGGGTACAGCACCAGGAAGCAGGTCCCGCCCCTCCACATAGCCCAGCCAAAAGACTTATCTGCAGACTCTCCCATCCCTCCCCTTAGTTGGTCTTAGACTCAGACAGACAGTGTTTACCAGAAAGTCACAACCTCAAAGGTGGACATGCAATCAAGAATCGCTTAGCACTGGGAAAAAACAAAAGCTTAAAAACAAACAATAGAATCAATAAACACAAGTGCCTACATTAGAACAAACAGCTAATGGAGCAAAGAGGAAAGAGCTTGAAAATAAGAATAATGGATAAACTCAGAGGGATAAAGGAAAATAGCACACTCATGAAATAACTAACATGCTGACAGGCAAAAGAACCAATTAGAGATCTCAAAAATGAAAATGACAGTGGTTTAAAGTAAAACTTGATAAAAATAACTTAATAGAGACATAGAGGAAAGATGAATTATAGAGCTTGAAAATCAAGCCAATGAATTCTCCCAGAGTGCCCCCAAAAAGACCAAGACATGGAGGGTTATCCAAAATGCCTGTGTCCATTTAGTAGCTTCAGGATGAGAGAAAAGGAAGAATGGAAGGAGGCAATATTTAAAGAACTAGTAAATAAAAATTATCCCTTAGTTTTAAAAAGATAAATTCTTAGATTGAAAGTATACACAAGTCTAAGCAGATATTTTTAAAAACACACATCTATCTATAACATTTTGGTATGTGACTTCAGAATGCTAAAAATAAAATGGGAAAAAAAAATTGTGAAATTTCTAGAGCTAAACAAAAGCAGATTATTAATCCTAGAACAAGATTATGATGACTATGAGAAGTAACCCATGCTATGAGAACATGATAGAGCAATATCTTGGAGGAAATTCTAAGGGGAAGTAACTTTATCTTAGAATTCTATAACTAAGCAGACATTCAAATATGAGGATGCACTCAAGATATGTTTTAATATCCCTAGCCAGTTTGGCTCAGTGGATAGAGTATCAGTCTGCAGAACAAGGATCCTGGGTTCGATTCCAGTCAAGGGCATGTCTGCTCTTCTGGCCCTGGCCCTGGTCAGGGCTCCTGCAAGAGGCAACCAATCAATGTTTCTCTCACATGTTTCCCAAACTCTCTGTATTTCCCTCTCTTCCACTCTCCCTCAAAATCAATGGGAAAATATCCTCGGGTGAGGATTAACAACAAAAAAAAGATATGTTTTAATAGAAATTAAGACATAAAGGCATGCCAGGATTTTAATAGCTTTCCAGTTACAGACTTCTGAAAAAATAAGTGAAACATGAGCTCATGGAAGAGTAATGTCTACAACATGTGATTTGTAATGCATCCAAACAGAGCTGTTGACCCCCTTCCCCAATCATCTCTACCAATCTTCTCCAGCTCAGTGAATGACACAGTTATCCACCAGGACACTTTTGATTAATCTTTCCCTCTTCATTTCCCTTCTTTCCACACTTTCAACTCATCATCATATCCTGTAGGTCCTATCTTCAAAAATACTTATGCTCTACATCTGAAACTAATACAAAATAATATTAAATGTAAACTGCAGTTGAAAAAAAATTAAAGAAATAACATCAAAGTCTTTTTCCAGCTCACCAAAATGGTCTACTCAGAAGAATGGGTGCTTTGTTTTCTTTGACTGGGACTTAAATTGTTGCTAAATATAGTCTTTCCATATGTATATGAAATCTATGCCTTTTCTTAATCTGCATTGTCACCATCTGAGCTCCTGCAGTCCTGTAACACTCTCATAACCGGCCTTCTCTCTTAGCTGATTTTCCTTCAATTTATTCTCTCAAACAGCCAAAATGACTTGTTAAACATAAACCGAAAGATGTCACTTTCTGTTCACAGCTCTTCAACGGTCTTACGTTGCTCTTCCACCACTCATGAGGTGAAGGCTCACTTTCCTCTTAGAATCTCAGCTCAAATGTTGCTTCCTCAGTCTTTTCTTGACCCTTGCTTTATAATTCCCTGTTAATTTTCTGTGTGGCACTTATCATAATCTGTAATTACTTTATTATCTTGTTTCCTACCTTTCCCACTAGAATGTAAGCTGAGAACAGTGATCCCAACTTGTGTTGTTTACCAATTTTCTAATTTTCCTCCACTTATTTCACTCTGGGAAGACAATTCTCTTACTGACATAGATCATTTGGAAAATAATTACATTCCCTGATTGAATGGACCCTAGGAGTTACATGATTGAACCATAGTAGGCACTGGAGTTTATGCAATTCCTACATAGACACTCATACAAAGACAGTTGTCTGATAGATCAGAGGCAAGCGAAGCGTGTGTACAGATGAGGATAAACAAGATTGCAGACGGGGATAACAGGTCCCTTGAAAGAAACTCCTTGCGGATGAGGAAGAAGTCTGAAAGACTGACCAGATCAAGCCTGGGATTGAGGCTTGCTCCCCTACCTGTCCCTTACCTTAGCCCCCACTAGGGCGCTTGTATCCTATGGGAAGAAAAGGTTGTGGCAAGTTAAACCAGTCTGCTCTATAATCCTCCTTGGACAGAGCCAGACGGAAGAGAAGGAGGATTTTCCCCACAATTCAGAGAAGAAGTGTTGAGTCTCAGAGACTCAGGGGAGCTTGCCAGTCAGAGGAAGTGGTTGTCCTGGAGGAGGGAGGAGGTAAGCAGAGATGAGTGACAGCCTGGGGCAACACATGACTGTGAGAGCCCTAGCAGAGGACTGCAGAACTGTAGGCGGGGGCTCTAAATTATATCTGAAACACTCGCTCTCCCCCTCCTTGCCAAGGTCTCTAAGGGAACAGTGTTTTTCTCAGGAGCCACAACCGGAGGGAGACAATAATGTTACACATATGATACTCATGGGATTCTCAGAAGTGTTTGGGGAGAACACTAAGAAGAATCAAGATGCTATGCTAAGCTAAAAGCTGGGAGCTCAGAGTGTTGGAATTTGAGGATGCCTAAAGCTGAAATGTGCCTTAGGGGTACAAAAATATAATGACATATTTTCTCCATGATGGAGGTCCAGACAAATCACAATAAAAATAATACTAATGCTGTTAAACCTTATTGATTCTCTGTGTCAGATACACTGCTAAATACATGCTTTCTCCCATTCAAGCCTTTCAGCAATCATATGACATAAGTACAAGC
Source organism: Corynorhinus townsendii (assembly GCA_026230045.1). Classification (NCBI taxonomy): domain Eukaryota; kingdom Metazoa; phylum Chordata; class Mammalia; order Chiroptera; family Vespertilionidae; genus Corynorhinus; species Corynorhinus townsendii. The sequence goes on along the minus strand of JAPDVU010000001.1, from coordinate 164,804,966 downwards.
ATTATCAATGTTCAGCTGATGGAAATGAAGCTTGTAATGATAATGTGACTTATCTGAACTGGTATGGTTTGGAGGCAGTAATTCAATCCAGAAAGTCCAGAGGTCACCTGCTTAACCACAGTGCTCACTGGGCTCCTGCCGTTATTGTGAGGAAACAAATCCATGAACATTACAGTCACAGTGCAGCTCAGAGAGATCTTATTCCCTCATCACAAAGAAAACAGGCTGCAGTTGCCCTTTGAATTCCTGGGGTCAGATCATGTCCACAACACAGACACTATTGGGCAGCAGCTCCATAGAAGGGCTTGGTGGTTTGGTCGTGGCTGTTTGGCCACCCCAGTCTGAGAGGTGGGAGAGGAGCCAACGCTTGGAGCACAGTTGCAGCAGGAGTGGAGGTAGGAAATACAGATTTCACCATGCCCAGGCTTGCCAGGGGGCATCGAGGAAGAGTTCTGAAGGGTGTGTGATGTTTGAGTAGACTCTGGACAGCAGAGGGCCAGTCACATGGCTTGGGTTAAAGATCAGAACTCTAGTCCATGGGAAAATAGGTCAGGACAAAGCAGGGTCATAGCTGGAAACTGGACTACTGTATATACTATTAATGGACATGAGGTGCTTAGTCAAAAGAAATATTAATAAGAAGGCAAATCCGAATAATAAACTGTGAGGTAAAGTCAGAGGAGCATCAGTCAATAAGTGGGCTTGAAACTAATTCCTTGAGAGTTTAAATAGTTCTTTGACTCTCCTAAGAACATGACTGATCCCAATTAGAGAAACGGGGGTGAGCCCACAAGAGGGTCCTGTCCACGAGAAAGAGTAAGGAGATGAGAAAGAATAACCAGGCATTTGCTACTAGCTAGTAATCTAGTTTCTGGTAATTTTTCTCTCTCTAATGTGTTTTTAAGTCTTATGTAAAAATTTCTCCTTCAATATCCAACACAATCACACACACACACACACACACACACACACACACACACACACACACACCCTTCTGATGAGTGAGTGAATGTCCTCTCTGTTGTTTTAAATCAGACAGCATAGTTGAAGTATTATTAATAGGTTGAAAGTAACACAAAACTTATTTGGATTTACTAGTATATAGTTCACCTCTAAATGGGCAATTTAGTCTGTGAACCTAGACATATTGAAAAGTATTGACTTCTTATAGAATGATATGAAGAACTACATACCAACTCCTAAGCTTGGACTTGGTTTTATCTATAGTTTTTCTTAAGTTCTTTTTATTTTATTTTTCCCTTTTTATTGAATTTATTAGAGTGACACTGGTTTTTAACAAAATTATGCAGGTTTCAGAAGCACAATTCCACAGCATATCATCTGTACACTGTATTGTGTGTTCACCACCCCAAGTCAAGTCTCCATCCATCACCATTTATGCCCCCTATATCCCCCTTCACCCCCACCCCTAGCAATCACTGTTGTTAGTTTTTCTTTTTAATATTTGTTTTAGAAATTTGTCTTTTATTTGCTTTTAATTTAGCAGTGCATTTTACAGTTGATGGCATCTTTAATTCAAGAAATTATTATAGAGTCAAAGAGAGTCACCTCTGAGAAGGTGCATTTTGTCCAAAGCTGTCCCTCAACAGCAAAACACTAAAATTGTAAGGATTTCTTTGTCTGCTGTGTAACATCCAAGACCATGCTATCTGTGTCACGTGTCCAAAGCCACAGACTTCTATTCTGGAATTATGTTCCTACGAAGGACCTGTCTCTTCATCTCTACCTGTGGGAATCAAAGGGCCTGCTTCTCAGAAAACCACAACTTGCTGTTAATATTATGGAGTTAACAGTATAGAAGTTCACATAATGATAAACAGGAAGAAATAAGGAAAATTCCTAGGACAGATCTATGACTGTGATTTGTTTTTGTATTGACTTCCAAAGTGTAAACTATGATGGCACAGTCTGTCTTTCTTTCTAGGATTCGTGTTAACGTGCCCAAAGGCTAGTAAGCATTGAGTGCATTCAAGGCATGAAGCCACTTCCTTGTTTTTATTTTCAAAAGGTTTATTTTTCTAAAAATGAAAATTAAAGAAATACACTATCACCTAAAATCCTTTGAAGTAGGAAATCAGAATATAATAATTCTGATTCTGTAAAAAGAAGCATATGCAAATCATTGACTAGGTGTTGCTATGCTACTCTTCCTACATACTGTTGGCTCTCTTTCTGCCACCGATCTGAGGGGAGGGACTGGGAAGAGATAGACTTCTGGGCACCAAGTGCAGAGCAGAGCTTTCTTCAGCCTAAACTCCACCTGTGAGATGGGACAAGCAAAGGAGGAAGTTGGCATGCAACATTCTGAATCGAGGGCTCTGCCTCTTACTCTTTATGAAATTAGACTCTATTTTCTGTTCCAACTCACTTTTTCCAATGTTGAGTGGAAATTGACTCAGGAATTCCCAGGCATGTTGGTCAACTATGGCTTTAGCAGATGTAGCCTTTTGTTCTAGCTCAATCCCTGCACCTCTCAGCTGGCTCTAGAAGAGGACAAACATTGTCTTTGTCTTAATCATCTAGCATGGCCAAATGTGAATGTCATAAATTGTTAAATATTTTTGCTATATATATAATATTGCATAAATACACTGAGTGGCCAGATTATTTATTATATAGGATATAAACTGAGTGCCCAGATTATTATGCATTCAGAGATCATAATAATCTGGCCTCTGAGTGTATTTAATATATAAAATCAAACAAGCTGTATTGTTCAGATTTTGAGTTATACTGCCAAGAATTTATGAGTCTAAAGTCACTGCATTATGGTATCATGTCCAAAAAAATGGCAAAAAAAAAAAAAAAAAAGCATGTTGGCGAAACTTAGCACTAGGAGAAAGAACTGTTATTGAAACCAATGTCATTTCTTTGGATTTTGAGGGCACATTTCCTCCCTGATATCGATGGGTCTTTGTGCTGGTTTAGGCCAAATATGTGATAAAGCCAAAACTATGTTTAAGCTTTGAAATGAAAATTCCGTTTATCACAGAGGAAGTTCTTGTGCTTAGCCCTGTCCTGTGCCCCTCCCTGAGTGCCAGCAACGATCACACAGGAGACTCAGTGCAAACGTGTGGCTAGAGCCCAGCCACCACTGGTGTTATCTGGAAAAACAAATCCAAGCACCTGCCTATGCCAGCACACCGTTCAGCCATTCACTCTTTCTTTTAGCCATTCATCCAGTAAGATTTAACTGACTATTCACATTTTACGTTATATTGTAAAATGTGAATGACCAAAGAAAGAGCCATTGGAGTTAGATTTTGTGGGAGAGGGGAAAATTTCCCCTTTCCCTTCTTAGTTCTTCTAGCTGGCCTAAGAATTACAGTTACATGAGACAGATTAACAGGAGAAAACAACCAAATTTAATTATATATGTACATATGGGACCAAAGAACAAACTGGACAGTTGAGGCTTATATGCCATCTTAGGCTAAGGGGAAAGAGAGCGAAGGTCTAGACTTTAAAGGGGCGGAAGGATACTCACACGGAGATAGAGAAGCACATGTTTGGTAAGCAAATGTTTGCCAGGTCTTCTTAGTAAAGGGACACATAGAGGACTTCGATCAAGTGGTTCCTCTCTGTCCCTCACAGTTCATACTAAACTATAATTACCTATGACGATAGCTCCCTTTCTAGAGCGTGTTCTTATGGATTCTTTTAGGCAGCTAATGGGAAAGTGAAAGGTTTTTCCTAAGTTTTTCATTTCTTAAAAATAGCCAGTTTAAAATAATCAGGATTTTAAAAGGCCATATTTTGGGTTGCAAACTATGCCACCTGTCAATTTGAGCTTAGTATGTTAAGGCCCGCACATATTTTGAGTGTATGAACTTGATTTAGGTGGTTCATAACTCGGCTTTGATTGTTCTTTATTATTATTAAACAGTATATAAGAAGTGGTGCTTGCTTTCATTTCTTAAAGCTATGGTAAACATAGATTTTCAGAGAGGTGTCAATTAGCATTGATGGATTGAAACTTGTAGCTGACTTCCACTGTTACAAAAGTCTTACTTACTGCTGAAGGCTTTTTCTTTCCCATGTTTTCATAGAGAACTCAGTATGTCTATATGAAGTTGAAGGGTTAAAGGCAAAAGTATGTCTGCGAGAAAGCTAAATCTCTTCACAAAACAAATTGCATAGTTCATTATTTGTTTTAACCCTGAAAATTTCTTTCTGTTCAGTATTATTGAGCCCCTTCTAAGACAGTGCTGTTTAATGTATTTTGTGTGAGAACTCCGAATAAACTAGAGAAAGTGGCCACTTGTAGCTCTTGCTCTCATTACATTACTTGCTTTGGGCCAACTGTGATGTTGTTGAATTAAAACCAACACAGATTCTTTAATGAAACAATAGTAAAATGTGGTTTTGTTGTTACACTATACAATGAAATGTCTACGCACGCATAACAAAATGAACTCTTAGGTTTACATTCTGTGAATTACAAAATTAAGGTGATCTTCTTTGAAGTCAATTCCCAATAATACTGTCCACTCACTTTTCCTTTCATATTATTCATCACCACCGGGCCTGTGTAAGAGCCCCAGGCTTGGTCTTTGAGCTGCCAATACAGTGTTTACTTTCTACCTGTGTGATTGTGAAAAAGCACAGCTGGAAAACTGTAATTCAAAGGTCTGGATAACTCACTATTTTTCTGAACATTTGTTTCCTTGTCTTCAAAATGGAAATGATAATGTCATTCTTCTTTGTCAGGATTAAATGTGATAATGGATGTAAAATTATTCATAACTATAAAGTGGATATAAGTATAAGTTATTATTAGTCTTATAGCAGCTATATTAGAGGTGGAGGTATTTCCTCAAATTCTTGTAAGCTTTATTGGATTCAAGGCAAAATGTCCCCATTCAGTTGCAAATATGTTTGGTGGTGTTGCTGTGATATTTGTTTCATTCCTATACATGGACCTCTGATTAAAACTACAGATTGTATTTTCATTTATAATCCCCATGTGTCTGACGATAGAAATTCCCAGTCTGTATTTAACAGAAGAATAATTATTGTTGCTAGGGTGGAGCGTGCAATATTTGGAAATCTTAAAGGTTTTACTGTGTACTTGAAGTCTAACAATGAAAATAGAAAAATGGTAGAGATTTCCAGATGGATTCTAAAGAGTAATCAGACAAGCATGCTTTTATGCCATTTCCATCATTTTGAATTTTAAATCACCTTTAAAAGGGCACTAACACATTCTTGCAAATTAGTCTACTCTCCAATTAATGTGCCCCACATGACAATAAGACTGGTTTCAGCTTGGCTAAGCAGACCAGTCAGCCAGGAATGTGTGACTTGAGGACTTGGAAAGCTTGTATGAATCCACATTGCCTCCGCCTCCCTCCTCTGGGGCTCTTTGAACATTTTGGATCTAATTAGGCCAGTTAATCTACCTAAAACTAGTGGCTAGAAGAGTTCTTATCAAAACCCTCCCACTACTTGGAACAATATGAAATTAGGTTGCAATATTGACAAACCTCATTGCTACACGAAACAGTAGCAGTGCATGTCTTGACCTAGATCAGTGCTTTCCAATAGAAATATACTGTGAGCCAACTGTGTAATTTAGAAGTTTCTAATAGCCACATCATAAGCAAGTAAAAAAAAAAGTGAAATCAACTTTAACATCGTATATTGTTGAGCCCACTATATCCAAAGTATTCTCTCAACATGTAACTAATTTAAACCATTGTTGCTGTGATATTTTACATATTTTTGCACATCTTCAAAATCCAATGTGTATTTTATGCTTATAGCACATCGGAATTTGGACATTTCAAGTGCTCAATAGCCACAAGTGGTTAATGGCTACCATATTTGACAGACCTGGTCTGGACCATAAGAATTTTTTCCTTGACAAGCTAATTTCAGGATACTTACTGACATACAGGAGGTTTCTTCTTTGTCTTTATTTTTGAGACCATGCACATGTCTGACATGTATTAAATTTTATAAAAGTAGACTGCAAATGGTAGTGATGAGAAATGCCAGATTTTATTATAAGACGGTGTTCATAAATAGAAATGACTTGGTGCATCCAATCAGAAAGTAAATAATGCTTGCATGGAAATATAGGCATCAGAATTTCTGAAGGAAAATTGAAGAGTAGGGTGCAAGTAGAAACCAATTATGTACTTTAAAAATGTAGAGATGTGCTGTTTCCCAAGTTCCTATAGAAAAATAGCGATTTTCCCATACAAGAACTGTTTCGTCAGAGCACACAGCACAGAGTAATCCTTTGAGGTATTGTTGTCTGAAAGCTATTTATAAAATGCCTGCCCTCTGGTGGGTTAGCATTGAATGTCATACCAATAAGAATTGGCACTGCCATATTGAAACTTCTGAATTAAAATAGGTCATAGGAATGCAAATGTACAGCGATGTATGGACTTTCTAAAATGCCTGCTTCCCTTTCCTGCCTCAAATGTTTTCTTCCTCTAAATTTTGTTTAGGGCGGCTTTTTGTTCCCTTTAGGTTTGTTTACTTAATTTGGTATAATCTTGAGGGAATAGGAAAATGAGTAGTTATCCAGAAAAATCTTTCCTCTTCATGCAAAGGATACGGTAGCCTTGATGTTTCTTTAGGCTTCCCTTGTTCTAATATCTAAGGTCTTACAGTGTTAATGGATATGGCACATGGGCACAGACGTAGAGATGTTATGACAGAAAACAGTGTCTTCAGCTCTGCGGGCATGTCTGGGGCCAGGCTGAGTCTTTGGTCCAGGAATTTCCAGGTGGGGGCCTACCCACCACCTATCCCAGTGGTCAGCAAACTCATTAGTCAACAGAGCGGCAAACCGCGGTTCATGAGCCGCAGTTTGCCAACCACTGACCTAGAGCATCTTGTTTGTCTCTAGCACAGTGTGCTTTGAAGATGTGTCTACCCATGGAAAGGGGCACATTGTGTTCCTGTATTTCAAGGCACTTAAAAACATACTAATAAATAATTATAATTGTTAGAATTATTATGTAAGAAAATACATTTCACCCTGGCCAGATAGAGCACAGGCTGGTGCACAAAAGGGTCATGGGTTCAATTCCTGGATTGTAGATTCAATCCTTTGCCCTGTCAGGGTGTGTGCAGGAGGCAACTATTTGATGTGTTTCTCTCACATTGATCTCTCTCTCTCTCAATTTTTCAGTATCTCTCTTCCTCCCTCCTTCCCTTCCACTCTCTCTAAAAATCAACAGAAAAATATCCTTGGGTAAGGATTAACAACAACAAAACAGAAAACACATTTCATCTATAGATTTTAGGAGTAGTAAAATTACTCTATGCTATATACTATATGTATTACACATATATGAAATAATTTGTTCTCATTTTAAAATTACCGTTTATTCAATCCTTAAAAACTATATACAAATACTGATTTACTAACTTTTACTCATTTCAGTGTGTATAAATATCACCAAAGGTACATGATAAATATTGATCCCCAGAGCTTCACTCCCAGAGACTTGAATTTATTTGGTATGATGTGGGACTCAGGGATATGAAAGCTTTCAAGCTCTCTCAGGTGATTTTGAAGATCCATCCTAGAGAGACCTATCCCCATCTGGGTGAATATCAGTCAGAATCATCTATAGGAATTGCTACCTTCATAGATGGATTTATTATTGCCAGCAATGCTGGCAAGCTTAAGGTCAGATCAATTAAATGTTAATTCCTTTTGTGGGCAGGAGTTGATTAACTAGTGCTTTTAATATTTTAAAAATACCATACTGCCTAACTCATGCATCCAGCACCTTAAAAATCAATAAATAATTTGCATTTTAGAAAAAGCAATAAAAATGTTTGATATAAACACATCACAGTCATTGGTCAATTAAATTGCTTTTCCTTTTTAAGTGCTAACTATGAAATGTAGACATAAACATGAATACTACTTCTAAATATAAATTAGCCCTTTCAGAGGGAACCTATTTTATATTTGCCAAGGTACTCCTTCATTTACATTATTAAAGAAATGCTCTTGTTGTTTGAAATGAAAAATCACCCTATGCCTCCTAAAAATGGCGACATCCTTTTCCTTCGGATATATTATCGGAAGTATCTATGTGTTGGATTTTATCGCACCAGCTTCACCTGTCAACAGGTGGTTGTAAGTATTTGCTTCGAGGCAGAATTGGTGGCAGGCGCTGGTAATGTGATCTTATCCCAACAAGCAGACCCACCATGTCAACAGAGGAAGCTACAGGTGAATTTGAGACTCACAGCAGAACCTGGCTGCTACCTTACCTTATTTCAAAATGTAAGTTTCTTTAGTATTTATTCATCATGTTTACTGAAAACATATACCATATGTTTCACAGTAGAGAGAAGAATCCTAGTGATTAAATATTGACACCAAATGGAAAACTTCTTCATCTCTCCATTATAGAAAATTATATTCGTTATTGTTCTTATAAAAGGGAATGGAAATAAATGTATATTTGCATTCAAAATACAATATTATTTACTAAATACACATTATTATTCACAAAGTTAAACATTCATATTTTGTGTCAGTAGTTAAGGGTATTTATTTTATCAAAAGATGAAATGGGAATATCTCTAATTTCCCAGAAAAACTTAGAAAAAACCATTCACAATTCTTAGTGTCTGAATTCACTTCTTGAAATATATATAAGGTATAGCAACATCTAGCCCTAAAATTACCATCAAATGTATTCATAAAAAACCAAACTTATTTTCTTCATGAGTACTAGGTTTTTAAGAAAACAGAAGTTACAACCAGGTTTATTAAGCTTCTCTTAAGTGACCAAAAATTGAGGATGTAGCACACTAAGCCAAAAGGCTTAAAACTGTATTTTCTAAGGACAAGTTGAATTATCCTATATAATAAAAGCCCAGCGACCATAATGGCAGAACGACCAGAACAACCACTCAACCAGTCACTATGAGGTGCACTGACCACCTCTTGGTCCCTACCCTGGCCATCAAGCTCCCATCACCAGTAGGGAATGGGGAACTGGGGTGAGTGGCGGCAGGGGGTGTGACTGGCAAGTGGATGGAATGGGCCTACATCTTGGTCCCTCCCCGCAGCCCGTAGGCTCCGATCTCCACTGATGGTGAACGGGGAACCAGGGTGGGTGGCAGGGGATGCAGGCAGTGCCAGGCCAAGGCCCCCACCCGGCCAGTCACCCCACACACAGAGGGCGACCGGTGGTAGGGGTGAGGCTGGTAAGCAGGCAGGAAAGGCCAACCTCTCAGTCCCCGGCCATTGCTGGATGGCAAACAGGGAACTGGGGTGAATGGCGGTGGGGGGCAGGGCTGGCTGCTGGCAGCTGGGGAAGATGGCCCTGATCACAGGTTAGGCCTAGGGACCGTCCCCGCTTACAATTTCGTACACCAGGCCTTTAGTTTTGTATTATAAAAATTGCACACTGATAATAGAAAAAATCAAAAACCAAAAAGGTAAAGCCAAAAATTAACCAGAACCCATAGTCTACAATGCAGAAATAGTGACTATTAAAGTATTTCATTTCCATATATATAAAAAGTATACATAAGTATTCTTAAATAATTCAAAAGTAAAATTTTATTTGCTGCTTTAATACTCAACTCAATCATAAAAACTGTCTTCTGTCATTCATTTACTGTATTTTTACTTTTTAGTGTTATATACTATGTCAATGAATTTGCTGTAATTGATTTGAATACTTTAATTTGAGACATTTAGGGCCCAAAGCTTTTACTGTCACAAATAATGCTATGATAAATACCTGTATATGCTTATCATCATTACCCACATTTCTATAGGACAAACCTTATGAGTCTGGCAAAAGTACTGATATTTCCCTGCCACTTAATATGCATTGTCACATCTATATTATTACACAGTGATTTGTGTTGCCTCGCAATACACAATCCCTATTACTTTCACAAAGATTGTGCCAATTTAAACTTACACCCCAGTGTTTTTAAGTCTGGTCTCATCACACCTCAAAAGAGTGATGACTTTCAATAGATTTTTGTATGCAAGAATACTCTTCCAGTGGACTTTAAAAGCAGCAATTAAATCAGGTCAAAAGGAAGAGCCTGACTTAACCGTGAAAAATATGACTTCACTGTTAATTAACTGACCCCAAAGCTTAGTGATATTTTTCTTGATTAGCTCTTAGACCCTGAACTTTTCCTTATACTTATGCAAGTCAGGCTAATAGGGAACATGTAATGGCAATCATTAATTGCACCGGGTATTTCAAATCAGAGGCATAGTCATTCGCCATTTTCCTTATTGTTTTTTGAAGCCTGTAGTTTTCTGAGGCTTAACTGTGCCTGTTATTATCTCTTTGCCCTTGTCATATTTTATGAGAGACGTATATACACAGAAACATTTGCCAAAGATAAACTGGGTCAAGGGCATCTTCTTTGGATTGCCAAGATATGACACTGTATCCAGAGTTTAACTGTGTGTTATCATTTCTTGACTAGAGGCCCAGCACACTGATTCGTGCACTGCTGGGGTCCCTCAGTCTGACCTGCACCATCTCGCAATCTGGGAGCCCTCAGGGGATGTCAGACTGCTGGTTTCAGCCCGATCCCCACCAGCCATGCTGAGGGACCCCACTGGTGCACTTGCACCAGGCCTATAGTATGTATATAAGATCTTTGGTTTATCTCTTTCTGCCATTCCCCTCCTCGTTTTTCCCTCTGAGATCTGTCAGTCTGTTTCATGTTTCCATGCCTGTGCACTGAGTGTCTGCCCCATGGTGGTCCATGCATGTCAAAGCTACCAGTCGAACAGTTGAATGGTCAATTGGTCACTTAAGCATTTACATGTATAGATAACCCTCTCTCTTGCTGCCATTTTATTTAATATGTTGAGCCCGAAGTAGGGAATATAGGGGAGGGAACTTTCAACTGAGTGTTGCCCTACCCTATGGGTCCAAAGGACAGGGTTCAAAGTTCCATAACATTTAGTGTGGGTAAATGAAACTGTATTAGGTAAACCTGGTTAGCCTGCATTGTTATTGGCATTATCCTTGTTGGGTTCTTCATCTAGAAACAGATTTGTTGGTGTTCACTCTTCTCTGCTCTTGCACCCCAACAGGACTTGATTAGGTGTGTTTGGGGGCCTTAGCTGAATAGGCTTTAAGTGAAACTGAGAAAACAGTAGTAATAGATTTGTCATGGTTCTGAAAGCTCTTAGCCGTCACTGCACAAGGTACCAAACTCTAGACATGTATATCCTAGTGCCTGCTTGACATCTCTACTTGGATATCTCCTCTCACACAGCATGAACTCTTATTCCTAAACCTACTGCACCTGCCACTTTATCCATCACAGCTGTTGGCAACTATATCCTCTCAAATTTTAGTTCAGTAACACTGGAGTCATCCATGACTCCGCTCTTTCTCTCATACTTGACAACTAAGGCATCAAGGACCTCCGTTTTCAAAATAGTTCGAGAACTCCATTTCTCATCACTTCCACTCCTGTCCTGATACAAGGCACTATCTTGCTTAGCTGCATTATTGTCAGGTGAGACAGATCATATTCCTTTCTCAAACTCTGTAATTCATACCCCCCGTTTCATTCAGAATAAAGAAAATGCCCCTGCTACTCCTTTCTCTCCTTCCCTGCGTTGATCCTCTTCTTCACTTCACTCTGTCATTCTTCCCTCCCTGCTTTACTGCTGACTCAGGGCCTTTGTATTACTGGTTCCTTCCGCCAGGAATGTTTTTCCTCCAAATAAACCACCCAACTGAGCTCTCACCTTCCTTGAGTTTTTATACAAATGTCACCATCTTAGTGAGGCCGAAACTAAACATCCTACTTAAATTATAACCCTAGCACTTCATGTCTGTGTTACTCTGCTCTACTTCTCATTTTTTTAAAGCATCTGTTACCTTGTAGTCCACTATTTCTACTGTTTGTTGTATGTCTCTCTTTGCTTGCCTTGTTCCTTAGTGAAAATTCGGAGTCTAGAACAATGCCTTGTACATAAAAAGAAGATGAGTAAATGTTTGATAAAGGCCCTGAAAACGCAAACAAATAAACTGAAAGTTCTAAAGATAAGAATTAATCTTTAAAATGCTTATTAGCTTTAACAGTGATATATGGAGACACAGATTCATAAAGATGTGCCCCTGCCTTTTCCCTTTCTCCTGTACATGCTGGTTTTTCTTAACTTCTTCCTCATTATCTCCTTAGGTTTTCATCCAATTCCTATCTCTGAACCTGCTCCAACAAGACCAACCATAATTTCCATCTCAAAAAAAATTCTCATCTTTTTGACTTCTCAGAAGCACTGAAAATAGTTATCCACTTTGAAACTTTATTCTCATGGATTCCATATCATGGTGTTTCATGTTTTCCCCCTATCGCAAGTCTCCTAAGTTGGTTCCTTTCTCATGCTTAGCCTCTAAATATTGAAAAGCCCCAGAACTCTATCCTGGGCAATTTTTTCTTCCCTATTTACTTACCATTTGTTGTGCACTTTCAATTCTATCTCTGTGGTTATTCCTTCTAATATGTATTTCCAGACTTGGATTGAGGGCCATATTCATATATAGAACTGTCTACTTGATATCAACATTTAGATGCCTAATAGGTAACTTTAAGTTAACAGGCTTGTAACTGGACTCTAGATGCAACTTTAGATGCACTGCCCTATTTCTCTTCCTAATTCTATCTTCCCCCCGAGTCAATGCTACCAACCACTACCCAGTTGTTCAACCTAAGAAACCTGAAGTCATCTTGATTCCTCCCTCTTTCTGACCCCCCCAAACTGAAGTATTATGAGACATTTAAGCTTTATCTCCCCAAATTCAAGAACTTGTTACAAATTCCACTGTTGCCATCACTGCTCACTTAAGATGACCGTAAGAGTTTTCTACCAGTTCTCTATGCTTGCATTCTGGGTCTTAAAATTCATTGTCTACACAACAGGCATCAAATCAGATCATGATACATCCCTCCTGAACTCCTCAAAAGTGTCCCATTGTATTTAGAATAATCTGAAGTCTTTACTGTGTTCTCTATTATGCAAATAATGCATCCCTTTCTTCCTCTAAACCTCATCTCAGCCCACTCTCTATTACATTCACTACACTTGAATCATCTTGGTCTTCTTCTGTATTTTAATAAATGATTTCTCATCCAAGGGGCATGTACTTGATTTTTTCTGCCTGGAACATTCTTTGTTACTTCATATGACCGCAGCATTACCCTTGCAGGTAGGAATCCTCTGACTGCTCTAAAGAGTGCCCCTCTTCACATTGTCCTTTTATTTTATTGTTTTGTCCCCAGGCCACAGTTAGAATGTAAATTACACCAGAGCACAGACTTTGTCTTTCTCATTCACTGCTGTATCTACAGTGACTTGTATAATTTTTGGCACTTACATGGTGTGCAACAAATATTTTTGAATAGATGAGAAGGTAAATAAATAAGGCAATAACAAAATTAGTTAGCTATACTTGAATACTGGTTGAGCATTGATTTGACTTAAAAATCTTACAAAAAGGTAATTTCAGCAGTTGTAAGGTCATTTTTATATACAGACCTTGGCCAATGTATACACTAGTATACTAGTATTTCTAAGATAATTGGGTATTGCTGTGTTTCGTGTGTGCGTGTGTGTGCGCGCGTGTGCATGTTTACAGATGGAGAAACTGAGATACAGATTGATTGTCCAACATTGCTGGTGCTCTCTACCCAGGACAATTAAATTTCTATTAGAATTGTTCGTGAAACTTTCGGCTCATCTCCAGCCACTAGAACACACTTCCTAAATAGAATTGATTAGCCTGTATGAGAAAACAAAGCAGTGTGCACACAATTCTATTTCATTGCTTTCTTTTTTCTTTTCTCAAACTATATGATCCTTTGCTTAGTATCAGAGAATGATGGTGCTAATATTAACTGAGTCTTTAGAAGATTACAGAATGAAAATTTTAGAAACAGAACCAACAAGCAGATTGTCCTTTGGATAGAACTTGACTATTCTGTCTTTAGACAGAAATCTGGACAGATCACTGCCAATTACCATGATAAAATCCTTTTTTTTTTTTTTTCAGAGAAGTGAATCCAAATAATTTCACTAAAATTCAAATAATTCATTTCATTTAATAAACAAGGATTCTTATCCTACCAACAATGATCACCTTCCTAGTAAGTGAACCCAATAAGACAGATGACAGTATCTTAACTTGAACTATAGCTATCTGTAAATGGGAAGAATAATTAACACAATCAAAGGCTAATTTGCCAAAACACTCCAAGGGTGATCAGAGAGCCTATCTTTATCAGGTGAAGGAATGTGGTTTCTCAAAAGTTACTGTTATCAGGGGCTGGGATGAAAGCACACATTGGTGAAACGGAACATTTACCACTGAAATGATTGAATGGAAACATGAAAGAAAATATAATCAGCATCCAAGCCTAGACCTAATTGCAAAGAGGAACCATTCCATGAAATGCAATTAAACTTCTAGAGAGATCAAAGCATTCTTCCATAAGGGAGGTGTAAGGGCAACGAAATGTTTCCTTTACAATTAAGAAGCATTACCAAAATTTAGAGAAAAATCCAGAATATCTCTTAAGATTACAAAAAAAAAAAAAAGGTAAAATAAACATATAGAGTAGGTTGTTTGTTATGAAGGCACAAGCATAAAACATAAATAAGTGCAATTAGCCCAAGACACTCTAGCTGGTAAAATAAATTATCCTACATTGTAATTAAATGTCATCTTAAAACATCTTTATAATAATAGTTACTTCATTTTATAATATTTTTGAAAATTAAATTTACAACACTGGGTGGAAATGATTCATAATTCTTTATTGTGCTCCAACATAGACACAGTATTCATAGACAATTGTGCATTTGTAATGCTATTCTTTTAAATTGCTTGAAGCACTTGAAAGACAGTGAACTTCACTACTTCATATAAAGTAAAACGGAGGAACATGTTTTGTTCATAGAATGTATACAGTAATGCCTTTCCCATTGAGAGTTTTTCTTAACAAAAATCATAGTTAACTTGAAATAGTTTTTTTTGTTTCTAGCTTTTTCTAATAGAAAAGAAAGCAGAAGACAGATGGAAGTATGTTTTGTGGTTGTTAATGTTAGTATTGTTATTGTTAAAAAAAAAGAAAGAAAAGCTGTCCTGATCGGTTTGGCTCAGTGGATCATTGGATAGAGCATCGGCTTGCAGACTGAAGGGTCCCAGGTTCGATTCCAGTCAAGGGCATGTACCTTGGTTGTGGGCACATCCCCAGTAGGGGGTGTGCAGGAGGCAGCTGATAAATGTTTCTCTCTCATCGATGTTTCTAACTCTCTATCCTTCTCCCTTCCTCTCTGCAGAAAATCAATAAAATATACATTTTTTTAAATAGCCTAGGATTGCTAACAGAAGCTGGGAGACCCAGAGTCTGATTCTGGTAGGAAAAAAGATTAGTGCCTTAGCAGAGCAGACGGTTAGTGCCTTAGCAAGATGGCGCTCTAATCTCTGAGCCACACTGGCCAGGACAAATTGATAATTTTTGATTACTTAGATGCATCTCTTTTATTGGTTTATTAGTTATAATTTATTTATTTTGGCATTTGTTTTACACATAGTATACATTTTTAACTTATCATGGTCTATTTTAAACTGATATTATATCACCTCACATGTAGAATAAGAAACTCAAAATATTATAAATGCATATTTGCTCCTCCCAGCCTTTGTTGCTATTGTCATATGTTCTATTCATTTATCTACACTAATAAAAGAGAAAGATGCAAATTGACCATACCTTTGCAATGCCCACCAGCCAATCAGGAGTGAGTATGCAAATTAGTGGGGCTAAGATGGCGGTGGCCACAGAGCCAGCCAGAGTGAGCGGGAGGCTTGGGTTGCCCCTGGCAATGAGGGAAGCCAAGCTTCCCACCTGCCCGGCCCACAGCCTAAGGAGCGACCTGCAAGAAGAGGACATGAAACTGGCCCAGGCTGGTGCGGAAGGCTTGGGTTGCCGTCGCCCAGGCCAGCCACTGAGGTAGGGGCCTGCAAAGGCCCTCAGCCCCTTACTTAGGCTGACCATGCCCCCATGGGGTGAGGGTCCCCACTGGGGGGTGTAGCCAGCCTGCAAACAGCCATCGGCCCCTCACCCACACTGGCCAGGCACCCCAGTGGGGACCCCGACCCTGAAGGGGTGTGGCCTGTCTGAAAACTGCCCTTAGCCCCTTACCCAGGCTGGCCATGCCCCCCCCGCCAGCAGGACCCTCACCCCAAGGGGACATAGCTGGCATGCAAACTGCCCCAGACCCTCACCCAGGCTAGCACCATCCCCAGTGGGGACCTCACCCCAATGGGGGCATGGCCGGCCTGCAAACCACCACAGGCCTCCTGCCCAGGCCACCCCACCCCCCCCAAGGGAACCCCCACCCTGATCTGGGACACCCTTCAGGGCAAACCAGCCAGCCCCCACCCGTGCAATAGGCCTCTATCTATACTAATAAAAGGGTAATATGCTAATTAGACTGGGAGACCTTCCAGATGTTCTTCTGGCCAAAATCATGGTGGCAGGGCTGAGGTAGAGGTGGTTAGGGGCCAAGAGGGGAGGGCAGTTGTGGGTGATCAGGTCAGGATGGGATGGCAGTTGTGGGTGATCAGGCCGGCAGGGTGGGGGGCAGTTGGGAGCGAGCAGGCCAGCAGGCAAAGTGGTTAGGGGCGATCAGCCAGGCAGGCAGGTGAGCGGTTAGGAGCCAGCAGTCCCGTCTTACGAGAGGGGTCCCAGATTGGAGAGGGTACAGGCCAGGCTGAGGGACACCTACCCTCTGTGCATGAATTTTGTGCACTGGGCCACTAGTCTATAAATCTCAAAATACTTTGTGATTTCTTTTCTTTATTTGTATAAATGGTCAATTATCTTCTTAGAGATTTAAAAGATAAATATGACATTTAATTTTGCAGTTACCATTTCTGGTGCTCATCCATCATTCTGTATTTCCACTTTATTTCATTTTCTTTATATGAAGGATGCTATAAGGTGGGTCTCCTGGTGGTGCTTTTCTTCACCTTCACCTTTGCAAGCTTGAAAAAATCTTTACCTTTGTTTTTGAAAAATATTTTTGCTGGATATAGTATTCTAGGCTTCTTTCTTGCACTTCTTTTTCTGACGATAAACTGATGTCAACCTTACCTGTGTTTCTCTTTATGTAATGTGATTCTTTCCCTGTCACTGCTTATAAGATTTCTCTTTATCACTGGTTTTGAGAAATTTGATTATTATGTCCCTTGATATAATTTTCTTCATGTTTCTTGTACTTGGGGCTCGTTGAACTTCTTGGATCTGTAGGTTTATATCTTTAAGTTTGAGAAGTTTTCATCCATTATTTCAAATATTTTTTTTGCTTGTTTCTCCTCCCCCCCCCCCACACACACACACACACTTTCCCTTTGGGGACTTCAACTACACATTAATTTATCCCATAGCCTTTCATTGTTAACCTTATTTTTAAATTTTTTAAAATTCTCTCTTCATTTTGATTCATTATGGATAATTTCTATTGCTATGCTTTCAAGTCATCTAATAATTTTATCTGTAATATATAATCTTCCTTTAATAACATCAAATATACCTGGATATTTTGATATCTTCCATGTCTCAACATTTTTTTTAGAAGCAGGTTTATTGAAGTATAATTTAACACAATAGGGTTTACCTGTTTAAAGTGTATAATTAATAATTTATAGTACTTTGTGTAGGCATATGTTTTTATTTCTCTTGGTTAGATACCTTGGAGTGCAATTTCTGGATTATAAGGTAATTCATTTTAAGAAACTATTAAATTATTTTTTTAAATTATTGAATGAGACTACATTTAAACCAGCACTCTAAGATGCTTTCAGGTTCTCTATATACTCACCAGCATGTATCATTGTTTGCCTTTTTTTTATTGTCATCATTCTTATGAATATGAAGTGGCATCTCATTATGGTTTTAACTTGATTTCCCTAATGACTAATAATGTTGGACATTTTCATGTGCTTGTTAGTCCTTTACATATCTTTATCTATTCAAAATTTTTGCTAATTTTTAATTGGGTTGTTTATCTTCTTATTACTTTGAGTTATAAGAGTTCTTTACATATTTTGTATATGGATCTCATTAGATGTGTGAATTAAAATATTTTCCCCCAAGTCTTTGGCTTGGTCTTTTCACTTTTATAATGATATTTTTTGAAGTGCCAAAGTTTTAAATTTTGATAAAGACCAATTTTTCAAAAAAATTTTCTTTTATTTATTCTGCTTTAGGTGTTGTATGCCAGAAATCTTTGCCTAACTAAGGGCATGATGATTTGTTCCTTGCTTTCTTCTAAGAATTTTATAGTTTTCACTTACATTTCTGTCTATGATCCACGTTGAGGTCTATTTGATTAGTGAATCCTCCCACCTCATTATGAGTTATGTTACCCTGATTTTTTGCATGCATGTTAGTCTTTGACTAGATTTTAGACATTGTGAATTTTATCTTGTTACATGCTGAATATTTTTGTATTCTTATATATATTTGTGAGCTTTGTTTTCACAATCAAAGTTATCATAGTTTATGGCAAAATAATTTTTTCTGAGTGATATGTAAAATAATGATAATATGCAATTGATTACATTTTAGATTTAATGAAACATAATAGGTACTTGATGTATATATTAATGGGATATATATACAGATACATATTTGTACACATATGTATGTGTATATATATGTCATTCATTTCTGAATAATAAAATACTAAAATTGAGAAATGGAAAATCTTGAAGGACAGATGTTGCTCTCATGCCAGAGAATGTGTAATAGCAATGTTCAGGGATTTCTAAATCCAATGTTAAATTATTACTTCAATATTAAACATCTAAACATTCACAAAAATCTCTTCCAAACATGAGTATCTTGAGTGAAAAATAAAATGACTTTGACATTTTTGTGGACATGAGAAGAGGTAAAAGAGTGAACATGTAGGGGAATACTCTAATGGTATCTAGAATTCAGCAGAAACAAAAACATATGACCTGAAATTGCCATGACAACTTTTGCAATCTTGGAATCATAGGATTTACCTCACCAATTTTATTCAATCTTTAAAGATATTATTTTTGTGCACCTATTACATGCAGGTTACCATGCAAGTTAGATGATGAAAAAACAAAGCAAATGATATTGCACCAGATCTCAAATAAGTATATGTGTATGTGTATGTGTATGTGTATGTGTGTATATATATATATATATATATAATAGGCATACAAATATAAATATATTAAATATAAATTTTTATAACTATATAGGGATATTATTATGAAAATATTAAATAAAGAATTATAAAGATTAAATAAATAAAAACTTTGAATCCAAAGTAAGCAAATGTCATCAACATGTGATTCAAAAAGAGAACTCATTACTAAGTATATAATCACTCTAGCAGTCAAAGGCATGCACATTAAAACATATGGTACCATTTTCTAATCTTAACCAATATGGTTAAACACACAATATCTAAATACAACAGATCTATATCTAGATTACAGTTATTAGAGCACTAAATTATGATTATAATTTGAGAGAGAGAGGGGAAAGGAGAGAGAGAGAGAAACATGAAAAACCTGGTATCCTTATACACAGGCAGCAGCATTCTAAATTGATTTAATTCTTTTAAAAAGACAAATAATAATGACCACTCTTACTGTTTTACTTTGAGCTAAGTTTTAACATTTAAGATCATTCCTGATCTTTACCAAAAAAAATGCTATGCAATATGTGGCATTATCCAGTTGTACAATAAGAAACTGAGTCCATAAAAGGCTAATGACCTCAGAGGGAAGGTAGGGGAGGGAGGGGATAAGGGAGAGAGATCAACTAAAGTACTTGCATGCGTGCATATAAGCATAACCAATGGACACAGACACCAGGGGGGTGAGGGCATGAGTGGGAGTGGGGTGGGGGGGACAATGGGGGGGTAAGGACACATATGTAATACCTTAATCAATAAAGAAAAAAAAAGGCTAATGGCATATTGAGATCATGCTCTAACCAACTGAGTTACCCAACCAGGGCAAATTATGATTATCTTTTTCTCTATTATCCAAACATTTTAATGTCATTTTATTACTTTTATAATTCCTTTTTTAAAGAGTAGCGTCAGTACAGAGAAATTAACCGTAATCCCAAAGAGCGCCATAAACAAGTATCACAGACTTTGAGACAAGGCAACAAATGATAACTGTGGTCAGTCGCAAGTGACAGTTTCATTGAGGAGACTTCAGCATGGCCTAGAAAATGAACAGGATTTAGGTAGATAAAACGCTGAATTTGTCAAATCAGGTCTATGAAGCGATGCCATTTTTTTTTAAGAGATGGAAATATCAAACAATTCACTTGGGACCTTTGCCCTCTCACTGTGATGAAAATAGGGTTGGCCTGAGGGCTTTAGATTAGGCAGTGGAGGAGAAATGATGTCTCAATTCTTCATTCTAAATGATTTAAATGTTATCACACACCTCTTCTGGCTCCTGTCCAGCTTCTCCTTCTGTCCTCTCCTCCAGAGGTAAGAGCATGTGATATTAAGTGGTCCTAAGGGAGTGCAGGAAGGAGGAAAACACTATTGGAACATCCCTCTTTCCGCTACCCGGCTTCAGCTGACACCTTGGTTCTATTCATCTCTACCAGTCATTCTCAGAGGCAGGTTTTCAAAGTCTGCTTAGCATCTCTGAGCTGAGCACAAGTTGGAAATGAACTTACTGGGGAGCTGTGTCTACTAAATACTGTTGCATTTCCCAGGGTAACTGACTTGCCCATTAGCTGTAGATCTCGAGATCAAAGCCAAGAGTTAGATGGTTTCACCGAAGTATGCCTTTCCAAATTTATCTACTTATTTGACTACAACAAGCAATTCATTGTTGTTTGCATCTAACCAGATATGAAAACATTTTGCCTCTTATGATTTCAATGGGAGGAAAAAAGCAATTAAAGCACGAGGTCTACAAGGGAGTGGAATTGATAGGGTGTTTCAATTCACATGTTGATAAAAATGTGTAAATGACATTATAATTATTTCTCCCAAATTCTCACTTTCATTGAACAGCAGTAGAGAAGTATAAACAACAGGTAGCTTTTTTGTTTGTGAAGCAATAACCTGAAATCATCTCCATTCATTACCAATATGAGAAAAAATGGAAATGCAAGAGACATTGCAGCTATTGGCCTTAAGTGTCCATGTAGCATTTCCTATTCCTTCCCAGTATCCCCACCCACTGAATAAAATAACCATCGCAGAATGGCCTTTTCCCTGTCTTAAATTTGGTTTTAAAGTGAAGCGTAACTTTCTGAATAATTATTTTGAGCTTGTAAATGGTGTCTCTCTATAACCAACCAAGCATATAACAAGAAGATGAAGATGAGACTTATTTTCACTTCATTTCACTTCTTTGTAATTGACAAGCTCTCGCTGGGTGTCAACTTTAAAAGATGACAAATTCTAAATCTTAGAGGACCCAATTCAATAGTTCAGCTTTCTAAATTGTTTGCAAATTAATCTACATTTTCAAATGAGTCAGGCATGAAAAATAAGATGACATCTATATTACAAAAATATTAATTTCCTTGTCTTTCTCTTTTTCTGAGTCAAAGACAAAAGGTACATTTAAAATGTTCATTTTTGTTAAGAGATTGTGAAAATTAACATATAATGTGCATTTTAGCAGCTTGGCTTTTTCTACTTTTTACACTAATTCACTTATCTATTTAAGAATGCAAATTATTCAGTTTGTAAGTGCTCTGTGTGTTGATGAAGGGAAAATTAAATTTGTGAAGTATTTTCAGTATATTACATTTTCTAACAAAGGCTCATTTGGGTTCAACAAATAAAATAATAATTTGAGCCCCACTGATTTAAAGGGTAGCCTGAGCCCTCTTTTCAAATAGCCCTTGCCTCAGTTTACCTATGTGGGAGTAAACACTGTTGCACTGTTTGAAGCAAGCTAATTAGTAGTTGTATGGTGCTATGCACATTCTTAGCTCCTGAGTGAACTTGCCATAACACTGGTGTCAGTGGTCTGATTTACTGAGGGTATGAAATATAAGACTGACATTGTGGAGATTTCTGTTCCCATAAAATGAAAGTTCAGATAATTTTTAAATTGCATTGATTAAACATTTTTTGTGCCTAACAGTTAACTCCAATATCACTATCAAAAGAAATTGATCTAAATTAATTAATGATCATGAGGGGACAGTCAAATCATATTTCTCTTCAAGATATCACATTTCAGATAGCGCCATTTCCTTAGTACTTTAACATACTCCATTAAGGAGGCAAGGAAAATATCATCATTTCAGGAAATAGCAAGTAGAGGAATTTCCAAGTTGTTTTAGATATTAGATCCTCCTTGACCAACTATCACAATTATTATCATCAAATATTACTGGACATAAAGTTAATATAAATGAAATGAATTAATAAAAGCAAACAACCCATTTATATGAGCAGGGTCACTACCCCTCTGGGATAGGAAACTGTGACCAGTGAAGCAGGCAATTAGGTCACAGTTAAATTCAACAGAGACGTGTTTGTTTAGGAGCACTGTATAAAAGCATGTATTTGTAGAGCTAAGAGGGACTTTACAAGCCACCTCATGCAATTTAATTATTTTACAGAAAAACTGAGGCAAGATAATCAATATAACTCTAAAAAGGGAAAATTGTTATGGAAAACAGATACCTTAGAAAGAGTCACACACACACACACACACACACACACACATGTATTAATGAAGAATATAAAGGTGACTTTTCATAGATAGCTTCGTAGCCCTGACATTGTGCCCACAGTTATCCTGGTAGAGAGATGGCACAGAAGCCTGGCTCCTGGAGTTGCTGATTCAGCTGCTGCCATCAAAGGGGGACAGAATTTTTATCTGATGTAAATCAACGAAGGAAATATAACTTAATACAAAACTCTGGGATTGAAGAACAGAGGAAGAAACCAGAGACTCTAATTTTGGGTTCCAAAACAGTAATGCATGAGTCCTTCTTTGATTTCAATGGTTCTGATATTACCGTTTCGCTAATTAAAGTTAAATCTCTTGACTGAACATTCTTCATTGAACTATGTTGAATGTATTTCTAAAATGCTCTGTCTCACACTGGGTACACCACACCATAATTTCTATATCCTGCCATTTGGACATGGTATCTTGAATGCAGACAGTGTTAGTTACACATATAGGTGATGATGATTGGTTTCTTCTGCCTTCATGCTCAGTTCATTCATAAATTCCAAAAGTAATAGAGATTATCCTATATAATAAAAGGCTAATATGCAAATTGACCGAACAGTGGAATGACTGGTCGCTATGATGTGCACTGACCACCAAGGAGCAGACGCTCAATGCAGGAGCTGCCCCCTGGTGGTCAGTGCACTCCCACAGGGGGAGTGTTGCTCAGCCAGAATGTCAGAAGCTGGGCTCACGCGGGGAGGGGGCCTAAGCTGGCAGTCAGACATCCCTGAAGGGATCCTGGACTGTGAGAAGATGCAGGCCAGGCTGAGGGGACCCCCACCTCCCCCCCAGTGCACGAATGTCATCCATTGGGCCTCTAGTTATATAGTTATTTATATAGGTATCTGTCTTCTCCTTTAGATTTTTTGTGAATCTTGAGAGCATACATTTCTCTTTCTTCACAATTCTAAGTACCATGAACAGGGTAAGTGTCAAAACAAATGTTTTAATGAAAGAATGAATGGATATAAATGCATTTCCAGGATTTTCCATTGTTCTTCCAACTTGCTAGCTATTTATCTTTCTTTCCATTCTTTCATGAAGCTAAGACTTGGTTAGGAAAATACATAAATGTATCTAATATATTAAGTCACTTCTTCTTACTCTCCCCTAAGACTGTCAGTGTTGGGCTGCAGCTTCTTTGAAATGCTGGTAAACAGACTGAGCAGCCATTTCGCAAAGCAGCTGTGCCTGATTCTTTCCTTTGCCTGAAAGAATTTCTGGCCTGATAAGAAAGGGAAAAGGTGAGGTTATCTAAGGATGCAAAGACACTTATGATGATTGATGAGGTTTTTTGATCCACACTATAGCTTTCTCCATTGCTCAGATAAATAGTTGGTTGTCCACATTACCACCCCCAAATACCTGTACTTGGAAGATCATTAAAATACCTCATTAGAAAGGTCATTCATAGATTAATGCCTAATGGGATGCTCTACGCTTATGAGAAACTAAAAAAGATGTATTGGATATCTGATGGAGATAAAAATGATTGCAGATTTGGTTTTTCTTCCCCAGTTCTCTATTCCCTCCACAGCTCTGATTAATGGCACTGCTAAATTGTTGTCCTTTGAAAGATATTGTAGATAATCATGCATCTACTTCAGCATGTTTCTATTCTATTTGTTCACTCAGTGTTCAGAGCTTTCTCACAGTCTCTAGGTTCTTCCCTTGTATGGCATAGACAATCTCTTTGGCTCAGAACAGGGGCTGGCAGACTCTTTCTGCAAAGGGATAGATAGTAAATATTTTCAGCGTTGTGAGCCATATGGTCTCTGTTGCAGCCACCCAACTCTGCCATTGTGCATGAAAGCATTCAGACAATATGTTAAAAAATCAATGTGTCTTTGTTCCACTAAAACTTTATTTACAAAAACAGACGGAGCATTGAATTTTGGGTCATAGGTTTCCAATCTTTGGGTTTTCTTCTCCAATGTCACTTCCAACCATGCTATACTGGCCTTTTAGGTCTGGGACAAATACCCAGTTATGATGCTAATTCCATGCACTTAAATTATTTTTAGCTTCTATTATAGTTCACTTGAGTACTTAGCCTTGGTTTTCTAATGGAGTAATGATAATATGCCATTCTACCTCTGTGTGAGAGTAAAATTCCCATTTGTGAAGATTTTCTAGCAGTTGTGATGTGCTATGTCAGGGTAGTGTAGGGTTATTTTGGTGATTATTAAATCTGTGAGATTATTCAAAGTATTTAAACTATGGTTTTGCAAATGGGATGTTTAAATATAAGGAAAAATCATGTCATTTCTGACAAGATTTTTCAAATGTGATCATATCAAGGTGGACAAAACACATTCAATTTATATTAAACTAGTGGCCTGGTGCACAAAATTTGTGCACATTAAAAGGGAATTAATTAGAGGAAATATTTTAATATTGCTATTTGCTTTTTCTCTGTAATAGAAGTGTCAGAGATGAAAGAAAACTAGTAAAATGTATATGAAAATCTCCCTCCTGTCAGAGTCTGGGGTGCACCGTGGGACCTAGAGTCAAGTCCCCGTCCACCACCCACACATACTTTGAAAATGCAGGAGACCCAGACCCGGCCTGCCCTATCCCCATTGGATGAGACCCAGACCCAGCTGGTCCCACCCCTGTCAAGCCCCTCTGGGCAGGGGGACACAGCCTCAGGTCCCCCGGCCCAGCACCGGGGTGGAGGGGCATGACCTGAGGTTCCCATCTGGGCTGGTCCCACCAAGCCCTGCTAGGTGGGGGGCGCAGCCTGAGGTCCCTGTCAAGCCCCGTTGACATGTTAACCTACTAGCATTGTATCCATTTATCCTTAATCGGTGACACAATAATTCTTTATAGTGAGCGCAATTGCAAACAGTGGCTTCTCACTTCTCACACCACTTCTAATTAAGAAATAATTAATTGATTTCCAAATGTCAAGAAATTTGATCCAATGGTTATGTTAGCATAATTATATGATTCTAATTGTACCTTTCCAGTCTGTTCTGGTTTCTCAAAGTCACAAATTTAGCTTTAATGTATAAAACTGCTTTCTTTTTAAAAAAAAAATCTAGCAACAGAAGCCAGAAAGAAAATGGAGCACACATTCACTGAGCTGTGAAATGTGAAGATCTATTCAACTCCATTAACTGCACTATATACATCATCCACTAACTCACTGGACAATGAGGGACTCTGTATGGAGCGCTGCATGTCCACAGTGCTGCAAGATGAACACTTTGGTAAAGGTTACTAACTACAGATACCAGTTTACATATTTTACCAGCAAGTCAGCAGTGGTGAGCTTGCAGTCCTTTTACAAGCTTCATTCCCTCCAATTCCAATGAGCACTAAAGGAATTTTATAAAATTCTCTGAGTTGCTCATTCACAAACTTTTTTTAGGATAGAGAAAGATTACATTATTTGCAAAACTTTTCATTTTAGAAAAGGTATAACCCATGGGGGCTGTGCAATAATTTTTATTTGTTATGCACCTAGTTAAATGCCTCTTGAATAAATTTTATGTAAAAGGAGTAAACAGGAAAAAAATAAGTAGGCCTCCCTATATAGCAAGAAGCTTAAAGTGTCATTTTGTCAACATGAATTTTAGTAATTTTAAAGGAAAATGATCCATATTTATTTTTATTTTAAAAATACTTTTCTAATTATAGTAATGATATATCTATATTTAGGGAGCTTTTGTAAAGATTGAAAAGAACTCCTTTTTAAAAAAATTTCTGTAGATGTAATTCAGTTTGTATTTTGTATTGCAAGATAAATATCTTCTAAGTCTCCACAGGGGGGAAAAATACTAGATTGAGATTAGCAAACATGTTTATATGCAAAATAGTTGACTATTAAGGACACAAATAGGTAAAATGTATAAAGGTTATCTCTCTCTTCTCATGGAATTTCTTTTATATACATAACAGATTTCTGTGGATATACATATGAAATTAGACATTTTTACATACAACAATAAATAATTTGAAGCAACATAGGCAAAGTGACATAAATTGTAATTGAACTGAATGTCAGGAATGTAATAAGACTAATGATATTGTCATCACTATAATAAGCCAGCACCTACTGAGTGCTAGCCTTGTGCTAAGCACTGCTAAGTGCTTTCCATGTGTCATGTACTCCTCACAACCTCCTTATGAAGCAAGTTCTGTCCTGAGTTCCATTTTATGGATGAGGAAACGGAGAATGAGAGAAATGAAGCAACTTGCCCCAGTTTGCATAATGATAACGTGGCCCAGTCAGCATAATCCCAAGCAGTCAAGCTGTCAATCCATATTCTGAATTATGAAGCTGTACTTCCTCAGGCTCAGTAACACTGTTACCTTCACATGATTGATTTTGAAATCCAGATGCCATGCTTTTTCAATGTCCTTGACTCATCGATCAATTTTAAAGAGCTCAGGATTTCCCACATTTCATATGGCATCTCTAAACCACACACAATCTATACTTTTGAAAATTATGTTAATAATTGTGGTTTTTTTTAGTTATGGTACCTTTATCAAATGATTTTTTTAGTTATGGTACCTTTATCAAATGATTTGTCTCCACTTTTAGGCAGCAGAATTTACATAATTATTTGAATATTTTAATGCATCCTTTCACCCTTAATTGATACTAAATCCTGAGAAAGCTAATACTACATCCTAGTTATGAGAAAGACCTCATAAAATTAAAATTGATCAAAATTTAAAACCACTGGTAGTCTAAAAGCTGTGAGTCTTCAGCCTTATTCATATTTTCAAAGGATTTGAGCCAATTGATTTCAATTGTAAAAGAAAAGATCAATATTTATGATCATGTATGAACTTCTGGAAATGTATCATTAAAGATTGTGCCTAGAAGGTCAGTATAATTTAGGGTTCTATCATGTTATGCTCTTTAAAACTTCCCCTCCCCCAATACGTAGGTTTATTGTTTACCTCACATGTTTCATTTTCTAGCGCTGGTTTTTAGGAGATGTTAGATATTAAATTCATTAACTTGCTATATAATACTACACTACTTAGCCTTATTTATGTTCAAATACTACTTAAGCCTTAGAAATATTCTCGCTATTTATCCCCAGTGAAAAACAAAATATTTCATTGCACTCTTTAACCTTCTGTGTGTTGTCTGGCCTAGAAGAATGATCTATAATGTAACGTATGACCACTTAGTCAGTGAAATTTATTTGTAAAGCTCTCACCAAATTTAAATGTAGGGAGAAATAAAGAATGATTAGTAAAAAATAGGCACATGGTAGCTACATTACTTGTTTTTAAGGCAATTTCCAATTTCTATAATTATGATCTAATATTTGAATACTAGGAACTCGAAGGTGTTTTTATGTAACAAAAACCAAGTTATTTCAAATATTTTAGATAAAGCCTAATAATAATATCTTTTAGAAAGCAACAATCACACAAAAACATTTTCATGCAAAATGATAAGAAGAAAATGTAAAAAAATGTGAATAATAGTTATTTGTAGGTGTTTTATCTCCTTCTTTCCCACTTTTCCTTATTTTCACATTTTCCTCTTATAATCTAAGAGCAATTATGCTGAAACTTGGATTTGGGCTTTTGAGGGAATAATTGGGCAGAATCTCCTCGTGTTTAAATCACAAATAGAGCTTTGTTTTAGAAATCTTTATAGCTTAGCATTTCAGGTGGTAAAAAAGTTATATTTGCAATGTTCTGAATTTAAGGCTTTAATGTATTTGAAATAAATTTAACTAAATGGAAGTGGAAATCACACATTTATTCCATATTCATTTTATTAACACTTTCCACAATGCAATACAGCGTTGGAAACAAGTTTATATGGAATTTCAGTGCAGCATCTGAGTAGAAAAAATAATGCAGCTTGAATGTGATGGCTTTCTCTCCACCAGTTCTTTGAATTATAATTCCTATGTGTTTTAATCAATCTCCTTAATGGCACCAATCATTTTTGTGGGGTCAGGGTTTTGCCATAACATAGATTAGTAAGGTGTCATAATTCTTCTTTGTTAGTGCAGCATAACTAATTAAGTACTTCCTTTTAATGTTTGATTGAATTTGGTAAAAACCATAGTTCAAACAAATGAGGGTGTGTCACTGACCTCAAATGGGACCTGGGTTTAAGGAAATCATTTGATGAGGCAGCTGAATTACTTCTTTTCCTCAGTCCATTTCACCATATGAAATTTCTCAAGCTGGTTTTAAATAATGAAAGTGCATTTGTAGGATGTTCATCAAATTGTGAACTTTCTAGCTCAGATGCAAAATTTGAGGGCAAAACAGAATTTTGCTTGTATATTTTAATAAATGATGTATGTAGAAATTTTATAGATTTTTCTTTCAAAATGTTATTAAATCAGGACAACTGCTTGTTATATTTCCATTTGTCATAGTGTCACTTTATTTTAGTGTTGTCATATGAATAATAGGCTATCAGGATTGAAAGTTTTTCAAAATTGCAGTCCTCTAGATATCACAATTAAATTAATTACAAATCCAGAATAAACACTTCTTAATCACATAAAACAGTTCTGCCGAATTATACACACTTTTGTTATGATGTAAATTGAAAGCCAATGGAATATTTTTTAAAAAATAACTAAAGCCGTATGTTCACAAAGCTCCAGCTAACCCTTCAGTAATAGACAGATGCGCTGAAAAAGAGGTGCCACAAACATCTGCTCTTGCCGAAAATGACAACTTATTTTTCAATTTTGATATTAACAATTTAACAATCTAAACAGTACTCATTTCCCAATGTTTAATGAACAACCAGCAGCTAAACAATTCTTAAGTACTTTATTCATGGGCAAACCAGCTTGAAAAAAATAGTGTTTTCCGGAGAGGTCCAAAGAGATAAGGCAGCCAGAGTGTCTCAGTCTGTTTGGCTGCTCTAACAGAATACCAGAGGCTGGATGGTTTATATACACAGGAATCTAGTTCTCACTGTTCTGGAGGTTGGAAAGTCCAAGATCAAGTGGCTGGTAGACTCAATATCTGCTGGGGGGCTCACTTCCTGGTTCATAGATGGCTGGTTTTTGGCTGTGTCCTCACATGGCAGGAGTGAAGTTCTCCAGGGCACAAATCCCATCAGGAGGGCTCCACCAAATAAATGAACCACTCTCAAAGGCCCCATCCCCAAGTACAGTCTCATTGGTGATTAAGTTTCAACACGTGCATTTTGTGGAGGTGGGCACAAATATTCAGTCTGTAGCACAGGGGATAGTAGATCTCACAACAAATCAAGAATTATGTGAAGACCCAGTTCCTACCTAATCTTGGAACCTTAAAAAGTGAGTGTGCAGTCTTTGTTAAGAGCCATTGGCTTAAAAAAGATGACTGACAGTTGCAGCTTAAGTAGCACCATTCAAACTAAGTTAAAAATATTAGCATTTCTTTTTCAAAGCCCATACATTACCCTAAAAACAGTTAAATTGATTATTATGACTATTTGCTTATAGGTGTTTCACATACCTTTATTTGTGTTTTGTCTGTTCTTCCCTGAGAGATTTTTATTGATTTTTTAATCTTCTGTTTTAGAATGACTGCTTTGTTTTGATTTATGTAAAAGGTAGTATTTATTTATTCAACGTTATTTATCAAAAACTTATTATGCAACTACACTCTGCTGAGCACCAACATACATACAATCTTTAAGAATTCTATATTCCATTAGGAGAAATAGTCAAGAGAGCCAACAGTTATTCTATTAGAACATATTGACAAAAGATACATACAAAAGATATTCTAGGGAAGGCTATACCTGGGCAATAAACTCAGTAACCAAGGTGGGACATCTTGAACAAACTTCTAATGAACTAAATGAGTTTCAAAGGATACAAAAGAGTTAGAAGGAGAAAGATAAGGGAGCAAGGGAGCGGCATGCAGCTTGGTTCAGATAAGTGAAAGAGCAGGAGGGGAGCATTTGAGGAACTCAGAATACTTGGTAAACTCCCAGAGTGAAGGGCATGCACTTGAATGATCGCTGGGGTTAGGGCCAGAGGCCTAGATAGATCCAGAGAAAGTGAAACTTTGTTCCTTGAGCTGAGTTAAAACTTTATCCATAAAGACATGAATACCTATTAAAGAATGTTAAATAATATTAAAGGATTGATGTAGTAGAACAGCAACTCAGGCATTAAGCAATATGAAGGTTAGATTGGGAGTGGATTAGGGCACAGTAACAGTATCTCTGTGTTTTGTTGCTGTCATAGGTACTACAAGTTATACAAAGTTGAACAAAATTTAGTCAATGGCCATTGGTATATTAATTATTTACTAAGTTCCTTATTTATTCCCTGCTTTTTTTCCCAAAATGGATTTCAAACAGGATGGCGCCCAAGTTGCATGGGCCCTCCTCAGGGTCAGAGAGGGACAAAGTAACGTACTCATGTGGCACCTAGATTACATAGGAACACATACCAAATACAGGTGAGCTGTTTAAAGTCATGATTCTAAAAGAGTACAGGCAGGATACATTTCAGCTGAGTTGATTAGGAACTGCATCAAGGAAACTAAGTCAAGAAGGAGAATTCTTTTTGGAAAGAGAAATTTATAGACACTATTTTGAGGCTGTCCAAATACCCTGAACTCATTCTAAATTAAAATTATGCAGTACTTGGAACAAGAAAGAATTTAAAATGGAATTTATTATCAATCAGGAAAAAAAAGAAAAAAATATTCTGAAGTCTATTAAGGGGATAATTCCATAATGAAATAAAGAATTTATAAATGTTTCCAAAAAGGACATTTCATTTTCCACATTGTAAACATTCTCTATTTCCCCTCCAAATTATTTCTCAGTAAAGAAAGTATTCTTTCCCAAATCATTTTTCAGTAAAGAAAGCATTATTTGCCAGTGCTTCTTCATTTTTACTTGATTGTATTCCATGTCTCTTTCTGAAAATTAGTTGTCATAAATGTCATCTCAATGATCTACTGCCAAATGCCAGGAATTTTTCCATGAAATTCAAAGTTCTGCTATGTCCTATGAAGTCAGGAATTTCACTCAGTCAGATATTACATTCAAAGAGGCTGGTGATATAAAGAATGATAACTGAGACACACTGAAAACAGAAAATACAGACTCAAGCTCATCAGATGTTTTCTTCTACTGACATTCATTTTCTCTAGTTCAGTCTTCTTTAAAAAGGGTATAGTTGATTATAAATTAGAGATTACTGTGTGATCTTCTAACACAGTCTTTAAACTTTGGCTAGATGTGATTACCAAGGAAAAGA
Source organism: Corynorhinus townsendii (assembly GCA_026230045.1). NCBI lineage: Eukaryota > Metazoa > Chordata > Mammalia > Chiroptera > Vespertilionidae > Corynorhinus > Corynorhinus townsendii. The sequence continues at coordinate 164,772,943 of JAPDVU010000001.1, read as the reverse complement.
GCAATCTTTGATTGAAAAATGCTCCTATTGTGAAGCCTTTGAATAAAATGGTTAATACCACTAACTGATTTTTTTTTCCTGCCTAGAAACAGCTGTATGGTGGATGTGTTTCAATGGGCAGATTAACAGAAGGAAATGCAAACATCTTTAATTCAACTACAAAGACCCCTTTGTAGACCCCTTTTCTAGAACCAGAAGTTTAAGTAAACTTCTTAAAGTCAATATGTATTTGTCTAGTCTATGATCAGCAAAAAAATAAAATAAAATAAATCTATCAGTTAAAAGCAACTCAAATTCTACAATGGGAGTTGGAAGGAGAGCTATCCATATAAAAGTAGAGCCAAACAGATTAGATTTTGAAATAACTATAGAGACATTATACAAAGAGTTATCAATAGAAAACTCTGGGAGTTATTGATAAACTCCCAGAGTTTTCTATTGATAAACTCTGGGAGTTTATCAATAGAAACATTAAAAAACAAAAAACTAGAGGAAGCATTGTAGAATTTGCTTGATTTCTCCTAAATCAGAGGTTATTCCCAATCACTCTTGAGCTCTCCATAGGTCTCTTTTCTTTTTAGAATCTCTTTAGGAATACACACTGAATCCAAGTGACTGCACTCAAGAACACTGTTAAGATTAATTTGATATCTGAGACACTATCTATAATGCACCAGAAATAGGAATAGCCCAATTTGAACTTTAACCCCAGATAAAGTGGGTACAAGTCTTTATATAAAGTAGTGCCTAGAACTACATTAATACATTCTGAAATTTTCTTCCCTTTATCTCACATGATTCTGCACTAACAAAATTTCTTTGCAATTTTCTGTCTGTTCCTTTTCTAAATATCATATTGATGTTCTTTCTCATCCTGCCTGCTAAACACCTTCCAAACTCTAGTGCTTGACTAACTTCTCACCTCTATACTCCTCGTAGCAATAAATTTGAAAATAGGGGAGTAGGTATATTCCCAACAAAATATGAATGGTAAATGTTGACTCAAAAAGAACAGAATGTATTAAAAATATAAATAGATATATTCAAAATATAAACGTAGACAGGAAGGCATAAAGGGAGAGTTGACTCAGAATGAAAACATTTGTTGCCAGGCCTTTTACCAAACTGAGGCCCAGGCAGGGTTAGCATCCTCTTGCTCCATGCCCCAGTCTCACTTCCCAGTTGGGATGAAGAATGGTGAGCAATGTTTTCTGGGGCCTGTACAGGCTTTAACAATCTACAGATATAAAAAGGTATCTTACAAACTGCTCCACTTAGTGATGGACTCCTGAGAACCTTATGATTTGCTTTCTGGTTATGAAATAGAATTAATATATAATCAACTTGGAAAATTTAGAAAATACGTAAAAGCCAAAAATAGAGTATTAAAAAGCACCTATGATTCTATCATTACTGTTTTCACTCGCTCTTTTGAAATGTAGACAGTAAAGAATGAAACTCTTTCTCTCCTCATGTTCCAACTCCATCCCCAAGAGATAGCCACTGTCCAATGCAGAGGGGTGCACATTCTGCCAGACTTTTCTGCTTGCACACAGAGAAGTAGGTTGGAGTTTGTCTCAGTCTGCTGGGACTGCTCTAACAAAAACTCTATGTCTAAATGGCTTATAAACAGCAGAAATTTCATTCTCACAGTTCTGAGATCTGAGATCAAGGTGCAGGCAATTTGTGTGTCTGGCCAAGGCCCCCTTCCTGGTGCATAGACGGTCGTCTTCTCGCTGTGACCTCCATGGTGGAAGGGCAGGCGAGCTCTCTGGGCCTGTTTCATACAGGCACTAATCCCATTCATGAGGGCTCTACTCCCATGACCTAAATCATTCAGAAAATATTTCATGACATGTAATAAGGAATGATTCCTTTTACATATAAGAAGAAAAAAATGCACCTTCCAGACGTTTAGTTTCTTTATTTAAAAAAAAAAAATCTTTATTCAGATTATTACAATTGTTTCTCCTCCCCCCCCCCCCCCCATAGTTCCCCTCCACCTGGTTCCCACCCCACCTTCTGCCCTTACCTCCCACCTCACTGTCCTCATGCATAGGTGTACGATTTTTGTCCAGTCTCTTCCTGCACATACCCCACACCCCTTTCCCCCTGAGAATTATCAGTCCACTCCCTTTCTATGCTCCTGATTCTATTATATTCACCAGTTTATTCTGTTCCTCAGGTTTTTAATTCGCTTGATTTTTAGATTTACTTGTTGATAGATAGGTATTTGTTGTTCATAACTTTTATCTTTACTTTTTTCTTCTTCCTCTTCTTAAAGAAAACCTTTCAGCATTTCATATAATACTGGTTTGGTGGTGGTGAACTCCTTTAGCTTTTTCTTCTCTGCGAAGCTCTTTATCTGACCTTCAGTTCTGAATGATAGCTTTGCTGGGTAGAGTAATCTTGGTTGTAGGTTCTTGCTATTCATCACTTTGTAGATTTCTTGCCACTCCTGTCTGGCCTGCATAGTTTCTATTGAGAAATCAGCTGACAATCTAATGGGTGCTCCCTTATAGGTAATTAACTGTTTTTCTCTTGCTGCTTTTAATATTCTCTCTTTGTCTTTTGCTCTTGGCATTTTAATTATGATTTGTCTTGGTGTGGTCCTCTTTGGATTCCTTTTGTTTGGGGTCCTGTGCACTTCCTGGACTTGTAAGTCTATTTCTTTCACCAGGCGGGGGAAGATATCAGTCATTATTCCTTCAAATAGGTTTTCAGTATCTTGCTTTCTCTCTTCTTCTGGGACTCCCATAATTCTGATGTTGGTACACTTGAAGTTGTCCCAGAGGCTTCTTACACTATCTTCAACTTTTTGGATTTTTTTTTCTTTTTGCTTTTTCGGTTGACTGTTTTTTGCTTCTTTGTATTTCAATTCTTTGACTTGATTCTTGCGTTCCTCTAGTCTGTTGTTGGGTCTCTGTATAATATTTTTTATTTCAATCAGTGTATATTTAATTCCTAGTTGGTCCTTTTTCATATCTTTGAGGGTCTCGTTATATTTATTGGTCTTTTCTAGGATATTCTTGTAAAGTCTTATAACCATGGTTTTGAACTCTATATCCAGTCGTTTGTTTTCCTCCATTTCTTTCGTTTGTGATCTGCTTCTTTGTCTCCACATTTTCACTGCTTCCCTGAGTTGGTAGGGTAGCTTTCTGTGCTAGGTTTCCTATATGGCCCAGTGGGTTGGCCTCCCAGTTACCTGAGGTGGACACTCTTGGTGCACCCCTTTGTGGACTGTGTGTACAGCCTTGTTGTAGTTAAGTCTTGATTGTTGTTGGTATCACTGGGAAGAATTGACCTCCAGGCCAGTTGGCTGTGAGGATCAGCTGTGTCTACACTGGGAGAAGTTTGGTGCTGGAGACAGCCTTATAGGATTAGACTTGCCAAATTGCAAAAGCCTCTGTGTTCAGCTTGGATGGGGTGGAGTCTCAGGGTGGAGCAGACAGTCTTGGCTTCCCATCAGCCCTGCTCTTGCAGGCACGCGTGCGCAACTTCTGCCTTCACTGCCTCCCGAGCCTCTGCCCAAGAGTCCAGATCCCCCCTCTCCTTACCGCGCCCCCCCCCCCCCCGGCAAGAGCGTGGGTCCCCAGGGGCTCGCCTGGAACTGAGGTTCAGTGCAGTCAGGAGCTTCCGACTCCCTTCTGCTAGGGAAAGCCTGTGGCAACCTCTGCAATCTTTGTGCGCACTCACACACACGTGTGCCTCCAGACCCTCTCCCCCGGATCTCTGAGTCTCCAAGTGCCTTTCTCTCTATCTGACAGTCCAGAATCCCCCTGTATGAGCCTGGGTCCATGGGGTTTCACCCAGAACTGAGGTTCAGTGCAGTCAGGGGCTTCCTTCCCCCTCCCACCAGAGAAAGTCAGCCAGGCTCTCAGCCACCCTTCCTCTCTGCGCACACAAAGACCCTTTGCTATACCTCAACTTTTTGCCGTTCCTCCAATTCTCCGTGAGCTTTTCTCTTTCCTTCTAGTTGTAGAATTTCCACTCAGCCAGCTTTCCTGTGGTTCTGGATGGTGTCCCTTCTGTCTTTTAGTTGTAGTTTTGAAATTGTTGTGCAAGGCAGCGGTTTAGGTGCTTACCTATGCCACCATCTTGGTTTCTCCCCACAAATAACTTTCTTCGACTTTTAGTTTCTTTTACCTGCTTTGAAGAAGTTTCTTTTAAACACCTCAGAAAAGTAAATCATCAGCCTTCCAAATGGGCATATTCTGCACTTTTAATTGTATGCTGTCAGAGAATTCGATCAATAAATAATTGCTGTTTGTGAAACATTTACTTTTAACTCCCTGGGTTACTAGAATGGTTGTTGTTTTTTATTCCACATTATTTGACAGCTGAAATTAAACAAATCCTATTCAACTACAAAGCTAATAGAAGGTTTACTATGTGTGTCATTAGCACCATCCATAAAAGGTAACAGAAAATATGAGGTGTAGATTTTTAAATATGATAAACTGAGAATGTAAGATGCACAGGAAGGTGCAACTTCAGGCCTGGCATACACTTATTAGAATGAAAGTGCCTCCGTTTTATTTTACTAAAATAACCAGCATTATGGGTTTTAAGTTGACATGTTTCAAATTATTTTATCAAGTCAAAAATATATACTTTAGTGGAAATATGTTTTAACTATCATGTCATTTTAATGTAATATATGGCATAAAAGATTGCTTCATAAAAGACTGCTAAACATTTTTATGTTCAAAAATATCATGGCTTGAATAAAGAAACATTATTTAGTTACATTTTTTAGCTATTAACACTTTTGCAACATTATTTTTATGCTTGAATAGAAGACTTTTAAGTAAGTCTAAAAGCACATAAAATTACTCTAAATGTTTAAAATTTAAGTCTGAGAGTATATGTGTATGTATATGTATTTGTATCTATAAGTTTTAATGATCACATGTTATAATCACTATTTTTAGATTATGTGTTATGATACTGGGGCAGTTTATAATCCTGACATTACCTTTTTCCTACTTTGCATTCATACAACTTTTTTCATTCAGAGTTATTCTAAGAATACAACACAAAGAACAAGGGGGAAGAGAACAGAGTTATCGTTTCCTCTTTAAAACATACAGACTGATGTCCCCAGGAGATGTTGAATGCCAATGAGTTGTGTAGTTCCTAAGCCATATTATTTTCATTTCTAATTTGTCTATGCCAGTATTACTGTAATTTCATTACTTAATTAAATAAATAAAATAAGTATAAGTATGCAAAGAGAGTTGTTCTTAAGAAAATCAAAATGATGAATGTTAAACTGGATAAGGACAAATTGCTTTTTACAAAAAGTAATTGCTGTGCATTTAAGTGTGAATGAGACAACTATAAGACATTAGAAACAAAATTTGTAAGAACCTAGCATAGAAATTCACTTGTATGCCTTTACAAATGTTTTTGCACCACTTAAAGATACTGAAACTCAAAATTGTGAAGAACACCGTGAAAATATAGCTTATGCAGGAAAGTTCTATGGAAGCTCAATCAGTAGATCCATCCTATATAATAAAAGTGTACTATGTAAATAGACCGAACAGCCCAATAATGGCATGACCATCAGGACAACCATCCAGGACCACTCTATGACACCCACTGGTGCCAGGCCAGCCAAGGCGGGTGTGATGAAATTGGTCGGGGGTTAGCCATTGCCCCATGATTGCCCAGCAGAGGGAGGCCCAGTGGGTGGGTGGGACCTCCCTCTGCAAGGGAAGCCCGGGTCCCTGGTGCTGGGCCCCTAGTAGTCAAAGAAAATACTTTCACTCTACATCAGAATATGAAGGAAAATAAAACAAATGAAGTGGCGAATTACTCTACACCTATATATTTTAATTTAGAAGGTCTTACACATGTACATATGTAATGTTTTTAATGATTCTTTTCCTCAAGTGTTTTCTTTTAACTGATCAAGTCCTGGTCCCAACTGGGTTTTGCAAGAAGGCGTCTACTATATTACCTGGTCCCAGTACAAACGCCAACATTTAATATATGTGGGGCTTGGCCAAGTTATTTAACCTCCTTTGAGTTGTGGTTTCTTGTATGTTAAAGGAGAAGAATAGTTGATGAACCTTATAAAGTTGGGTCAGAATCAATGGATCCTCACTGAGCAAACACAGAGCACAGTGTCCAGCACTGGTCAGTCCTCAATAAATGCCAGCTGGTTTATAATGAAATGTGGGTAAGACTGTGAATCTGGATTTGCTGCTGTCCAATGATTAGCATTTTTCCATACAACTCCTAGATGTTTAAAAATAAATAAATAAATAAATAAAGGGCTCTGTATAAAGAGCAAATTTAATATAATTTTAGTGTTATTGGTATTCAGACTATAAAATGTTGAACTTTCATGCTTTTAAAATTAAGAGCATAAAATATAAAAAATACAACCTGTGACTAAGACAGATTCTAAATAATATGCTGCGTTTCTGGCCACTGGTGTGGCTCAGTGGTTGAGCGATACCCCATGCACCAAGAAGTCAAAGGTTCAATTCCCAGTCAGGGCACATGCCTGGGTTATGGGCTTGATCCCCAGCAGGGGGCATCCAGAAGGCAGCCAATTGATGTTGCTTTTTCCCTCTCAAGCATATTTCTATCTCTCCCTTTCCCTTATTCTTTCTATAAAATCAATAAAAAACATTTTTTTAAAAATATGTGGTGTTTCTGTGTTAAAATTCATAATATGGGAAAAAATTCTAAGATATATATCGCTGATTATTTACATGAAATAATGACATATGGAAGCTGAAATTGGGGGGGACACTGTAAAATCAACTTTTATTATAAATATTACTGATGTTAACAACATCTCAAGGGTGACTGAAGTCATAAAACTATCTCTGATATCTAATATCCTTTTTTACTTAAAAAATAAAAACCTAATTTGGTATGCACAGGGTTCATTCTTCTTTCAGAAACAATATGAGATGATTAGCCCTTAGTTAAACAGTGTATGGCTTATTGTAGAGAACTAGTTTCAAAAAATATAGGTCATTATTTAAGACACCCAAGTGTACCCACTTACAAAATCATATTCATTTATAAAATGTATGGTTAGCTATAACCACCCCCTTTTTTTTCTAGATTGACCAATAGTATTTGCATGATTCAGGGGACAGTTCTTAACACTTCTAGCCTTGCTTGTAAGATGTGACCGAGGAAGAATTTTTATGCATATGCATCAAAAGAAAAATTGAGTCCTAGAAATTAATAGAGAGAATTTCTTGGATTTGGGAATTAGTGTTTCTATTATGTAGTACTTCAAATGCTTTTTGCTTTATTTTTTTAGTAAATAGGAGTCTGTAATTCTAAAACTGCTCTCAATATGGTGGAGTTTGAGGTCAAGAAGATGAATGTCATCTCTCCTGTGCTTGGTAATGTAATTTGCTCTTATTACTCTTCACTCAGTGTCTGCTAAGTTATTCTTGTTGTCGTGGTCCTGCTGGCTGCGACAGGAACATAGTACATTCCTTATGTGAAGTGAGATCATTCTAAATATAAGCCATCTATGGATTCTTAGGAATAAAGGTCCTATAACCAGTTAGCCCATTATTTAGTAAAATCCCTGATAGCACAGATTCTAACAACCAGCTTACTACTAAAATGTCCTAAAAGAATAAGTCTTTTCTATTAGTTTTCTAGAAAGAAAAAAACCAACTTTACTGTAGCTTATCTGCATTTTTTTTCACCCTGCACAATGTTGATTAAATAATACAAACTCCAGTAAATAATGCTTTTCATGTCAGGAGCTATGTCGAAGAATTGCAAAAATATGGTATTTTTATCCTCCTTATTCTTTTTTCTCCAAGCACAATAGAGGCACAGAAGAAAGATACTTTGGTAATAAAAAAAATTATTTTCTCTAAACATCAAGATTATTCAACTCAATAGACTCATTTTTTTTGGCCAAAATTAATAATCCTATGTAATAAAGAGCTAATATGCTAATTAGACCAGACAGCAGAATGACCTTCCAGAATGACCAGTGGGCAGGGGCGGGGCGAGAGGCAGCCAGGGCTGTGAGGGCCGAGCCCCTTGCATGAATTTTGTGCATCGGGCCTCTAATAACTATGATAATAAGCTTGAAGAATAGCATTCAACCTTTCTTCTCCATGAGCTAGCTCTATTTAAACTGGGAAAATGCAAAGGTATCCTCATCCATCCTTTCTGATCACATGATTCAAAATGCTGGTGTAAAGAAGGGGAAAATTGAGAAAGGAACTTTGCTTATTATTGCTTTAGAAACAGTATAGATTAATCTCAAAAAAAGTATATAGGCTTTAAAATATAAAGCTATTTTCATTTTTTAGTTAGAAAATTCTTCTCTAGAAATACTAACTTCATGTGAACACATGTACTCAACGCCACAGGCTGGGAGGCTGCATTTCCTCCCATGACATTAGAGAAAAGCTCATTTTACCTTGTCAAACTGGGGTTGGAAGTGAGGTGTCAGAAACCATAAGCACTCCATTATCACATTGTATAGTTGAACAGTGCTTTCTAGTTTTAAAAGTCCACCTGGAGTGAACACGTGCTCCTGTTTGCCCAAGATAGTCCTGGGTTGTGCACATTGCCCCGTCATCATCATCAGCACCTCCCTCCTGTCTCAGAAGTATCCTGGTTTAGATGACATAATTATATAGTCACCCTAACTTTAACCAGCATTAACTTACATTGTCAGTCTATGAACTCCAAGAATCTATCAGAAAATTAGCATGGTACTTATATAACAGACTAGTGGCCTGGTGCATGAAATTCATGCACGGGGGGAGGGGGGTTGCCCCTCAACCCGGCCTGCACCCTCTCCAATCTTGGACCCCTTGAAGGATGTCCTACTGCCAGTTTACAGGGATTGGACCTAAACCAGCAGTAGGACATCCCTCTCGCAATCCAGGACTGCTGGTTCCTAACCGCTCACCTGCCTGCCTGCCTGATTGCCCCTAACCACTCTGCCTGCTGGCCTGCTCACCTCCAACTACCCCCCACCGCTGGCCTGCTAGCCCCCACATGCTCCCCCCCCCCGCTAGCCTGATCACCCCCAATTTCCCCCCATGCCAGCGTGCTCACCCTCAACTGCCCCCCCTGCTGGCCTGCTCTCCCCCAACTGCCACCTCTGCTGACCTGCTTGCCCCTACCTGCCTGTCCCACTGGCCTGCTCACCCCAAACTGCCCCCCCACTGTCCTGATCACCTCCAACTACCCCCCCACCAGCCTGATCACCCCCAATGCCCCTCTCCCCCTCGCCACCAGTCTGATCACCCACAACGGCATCCCATCCTGGCCTGATCACCTACAACTGCCCTTCCCTCTTGGACTCTAACCGCCTCTACCTCGGCCCCACCACCATGGCTTTGTCCAGAAGAATGTCCAGAAGGTCTCCTGGAAGGTCTCCCAGTCTAATTAGCATATTACCCTTTTATTAGTATAAACGAGGGGCCCAGTGCACAAAATTTGTGCACTGGGGGTGTGGGGTCCCTCAGCCCAACCTGCCCCCTCTCACATACGCTCCCCATGGGGAGTGGGCCTAAGCCGCAATCTGGCCTCCTTTTTAGGGAGACAACCAGACTGATCAAGGGAAGGCACCAGCCCCATCACCCCGCTGCTGCAGCCACTGCCAGTCACCACAGCCACCAAGGTGTTTTCATCAACACAGACTCCAGTCCCTTCACCATGAAAAAATGACAACTTTCTTTAGGCATTTTCAAGATGTGTCTTTCATAGGATACTACATTTCTTTCTTTCTTTTTTTTTTTTATCCTCACCTGAGGATATGTTTCCATTGACTTTTAGAGAATGTGGAAGAGAAAGGGAAAGACAGAGAGAAACATCAAAGTGAGAGGAACACTTTGATTGGTTGCCTCCTGCATGAGCCCTGACCTGGGTCCCATCCAGGGAGGAGTCTGAAACCTACATACATGCCCTTGATCAGAATCGAACCCGGACCCTGCGGTTGGCAGGCTGAAGCATTATCCACTGAGCCAAATCAGCTAGGGTCAGATATGACATTTCTTAGCCCTCCAGCAGCTGACCTTTGTTTTTTTCTCCAGAAGTGTGGTGGAAAAACCCTAGATCACCTTTTTGGATTCTTATACCCAACTTACTAAGAATATTACCAGTGGCATACAGGAAGCTTAGCCAATGAGCAATCAGAAAAGGTGTTTCCTCTGTAGTTCACACCAATTGCAGGCTGGACCCTGCCCAGGCCTAAAGCCTCTGGCCGAAGCTTTAGGCCTGGGCAGGGGACCCCCAGCTCCCTCTGATCGCCAGCTCCGCCCCTGCTCCCTCGGCTCTGATCGCAGGCTTGGCCCTGCCCAGGAGCCCCCTGGCTCAGGCCCTTCCTGGCTGCTCAGGGCCCACGCGGGGCCTACCTCAGAGTGACCTGGGTGCCAGGATGTTCCCCGGACCCAGGAGCTGGGCGACTATGTATGCAAATTAACTGCCATCTTTGTTGGGTTGATAGGCTTATTCACTCTGATTGGCTATGGGCATAGCGGAGGTATGGTCAATTTACATGTTTGTATATTATTAGGTAAGATAGAGGCCTGGTGCACAGGTGGGGGCCGGCTGGTTTGCCCTGAAGGGTGTCACGGATCAGGGCAGGGGTTCCCTAGGGGCATGGGGCAGCCCAGGTGAGGGGCCTGTAATGGTTTGAAGCTAGCCACGCCCCCATGAGATGAGGTCTCTGATGGGGGGGCGAGGCCAGCCTGGGTGAGGGGCTGAGGGCTGTTTTCAAGCTGGCCACACCCTCTTGAGGGGGCGGGTTCCCGCTGGGGTGCCTGGCCAGCCTGGGTGAGGGACTGATGGCTGTTTGCAGGCTGGCCACATCTCCCAGTAGGGACCCTCACCCCATGGGGGCGTGGCCAGACTGTGTGAGGGACTAAGGGCTGTTTTCAGGCTGGCCACACCCCTTTCAGGGTGGGGGGTCCTGCTGGGGTGCCTGGCCAGCCTGGGTGAAGGGCTGATGGTTGTTTGCAGACTGGCCAAGCCCCCTAGCAGAGACCCTCACCTCATGGGGGTGTGGCCAGCCTGGGTAATGGGCTGAGAGCCATTTTCAGGCTGACCATGCCCCCTGGTGACCCAGGCTCCCAGCCCCTCCTTGAGCAGAGGCCAGGGTAGGCTGGAAGCCTGGGTCACCCCCGGCAACCCAGGCTCCCAGCCACTCCATCAGCGGCAGCCAGGGCAGACGGGAAGCTTAGCTTCCTCCATCACCTGGGGCAACCCAAGCCTCCTGCTCACTCCAGCTCCATGGCCACCACCATCTTTGTTGGGTTAATTTGCATATTCACTCCTGATTGGCTGGTGGGCGTAGTGGAGTGATGGTCAATTTGCACGTTTCTCTTTTATTAGTATAGAAGACAAAACTGAGGTCTTAAAAAGTTACTCACTGTCCTGGTCACTGTGGCTTCATTGGTTGAACATCAGTGGTCCCATGCATTGAAAGGTCACCAGTTCATTCCCAGTCAGGGCACATGTGCAGTTTGAGGGTTAGATCCCCTGTGGGGTTCTGTATGGAAGGCAACTAACTGATTGATGTTTCTCTCTCACATCGAAATTTCTCTCTCTCTAAAAATCCATAAAAATATATTTTTTTAAAATGTTATTCACTATTCAGTGAGTAACAACTTTGCCTAGGTCTTCTGGCTTCTTTTTCAGGACTCCTTGCTACCAATCTAGTTCCCAGAGCCAAGTCCCAAATGCTTCTGGAACTGCCTGAATGCAGGCAAAATGCTGCTCTCCTGGCATCTTTTAATATACTAGAGGCCAGGTGCACAAAATTCATACACAGGGGGTAGGATCCCCTCAGCCCAGCCTGCACCCTCTTCAATCCAGGACCCCTTGGGGGATGTCTGACTGCTGGTTTAGGTCCGATCCCAGGGATCGGGCCTAAACCTGAAGTCAGACATCCCTCTCACAATACTGGACCACTGGCTCCTAATCTCTCACCTGTCTGCCTGCCTGGTCACCCCTAACTGCTCCCAGCTGCTGGCCTGGTCACCCCTCCAGCCTGCTTGTTCAGTCGTTTTGTCATCCCTCACTAACCCTCCTGCTGGCCTGGTCATTGGCAGCCATCTTGTGAGGATGTAAGGGTCAATTTGCATATTACCTCTTTATTATATAGGATTCAAACTATATTTATGCTTTATGGAATGGGGATTAGGACTGTCCTGGGATTCTATTTCTTCTTATTAATTGAGTGTGTCTGTGTTTGTGTGTGAATCTCAGCCACATTCTCAATGGTCAAAGGGAATCTGCTCACAGCCCATGTTGCCCAGCCTTCTGATGGGGGCCACCCCTAGGATGACTCTACATGACCTAATTCCACAGTGCCACAGGACAGACGTGGACTTCCATGTCCCCTACCAGCTGCTCTGACTACTGAACTCCTGGGTGCCTGACTCCTGGGTGTAGCAGTAGGAACTATACCAATCCTGCCTCTACTTCTGATGACATGTATTGTGAGAACAGAAAATTTTGAGTATAGAACATGGTCATAGAGTGGTTTCTCTGTGGACACAATCTTATCTAGTGTGAGCTTTTTAGGTACAGAATGTTGCCCCTCTCCAAGTTTTATCTTTTCCCTCTTAGATATGAGTGTTTACTAACATGGTTTAAACAATGCAACATAAAAGCAGATGTTAAGCAATAATTCAGTTATTTTGAATTTGCCAAAGATAAGATATTTTTAGAAATTCACTGAATTTTAGTTGATGTTACTTCACAATTAAAAATAATGTCAATAGCACAGCTTCAAAAGAAGAAAGAGTACAAAAATAATTTATTATGAAACAAGTAGATGCATTTAAAAAGAAAAAAGAATTTAATTACATCTTAGTATATTTGCAGTGATTCATGATGGCTATTTACATCAAATGATTTTTTAAATATTAAATATTAAATCCATTTAAATGCAATAAGTTGTGTGCAGAATTTTCATCTTTATTTCAGAGTCATGCTACTTTAAAATTCGTCATTAGAGTTAATAAGAAATTATATTGGAACTACTCTGTACATTTAAATGAAGCATAAATCAATTATTGAAGCAAGGAATTTTTTCATCATTATAATGATTATCGGAATAAATTTAGTTCTTCAATGCTGCCTAATGATATCTTCAATAAAAAAAATTGCATAGACTTAATTTTTACTAGGAACTCTGTAAATGTGCTTATTATATCTTTTTTTTTTTTCAGTCAGAAGTATTTTAGAGAATTCTCATGCAGTATGAGAATGCTCTAAGTGCCAGATTCAGTTATCCTCAATACCTTGGACACCAAAATTAGATTCAGAATCAATATACTGTACTATCCATTTAACATCTAGTACACTGAACACTAATAACATTTATGATAGAGTAACAGACTCAAAAAAGGTTAAGCTAGTAAAACCAATCAATATAACAAGTAGTATTATAGTAAGGGAGTTTTGTATGTCTATAACTCCCTCAGGTATGACTCACTGATGCAAGTTTGCTTTGAGAAGAATATCCTTTGGAATTTCTTTTGGCATTCAGGCTACAATCCCTTCAGTCAGGCATGAGATGTAGAAACCCACTTGCGCTATCCTGCACTTTGCACTTCTAATCTTTGCTGAGAACAAAATCTAAAATCATTGTTTGGCTACTTGCTGATTTCATCCTGGTGTGAATTAATAGAATCTTATCTAATAAAAGGGTAATATGCAAATTAACCATCACTCTGTCACAAATATGGCGGCGCCCATAGCCACAAGAAGGCAGTGCGCAGTCCTCTCAGCCCTGCCGGAGTTCCCCAGTCGTGGGGGGAGCAGCCGCTAAGAGTGGGCAGCGTGAGCAGCTTGGTAGAATGCTTGCTTTGTCACTGTGGCAACGAGGCAAGTGTTCCGTGCTCAGCCATACATGGGCCTCTGGGCCACTGAGAGCCCTTGGGCAGCAAGTACGGAGTGGCCAGGCCCCGCAGAGAGCTACTGGTGCACAGATTCATGCACAGGGCTACTAGTTATATAATAATCATTACTATTGTTTTTAAGTATGGAGAGTGTGCCAGGAATTTGGGAAGCACTTAATACACATGATTTCATTCAATTCTCACAGCACTCATTTTCCTGATGAAGAAGCAAACACAGGAAGGAAAAGTGACTAACCCAGTGTTACACTACTGGCAGGTGGTCAAGTTGGAACCCCTACTCAATCTACCTTATGGCAAAGACTATCTCAGTAACCATCCACAAGTGTGCCATAATGTGGTCTGCAGTGTCCCAGGGACCCAGAGTCTCTGAATCAGCAAGAAAATAAAGTAAGGCAGTGATATTTGTCATTACTCCACACACATATACATGCACACTATTCAGATTAACCTATGGTAAAATCAATCGTTCTTAACATTAATCTACACATAAAGAATTTAAAGTACACACAGGCCAAAAAAAGAAGAAAAAAAAAAAGATTGTTTGTCAAATGTCTTCACAAGTTCTTGTGCTTTGTAGACCAGGCAATATCGGATAATACAGGTGTTCCTGATAGAGTTGGCCATGAGAAGGTGACATGTGACTGTTGAACTACACCTCATGCTGATCATTTATGGAGTGAGTAAGACAATAGCTGATATGCTAATACTTGAAAACAGACAGATCAATTATAGATGATATGATGATGCTAATGATAATGTTGATGGCAATAGATAGATAGATGATAGATAGATAGATAGATAGATAGATAGATAGATAGATAGATGATAAACCATACAAGAAAGAAAGGAGGGAAGAAGGAAGAAATAAGGACGGAAGGAAGGAAGGAAAGTAGATATAGGTAGTTTAATTTGTTACTGCAGAAATACAACTTTTATGCAGACATACTTTTTTTCATTTTTAAAAATTTATCTTTATTGTTTAAAGTATTACAGATGTCTCCTCCCATCCCAGGCCTTCATCACACAATTATCTATGTCTATGGGTTATACATATAGAGAAATAAATAAAAGGCATCCAAATTGGAAAGAAAGAAGTAATAGTGTCATTTTTTACAGATGACATACTCTATATATAGGAAAACCTAAAGACTCCACAAAAAAAAACAAAAAAACTACTGAAAACAATAAACAAATACAGTAAAGTTGCAGGGTACAAAACCACTGTACAAAAATCCACTGCATTCCTATATACTGACAATGACATTTCAGAAAAAGAAATTAAACAAATAAACAAACAAACAAAAAACAATTCCTTTTGCAATTGCAACAGAAAAATGAAAATTCCTAGGAATAAATTTAACAAAAAAAGTGAAGTTCAGACCTATATATTGAAAACTACAAAGCATTATTAAAAGAGATTGAAAAAGACATCATGTTTATGAATTGAAAGAATCAACATAGTTAAAATGACCATATTACCAATGCAATTCCTATCAAAATCTCAATGCCAGTTTTATTAAAGAAATAGAATAAAATTAATCAGATATATTTTCTTGAATATGAGAAAAGAAGGTTGGTGATCAGCTACCCTTTGGGGACTTTGCTTACTGGTAGTACATCACTGATATTAATGCCATCTTAAGTGTGTTTTCTGCATCAGGAGAAAGGCTTACCACAGCTGCTCAAGGAAGATGGAGCCACAATAAGAAATTTTCAACTTGGACTTGGGGAACCAGCAAACTCACTCAAGTATGACCAAGAACAGACCAATCAAATAAGAGTTGAAGATAAATATATTATGTCTATGTATTTATTATGTTAGAAACCCGGTGCATGACATTTGTGCACTGGGGTCATGGGGCAGGGGTTCCCTCAGCTCGCCTGCACCCTCTCACAGTCCGGGACCCCTTGGGGATGAATTAGTTCAAAATATTTTATACGAACCCATAATTTTAATGCATGAGTAAACAGAGATACAGAGAATAAATGACTTTTTCATTGACACATAAATGGTTAATAATCAAAGGAGGGTCTATATTTTTTGGAATATTAATCTTAGGCTTTTATTTAAACATTTATTAAGTATTTATTTTGTTACCAGGTAATTTGCCAAGTACTTTACCAGCATGATCTGTTAATCCTCATAAAAACACTATAGTGAGTACCATTATTATGAAAGAAGGATCTGAGACTTAGAGAAATTAAAGGACTTCACTGGATTAGAGCCAGGACTCAAAACGAGGTCTTCTTTATGAGAAGTCTCTAAACCAGCATTGCACAATAAAATAAAATGTGAACTACATATGTGGTCTCAAAGTTTCTAGTAACCACATTTTTTAAAATACAAAAATAACAGGTGAATTTTTCATTTTAATTATACATTTTATTTAAGCTAATATATTTTAAATATTATCAATCCAACATGCATTCATTATAAAACTATTATATCACATTCTTTTCTTTGAACTATGTTATTGCTTTCAGCAATCTCATTTCAAAATAGCTACACTTCAAGTACAACAGCCGTGTGTTTCCAGTGTCTACCCTAGACTGGACAGTGCAGGTCTACATGGTTATTCTCAGCTGCCCATCGAACTAGTTTAACTACATGAATCTTAACATGACATAAGGAAAACTTCCCATCCCACTACTAGTATTATTCCAGCCTTCCTCTGGGTATCATGTTCAGAGGATATCGTATTCAGTGTTGCGCTGCCTGGTCCAAGGCAGAGTGCACGAACCTGGAATGTTTTGCCTCTATCTCCAGAAGTGCTACCTGCAATGCTATTCTGGGCACAATGGGAGGCCACCCAACGAAAGCTCTGACCTAGGATTCAGACGGTTCCCGGGGCTCACAGCAGAGAGGCTCATCCGAGAAAATCTGCCATGGAAAATGTGGCTTCACCTTGTACTATATCCAAGTTCAGTTTGAATTACTCAAGAAATTCAAAAACAAGCAGGTCAACACATCTTATTTTGGAGTTCTCCTCTCAAAGTGCTCCTTTCACTAGATGACAAGCAGTAGAGGTGTTCTGACTCAGATGGTTTTCCAAGTTTTGGGATAGACCATTAGCAGGAACACTGTAGCCCATTTAGAAGCAGGGGGAGGGGTCATTAAGCATATGTAGAGCATCCATCTCTGTCTCATTTCTCAGGTCGTGGCCAGCAATTAACATCACCAGCTGACAATTCTTGTCCTCTTTTCAACACCATTTTCAACAACACTGGGAAGCAACTATACATAATGAGAGAAAAAACACAGGAAGATTGTTGGGAAGTCACTAATCTATGAGAATATAGAAGGTGTAAAGTGAGGAAAGATAATTATATACACCACATCTACTAGTATAAGTGATGAAAAATAATCAGTTTATAAAACCCAAGAGCTCACGATTCTCCTTATCTTATCATTGTTAATTTCCAAAATGTAATTTATTCATGTGAATTTGAGTGTTTTATTGATGAACAAATCTGAAGAGACTGAGAGCTATTCTAGAATTTAAATATTGAAGAATTAAGTACTATATCTTCTATTGATCTACCTTTTAAAATATTGTTTTTATGACTCACTTTTTCTCCCACATTCCTATAATATTGAAGAGTTTATAATAACCACATTTAAATATGTTAATAAAAAATGGGATGTATTAAAATGAATTCATTTACATTGCACCCATTTCTAATATCCATAATCTATTTTCTTCTATGTAGAGTGGTACTCATTTGCAAATTCAACAGATTAATCATAAAGACATTTGTTTTTCCATTTTGTTAAGTTTTGTCACATGCTTTTGTCACCAACCACATTAAAGGACAAATGAGAAGAATTTAAAACAATAGACACTGTTCCTGCCTTGGAGAAATATATAATGTAAATTCTCTCTTGCAGAGACAAAACAAACAAGATAAATTACTGCATGATTCAGTAATTGCCAGAGTGAATAGAAGAGAAGCAAACAGAAAGAACGGTGCTATTTGATGGGAGAAATAGGAATAGGAAGTCTGAGATGGCTACCCGAGAAAATTCTAAGCCGCAGCAAAGTTGGGCTCAATTTAAAAAAGAATTTTTACTAAACTTGGAATGAGATGATAAGAAAATCATTGGGTGACATTTAAAAAAGGAATATAATTTAGGTTACAAAACAAAGACTTGAAGATCAGGTGCTAAAAACAGAGAAGCAGAGAGAATAACAGTCCTGAGGGAAACCTCTAGGTATCTGGTACATAGTAGGTTTTCCATAAATGCTTATTATTATTAAAATAAATGTGGGAAATGGTGAGTATAATTCAAAGGAAGACAATGAGTAATATCAACATAATGGTTGGGGTGTCTTGGGAATCATTTTAGCGAATTTAGAGTGAAAACTCACTAGAGTCTGGGAAACCAAGAAGAATGAGGAAATAGAAATGAAAGCACCTGGTTGGAGAAGGCAAAAAGGAGCAGGCAAAAATAAAACAATGTTTTGGAGAAATAATTGCCTAATTGAGAAATCATCACAGGGTACTAGTGACTTAATAAAAACTCTAAAATGATAATGTCAGTCATTTCTAGTCATTATGGGAATAAGTGCAGACTAGTCTAAGGTTGGTCTATTCCTTGAATATAAACAACTCATAACATTTCCTGTGTTCAGCTTTTTGTTGAGAGAGGGAGAGGGAGGGAGGGAAGGAGGAAGAGAGAGAGAGAGCAAAAGACCACTGTTTTGGCCTCTTCTATAATGTTGCTGTACTAAAAAGCTTGCTAATGTCTTTGGGTTTTTAAAAAGACAATTATATAATCCCAAAATGACATTCTTATTATATTGTGTTTATTGCAAATCTCATGCCATATTATCAGCTTCTCCTTTTTTTTCTTTTGTCATATAATTCTCTCTTTCTGGAGTCCATGGCCTAATTCAGTACATGTTGCATTTTTTAAAGAAATGAGCAAGGATAAACTCTCTGACTAAATATGCTTACTTGACATTTTGTACCAAAAATACATTTTATAAATTCTGTCTTTAAAGGCACGGAACTAACTAAAAATTCCTTCTGTGTTTAATTATAGGGATTTATAATACCTGAGTATACATTTGCCTTTCTAAGCTGTTTGTATACATTTGCTACTTTTTAATGATCTGCCATCATTTTTTATGTCTATGCCATGCTTTCTGTTCCAGTTGCAAACTACAAAATCCTGTGGCTTAAAATAAAAACAATCATTTATTTATCACATACATCTGCAAGTTAGCATTGTGCTATGGGAAGGTTTGTATTTCCCCACCAAGATCAGCAGATGTGGCTCAGCTGAGGGTTATTGGATCTGCTTCCAAGATGGCTCACTCACCTGACGGGCAACTTGACCTTGGCTGTCAGCTGGAGGCCAGAGCTGAAGAGTGAGGGTCTTAGTTCTGACCCACAGGGATCTCTCCATGCAGGCTTCTCTATGATTTGCTTGGACTTCTTCACAGCATGGGGACTGATTTCCAAGAATAAGCATTCCACAAAAGCCAGGCCAAACAAAGCTGTATCATGACCTAGGATTAGAAGTCACAGAGCATCCTTTCTGCCATAGTCACAAGTCAACCCAGATTCAAGGGAGGGCCTGGAGAGCCCACCTCTCAATGGGAAGAATGTTAAAGTCACATGATAAGAGGCTTATGTGGGATGAGAGATACTGTTGTGGCATTTTGTTGTAGACTCATAATCTGCCCAACTCTCCGCAAAGAAAACCAATTTTCAGGACACTGTTCTCCCTTATGCTCCTACCCAAATTGCATTGTTCAGGAACCCAAATTCCCCCCTTGGGGCTGTTGGTTCTTTAGAGCTAACCATGAGGAGGGGGGTAGGGAACAAAGATCTACTGCCTCCGAGACCTACTACAGAGATAACAGTTAGCTCTGGAGTCCAAAGCTGTGTACTTCCATGAGACTACCAAGTACATCCGTGACAAATGAAAGTATTTCCCACCAACGTGATGTTCATCATGACTTAGTAAATTGAAGCCCGCATTGTCCCCCTCTACACATCTGCTGGAGTAAATCTAGAGAAAAGCAAGGAACACGAAACTTGAAAAACCAGAATAAAGTTAGAAAGCACACCAGGGAACAGACCACCATGTGTTTTCTAGTGAACAGCACTTGTAATAATTGCCTTAAAGGATTGTGTATTCCTGAGGATAGATTGAAGAAAATACTGGATCTTGGTAGAGTCCGGTTCAGATTTAAGGGGCTATGTGCATGGAAAGAACAGGGCTCTCACGCAGACAGATTTAGCTTAAGATTCAGCTCTGCCACTTAACTGTGTGATCTTGGGCAAATCACTTAATCCCTTTGAGCCTCAGTTCCCTTGTCTGTTAAGCAGGAATAATAACACCCATCTCACAGTGTTGTAGTAAAGACTAAATAAGATAATGTAAGAAAGCCCTTATATTTATTTACCATATGGCAGGCCTTAAATGAATTAATTCTCTTCTTTTCTTTGCTGCTGACTCACTATGCTTCAAAGCTCCTAACTTTCCTGAATCTCAAGTATACCATTTATAGCAAGCAACTCACATGAATTTGACCTTCGTACTAAAAACCAGCAAGTAGGTAGCAATGACAAGAATAATGTAAATATATTAAATATGAAATATACTAAGTACTCTTTGGATGGGAAGGATGCATAAGTACAGTGAAGCCCCATCATCATGTTTTCTAAAAAGAAAAAAAAATCAATTCCCTCAATGGCAGGCAAATAATGCACATCTATGGTATAATAATAAAAGCATAATATGCAAATTGACCGAATGGCCAAACAGTAGAACGACCATCCAGACGACCTTCCAGACAAAGCCAGGACTGCGAAGGCCAAGGCAGCTGGAACTGTGAAGGCCTACCCTTGCATCAATTTCATGCATCAGGCCTCTAGTATATAGTAATAAAAGCATAATATGCAAATCTACCAAACAGCTGAACTGCAGAATGACCATCTGGATGACCATCTGGACGACCATCTGGACAACCATTTGGGACCACGCTATTACACCCACTGGTACCAGGCCAGCCAAGGAAGGTGCAATGCAATTGGTTGGAGCCCAGCCATTGCCCCATGATCGCTCCACAGAGGGAGGCCCAGGTCACCGATTGGCAGGCTGCAACGGGTGAGCAGGGCCTCCTTCTGTGAGGGAAGCCTGAGTCCTGGGTGCTGGCTATTGAATGGAAGCCCAGGTCCTGGTTGCTGGAGGGAAGCCGGTGCCGGCA
The DNA here is from genome assembly GCA_026230045.1 of Corynorhinus townsendii. Taxonomy (NCBI): domain Eukaryota; kingdom Metazoa; phylum Chordata; class Mammalia; order Chiroptera; family Vespertilionidae; genus Corynorhinus; species Corynorhinus townsendii. Next base: position 164,751,828 of record JAPDVU010000001.1, on the reverse strand, counting down.
GCTGGGGGAAAGAAGGCCTACTCTTACACAAATTTCATTCATCGGGCCTCTAATATATATATATATATATATATATATATATATATATATATATATATATACACACACACACACACACACACACACACACACACACACACACTGAGTGGCCAGATTATTATGATCTCTGAATGCATAATAATCTGGCCACTCAGTGTGTGTGTGTGTGTGTGTGTATTGATATATTTATATATTTATATTTATATTAGAGGCCCAGTGCATGAATTCGTGCATGGGTGGGGTCTGGCCAACCTGGCCAGGGGAAGGGGACATGGGTGGTTGGCCGGCCTGACTGCTGGTTGAACTCCTGATCGAGGGAACAATTTGCATATTAGCTTTTTATTATATAGGATATACACTGAGTGGCCAGATTATTATGTGTTCAGAGATCATAATAATCTTGCCACTCAGTGTGTGTGTGTGTGTGTGTGTGTGTGTATGTATATGAAGATTCTCAAAAGAAAAAAAAGTACATGGAGAATCTTTTGACCATGAAACATGGTTACATATAGATTTTCACTATGTAAAATAATTTTGTGTGTGTATGTGTGTATATATAAAATTTAGTTTGAGGAGAATGCCAGTGAATATGTCAATTGTGAGGGGAGGGTGGATTTTAGAAAATGCTGTGTTTGTCTAAAAACCTGTGGAGAACTTTATTGGCTTCAAGTATGAAATCATCAAGAAAATATCCCTTAATTGTTTTAAGTGTATGCTTTGCTCTGGGATTAAGTGACTGGCCTTTTTCTGTATCACCACCCCAGTCTCTGTTTATGATTAAACCAGAAGATAGAGGAATGTTGGCAGTCTTCTTTGCACGTGCTTCATGCCCTCAGCCCAGTTGGAGAAGAGTGGTAGATTTGTAATGTTTGCCAAAACAGCTTGGAGTCACTTGCTGGACTGAGTTTAAAAACCTGGCAAATACCAGAAGCTAATTTCAGCTTCAGATGATGACACTGAATCCAGACTCTGACCAGAATGCCAATTCAAGACACATCCCTAGTCCTGAAGGTTCTAGAGAAGACCCTCAGTGTCACATGAGTGGCCACAATAGACTATCTTTTATTCAATAAACATGATACCCTGTCAAATCCATCTCAACACTGGGCCAACTTTCTGTGGCTTTGAACACTACAGATTTGTGATTTGGGATATAGAACATTCCATTCTTATTTTACTTATTTTCCATTTGAGTGATTTTAAATGGGCCGCTGGTCCAAGGGAACATTATTTGCCTTATCAGAATCTGTTAGCATTCTATTAGCAACAATTACCTCCAAGCAAACAGAAAAGAGTAAATCAACCTAATCTGAAAAGGATCCCAGTTTCCTCATCTATGAAATGTATTCCTATTTCACACAATTGCTATTATAATCAGATGAGAAAATGTTTTTGAAAGTGCTTTGTAAACAGAAGCAATCTGATAGGAAGGAGACTAGGTTCATTATAGCGAGAAACTCTGAAATGTCACAATTGAGTCCTGAGAGAGGAATGCTAAAAGCAAGCCCTCAAAGGAAAGTACTCACTAGGGAGAGGTTAGAGTCAGGGATGCAGGCTGGGGTTAGACACGTAGGTCCCTGCCCAGGTCAAGAGAGGTCTGGAGCCCAGGAGAAAGGGGCCATTGTGGAAGCACCAAGGACCAGGCATGTGAGTTAAAGCAGAAAGATACAGTATAAGCAGCCTTGTGCTGTAATTGCACATTCCCCACCTTTATAACTGTATAGTCTAGCCTCCCTCTTTCCTTCAACAAGAATGAGATGCTTATGTTCTTTCTAATTAGTGTTTTGAGTTTCTTCAAATATATACCTGGAAGTGGAGTTGCTGTGCTAAGTAAAATAAGTCTGACAGAGAAAGACAAATACCATATGATTTCTCTTATTTGTGGAATCTGAAGAACAAAATAAACAAACAGAATAATAGAAACAGACACATAGATACAGGGAGCAGACTGATGTTTGCCAGAGGAAAGGCATGTTAGGGGACTGGGTGAAAATGGTGAAGGGATTAAGAAGTACAAATTGGTAGTTACAAAGTAGTCATGGGAATGTAAATAAAGTACAGCACAGGGAATAAAATCAGCAATATTGTAATAACTATGTATGGAGCCAGGTGACTATTTGAAATATTGGGGAAGCTACTTTGTAAAATATATGATTGTCTAACTACTATGCTGTACACCTAAAACTAATCTATCTATATTATAAAAGGCCAGTGGCCATAATGCTATGATGCCACAACGACCAAATGACCAGTCACCAGGAGGTGCATTGATGGGTCTCGTGGCATAGTGCTTCTGGTGTCCCATCAGTATAGCGGGTCTGGGGTCTCACGCGATTTTGCATGCTGGGCCTCTAGTATATATATAAAAGCCTAAACAACCAAACAACCAGTCAACTGGTCACTATGATGCACACTGACCACCAGGGGGCAGATGCTCAATGCAGGAGCTGCCCCATGGTGGTCAGTGTGCTCCTACAGTGGGAGCGCTGCTCAGCTGACTGATGGGTACCAGATGCGGGGCTCACAGCTGATGAGCACTGCTGCTACTGCAGCAGCATGAGCCTCTGCTGATCGGGACTGACTGGGTGTGAGTCCACGGCAGGTGCAGTGGGGCTGGGATGAGCGGGATGGCAGGCAAGAGCAGTAGGTGGCATTGGACTGCTGGTTTTGGCTGATCCCCACAGGCCACACTGAGGGACCCCACCGGTGCACGAATCTGTGCACCGGGCCTCTAGTATAAAATAATATAAAATGTAAACTGTTATTGAAATAAAAAAAGAACTGACTGCCACAAGACAACAGGAAAAAAATAAAAGCTAAACATTCAGTGTGAGGATAACATTTGCCAGACAAAGCCAATCTAAGAAGAGCAATATAGCTTGTGTCTTCTAAACTGTTGTCCCCACAGATGTCCATCCCCACTGTCTGCAACATTCCTTGGTTTGTCTCACTTCCTGGTAGGTGCCTAATAACCTAGCCCAGGTTCATTGGGAAACAATATTGTCCATATTCCTCAACACCAACCTCAATAGAATATGTTCATGTATCTTGGCATTTGTAGTTCTTCAATCCAATCAAAACGTACCCACACTGTGCCTCCTTTCCTAAGACATCTGGTCTCTGACTGGTTGAGCATTCTGTCTTGGGATATGGCAATAATGGCTGACGTTATTTCTCCTAAATAACAGTTTTGCAGTAGGGAATTTTTAATGCTATGAGACAAAAATTGAGGACCTCATGATATTGCTAGTGAAAGTGAAACCCTGGCCATGTTTCCAGACACCCTTGAAGTCACCCTACCAATGTGGGCACCGGCAGTGCCTGCTCACAAACAGGCAAGTAGGTGGGCAAATTCCAGAAGAGAGAACTTCATGGCGATGGTAATGTGAGCAGGATGATAGTCATCCATTTGAAAACCAATGCAAAACACTTTGGGAGAAAATGATATATAATTCATCAGTCTTTATGATTTTCCTGAACAATGCAGTTAATGGTCTGAGATCATGCATACAATTACCATAATATTAATTTATTCGACAAATATTTATTGAGCATTTACCATATGCTGGGCACTGTGCCAGGTCTGGAATACACAGTGAACAAGAATATACAAATCTAAGCACCCAAATAAATCATTTGAAATGTGATGGCTATTCTGAAGGAAGATGCAAGGTAGTAGAAAAGAATAGTAACAGGGAACTGAGATTTAAACTAGGAGTTAGAAAGAGCATTTCTGGGGATGTGTCCTGAAGGGTCAGTAGCAATTAGGTGAAAAGAGGGAGGCAAGAACTTTCCAGATGCTAAGATGTATAAAAAGCTTGGCTATTTGTCTTAGACTCTAAGACAAGAAGGGCAGTGTAGATATAACCCAGAAAACCAGAGGAAAATTTGAGTGAGAGGATTTGGAGGGGTAAGCAATGAGCACAAGATACCACCTCCTGTAGGTCTTATAAAGAATTTTGGAGTACTGTAAAGAATTTCCAAAGTACTGTTGAATGCCATGGTCAGTGGAGAATGGGCAGGGGGCATTTAATTATAAAAATAGTATGTTATTTAAATTTCAAGAAATTATTCTGGTTCATGTGGAGATGGAATTATGGCAGGGGCAGAAGAGGTCAAGTAGGCAGGCAAGAGAGGAAGCTTGGACTACAATGGTGGCAACAAGTGAAGAAGACAGGGCAGATATAAGGTATATTTTATAAGGATACTAGAGGTCCGATGCACAAAATTCATGCAAGGGGCTCACCCCCACCTCTGCCTCCTCTGCCTTAGCCCCTGCTGCTGCGGCTTCATCCAGCAGGTCGTTGGGAAGGACGTCGGGAAGGATGTCTGGTCTAATTAGCATATTATGCTTTTATTATTATAGATTCCAAAAGACATGATGATTGATTGGAGTGGGGGTTCTGTGGGACAGAGGATGTGTCAGAAATTACTCTCACATCTCTGGCATAAGCACCTAGGTAAATGGAGGTGTCCTTAATGGAGATGAGTAGATTCTCACAAATTGATGGGGTTTCAGCAAGCATAAAATGCAGACAGTGTGGATATAGGCTTTACCTTGAAATATCGAATAAAAAGGGCACTGCCAATCGTCATCGTCACTTAAGTGTTTCCATGTTTCTGTGCATGAGAGTGACTGTGTTTGTGCTTTGTGAGGAGGAGGACAGGGGACTTAAAAGGGAAAATTGCAAACAAGTAGGTACCAAAAAATAATAAAGAAATGATCACTGACTAGTATAGATGCTGCTGGGAGTCTTTCTGATGCAAATATATACCTAAGTTAGGTATGCTTTTACCTCAGGAACAAAACAAAAAAAAGAAAAAGAAAAGAAAAGCAAGGTTTAGAAAAGAAACACTGTCACCACAAGCTACAGATTCCATTGTTTCTAGGGAAAAATTCATTTACATCAAATACCTGAAGCTGTCAGTGCACACAAAGACTTTGAACGCATATGTTTGGAGCTAATACTGTACTTTCTATTTATATTCTAATACCTCGTCCACCCCCTTATGGTTCTTTGTGAACTTGCTCAAGTTTTGGCTCTACTATACTTTTATTTTTTCTTCCCCTGAGACACACTTACAATCTTTACAGACTTGTTTCACGAGCAAAGAAACGGATCATTAAAGAAAGAATAAAATGTCATTTGATGGTGTGCCTGCTGCTTTCTTTGTAGAGACTCTGTTCCCATAGCCATGTAACTACATGCCACGAAAGTTAAGGGTCAGATTAGTCTTGGTCCAGGTCAGAAAACACATGTTTCCACCCACTTCCAAGAAGGTGAATTCTGAAGTTGAATGAAGGCTGATATTTCCAATTGTTTTTATTGAGAATAATCTTTTTGTGACCTGTCTCAGGAGTGATAAACGGCCTCCGAAAAGGAAATCTAATGCAGACATTGGCCACAAAGGTGTCATAGAATAAGTAATAATGATAACAAAACTTTAGTAAAGATGGGGTTAATAAAAATTAGATCAGAGATAATGAGACATTGAGAGATTCATTGGCCACTTGAAGTTCTGATGATAATAGTCTGGAAGAAAATATATGAAATTTTCAAAGCTTCTAGGAAAAGAGCTTCATAAAGAGAAATCAAGCGTATCCGATCTACTGAGAAAGCATAATATATATATATATAACTATATATATATATATAACTGCACATATATCTGTTCATCTTTGGAAAAGAAATACAGGAAGGATAAACAAGAAACTAAAGAGACTGGTTTTCTAGAAAGGGTGGGTGGAAAGTAGAAGGAGAAAGGGGGAATAGGCATGAATAGAGATGGGGAAGAAATGACACCTCCTTGAGTATACAGTTTTAAATAGCACTTATTTTAACATTTTAATTGATTTTGAGAGAGAGAGGGAGACAGAAAAACATCAATGTGAGAGCAGAACATTGATTGGCTGCCTCTTGCACACCCCCTACCTGGGTATGTTCCCTGACTGGGTATGGAACCTGCAATGTTTCAGTGCATGGGATAATGCCCAACCAACTGAGCACACTGGCCAGGGAAAGTTTGAATTTTAAAACCATAATATCATTTCAAATTCCAAAAAGATAATTAAAATTTATCAGTATGTGGAGGAACAAGAAGTGAATGCAAACTATAGCAAATAGACCTAACCATATAACTGCATTTCACATGAATACTATAACCACACTGAAGGTATGGAGAATAAAAGAGCTAACCTATATAACTGAGGAAAACAGTGAAGTGCCCAGATAGGCTAAGATTAAAGATCAAAGGACTGCCTACAGACACTGTACTTAGTTAATAAATGTGTTTTGGTTTGCAATTCTAAGATGACCTCCTCATGTGTATACTTTGAATAAACAAATACATTAATACTTTGTAGATAATGAGAGTCTGATTTCTCAAAGGCAGAGAAAGAAGTTACAAATAAGAAAAGGAGAAAACCAGAGGGAACACTGTGGTATTGCATTTACATCGGAGAGTAGGAACTCATGTTTTTACTATATATGCAGAAAAATATAGAAATAAATATAAATGTATATGCATGCATGGAGATTATATATATATATATATATATATATATATATATATATATATATATATTCCTAATTCTTGAACTTGAAAGCAAAAAAGAAGCAAGTTAGAACTAATACAATATTGAATGTCAACCTTTATGGGAGGAAAAAAAAGAAGCACATTATACACTATTGCCTTGCAGACCTTTTATTTCTTGGGATTTTTGAAGACATAGAATCAATCATTTATTTAATTAATAATATTCATTAGATTTATGTTCTTACAAGATTATTCTATCAGTCTTACGGTGAGAACTATGGTTCATCCAATGACCTGTTATTACTTGACACATGGTGGGAAAGCCTCATAATAGAAGTAGTTTCTATACTTGGTATTTCATATATTCCCAAGACATTAAAGCAGGATATACATAGACTGGGAAAAGGGGGAGAGGAAACACAATCCCATATATCTTTTCTTAGCACTCTAATACCAATATAAGAAATTCAAAGTTGCAGGAAGTGGCTTCTAATATACAGTTTTCCCAGCAGGTAAGTGTGGGTGGGAAATTAGTTATATTGGGTAACCACAGGGACCTTATGTGTTGGTGTAGTGTTTTCTTGAGTTCCCTAAGAGGCCTTCTACTTTCCAAGATCTTCCTGCTATGATCACTGAACATTGAATGGCTTTAAAGATCCTCATTTCATGCCCTAACCGGTTTGGCTCAGTGGGTAGAATGTCGGCCTGTGGACTGAAGGGTCCCAGGTTCGATTCTGGTCAAGGGCATGTAGCTTGTTGGCACATCCCCAGTGGGGGGTGTGCAGGAGGCAGGTGATCAATGTTTCTCTCATTGACGTTTCTGACTCTCTATCCCTCTCCCTTCCTCTCTGTAAAAATTTAATAAAATATGTATATTTTAAAAAAGATCCTCATTTCATAATTATCATGAAATCAGAAAGAGATACAACAATGTATTTACATCACTTCAATGAACAAAGGACTAACAATAGATACTATTTCCAAAGTTGTATCATTTCTTGTCTGATTTAGTGAGAGAGAAACTATGAGAAAAATAATGATTCTATCTCTACTCAGTTTTTACTCAATATCAGGCATTACCTCAGGTGCTTTTAGTTATTAATTCATTCAATCCACTAAAAACTCAAGAAAGGTATTTTTATTATCCCCATTTTGCAGATGAGTAAAGTGAGAAAGGGGAAGCTAACAAAACTAGAGCAGCAAGATATTGCCTTGAAGAAAGTAAAAATGATTCCTTAATTCCTAATAATGAGATTATTGTCAGTGGGTAAGTGTTGCAGTTTTAGTATTTTGAAATAAAATATTTCCAAATGCTTGTGCTTGTTATAGAGGTATGTTAAATTCTCTAGGATGAACAGGTAAATCAATGATTATTGAGGGACTCATGTCATTGGTACTAATCCTGATGTAATCCTTTCAGTCACGACCTTCCTTCTAAAATAACATAACAACTAGATATGAATGAAAAGATTATTGGAGAAAAGGACAAAAAGGTGCATAGAAGAGGTCAAAGCTATTCATTATTGCAACCACAGTATGTACTCTGGAATCCATGCTTCTATGTACAGTGAGCTCTGATTTTTTGTATGCTAATTCTTCATAGATTCATATTATAAATTTCTGAGAGCATAATATTAATTTACACGTGAAGAATAAAAGACAGAACCCAATTAAAAATTTTTAATGAGTTTTGTAATAACATATAGAGCAAACAGATTTGTTATGTTAGATACAACAGCAAGGAAGTTAAAAAGAGCAACTGGAGCCCAGCCAGTGTGGTTCAGTGGTTGAGAGTTGACCTATGAACTAGGAGGTCACCGTTCAATTCCTGGTCAGGCGACATGCCCAGGTTGTAGGCTTGATCCCCAGTAGGGGGCTTGCAAGAGGCAGCCAATCAATGATTCTTATCATTGATGTTTCTATTTCTCTCTCCCTTCTCTGAAATAAATAAAAACATTTAAAAAAAAAAAAAAAAAGCAACTGTAAAGCAGTTCAGGATGGCCAGAAATCTGAATTAGGTACAGGAGAGCTAAATGAGACTGAAAGGCTCTTCAGGAGACTGATCTTAAGGGTTCACATGCCTCACAAAAGAATTAGTGTGTGTGTATGTGTGTGTGTGTGTGTGTGTGTGTGTGTGTGTGTGTTGTGGACAAGGAGGAGCCATCAAAAAATGCCAAAGAAAGTACTGCCATATTTCTGTTTTAATAAGTCCAGCATTGGTATGTAGAACATAATGAAGAGGTGGAAGCATGGGGCTGGTAAAAAGTTCACCCTAATAAGAAATGATGGGTATTTCAAGGGATTTTTGTGCGCAGACAGAATGTTTTTTACTTGTTGAATAGTACACATTTCAAGAGCTTTGGAAAAAGACCACTAACTATAGAGCAGGAGAAGGGGCCTATGAAGAATACTGGGGGAGTGGGTAGGTCAACATGGCAGGAGAACCAAGAGGGGATGACTCCAGGCTGAGTAAGCAAACCATTTGAATTGCAAATGTCACATAGAAACAATTGGTAATGCCTTGGGCCCACAGTTCAAGAAGAACTGGAGCTGAGATCCCTACAACAGGATACTCTAGAAAGGCTATATAGTCTTAGTGAAAAGGTGGGTTAAGCAAAGGGAAAAGTGCAGGGAAATGACAAAGCTACCAGTGATTCTCCACCTGATCTCTGCTGGAAAATAGCCTCCTCTGAGAATCCTAAACCTTGGGCCTACCCCTACATGAATTTTGATTTGAATTAAACTACATATGCGATCTAAAAACTATAAAAATTAGGAATTAATATTAAAGTGGCCTTCAGTCATTGATAACTGTGGAAAAACTGCCAATAACAAAAAGTATTCAGAAGGATATACTCTGAACCTCAGAAGAAAGAAAAAGAAAAGTCTACAGAACTACCCTGCTAAAGATAACCTGGAGTTTATAATCCAAAATATGCAATCACACACACACACACACACACACACACACACACACACTCACACTCACACTCACACTCACACATAGAAGAAATAATATGTCATGAGAAAGTAAGAGCAGACTAACTTTTCAGGAAAATTATAGACACCCCCTCCACCCAAAAAAAAATTATCATGGTAGAACTATCTGGTAGAGACTTTAAAAAATGGACAGTGAAAATAGTAAACATAAAAAAGAGGAATCATGAGGGGGAAATACAAGCAATGAACACCAGGAAATTGTGGGGGGAAAATCATTTGTAAAAGTAAGAAATGTAGTCATTGAAATTAAAACAATGTTTATACATCAAACAGACAAATGAACACCAGAATCTACAAAGTGAAGAGAAAAATAGTGAATTAGAATGAAGATCTGAGGAAATTATTCTGAATGCTACATAGGTGAAATATAAATAGGTGAAAAATATGAAGAGAAATTAGAAACATGGACGCTAGAGCGTGAGAGTCCAACATACACCCATTTAAAAAATTCTAAAAGGAAAAGTAGAATGTATAAGAGTCAGTAATTTAGAAAATAGTGGCAGAGACTTTTTCAGAACTGATAAAAAACATGAATCCTAAGATTCAGAAGCATAAGACCTAAGTGTAAATGGGAGGTGAGAAACTACTCTTTTAAGAAGCCAGCCATGAGGAGAAAAAGCCAGATAAAAATATGCTACTATTGAAAGGCTTTCTCAAAGATACATGAGATGCATGTTTTTAAACTTCAAGCAAAAAGCCTGAAGATAGAAGAGTGGCCTGAGATGAAGTAAAGATGAGAAGGCCAAAGCCTGCAAGGATAGTACCCTTAGCTGGAGATGGTTCCCACTGATGACCATCAGTTGGCTACAGACTTTGAAGTCTGACAAATCTAGACCCCATTCTTAACTCAGGCACTTGCTAGCGATGTGGCTTTGTGAAAGTGACTTAGCCTATCTTAGCCTCAGTTGTTGTTTCTGAAAGCTATATAGAGGCTATGTTATCATTTGAGAAATCTGGGCAGAGTACAGAAAAATCTGTACACAAGAGGTATTCAATTAACAGTGGCAATCGTGTTCTTCTACTGTTAGTATCTGGTGCAATGCTAAAATAAAATATTTTTATTGTCTATTCTGAGTCTCCAATGAGTCTGTGTTTATCATATACCAGATGGAAAAGTGGAGGCATGAAGGATTGCAATGCATTCTGCCCCTCTCTCCCTACCCCTGCAGGAGTTGTCCAAAGCTCCCAAGCTTCTGAGATGCTCAGTAATATTTTCCCCTACAGTCAGTGTCTCTGTTTCTAAACCATTGCATATATGTAGTAATATATATATATAAAAAATATATATATATCATGTATATTAATATCCATAAGTATTCATAGCTATTATTTTGACTTAAAAACCTGAAGCAAATTCATTTGTAAAAAATCTTAACATAAATAAAATCCTATAAAGAAGAATGGAACCTATTTGGTGTGTGTGGTGGGAGGGTTATGACAATAGTTTTGACAGTTAATTGTTTCTACGTACTATAAACATTTTAGTTAATTCTAAAAACCAGATTTGGAACTGGAAACAAGCATGCACAAGTACAATCAACACCTTGTTATACAGTTGAATAAATCCAGACAAGTCAAGCAGTTTGTTCAAGGCGCACAGCCCTAGATTCTCAGTCTAGTTTCTAAAATGCAAATGGCAGCAACCACATGTGTATTCTCCAGTTTTACATGCAATGAACCTTGAACAAATCTACAAAGACGGCAGCGGGGCTGCAATCAGAAAGGCCTCATTCTACTCCCCATTCATTAACAATACTGCTGGTGGGTAGTTGCCCACTCCTCCCAGCTTCATAGGAAAATCTATTTTACCCTCAGTGGCCAGCACAATAATTGACACATGGTAATAAACACAAACTGAATCTACGTTTAAACAGTGAGCACTGGATGCTACATCACAAACAAAGGTCACAGACAAAGCAGGAATCAGAAACTGGGGATCTGTGAACTTCATGCCATGAAGACAACTCACCTGAAAAATTAAAATAATAAACCAGTTATTGAGGGGAAAGGAGTGAGATTCTAGTTCTATAAATCAACTGCTTATATGTATCTAATATCTCGGCCGCTCATCCTTGACTTTTTGCCAGCCTTTGGCTAAACTTCCTTGCAACCTTAATTCTCAAGTTTAGAGCATCCCTACTCTCTAAAGCAAGAATAAAAGTTGAATGCTCACTGGAAGTCTTACAGCTTGCCTTTGTTTATGTTTCTTTAACAACCTTTTGACTCACCTCAGCATTGTGCCATCTTCCATCCACAGTAACAGGAACTTACATTACATTACTTGGTTCCATTGTTTGCTATGTTAAGTTCCATTGTTTTGCTATGATCTTAAAAGAGGTACGTGATCTCTAAAGACTTGCAATGATAATGTTTTGACATTGCAGTTTAACATGGCAATGTGGTCTCAATACCCTTTCAACGACATTGTTTTACCATTGTCTTGACATTATAAAATGGTCTCTCTAGACTTAATTTGCCATCGCCTTAACATTGTTATACAGTCTCTATAGATTTACATTGAAATTTGTTTTGTCATTGTCTTGATATCATAATGTCCTCTCCATGGACTTCTCTTCACATATGTCATTATTTCCAAAGCGTTGCATATCAGCCCCATTACCAGAGCAATGTGCACTGTTAACTCCCCATTCAGGTGAACTGGGAATGATCCTTCATGATTTCTACTTAACAGTAAGCATTACAACTCATCAATAACTATTTTCAAACTCTTTTAGCTCAACTCTTCCCAAATCTCATTTCTGATGCAAGGTTTTTACCAAGAAGCAAAGTGGACAGATTCCCATTAGGTAAATCTGCCTGCACATTTTTTATTTTGAATATCAAACTCACTCACTTTAAAAGCATTAGAGTGGAGCGGATCATGAGGGAGTTTGCATCTCTCTAACCCATAATAGGAAACTATTTCAGAGAGGAGATCCAACCTATACAATAGCACCGTAGCACACATTAGAAAGAACATTCTGATGCCTTCTCTACTCACAAAATTCCTTGGTAAATTCTGCTCCCCTTTTTAATGCCATTACTTTTAATGCTTACTTCTTCAGACAATGGCACTGCATATGTCATCTTTTGTCATTATTGTATACCCAAAAAACACTAGAGGTGTTTAGTATCCCTATTTTCACCCACTCTTCTAAATGCATGCCTCAATGGAATCAGTTTTTCCTAGTCATAAAATCCAAGTTTAAACAAAAGCAAGCCCATTTAGTAAGATCGTGAATTTCCTCCTGAAAAATGTAGTTATCTCATTTGAGCCCCTTGGGGGAAAGTAAGGGATTAAACCAGTCTCTGATATTTGGATTGTGCCTAAAATGCAGCCTCCACTGGCTGAATAATCACCCACCCCCAGGTATGACACTAGGAACAAGTTTATACCATTTAGTGAGCTTCTACATGGTGCCAAGCACTATGCATAATCTCACCACTACAAACCCATAAACTCCATAAATTCCCATTATTCTTCTCCCCATTTCAGGATTAGAATCACTTGCTTAAGTAACAGCTGTTAAGTGCTAGCAGCTAGTGAGATTTAAAGCCAATTCATTTGGTCACCTGATCAGAGGTTCTTATTTGAAGGGGGGAATTGTATTAGGATTTCACTAAATTCTAACTGAAAGGCATTATTCTCTCACTTATGAATGCAGGGAATAGAGCACAGTGGTATGAGCAATACCTGTGACTTTGGCACCAAAAGAAAGCACAGATTATTTTCCTAGCACATGACAGCTACTGCAGATCGCTCAAAAGAGCATTATGCTCATCACGACTGCAAAATTGCAATCGTTATTACACCTGCCATTGGACCTAGTTATTTAATGTCTTAAAGAAGCACATGTATTGCGATGTCATTATTTGGTTCCTAATGTTTTCATAACCTCCTGTGATTTATTTTGCTATGTCCACACAAAACCTGTATTTTATTTACATCATGTTTTCTTTAAAATAACCAATAACTGTTTTACTCAATGAGTCCTTTATTGAGGAAATTTTCTTTCTCCTGTTATAATTACTACTTTTAGTTTTGAAAACATTAAAATAAATATGCAACCATGAGGACTTTAGTAAGAAGAACCTGTAGCTCGCATTGCGTATTTTGAGACATGCTAAACCAAGGCATAACATGCCAGGTCTGGCACTGTCCTGGCACAGACAGTCTGTTTTGCTAGGTCAGTAACCCCTGAGTGATCAGGTTTCTCCAAGTGCCTTCTGCAAACGCAGAGCCGCTCCACCCAAAGCTCCCAGCAGCTCTCACAGTGGGAATGAGCTGAGGCAGGCAGTCTCCCTGGGAGGTGAGAGCCTGGCTTTGGAGTCACACTGTAGTATAGACTCTCCTCAGCCATCTTTGAGCTGAGGCTAGCTCCCTTAACCCTAGCTGATGTACCCGATCTACAGCATTCCAGCAAATAGTAAAACCCTGAAGGCACCATCAAAAAAACTGTTAGAGCCCTGGCTAGTTTGGCTCAGTAGATAGAGCCTAGGCCTGAGGACTGAAGGGTCCCAGGTTCAATTCCAGTCAAGGGCACATGCGTGGGTTGTGGGCTAGATCCCCAGTGGAGCGTGCAGGAGGAAGCCAGTCAATGATCTCTCTCATCATTGATGTTTCTATCTATCCCTCCCGCTTCGTCTCTGAAATCAATAAAGATATATTTTTTAAAAAACGGTTAGAACAAATAAATTCAGCAAAGTCGAGGATACAAAATCAACATTCAAAAAACCAGTTCTATTTCTATACAGTAATAACAAAGTCTCTGAAAAAATAAATTTAATAAATCACGTTTACAATGGCATCAAAACAATAACATTCTTAAGAATAAATTTAACCAAGATGATGAAAGATCACACTGAAAACTAAAGGTATTGATGAAAGAAACTGAAAAAGATATAAATAAATGGAAATAGATGTCATTTTCATGGATTGGAAGACAATATTGTCAAAATGTTTCTACTGCCCAAAAGTTATCTAATATTTAATCCAATACCTATCAAAAATCCAATGGCATTTCTCACAGAAATAGAAAAATAGTCCTAAAATTCAGATTGAATCACAAAAGACTAATAGTCAAAGCAATCCTGAAAAGAAAAAACAAAGCTGGAGGCATCACACCTCCTGATTTTAAACTATACTACAAAGATATAGTAATCAAAAATATAGCACTGGCATAAAAATAGACACATAGATAAATGCAACAACATCAAGAGCCCAGAAAGGAACATAAACATACATGGTCAACTAATATTTGACAAGGGAACCAATAATACACAATGGGGAAAAGATAGTCTTTTCGATAAATGGTGCTGGAAAAACTGGGTAAACAAGTGCAAAAGAATGAAATTGGTCCCTATCTTAACACAATACACAAAAATTAACTCAAAATGAACTAAAGATTTAAAGGTAAGATCTGAAACCATAAAGCTCCAGGAGAAGCTCCTTGACATTGGTCTTGGCAATGTTTTTTGTTGTTGTTATTTGCTTTTGTTTGTTTTTTTATATGACACCAAAAGCTCAGGCAACAAAAGCAAAATTAAACAAGTGAACCTACATCAAACAAACAAACAAAAAGCTTCTGCACAGCAAAGGAATCCATCAACAAAATGAATGGGCGACCTATGAAATGGGATAAAATAGTTGCAAATCATATATCTGATAATGTGTTAACATCCACAATATATAAAAAACTTGTATAACAATAGCAAACACACACACACACACACCACAAACAATTCCATTTAAAAAGGGCAAAGAACCTGAATAGACATTTTCCCAAAGATGACTACACATGGTCAACTGGTATTCAACAAGGTGCTTAACAATACTATCAGGTAAATTCAAATCAAAACCGTAAGGGGATATCACCTTACCCCTGTTAGAATGGCTATTTAAAAAAAAAAAAGACAATAGGTAACAAGTGTTAGTGAAGATGTGGAGAAAAGGGAACCCTTGAATCCTGTTGGTGAGAATGTAAATTGACAGCCACTATAGAAAACAGCATGGAGGTTCCTGGAAAAGTTAAAAATAGAACTACTGTATGATCCAGCAACCCCACTTCTGGGTATATATACAAAATAATTGAATTCAGATCTCAAAGAGAGATCTACACTCCATGTTCATTGCACATTATTTACAATAGCCAAGATATGGAAACAACCTAAGTGTTCATCAATGGATAAAGAAAGTGTGATACACACTCACAGCAATATTACTCAGACATAAAAAAAAAAGAAAGAATATCTATCATTTGCAACAACATAGTTAAACCTGGAGGGCATTATGCTAAATGAAATAAGCTAGACAGAGAAAGACAAATACTGTCTGGTAGCACTTACATGTGGCATCTGAGAGTTAAGCTCATAGAAACAGAGTAGCACAGTGGCTGAGAGGGGCTGGGAGGGGGTGGTGGGAGGGAAATGGGAGATGTTGGTCAAAGGATACAAAACTTCAATTTTAAGATGAATATTTTCTGAGAATCTAATGTACAGCATGATAATTATAGTCAATAATATTGAATTGCATCCTTGAAATTTGTTGAGAGAGTAAATCCTAAATGTTCTTACCACATAAAAAAAACTGTGAGCTGATGGATGTGTTAATTAACTTGATTGTGGTAATCACTTCACTATATATATATATACACACACTAATAAAAGAGAAACATGCAAATTAACCATCACTCTGCTACACCCACAAGCCATGCCCACCAGCCAATCAGGAGTGAGTATGCAAATTAACCTAACCAAGATGGCGGCCAGCAACGGAGCTGGAGTAAGCAGGAGGCTTGGGTTGCCCCGCCAATGGAGGAAGCCAAGCTTCCCGCCCACCCTGGCTGGCCCTGGCCTCCACTTCCAAAAAGAAAAGAAAAAGAAAAAAAGGAGGGGCTGGGACCTTGAGTTGCCAGGGGCTGATCAGGCCAGGATGGGATGGCAGGGGCCATTGGGGGTAAGCAGACCAGCAGAGGGGCCAGTTGGGGGTGAGCAGGCCATCAGTGGGGGTCAGTTGGAGGTGATCAGGACAGCAGGGCAGGGGGAAGCTTGGAGTGAGCAGGCCAGCAGGGGGGAAGTTGGGAGTAAGCAGGCCAGTGGGGGTGGGGGGGTGGCAGTTGGGGGTGAGCAGACTGGCATGGTGGGCAGTTGGGAGTAATCTGGATGGGGGGGACATTTGGGGGCGAGCAGGCTGGTGGCAGGGGTCAGTTGGGGGCAAGCAGGCCGGCAGGCAGAGTGGTTTGGGACAATCAGGCAGGCAGGCAGGTGAGCGGTTAGGAGCCAGCAGTCCTGGATTGTGAGAGGGATGTCTAACTGCTGGTTTAGGCCCGATCCCTGTAAACCAGCAATAGGACATCCTTTGAGGGGTCTCAGATTGGAGAGGGTGCAGGCCAGGCTGAGGAACAACCCCCTTCCCCCATGCATGAATTTTGTGCACCGGGCCACTAGTATATATATATATATTAAGCCATTATGTCATACACCTTAAATATATACAATTTTATTTGTCAACTAGAGGCCTGGTGCACGAATTTGTGCACGAGTGGGGTTCCTCAGGGTGGCCTGTGGGGATCGGGCCCCAGCTCACACCCCCAGCCTTGCAGCCCCTCAGCCCCCCCTGGCACCCCGCCTTGGCCTAGTGCCGCCCCTTCACCTGCTCCACCATCCCACCTGTGGGGCCATCAATCTGGGCCAGTCCCCCTGCTGGGCTCCCTCAGCTCCTGGGAACCAGGTGGTGGCCTCACCCCCCACCACCACTGCTGGTCGCCTTCTGCAGGGCCATCTGCAGGGCGATCAGCCCCCGCTCCCACCCACCTTGGCTGCCTGCTCACCTGCTCCACCATCCTGCCGTGATCCCACTCTCATTGGGGCCCATCAGGGCCAGCAAGTGCCTCTACTGCTGCTGCCCACTGCCAGCACTGCATTGCCGACACCTGCCATGTTCCGTGCCGCCCCCTGGTGGTCAGCACACATCATAGCAAGCGGTCAAACTCCCAGTCTCCTGACCGCCCAAGGGGAGAATTTGCATATTAGGTTTTTATTATATAGGATTATACCTCATGACGCTGAGGGGAGAGAGTGAACAGGATGCCATGCAAGGTGTCTGATCCTGATGAAGCTCACAGAATGGCCCCTTCTCTTCCCTTTCTCTTGCCCCCACTCCTCCTCTTGATTAGGAGGATAAGGGATGACTGCAAGCTGAACAGAAAGACAAATGATTCCAGAGATTCATCACAGAACTCTAACAGGCAACATCTCTGCTTTGAGTGCAGTCTAGAGTAGCAAAGCATGTTCCTGATTCAGAACATCTGGATTCCTATAGCCACACATTGCCAAGAGACCTTGGGCCAATGAACCCTCTTGCATATCAAGTTTTCTTCTCCCTACATTAGAGTGAAGTATAACGTACATCACCGGTTTGTTGTAGTAATTACATGGAAGTTACATGCAAGATCACTTTGTCCATGACATACAGGAAAATTTTAGCGTTATCTATCTGGGTTACAGGTTTCTCAACTTATTTGTAACTTTTCTGGATGACTGTTTTTTCCTACAATATTGGACTATAATACTGTTCCACCCACTCTATGCTAATTATTTATGTTTTCCCCAAAAAATGTATTGATCACCTATAATATGTCAGGCCATAGTAGTGACAATTATAGCTAACTGGAAGATCTAACACTTAAGCTGAACTCAGTATGTGTCAGACACTGCCTAAAGCCTTTTATGTATATTAACATATTTAATACTTGCATCTATTCTATCATTTTTAATTTGCAGATGAGGATGCTAAAACACAGAGAGGTTAAGCAACTTTCCCAAGGCCACACAGCAAGTCACTGACAGAGCTAGAAATTATCTGATGCAGTCTGACTCCCGGGTCTGTCCTAATCACTATATTATGACCCTCTGAAACAGAAAAGGTGGGCATCATATCACCCTTTCCCAGGGAGCATCTGTGAAATGAGAGGATCCTAACAATAGTAAGGAAATAGAGCTTTACAATTTCTTGATCATTTCATCATAGTGTTTTATTTGATTCCTTCAATGGCCCAGGAGACAGATAAAAAAAGATATTAACATCTTCATGATATAGATATAAATAAGAAAACAATAACTTCATTTTTTTCAATTATAGTTAAGTAACATAATTCTAAAGTGCTAAAAAAGATATCAAAAATTGAGAGGCAAAGACCTCAATTTGAATTTTTATTGATTTGAGAGAGAGAAAAAGGAAAAGAGAGAGGGGGGAGAGATTTGTTGCTCTACTTATTTATGCATTCATTGGTTGATTCTTTTTTTTAATTCTCTGTGAATTTATTCTTTTTTATTGTCTAAAGTTATACATATGTCTCCTTTTTCCCCAATTGACGCCCCCCCCCCCCAGCCATTCCCACCCCGGGCAAGCCCCCACTGCCCCAGTGTCTGTGTTCATTGGTTATGCTAGTATGCATGCACACAAGTCCTTTGGTTGCTCTCTAACCCTACCCCCCTCCCCTACCATTTGTCTCTGGATCTATTCTTGTTCATCAAATTATGTTGATCATTATATCCTACATATGAGTGAGATCATGTGATACTTATCTTTCTCTGACTGGCTTATTTCGCTTAGCATAATGCTCTCCAGTTCCATCCATGCTGTTGCAAATGGTAAAAGTTCCTTCTATTTTATAGTGGCATAGTACTAGATATTCCATTGTGTAGATGTTCATTGGTTGATTCTTATATGTGCCCTTGATATATCAGAATAATGCTCTAACCAACTGAGCTACCCAGCCAGGGCCTCAATTGGAATTTTTAATTGTATAAAACATCATCTCATGGATGTTTTCCTCTTATATAATACTAGAGGCCTGGTGCATGAAATTTGTGCACTGGGGATGGGGGGGGAGTCCCTCAGCCCAGACTGCACCCTTTCCAATCTGAGACCCCTTGGAGGATGTCTGACTTCCTGTTTAGGCCGGATCCCTGAAGGAATAGGCCTAAACAGGCAGTCGGACATCCCTCTCACAATCCAGGACTGCTGGCCTGCCTGCCTGCCTGCCTGCCTGATCACCCCCTAACCACTCCCCTGCCAGCCTGCTCAGCACCTAACTACTCCCCTGCAGGCCTGGTCCCCCCCAACTGCCCTCCCCTGCAGGCCTGGTCACCCCTAATTGCCCTCCCCTGCAGGCCTGGTTGCCCCCAACTGCCCTCCCCTGCTGGCCTGATTGCCCAAAACTACCCTCCCCTGCCGGCCATCTTGTGGTGGCCATCTTTGACCACATGGGGGCGGCCATCTTGTGTGAGGGTGTGAGGCTCAATTTGCATATTACCTCTTTATTATATAGGATAAGCAGGGTTATTGGGAAGATCAAATAACATCATAGATAAGGAAATATTTCATAAATTCCAAATAACTATGTCTTACCATAAGAAATAATAGGAGGAGGAGGACCATTTTCAATGCCCACAGTAATCTGACACTCCATGCAAGGTTAGAGTGCTTTAATCTTGGACCATGATCTTCATAATGACTTCAAACTCAAACATCCTATTCTGGCCTTAAACCCACAGACAACTGTACACGTAGAACTCTCTGCTAACGTAACATTGCAGGTTATTTCAAACCAGCAAATAAATGTCAATTGTCTCTTCCTCAAGGATAGGAGTCTGACTTCCAAACCCAACCCTGAAACCAACCTGCTGTGAGAAGTGATTCGACTGCAAACCTCTGGGCTTAATACCTTTATCTGCAGAATTGCTGCTGGAAGGAACAATGAGTCCTCCTCTCTCTCCTGCTTTCTTTGTGGTTTGTCCTTTTTTCACCCTTCACCCCCTTAACTCCCATGTCCAGATCTTATTTTGTAATATTGTCCTCCACATGTTCTCTCTCCTGCAGGCATTCTTTCAGTACTCATGTCATGGTTAGCATGCAGTTGATGATAAATGGAATCTGATATTTCTTGGGAATAATTACATTATTAATCCAATGATTTTTTAAAAAACTTCAGGAAACTAGGTTATTATTCTTCACCTAATATACCATTTCAGTATATTGTGATGTTATTTAATTGGATTTCACAGAGTTTAAGATTATCATAGAGTTTAAGATTGTTAATATGTATGGATAAGACCAGCCATAAAGTCAAACCTGTACAAACCTTTTATAGCTAACGACCTCTTTGATTCAAACTTATATAAGAAAAAATTCATCAGCTTCATCCGTTTTGTGAAGTG
Source organism: Corynorhinus townsendii (assembly GCA_026230045.1). Lineage (NCBI taxonomy): Eukaryota > Metazoa > Chordata > Mammalia > Chiroptera > Vespertilionidae > Corynorhinus > Corynorhinus townsendii. The sequence goes on along the minus strand of JAPDVU010000001.1, from coordinate 164,731,032 downwards.
GAAAGAAAGTGGGCTTTGCAGTCTGACAGATCTAAAGGCTGAGTCTTGATGTACTCACTTTTAAAGTGGAAATAATACTATAAACCTCCCAGGCTGTTCAGAAGGGAACTGAAATAACAAGAATGAATGTCTTTGCTCAGTGCCGGGCACATAAAAGGTGTTCAGTAAATGTTCACTTCTCCCTATATTCCTTCTGTCCTGATTTTGCCCACATTTGAAATTACACTCAAAGATTCAGAATTCAGGATATCATACTTAGCAGACTTTGTCAGAAGGAAGCCTTGACTGAGTATTGCATAGGTAACTATAATGATATCCTATATAATAAAAGCCTAATATGCTAAGTGTCCAGTCAACCAGTTGGCTGTTCAACCAATCAAAGCATAACATGCTAATGATATGCTAAGGTCACTCAACTGCTCGCTATGACATGCACTGACCACCAGGGGGCACATGCTCCAACTAGTAGGTTAGCTTGCTTCTGGGGTCCAGCTGATGGGGACTGAGCGAGACAGGCTGGACACACTCTGGAGCCCTCCCAAGGTCCCTTTCCGGCTGGCCAACCTCCTGTGTCCCTTTCAGGCCCGATTGTGCACTGGTGGGGTCCCTTGGCCTTGCCTGTGCCCTCTCACAATCCGAGACCCCTCAGGGGATGTCTGACAGCTGGTTTTGGCCCAATCCTGCAGGAACGACTGGTTGCTATGACATGCAATGACCACCAGGGGACAGATGTTCAAAGCAGGAGCTGCCCCCAGCCCACAGGCCCCAAGCCAGCCAAGGCCGGTGCCAGCAGGGGCCCCCGATCACCCTGCCAATCACCCCACAAATCAGCCCTGATCACCAGTCAGGCCTAGGAACCCTACCCTGCACGAATTTCCTGCACCAGGCCTCTAGTACAATAATAATCAGTATAGTGTTCAAATGCAATTGATTTTTCTTGTTTTTAAAAAAAGACAACAGAAGTTTATCAACTTGCAAAAGCCTATTCCTGGGCACCTTATTCTTTGTGAGGACATGAGGAGCAAAAGTATTGCTCCTAATATCTATTCTGACTTTCACAACATAAATCACCAGCAGACTTTTGCAAGGCTTTAGTTGTAATGATAACAGTTTTGTGCAAAAACTACAGCCCAATTTTTTTTTGGCACTTAAATAATTCTTATTTTTCAAATTGAAAAGGGGTGTTCAGATTAGACTCCAATGCCAGGTTTTTCATTAATTCACACATTTTGTCTAGAAATAGGCAACATTGAATGGGGAGGGAGGGATATCTAACAAAAGCCAACTGTCCATTTACTATATAACATTAGTCAATTAAAAATGACCCAGAAGTACATCCACACAATCAATTGTTCATGTAGTCCATGCAAAAATAAAAAGGTATTGAGTGATAAGAATAGCTTCCAAAGCAATTGTGCAGTAGAAAAAGAATCTCCTTGCATTAGAGTTAAGTTTAACATTTGGTTTTTATTCTGCACTCTTCAGTTTTACATGCACGGAATTCCCAGTAATGTCGGCATAGGGAAACAGAGTATCAGTCAAAACCTACCAGACAGATGTGAAAATTGAATTTTTCCAGTAAGTTATAATGTAAAAGGAAATGCTGGTAGATCACAGGGTTATATACTGGAGGAGGAACACTGCGTGAAGATGAGAGCTGCAACTATAGCAACGTGGGAAACTGTAATAATAAAAATCAGAGGAGGAACTGTTCTGATAAGGATGAGTAAGGGCAAAGGAATTTTCCTCGAATACTTCAGATGTTTGAGATGAAAATGTATGCAAGAGATAAGCTGGTCTTTCACCCTCACCACCATGGAGGAGCGATGCCTAGGCTGAGGAGACAAGCTGTGATTGCAGAGCACAGCCCGGCGGAGCACACTGGCTGCTCTCACACCAAACATGAGCATCATTGCATTGATAAGACAGATACCAATCTTAGGAGCTTTAATTACTTGCCCTGTGAGAGAGTAAATGTGATTAAAATCTCTGTTTACCCTCAAATTCCTTACAATTAAAAGAAGTGCACATAATTCTGTTTAGGAGAGAGAATGGTCATGGTCATTTAAGAAACAAATAATGACAACTAGTATCTGTACAGTCATAGAATAGTATACTTTTCACATTGCTTTCACATATATGACCTCATTGAGCCATCTCAGAACTCCCTTATGTAGAGATGATTAACATTGTTCCAGTTCTATAGACATACCCATTGTAGTCAGATTCGGGGATGTGCCCACAATCACACAAGGTATGTGGCCTTCTGGGGATGTAAATCCTGCTTGCAGTTGTTTTTATTTCTCATTCTCCTTTGAAAACATCACATTAATACGAACTTGAAAATTTTATATAGAGGTTTTTTTTTAATTTTCTTTCATTTACATCATGCAACTACTATGTGAAGTAGATGTTATTACTCATATCTTACCTGTTTTATGGATGAGAAAATTATGGCTTAGAAAAGTTGTGTCACCCCCATTACCTATAATAGTACCTCACACCCTTGGGAATCAATAAAAAATCATCTTTTTAGTGCTTGGAAACAAAGGTAACACATCTCTTGATATTTTAGAATTACAACAGCATAATGTACAATTATCCCAAACAAACTTACAAACTAATTCTTTGAATGTCTGGCAGCAATTTAAAAAGGACATGAAAGTATTTAATCCCTTCCACTGTGTAGAGGGCCCCCTGGGAAGGCACCTGAGCATTCTATCTTGGCCCCTCTTGCCCTTTTGGCCAAGAGGGACCCTCTTCTCACAATCCAATTGCCCACAGCTGTTGCCTGTGCTTTCTGTTCATGCTGAGGATGAAGCCTCGTGGTGGCTGGTACCATGGATCTGTCTCTCACCCAGTGGGGTGAGCTGGGCCCTCCCTGGAGAAGATAACTGGGTTCCCCAAGATATGTGATTAGTGCTGGGGCCCGGCCAGCAGGCGAGGGGACCCCAAGGCAGGTGTTGGGCGTGGAGGCCATGGTGGCATAGGCTACCAAGGAGACAGAACTGAAGCTCACATCACCCTGCTTGGCCCTGGAGGATGGCTGGTTAGCCAGAGACAGGTAAGATTCCTCAAGGAAGGAACAACCTAAGACAGGCACAGTCGCAGAGGGGCCATCAAGGGAGAACTTGGGGGTCAACAGAGGTGGGGCACAGACCCTCATCCCCCCAACTTTGCAGGGGCCTGAACCCTCACCCCTTCTGAGGGAGGTCTCCTGCCTCCATGGCTGCTTCTCTTCCCATGCCCAGCTAAAATCGGGACCCAGGTAACAGACAGAGACTTGGCCGACAGCAGCTGCCCTCTCACTGCAACAAGACTTGTTTGAGTTGTCTTGTACCCATGGTATGGGGAAGTGGGTTTTTGATATCTAAATCCAACCTAGCACCAGGAATGCTCAGGGCCTACTCAAGAAGGCAAATAATCCTTTCCACTAATATTTACAGGGTAAAATAAGATTGTTGTTAGAGTATTAAATTTGACAGTAAAATAGTAGTCAAGTTCTCAGACTAATTTAAATTGGTTAAGTAAAATAAGCAAATATTCTAGAAAAATCAATGCTACTGGACAAAAAGCTGTTCCTAAAGTGTTAACTAAAATTTTTTGGTAGTTCATCTCATGGTAAAATTGCATAACATGTAATGAACCTAAAGCAGTCATATTTTAGTCCAAAAAATTAAAATTTAAAAGCTATCAAGACTACATTATAAAATTTCCAAAAGCCTCTTAATATTTAAATAAAAAAGGGGCATAGTAGGAGAATATTATGTAAGGAAAAGTATCCTGTAAGTAAATTACATCTAGAAAATTTTTACTTTAGAAAATTAAATTTCATTTGTAATGCTAACAGCAAGACACCCATGAAAAACACACATGGTGTCAAAACAAGCCAAAGGAAAATCGTTTTCACAAAAAGTGAAAAAGGATCCCAAGTCAAATTTATAGAAAAGATTCCTTTATTAACTTTTGGTCCAGAATATGTTTATATATTTTCATAAAACACCTCCAAGACCATGCGGATTCCTGCAATAGAGAGGAATTGACAGGACTGCTCCACCCATGAAGACAGAAGAGAAACAGTCCAGAGATGGAAGACGCTGATGACGCCTTGCCATACTAGCAGTCAGCATCTGTGCATCACTGCAGGTTGCCCAGGACCAAACCAGAGAGGGTAAGACCTGCATTACTACCATTTGTCCACCATCCAGAACTGAAATACCATTGCTGACATGTACACATAAGGAACTGTTTGACATTGAAATTGGGACTCAAAAGAACTGTTGAACTCACTACAGAAAGAAACTCACTACAGACTGATTCATTTGCTTCCCAGCATAACCATTATTGCTTGTCTCATTTTCAGTTCTTATAAGTGTATTTCTAGTATCACATGATCTCACTCATCTAGGGGAAATAATGAACAACATAAACTGATGAACAAAAACAGACCTGGAGACAGGGAAGCATCGATCAGACTGACAAACCTCAGAGAGAAGGTAGGGGAGGGTGGGGGTAAGGGGAAGAGATCAACCAAAGGACTTGTATGCATGCATATAAACCATGGACAACAGGAGGATGGGGGCATGCGTGGGGAGGGGTTTGGGATAGGAACAAATATGTGATACCTTAATCAATAAAGAAATTTTTTAAAAAAGGAAAGAAAAGTCATGTCTTGCTAAAATCTCCTAACTTGCAGTAGCAGAATGAGGGTTCTGGACAAGGACTCCGTCATATGGTGGCTGCTTAAGAACCCAGAAGCTGCAGATATTATTTCTGAGGACACCAACAGTCCTTTTGTTGGGTCTTGAAAACTAAATAAGGAGCTGTTGGCAGAAAAGAGAATAACCCAAGTGGAGGTACCCTATCAAACAAAGGATGTCGTAGGTCACACAGTCCAAGAAAGCAAGAATATGGAATGTATTGGGCTAGAAAATAAAATCAGGTTAGAATCAGTTGGTGGGAAGTCTTAGCTGCCTTTTCACAAGTTTGCAGGTTTGGACTTCATCCTTGGGGAAATGGGCAGCTTTGAAGATGAATGATAATGTAGTTTTTATGATTCCTTGTCGTATTTTGGTCTTTAATCTAGCAATGGCATAAGAAGGAGAGATTGAAGTCAGGGAAGCAAAGCTGAAGATTATTGCAAAAATATAGACAAGCAACAATAAAATGATGAATTAGGTGTTGACAGTAGGAATGAAAATCAAAATGATTACCCCCATTTTGCAGATGAGAAAACTGGAGACCTTAAAAAACTAAGTTTTAGATTTACGCAGTGTTGCTCCAAGATTATTATAAGCAATGAAAGCTCTGAATGTGATGCTCAACTAATATGGGACACAGGGATCTTCTCATCCTGGACATTCTTGCCAACCTACTGTATTTTCCATGCCACACACCTTAGCTGCAGAAACTCAAACTACACTCATACCCCAATGTATTCTGTTCTCTGTGCCATGCCACAGACTGAGCCCTCTCTCATGGAATCCTTTCCTTCCAAAGGACACTTGCTCTGTCCACAACCCCGTTTACTTCTGAAGAGCTTCCCCCAGCAGCCTCAGTGTGCAGCTATCCCATCTGTTGCTGTGTGTTCCTACTAGAGTGTTAAGCACATTGTACCAACATCAATATATTTGTCTGTCTCACCTAGAAGCCAAAGCTAAGTTATAATCATCTTCATGTCCCTAGTACCTCATCTAGTTTAAGTTCAATAAACCCAAATAGTTTATTGAGTGAATACATTGAAAGTCATCCTGTCTAATAAAGAGGGAATATGCTAATTGTCCCTCATGCCATTGCAAAGATGGCAGTGCCCACAGCCAATAAGGAGGGAATATGCTAATTGACTGCCCCACCCTCAAAGAAGGCAGCACCCACAGCCACAAGATGGTGGCGCCCAGTCTCCTCAGCCCTGTTGGGGTAGCAGGCATGCAGCAAGGCCAGGCCTGTACCCAGGTGGGCCCGGCCACTCCACATGCCTGCCTCTGGAATCCCCCAGTCCCCTCAGACCCTCAGCAACCCAGGGTCAGCCCAAGGTGCAGGTAAGCCTCAGATGTAAACTGCCCAACCTCCCAGGGCTGGCCTGAGGTACAGGCAAGCCTCTGATGATGGCTTCCCAGTCGCCCAGGGCCACCTGAGGCTCACATAACCAGGGCCGGCCAAGGTTTGCACTGCTGGCAGTGGCAGCAGCAGAGGTGTGATGGGGTGTCGCCTTCCCCTGATCGCCAGGTTGCCTCCTGCTCCTGAGGGCTCCCAGACTGTGAGAGGGGGCAGGCCAGGCTGTGGGACCCCCCCAACCCAGTGCATGAATTTTTATGCACCGGGCCTCTAGTCATTAATAATTATTTGTTATTTGATTCCAGGATAAAAGCATAGCATCATAAGTAAAGAAGATATATAACTCACTGGTTTCTCAGTCTTTGAATTGCCAAGGTAAGAATATAATTTGGGCCATCATATATTTCTGAGTTAAAATAATAACCACAACCAGAAAGGCATCTAGCTGTATGCAGAGATTGAAAAAAGACCTAGATTCTTACGTGTTTGACTATTCAAATGATTTTCATTTCTAGCAGTGTTTCTCCCCGACTCTGACCTTGTTGCCTCCTCTATTCAACTCTCCTATGCCCCCCTTATCCCTTGCTCTAGACTTATTACCTGCTCTCCACTCACCTGACACCTTATTTTTTCCTTGCCCAGGCTGTCCCATGGCCTAATTAGGCAGCTGAGCAGACAGCACCTCTGCTGCCTCTCCTCACAGTGGGAGCCCTGGAAACCCCCAGTTCCCTCCCTGGTTGGAGGCTGCAACAGTCCTAAATGGAAGGGGAATTTTTTTTCTAACATGATTAATAATATGTTGGGGGTGGGGAGTGGGATGTGGGGGGGGTGCTTTTCCAGGAAAATTTTTCCCTCTTCATTGCTTACATCACATCTGGTTTCATCCGATGAATAAGGATATGCAAAAAAAACAAGATGTGAAGTGATTCTGACATTTTTGACCAAGCATCATGCAGAGTAGACAAAAAAATATATTTAAAGGGGAAATACTCATTTCAAACCAAGTTTTATGTGTTCATTTTTTAATACGTTTTTATTTATTTTAGAGAGGAAGGGAGAGGGAGAGAGAGAGAGAGAGACACTGATGAGAGAGAATCATCTATTGGCTACCTCCTGTATATGCCCTACTGGGGATTGACCCTGCAACGTGGCTGGGCTTATGTGTTCTTTACAGATTTTCCATTGTCCACTCAGAGGATCAGTATGAATCACACATAGCCAACCACAAGGTGCTTTGACTTGCCACTGCCAGAAAATACAGGGAAGCTGTGGTTACCAAGTGGATTGGGCCTTTTGGAAAGAGCTTTAGTAATACATTAATGATTCTTAAGCTAGGAATTCAAGGCTGAGTATAAATTTTACTTGATTTAGTTTATGCCAAGCTCCTAAATTTGCAAAAGAACAGCACTGGGTCACAATACGAAATATGAGCAAAATACAAAATTTGAATCCTAAAACAAGAATTAGGATAATTTTATTTCAATATTAAAAAAACCAAATTCCATACCCTTTGTAATTAATAATTTTTATAAATAATGTGAACTATTTTATTATCCAGAATATCTAGGCAACTGTGATCTTTATAGGTTAGTATGACTATTAAGACCTTGACCTCTGGAATAAAAACTAACAGGTGAAAATCCTGGTATTCCTTTTGCTCACTTTTTAAACTTGGGAAAATTCATTCACCTATATGAGTTCCTGTATGGGAAAAACACAAGTACCTACCTTTTAGACTTGTTAAAAGCATTAAATGAGATAAAATATATGAAGTGTATTAGTAGTCACATGACACTCATATAGATAGGTACTGTGTAAATATGATTAACTATACTTCACTGGTTTTTAACTCTTTCAGAAATTACCTTTCATAAGAAAGCAGCTATTATTTCTTTTGAATAGCCTGAGTATTACATATTGACTGCATTTTATATATTGACAGACTTCTGCATCTCATATGAAAGTTTGATTATTTAAAACTAAAGGGTCAAAAGAAACTCTGTGTTCAAAACTAAATATTATCATGTAGAAAGTTCTGCTGTTTGGTGATCATGGTGGTCTGTGAATACTTTTACTCCTCCCATAAAAGGGTGACAAATGTCTAATTCCTTTCCTCTTGAGTGGCGGTTGGCCTTCGTGACTCACTTCTAAAAATGAAATGGGGTGGAAATACCATGGAAATGACTCCTGAGACTGGGTATGAAAAGGTGATACAGCTACCCTGGCTCTGTTAGCACACACGCCTACCTTGCACCCTGGGCTTCCATGTTGAAGACCATGTAGAAAGACCAAATAGAGACAGAAGATACCCCAGGAGCCTAAGGCTGTTCTAGCCTCTCAGCTGAGTAAGCCCCTGCATCAATGACCAGACATATGGATGAATGAGCCTTAGATGATTCCAGACTCCAACTCCCAGAATCCAGATGATAATGAACAGAGCAGAGCAAAAATGTTGACACCAATCCCTGCCCAAATTTCAGATTTGTGATCCAAATAAATATTGTTCTAATCCACGAAGTTTCTGAGTAGCTGGTTGTACAGTAATAGTACTGGGAAAAGGGATCAATTAGTGTGCATCTATGGGTATAAAATGTTTTGCTTCTTAGGGAGTTTGGTTAATTAAAAAGGTGCCAAAGTTTATCCTACTTGAAAACTTAATCATGTCCCTGATAGTCCAAAAGGTATTATTAAACAATTAGCACACAGTACCATTTTCCTACAAATACATATTTATTTAACTTTAGTTATAATGTAGTCTTAACCATTTTTAAATGAAAAACCAATCTCAAAGTCATGAAATTTTCCTCATATTTTATAGCAAGATGGTACCAGCAATTCAACTGGCTGTTTGCATCACTGATACTTTGAAGAGCCTTCACTCAAGAGCACTTCTTTGGCAAAGTATGATGGAAATAAGTTAGTAGTTTTCAATCCGGAAATACTGATGTCAGGACCATACTCTCAGAGATGCTAATTGAGTTAGCCTACAGTGGAACCTAGTTATCTGTGAATTCTATAAGTTCCCAAGCTAAGTCCTTCAAACAGCTCTGTTACCATACATAACTACCAATAGTCCTTCCTTGTGCATGTCATATTCCAACATTGTATCTACACAGAACCATTAACCTAAAAGAGGTTTCTTGAAAGCCAAATCTGATTCACCTTTTATCTCCATAATTCACTGATCAATTGTTATGTCCATGGATATTTGAGGATGTGGCAGAGGAGAGGTAGCAAAGGTAGTGCCAAAATACAGCAAACCTTCCATCACTAAACACCTAGGTTGGTTGGTTTTAAACTCCTAGAAGTTGTCCATTTAACTACCTAAGAACTCTAAATCAACTGGCAACAGCATTGGTTTCTGAAATAGCATCCTATATAATAAAAGCTTAATATGCTAAGTGTCCAGTCGTCCGGTCATCCGTTCGACCAATCAAAGCATAATATGCTAATGGTAGACTAAGGTCACTCAACTGCTCACTATGAAATGCACTGGCCACCAGAGGGCAGATGCTCTGACTGGTAGGTTAGCTTGCTGCTGGGGTCCGGCAGATCAGGGCTGAGCAAGATGGGCTGGAAACACCCTGGAGCCCTCCCATGGTCCCTTCCCAGCTGGCCAACCACCCCTGTTCCCCCCCCTCCCAAACCCTGAATGTGCACCAGTGGGGCCCCTCGGCCTGGCCTGCACCCTCTGGCAATCTGGGACCCCTTGAGGGGTGTCGGAGAGGCAGTTTTGGCCCAATCCTGCAGACCAAGCCAAGGGACCCCACTGGTGCATGAATTCATGCACCAGGCCTCTAGTTTTATCTATAAAGGTCTACTCTTTTTGTTAATCCTCACCCAAACATATTTTTAACATTAATTTTTTTTTTTAGAGAGAGAGTGGAAGGGAGGAAGAGAAGGAGGAGGAGGAGATAGAGAGAGAAGGGAGGAGAAGAGTGGGAAGGAGGAGGAGGAGGAAGAGAAGAGAGGGAGAGAGAGAGAGACACTGAGGTGAGAGAGACATATCAGTTGGTTGCTTCCTGCATGGGCCCCGACTGTGACATGGAATGAACCTGCAACCCAGGCATGTATGTGTCCTTGACCAGAAATTAAACCTGAGACCCTTCGGTGCACAGGTTGATGCTCTACCAGTGAGCCACAACAGCCATGGTTAAAGGTCTACCCTTGAATTGGGTGCAGAAGAGGGGGAAATGGTTAAATAATTTTAGCCATTTTATTTTATTTGTTGTTAATCCTCACCTGAAGAACCAGAGGATTTTTTCCTCATGATTTTCAGAGAGAGTGGAAGGGATTGGGAGAGACAGAGAGAGAGAAACATCAATGTGAGAGAGAGACATTGATTGTTTGCCTCCCTCATAGGCCCTGACCCCGCCCGGCATCAAGCTAGCAACCATGGTACTTGCCCTTGACTGGAATCAAACTGGGGTCCCTTCAGTATGATGGCTGATGCTCTATCCACTGAGCCAAACCAGTTAGGGCAGTTTTAGCAATTTTAACTTGATCCTAAAAACAAACAAACAAAAAAAAACACAACAGTATAGTGGAGTCTGTTGAAGGATAACAACTATTTTAACATCCAAAGAATCATGAGCTCAGCTATTTTCTTTATTTAAACATCCAAACTGATTTTTTTATGTCCATGTGCTTTTATTTACCTGTTTGTTAATTTCTCCTTTTGGCAAAATGGGCAATTAAACCCCTATAGAAGTAAACAAATATAGAGCATATTAAAAAATAAGAATATATATAATAGTTGTAAAAATAATGCAGTGTAGCTGAACACACATGGGCTTCACACTGGTGGATCTCTTACTACTGCAGAGCTATGGTTAATTTACTTCAACTCTGTTCAGTTCAGTTCCCTCACTTGTAAAATATCAACCCAATAGGACTGTGATTAAAATCAATAATGCACTGGGTCTAATCATTAGAAAAAGATCAGAAAAAAATCCAAAAGAAGGCCATACTGCAAAATACCAGACCTGTATATTTTTCAAAACTGTCAAGGTCATCAAAAACAAGGAACGACTAAGAAACTGTCACAGCCAGGAGAAGCCTAGGGAAAAATGATGTCAATGTAATGTAGTATCCTAGATGGGATCCTGAAAAAAAAAAAAAAAAGGAGGCAGAGTATTGGATAAAGCCAAAGGAAATCTGAATAAAGTAGGGACTTCAGTTAATAACACTGTATCAAAATTGGTTCAATAATTTAAACGAATGTACCATACCAATGTAGATGTTAATAATTGGAGAAACTGGGTTTAGGGCATATGGAAACTCACTACACTATTTCTGTTTTTCTGTGAATCTAAAACTGTTCTAAAATATTTTTTTAAGTCCAGTGAGAAAACATACATAAGAGCATGTTGTTGGTGCTCCATAAATGTTACATCTTTTCTTCTGGCCAGTGAGAACACACAAACTTTCATCCATATCCTCCTATATCATCTCCCCATTCCTAATCCAGCAGAAGATTCTGGGGAAAATGCAAGCCATGCCATACTCTCATTTGTAGGTTGCCAGGAGTGAGGATGGTTATACTTAGTTTAAGGTTGTTTTAATTATGTCTGTGCGGTAGTTTCTGCTACCTGTAGATTGATTCTTGTTAGACCTATTAAGGTTTTTTGGCCCAAATCCCCCACCCCCTGCCCAAATAACTTTACAAACTCTTAATTCAATTCAATATATCATGTATATTCATTTTGGTACGTGAAAGGTATTTTAAAATTAGTAATTATATATATATATAAATGTTTTCAAGAACTATATCTTTTTTTTTTCACAAATACAATGCACAAGCTATTCAAATGGCTTCATATACCTCAAATGGAGAGAATCTCTTCTTTTTTTTTTTTTTTCCTTTCTTGGTTCTTTAGAAAACTGCTTCTCCTTACTTTACACTCTCTCTTTTATTGTATCAATTACTCACAACCCAAAAATAAATAATTAAAGTCTGCAATTTTTTTAATATAGCTGAATATATAAAATTTAAAATCTTGTTGTTTTCTCCGAGTTTATAATGGATTTTAGTGTATAAATCACATAAACATTTAAGTAAAATTTTACTTTGGCAATTAAATATCCTACACAAAATCCACTATATGGTTTGACCACGATTTCAAATACCTCTCAACTTGTGATGTATGGTATTTGTATTTGCATCTTATATTTTAAGTTATTATATTAAGGCATAAGATATATTTTAAGTTATTATATTAAGGCATAAACCAGAAAAAAAAAATTCCTAAGTTTCCCCATATTTTCCTCCTTCAAAGAAGTTGCTCCCTAAAATCAAAACCATTTCCTCTTGAAATCTGATGGAGGACAATGCAGGAGTGCCCATCTAGGCGGGACTAAATCCCCACAGTGCTGGAGGGTTCAGATTCCGACTGCTGAGGTCTTTGTCGGGCAGCGTGCCCAGTGAGCCTCAGCCCAGGATTTAAGATTCCTTAGCTGTGTTAACACATTTGAAAACATTATCCTGATCAGTAGTCTCTAAGAGCCTTCATTTTCTCAAGTACAAAATGGACATAATTGAATATTTACTACAACTTAGGGAAGTGTGCAGCTTGCAGACACTGAAACATTTAAGAGGCTCAGATGAAAGATTAGAGAATGAAATGTACTAATCACCTGTCTTAATTTTGGTCCAAATGGGTAATATTCAGTATGACATAATAGAGCAAGTTACAGAGCATACTCTGGCATATTGAACAAAATATCTCAAAAAGCACTAGATAGACCTAAACTGAAGCCAATTGCCTCCTCTGTTAGGATGTATGATTCTTAAGGAGATAATGCAGGCGATATTTTACAATGGGCCTTTTCCTGTTAAAGTAAAACCCTCTTCCTTGTTTATTAGACTGTTCTTTACCTTCATATAAGTAATTCACTCATTCCTTGTTAAAGAAATAAGAGGAAGTGTGTATAAAAAAGAAAAAAAATTGAAATTCTTAAGACTGACTTTACTCCTATATCTAAATAATTACCTGTGTAGTCTTCAAGATGCAAAATATTTTATATATAAGTATATATATATATATATATATATACACACATATGTGTATATATATGTATATGAGAACATAACTAGTAACTGCTATTTGTTTAGCTTCTGGGCAATCCTCCTTATAGTTGCAGAATTCAGTACCATTTTCATATAAACCTCTTCCTTTAATGACTTTAACAATTCTTTGTGCTTAAATTCTATTTATTTATTATATAAAATATAGCGTATTCCAAATTCCCTAGTACTACTAAAAGCGATGGTTGTTGAGTGAATACTGCAACTTATTTTGATATGCTCAATAAGTTAGATCAATGGTAAAATTCTAAAAGAGGAAAAGGATAATCTACTTTCTGCTATTGTATGTCCTTTGTTGCTTCAACCATTAACATCTGTGAGCCGCTGTCAGTAATTTCTTTAATGAGATTATTGTGTTTTTCTTTTAGAAATGTAACTGTCAGGCATTTTACATTTGTCCTTACTAATAATTCCCCAGGCCTTTATTAAAGAGATTTACAGATTTCTTAAATCTACAGTCCTGCATCACTCTGATACCGGCTTCCAATAAAATAATAAATTAGATTTTATTCTTCGCTTTATCCTTACAAATGAGCAAATAAAAAATGTTTACTGAGTAAGCTGTCCAAGGCCAAAATATAGCTGATGCTTTTTTTTTTTTCAAGCATTTTGATAGCAATAAGTGAGCATCTACTGGGCATTAAATAAAATGACCATTTTTAACATTATGTTTTTTTATAAAAATTAAAATTTCTTAGTTGGAAAAGAAACACTGTGGCCCAGATGCTTTTCAAAGAAAATGTTCAATGATAGCAAATTAATTAAATTTTTTTCAACAACCACTTTCTTACTTTTGGCAGGTTTGCTTAAGAAAACATGCTAAATTGCAAAATGTGTGTGTGTTTTTTTCAAATTCCGACTCACAGGAGCTGATCTATTTAGCTAAATAGCTTAAGACATAAGATTTAGAAATATTTTCAAACATCTTCACCATAACTACTAAATGCTCAGATGTTCATCATTTAAAATGAAATGCTATTTATCTAAAACCTGCAAAAATCACAAGGCGAATGATTTGGCTCTTCACGTCTTCCTCTCTACCTGCGTCCTTCCTTCTTTCTCTCCATAATGCCATGTTGTAGTACATCCTTCTTAGCCCCCAATCAACATTTCAAGCACTGGGATCATGTTTGATATTGTCAGATGGCCTGGAAAATTAAAAACCCAATTAAAGGCTCAGCACGCGGGTCAGCTCTTCTGCATATCAAAAGGCCTCCTCTGGCTATTCTTCTCAAATTGTATCTGTTAACAGCTCACTTTGCAGAAAGTGAAATAGCAGAGCGTTTATGAGTAATAAGTACTTTCCAGCTGATACATTTCAAACATAAACCACTTTCATGGCCCCAGCAAAAAGTACAAGTCATAATCAAATTGTCAATTTTTTCCTGTGAGATGCATAGATCTATTGTAACTGTGATTGTTAAAGAAGGAAATGCATTTTATTCACATGTTGGGGGGAAAGAAAGATGCACATTTTCCCTACAATTAAAGATTTTTTGTCACTTTTTTACTGCCTTTCCTTTACATTTCTAAATAGTTACTATAATTGATTTTCTGGTTGCATTCATTTTTTTTTTTTTTTTTTGGTAGGAGAATCGTTTATAGTTTTTATGTAGTGGAAGAAATGGTTGGAGTGAATAGCATTTTTGTTTAGCTGGGGTATTAATGTTCACCCAAATGTTGATAATGTGAATGTGCAAAGCACTAAAAGCTTTCGAGCTAAATGCAAATTAGTCGAGCACTCAAATGACATTTTTAGAAGGAGTTTTCATCTGTCAATGTGGCATAATATTAAGTCAAACTAAAGTCACTACTTTAGCTACTGGCCATTTGAAAAAAAAATGCATAAGATACCAGGGTTGACAGAAAAGAAAACAAACTACATAAATATTTTTCAACGTATTATATTAACCAAGCAGCTGCTCCAGGATTTCACAAGAAGTTAGCATATAATGTCTCCCCTTAGAATATATTGTAAGTGTATGCAATGTCAAAAATCTAAATCCCTGGGTTTTGCATAATGCATTAAGGTCCACGTCTAGACACGAAAGATTTTTCAAAGAAATGTCATGTGATGAAATAGCACATACTTCCTTCAGTTAAAAAATAATAACAGTGAGTGACAATAATCCAAAAAAAACATTGTGAATTAAGAAAATGAGTACCCAACTGCAATGTCTATTAATATAACTCTGATTATGCCCCTTAAAATAAATACCAGTGTTTTCTAAGTGTTTCTGTGTCTATTGGTTAATAATTTGTAGTAAGCACTTAATCTCTATATTGTTCTCAAAACAAGAGTCTTCTAGGAACTAAGGTAATTGTCCAGGATTATTGAGAATCCAGGACTCATCAAAAGAAAGGGAATTGACAGCCACAACAGAAACCTCAACTGAAACCCACTTCCACTGAACCTAGATGTAACAAATCCCAACTCACCTGCTGTTTGAGCCACTTGCAATACTGGTGGCACAGAGAGAGTTGTCATTAATGGGGTATGAGCCTGCACACTGATACCTTTTACAATCTGCATTTGGTGGACTCGTTGATGCCGTGTATGTTGACATTCTCTTCTGTTCTGTCCACAGACCCCTGGATGCTGTAATTTCCTTTCTCATGATATATACCCTTTTTATCCTGTTTTTCACAGATGCCAATAACAAATTTGAGAATGGAGTGCTTCCTTTTTTCCATAAAGGGGAAAATAAAAGATGGAGGGAAATCTTCAAATCTGACTTCCAAACCTCTTTTTATTGTCTTGATTTATTAGAAACTGAGTGGTTTTTCCACCTAGTCTTCAATAAATGTTTGAAGCTTTTCCAAGCTTAGGACAGTGGTCTCAAAACTCAGCAGCCCACCCCACCACGGTGCCTTTTGATCCATAATAAAAAAACAAGTGACAGATATGTAGCTACAGAGGCACAAGTGGGCGCCCTATTAATGACTCAAGCGCCTCACTACACCTTATTCATATTAAAGGGCAACATATTGCATATTAATAGACAATTTAAAATAATTACAGACTTTAATCTTTTCTAAAGAACAGTTTCTTGTCTCCTGAAAGTTTCGTACTTCTTATATAGAAAAGAAAGCAAGTGCTTTTTCAGAGAAACAATGTATAATAATATGTCAGTAAAGATTGAGCAATTTTGAGTAGTGATGGGTGAAAAGGACATTATGTTCTTTTTTCTTGTCATGGTCGGTATTTTTCTGTCAGTCGGCAAAGGCTGCACTCAGCAAGGAGAAGCTGAAGCCCTGCATTGAGAGACGCCAGGGTGACAGCTACCCTGACAGGTCAGAAGATGACTGCAGAATTAGCCTTCCTTTAATTCGCACTAAAATTCACAGCTCCTGACGAGGAAATGGGAAAAAGAAATTTCCTTACACATTTTCTTTTCATTTCATGTGCAGATTATACATATTCTGCTTCCATTAACAAGAAGGAGATTGTACTTTATGCAGCTCTATATTTAAGGGCAAAAGACCAAGAAGATGACAAGAGTGACCTCTCTCTTGTCTTATGATCACTGCCAGTTTGACATGACACTAATTAGACTGCCTTAATCTAAACCCAGTTAGTTCTGCATGCTTGCAGCAAAACCATTGTAAACCCTGACGCAAATTGCCTTAGGCCTTTGTCTTCTTAAGTTCCGCCTTCTCTCTCCACCCACACTCCCCATCTTTCCATACTCACATGTATACATATGAGGAACCAGATCTTTTATAATTCTACCTCATTAATCTTAACAAATAAGTCCACGCGTGTCCTCTTAATATTCCTCTTCTGTAAATGTCACCCGTTTCCACTATGGAATGCTGTCTGCTGTGACTTGCTGGGCATGTTGGGAAGTTGCCTTTCATTGTAAAAGCCTTGAAGGGAATAAAGGTCTGAAAAGGGCAAGGGACATTTTTAAAGTACATGGTGGTGCTGGAGCTGTGAAATATGTTTAAGTGTGAATTGAATATACTTCTCCGCAAAGAAAAAAATTAAAAAAAAGGAAATACCTTCTTCACCAGCTGATTAAAAAGGGAGTCAATTAATTCAGCAGGAGGTCTTACAATGTTGGGAGGGATCTGAAAGAAGAATCAGTAAGTCAACTTTCTCTTAAACACCCCAGGGAACTCTGAGCACAAAGACAATATAAGGAAGGAGAAGAAAAGGTGAACAAGCTAAGACCTATTTAAGAAACATGAACTTTAAGTATGTGCAATCATACATAAACAGTGAATACACTGATGTCCAGTCAGACTATTATTTATCATATGAAGTGTTACCTGGTAAATGCAGGCAGCAGGAGGTGGCCATACTGGGTGTCTTCCCAAAAGAGGAAGCTGTGGTTGGCTGTGAATGCCTTCAGTCCAGAGATCTTGCACCTTCCAGAACCAAGGTCTGTGGGTCAAGTACACCTACAACCGCAATCTGGACTATGTTATACTGTCTCTGCTTTAGGAGCCTTGCAAATTACAACCCATATAACACCAATGGAAAAAAATATATGGATTTCATTATTTTCTAACCTGCATCTCCCCATGAATATCATGATCAGGGAAAAAGACAACTGTGTAGAGGTCACTCCACATACCTTGGGTCAGAATCTAAGTTGACCTCTTCTAGTTGTTGTTATTTTGTTGTGAACAAACACCAGCAGTTGTTTGTGAATTTCAGGCAGCGATGTCTTTCTCTCTCTTGGTTTGTGTACAGATTTTCTGAGTTGAATAATGGAAAAGTCACTGCTAATGAATATTAAAAGCCTGTAATTTAGTCAAAAACAATGTTGTCCACACTTTTTTCCCCAGTAATTTCAGTTGTGTGTGTGTTTTTTAATCCAGCATAAATGGTAGATAATGTTCCTCTGAATGGGGCCCTTAGGCTTTCTTAGCTGAGGCTTGTTTAGCTTGCCAAGTTTAAATATTTTCTGAGCTGATCCCAGAACTGAGAAGCCTTCATCATAGCACAGCATTAAACATGATGGATGTGATACATATTTAATACAATAAAATGGCCATTTATATGCCCATACTAGACACAGGGGAAATCCTCACAGGAAAGATTTCTAAAATCAAAAGGGGCCTATTCTCTAATCGATGTGAGGGGATTTAAGCGGATAACTCCCATTAATGCTAATGGGTGTTATGAGCTTATATCCTGCATGCACCATTGGAAAGATACACTCAGTGCCACTCGAAAGGAAGCTGTTGCACTGATGAAATTCCGTAAGAGTATTCTGGGGGAAAGAAAATTTGAGGAAGAGATGAAAGGCTACCAAAGCTGCAGCCACAGTTTGCTTCATGCAGGCACTGCCCACCCCCAGCCCCACACTCAGAGGGGCTGGGTTCAGGAAGACTGCTGCCGGGAGAGGCCTTTTTGACTATAGGTCATGATGAAGTGTGGTTGTAATATTCAGACTCATAAGCTGTATTTTATGATGCTTTTAATTCTGCAGTGCAATGCTTGGTTAGGTGTTTAGGTAGGTTTGGGGAAGTGAATGATGCTGAAAGTAATTGTAACAAAGTCTGAATCGCATGATGGTATTTGCTTCTTACTCTAGTGAAAAAAATATAGCTGATGACATAGACTTGGCAACTCCCTACTCCAACCTCCAGGAAAAAGAGAGACAGTCCTCTGGCTTGTTTAACTCAGATGAGTCCAGGACCTTTACCTCTGAGGTTAGCCTGCTAGTAGCTTTAACTGTTTATTATGTGACAAAATTGGCTGGGTTGACGTCTTGTCTGGGTTGAAGTCACCCAACATGGACTTGTAAGAATGATTATTGAGCAGTTGTAGCTACGTTCCCCTTAGATAAGGATATTTAGCAGCCACTGACAGTGGTCTGTTTACCAAAAATGCAGCACCTTAAGTTAACACTTCAATGCAGAGAAACTCACAGTTATTCTCAGATGGTATTTTGTACTTATAATAGCTCTGTCCTCAATTTTGGGTAGAGAAAAACTGAGACACCAAGAGGCTAGATCAAAAGCCACTCGGAGAGCATGGCTATGTATGTGACTTCATTAAGTATTCTCCTACTTTTCTGAACACTCTCATAGTGTTTCTTCTGTGGCTTCCTTGCGGCACTAGTCACACATCACCTTGTATTTTAATTATCTATGTGCTCGTCTCAGATGCACCAAACCACAAATTCTTGAGGTCAGGATCCATTTCTTATTCACCTCCATGTTGTCAAACTCACAGTAGGCTCTCAATAAATAAATGCTGAATGAATAAGTGAACAACTTCCTACCATCCATGTGTGGCCCATGATGTCTTTAGAGCTCTTATTTTTAGTGCATGTCCAATGCTCTATTCCTGTGGCATTCTTTACAGAATATGAATAAATTCCTTTGAAGAAAAAGGGCAGAACTTGAGAAAGATGAGGGTGGCCTCAGAGCCTTTAGAAGAAGGGGAGCTGAACTGCCTGCATCTGTGTGGACTCTGCTAGTTTGGACAGCTCAGCAGAACCTTCCTCCCTCACTGTCCACCTGGGCTCCAGGCCCACCTGTCATCTTTCATAACTGTGATAGATCTCATTGTCCGTCCATTAAAAGTCCATCTAACAGTATTCTCTTCTATTGAGTTTTTTAATTACATTTATTTTTTTTAAAGAATACTTTTGGGTAACCCCATACACTTGGTGTTTGAGGAGGGAAACTGGCCCCAATTGAAAAGAGGCAAATGGTTCCATCACTTTCTTGTGTATTTTCTCTTATAAAAAAGTCCCAGGAGACTCAGCTGAAATGACAAGAGTTGAACTCTAGAAACGAAGCCTGCAATAATATAGCAGACTATATACTACTGGAAATCCCGAAACTTAAGGAAAAGACTTGTCTCATAAATGACATAAGCCAAGACAACCACATTTGAAAGTAAGCCACTTGAAGGCAGAGACCCGGATACATACTGTTCCTGTCGCAGAGTCTGGCATTGGGATGGAAACTCCTCAAATATTGTTCAAAAGATCACTGAAATGGTTGATCAGTTTAATCAAATTCATAAATAAAAATATCCAGATTCTCAGTGCCAAGTAGGCAAAATAACTGATTAATCTTCTACACATCCACTGTTTATCCCTTAGTCCTAACACTATGGCACCATATACGTTTTCACTTACATATTCCTCCAACAAGAAATAAAGTCCTTAAAAATTCAAACCATGCCCTTTCAGTTTATTTACACTGTTTTATTTTAGCAGTTGAATAATTTTAATGACTATCACATTATTATAAAATCAATCAGGATGGGGAAAAAAAAGTCACTTTTCCACTCCTGAACACTTCTTTTCTACAGAAGTCCACAACTATCCCTACCAGTGGTTCGAAGGTTGGCCTGATAAATAGTTCAATAACATGCATGAGAGTCATAGAGCTAAAATGAAAATTAAGCACTTTATTGATAAGAAGGGTTAATACCCCAACAAAAAATAAAATCTATATGTACTTCCTTGCTGAGGAAAAATGATGTGCAGACAACACAGACTATTGACTTGAACCAACTGAAGTGAAAAATGAATATTTATTGGGCCTCACAGTATTTAAATGTCCTAAATTCCACTTAGTACCACTAGATGCTAGCGCTGCAGAATTCTAGAATTGCACCCTGCCGTGTGTACTAATTGGTGGGAAATGCAGGCCTGATGTCAAAGATAACTATAATTGTCTGATGCTTTTGACACCAGTATATGTTGCACCCCATATATCACATCCTCCGTGCATAAGGAGGTGTTGTTTTATAGCCAAGGTAATTATAATTGGCTTTAATGTATCTGAAATAACTACTTAAAAAGAGTGTTGTAAGAAAGAAGAGGCTTCCAATGACCTAGTAGCATTTATGACAAAATGGTTGCTCAAGGAATTGAAAGGAAAAAAAAAAAAAAGAAGCCTAACTAAAAGCACAGGCTTATATTATGCAAGCTTTTGAATGTTAGAGAGCTGTGCTTTAGAGATGATCCTATTTTGACCATAATGCATTTTGTCATGTGAAGATTAAATGTGGGGGACGTTTACATTTCTCCAACTCACTGAGCTTCCACCTCAGGTCTAGCAATTTTTTTTTTCTCACATCAATAGACATCTTTTTAAACATTGTATTCATGTCTGTCTCTCTTGACAGCAAATAAAATTTAATAAATAAAATTCTGTGTGATAAATATGTTAGGTTTATGGAGCAGCCTTGATAAAGTGTGACGTTTTCAAAAATGATTTGTGAAAAACAAATAAATTTACCAGGGCTAATGTGTTACCAGCTCCAAATATATTATCGATGATGCACAAAACTATAATGACCCAAAAGAGCATTTGCACAGGTTTTCACACTGCTTAAATTACTGCCAGATGGGGGGGGCGGGGGGACATTCTCCAGAAGTTGGACCCATTGCCTCTGTAGATCAACATCTGACTGTAGCAACATCTTGGCTTGTCACTAAATTTCAAATCAACAGCAGCCACCGATAACTTATAACAAGGGAGTCTTTTCACTTCACAATCATCAAATCTGGTGGCACATTTTTATAACGTGCAGGCTTTTTCCCCTCATCTCCTATTCTAACCTTTTGCCAGGTTTGAAGCCTCCTGACCCTCTGCCTCCAGTCCCACTTCATTATCTTAAATCTTATCTCATACACCAATACTCACAGACTTGGGATTTGTAAAGTGTGATGGCCCCTCCTCATTTCTCTGCTCTTAGATTTTAGAGCACTCATTATACCTTACACCACAAAATACATTTCACATCCCCTCATTTCCTCATGCAGGACTGTGAAGTTAACATTCACTTTGTGTTAAATTAAGCCAAGCAATATGCTTAATGCTTCAACAGTTACTATTAATATCTCCATTTGATAGATGAGGAAACTGAGTTTTGGTGTCAATTCCTGTGCTCTTAACAATTTAGTAATACCACTTATCCTCTCTGAAATTGATGTGTTTATGCCACATTCATATTTTTCTCAGATTCATTATGTTTACCTAACAATAATGACCATCATATATCCTCTACCACATAAAATGCAACGGTGACTCTTATGAAAACCAAAATAGAGTTTTTAATATTTAATACTTCAAAGTTTGTAATTTTTAGATATCTTTATTATATATTTATGACAGCTTGGGGATGTCAATACCCTGATGAAATCATAGCAAATTATCTACCAAGATGCTGCAATAAGTCTTGAATTAATAAAGTAACAATTTACAATCAAGATGTATCTATGGTGATTAAAAACAGGATGCAAGTGATGGGGAGAGCCCTTGAAAATACAAAATGGTCTGCATTTATCAGTTATACATATAATATTTAAAACTTCCATATATATATATATATATATATATATATATATATATATATGACCAACCACATAGTCATACAATTCTTATTTATTAAAGTATGCATACGTGTGTGCGTATTTCTCCATATTTTAAAAAATATTATGACAACCAAAGTGTCCTGCGATAGAGGACTGGATAAAGAAGATGTGGTACACATACACAACGGAGTACTACTCAGCCACGAGAAAGGATGAAATAGCACCATTTGCAACATCATGGTGACATTGACAACATTATGCTAAGTGAAATAAGTCAGTCAGAAAAAGCTAAGAACCATATGATTTCATTCATATCTATAATAATAAAAGTGTAATAAGCTAGTTAGACTAGAAGTCCTTCCTTCTGGACAAAGCCGCAGTGGGCGGGGGCCATGGCAAAGGCAGCCCTGGAGGAGGTGGCGGTGGGCGGGGGCAGGGGCCGGTGCCAAGGCCCCTGCATGAATTTGGTGCATCAGGCCTCTAGTGTAGGATATAAAACTGAAACTTGTAAACACAGACAGCAGTGAGGTGGCTGCCAGTGGGAAGCGGGCGCGGGGGGAGAAAAGAGTCCTAACATATGGTGACAGGACATTTGACTCTGGGTGGTAGGCACATGGTGCAATATACAGATATTGTGACATAGAAACCCATACCTAAAACCTATATGATCATGTTGACCAATGTCATCCCAATCAATTTAATAAATAAATATTTTTAAAATAAAAATAAATTTAAAATACTATGAAAGAAATTTATTCACTATATACCCCTGTTTTTAACACACTCAATTTTTCTTTTTAGCAATAATATAATTTTATATGAAAAATAAAATTATAAAAACAACTTTTAATGCTGAATTAGAGTAGAATTAAAGAAAATTAGAAAATAATTATTGGCAATCTCTCCAAATTCACCATGTCAGAGCCGATCTGCATAGTAGGAGCATCCAGATGTTTCACGATGGAATTGTGCTTATTAAACAAAATGCATCAGATTTCTATGGGGCATTTAAATTACCAAAAGGATTTTAGTTCTTCTTCTTCTTCTTCTTCTTCTTCTTCTTCTTCTTCTTCTTCTTCTTCTCCTCCTCCTCCTCCTCCTCCCCCTCCTCTTTCTCCTTCCTCATTCTTTTTGTTATTCTCCTTTTCTTTCTCTCTCTCTCTTTATTGTTTAAAGCCTACTTCTTATCAGACACTGTAATGGGTATGCTATATAGATGTTAGAGATAGATTGATAATAATGATAATAGAAATAGAATATATTGAGAATTTCCTATTTCACATGCACTATGCTACGTTACTTATTCATTAACACATATTTAATGAGTCAAATCTGGTTCTAGGTTGAAGGTAAGATAGAGAAGGTAGAGAAATTAATAGAACAGACATGAGCTAAATAAGCATTAGCTTTTGTTTTACAGATCGAAAAAACTGAGCCTCAGAAGTATTTAAGAAATGTATTCAGCATCATAAGGCAACAAAGTAATAAAGTTTAGATTTAAATTCTACCTCTATTAACTTTAAAAATTTTATTCTTACCCCACCCACCGCTACCCCAACATGTTACACACTACCATACTGTGTATGATACAGGCTTACTACTGTTTTAGTCATAAAGGATGTAAAAATATTTTTATTGACTGGTTTTAGAAAGAGAGAAACAGAGAGAGAATTGATTTTTTATTCCACTTACTTATGCATTCATCAGTTGTTTCCTGTATGCTCCCTGACTGGGATTGGAACCTGAAACCTTAGTATATGGGGACAACAGTCCAACTAACTGAGCTACCCAAGCCAGGGCCCATAGAGGATTTCTCATACTGTTGGGTAAGAGAAATTTAAGATTAGTACTTGCCTCAAATTATCTCTGACATAAATTCTTATTTAAAAAACTTCCAGGGGCTCATTGAAAGGGACTATTTTTGTCATTAAATCAAAGATTAAAAATATGAAAAAATTATATGCTACAGGGAGCTGAGATTCAGAACTACCCTTCCTTCATGACGGGAGCTTTTAGAGCAGCTACGCTAATAGATGTTCATGGAAGGCTGTCACTGTGGGGTAAGAATGTTAGAATAGACATCTTAGTTCAAAGCCATAGTTCTGACATTAACTAGCCATTTTAATTTCTCAACAAAATTTAATGAGCACTTGTTAAATATCAGGCACTGAAATAAGTGCTGAGGATACAATGGAGGAAAAGAATTAGCCCTGGCTCTATGTGCTATACAATCTAATCATGGCAATAAACGTTACACATATGGTTGAAATGTGAGAACTGTGAAGAATAAGAACAGGGTATTTTAAAAGAAAGATTAACTCAAAGGAGTCCCTGAGAAAACCAGATTTAAACTGAGGCTTCAGGGGAAGGCCACTTGGAGGAAGTGAATGTTGAGCTAACTCCTAAGGGACTTGTGGGACTGGCACAAGGGAAGAGAGGCCGGAAGAGCTTTCTAGGAAGACACACACAAAGACCCGCAAAGACAGCCTGGGAAAGAGCTAAGCATGTATTAGAAAAAGAGCTAAAGCTGATGTGACCAGAGTCAGGGTGGGTGGGGTTGGGAGTGAGATGGGAGACAAGTAACACTGCAGATCTAGATAGGACCGAATCGTGAAGGCCTGGTTGAGAATGTTGGCCGTTGGAAGGCATGGACAAAAAGCCAGTTTTGTGACATCTTTCAGTTCCTATTATCAGTAAAGTGAAGAAGTGAGTTTGCATGGTATGTGGGATCCTTTTCGGCCACTACATTTCCTAGGGTTTTATTATTCAACTAAGCTGAACTCCATGTGATCAACTATAAAATGCCAAGCTCTGTGCTAGGTATACACAGATGCATATTACATAGTGATAACTCATGGAGTCTACTTTCAAGGTGCCTGGTATCCAATGAGGAAAGAGATGAGACCAGGTAACTATAATATGATGCAAACAATGGTATCCCAAAGGCCCATGTATTGCATACATGCATATAAGGGAGTGTAATCATGTGATTTAGATCCTTTATTTATAAAATCTTATGCAAAATAATTGTGTTTTAGAAGTACATAGGATTAGCTTAGCTTAACTAAGAAGCTCTCCATGAGTTTCTCTTTGAGGAACATCAGTGTGTCTTGGTGTTTACACTCCTGTCCTTCCATTTGGGTTAAATCATTGCCATCAGAAGACCCTTGTTAAAGTGTAAATGTAACACATGGATGCAATAAACATTTACTCAGAAAAATTGGTTTCTATTTGTGAGTCGACGCAAATCATTTGGAAGTAGCTCCTTGGAAAGCTGTTCCAAAAAGGCATCTGAAACCACCTGTGAACTCAACAGAAGGAATGGTAAGATCGATTCTCACATGTAGATGGGTAAGTACGGAGAGACCCTGTATTTGCCAATGCAAAACTTACTATTTAGTGTGGCATACGGCATTGTTATCTCTGGATACATAAAACTGTAGACTTTACACACAGTTAAAGCTGTGCAGATTTTTACTTTTTACTTGCACAGTTAAATTCTGCAAGAGAAGAGGCCTTAAAAAATGAAAGGCTGGGTGAATTCGTGCTATGAGGGCTCCAGGGAAAAATTCAAGTCTCCACTGGATGTCAAGGTGGAGGCCTCAGGCAGCCAGAGCCCTGCACACATAGGATGGATGAGGTTGAAAAGGATACAGAAATGGATGTAGGAAACTTCAAAATCATGCTTCGCCTTCTGCATCACCATCTGCCAAAGTTATACACATAGAATACAAGTCTGTGCTGCACAAAATGAAATTAAAAGTCAGGATTCCTGGTAGTACCAGGAGGAAAGGCACTACTGACCTCACCGATGGTTTTGTTCTGATTCCATTTCTGGATCCGGTATAGAAAGCACCTAAAAGCAGCCAGCCACTGAGCTAAGCGAGCCTGAGGAAAAAGGCGCTAAGTGAGTGATGCCAGGAAGCCCAGAGCAATGTTTCCAGAATCTCATCGCTTCAATAGGAGATGAGCTGTCCTAGACATAACTGATATGTTCTGACACTTTTCCCCTATTGCGTGTGTTAATTTTGCGTGTGATATTGTTTGAACAAAATAATTACATTTGATTGATAACTTCCATGCCACATTTCAAATTAATTGGAAATAGCCCAATATTCTCTCTTAGAAGACAAAAAAGAATGCAGAAAATGTACAAGAGAAAAATATTCTTTCTCTTTCTAGTTTTCAGCTAAATTAGCATGTTTATAAAAGAACTCACTTCTTCCTGTTATATATCTTTATATAGATAAATATTTTTTACAAATAATAACTTGCTAAAGGAAGAATAACTTTTTATGTAGTTCATAGTAAGACAAAATTATATTTTCTAACACAATATTAAATATAATTATGTGCTTTTGTAAAAATATTCTCAGTGAAATATATCTTCATAATTGGTAAAAATTGTAAAGATAGAAAAAAAGCATTGAAAAATGGAGCTGCTTGTGCTCTTAAGCCAATTTGAAAGTCTGTTTCATTTTTTTAAAATAACATAACTATCTTCATTCATAATTAATTATCCTTAATTTGATCAAATATTTTCTGCAAGAAAAAAATACACAATACAGGAGCATAAATAGCCTCATGTTCACATCCATAAGGCCATATTATAATAAATTATTTTCTGCTCTATTGCAGATATAGCAATTAATAATATTAAACATATTCTAACAATTTTCCTAGAACAATGAGTCACAGAAGCTTCACTTTCTGCAAAACTATTATGCAAATAGTTAAAATATTGAAATGAGCCTAAAAAATTGATACTCTATGATCAGTCCTGTTATAATTTGTTGACAATTAATAATCCACCTGAGACAAAGTGAAAGCAGCTGGAGACGAAATTTAATAGAAAAATTACGCCTACGAAGCATTTAAATATAGGTGCTGAATAAATTCTCTATATGTTAAAAGGTTCAGATATTTCTAAGAAATGATAAAAAGTTTGAAAAAATATGAGAACATTTAACAAAAAGCAATAGAATTCTAAATGTGAAAAAAACTACAGGAGAACTCTATTAAATGTATAACCTTGTTGCACACAAATTACTCTTTACAGAGCCTCTTCTTTTATTGGATTGCTCTGCCATTTTATGGAATATATTTTAATGTTGTACAAAGAAAATGAATTTCACGGATTTGATTTAACAGTTCAGTCTCTGCATATTACTGACTTGTGCTACGATGGAAGTTTGCTCTTTTATTCCGCTATCTACTCCATTATAGGTTTGACAAGGTTTCAGGGTGTGTGTGTTTCTGTGTGTGTGGTACAGCTTGTTACAAACCATGTATTATTCAAGGGAAGTCTAGCATTTTATCAGGAATGTTCAGCGCATACTCCCTAAAACAGCACCTGATCGATAAAAGTTAGATTCAGCAAATCATTTGGCCTACACTATGACAAATGACTATCTTAAGAAGCATTCCAGGGCTTGTGGAATATTGCAAACCAGAGCAGAGAGTTGATTTGTGGAAACCATCTTCTACTTTTTAAAATCTCTTCATTGATTTTAATTCTTTTGAAATTTGGTTTATCTTGAAGCAAACTTAATTGTGGGATATACGCTATTTCCTGAAAGGAGACTTTCAAATAGTAAAAGCAAAGTGATGATATAATTACATTGACAGGAAGAGACATTATGTCCATATTTTAGGAATCCAAAGCTTTTTTATTATAGTGGCCATTATCATTATTGTTGTTGTTTTAGAGGAGGGCATGATAACATCAGGCCACTGAATTCAAAAGGAAGTGCATGATTTGTCTCATTTCTGCATTTTGCAGTAAGTAAACAGTGGCAAAACATAGTCTAGATAAAGTGGATTTGGGTACTGAATAATCTGCTTTTCTGTAGCCTCCTCTTGTGTTGGGCTTCCAATGGGAAGAAAACCAAAGTCAATAATTAATGGAAAGAATAAGGCAAAGGCAACTGACAGTTTGTATCAATATTCATTTGCAACTCAGCCTCACACTCCAGAATTTACCTTTCAAAATGATTCTGCCCTTCCACCTGAACCATGTCTGTAAGTATGTCTATATTCAGCTGTGTCATCCTGTAGGAAAAATTAAATATACCAAACAAATAAAAGTACTCTAAATTTCGTGAACCAGAAGAAGTTCCGCAGAACATCAAACCTAAAACCCTCAGTTCACCCAGGAGGGAAGTAAGGCTCAGAAAATATTAGTGAGCTCACCCAAGGCCACCAAGCTAGCTAATAGCAAAATCAAGAGCAAATTCAATTTCCTTGTATTTCCAAAACACTACACCTTGTGGGTTGCATTCCATTTTGGAAAGTCATGAGAAAAAGATATCTACATAATGAGGCTAGAGGATGACTTTACAGACATTATTGGATTTACAATAGAGAGCCAATTAGAGTTTAGGAAAGAAGGTATTGGAAAAGAAAAAGTATTTACAAGTTTTACAGTTCTGTGTTTTGTTTTATGATGGTTGATCCTCGCCATTCTCTCACAGAGACAGGTGAATGACAGCACTAAATTTTCTCTTCCACATTAAAAATTATTTATAAGCTATCTGATAGGGAAAGTATCAATAATAATCAAATACATGTCTTATATTTTTACAAAATCAATTTAGTCAATTCAAGAATTTTTTAAAGAAATAAATGCTTTTGTTAGAACAATAACTTTGGATAGCAATTACCTTTGACATCAGCCTGGGATACTTTGGACCATATCAGTATTATCCCTGCACAGACCAAGCATTTGATAGACAAAAGGAACAAATGAGTTTCCTAATTACATAGGAAATATAAAGCAGAGCTAAAACCAAATCATTTATCTTCAAACCCATAAACCAGTGGAGGAAAATCTGGAAAAAAAAATGGTTACCCCAGTCAATGAAACCTGGCCATAAGTAGTTACTTAAGATAAAGAAAAGTCTAAGTGATTTAAGAAAATTCTACCTGCAGAATTAGAGTAGGGCCTACATAAGGCATATTAGGAGGAAGTATGGAGTACAGCTATCAGTAATAATGATAGTAAAGTAATAATGATAGTAATAATGATAGTAATATATATGTATATATTTGACATAGAAGACATTTTCAAAAGCAGGAAAAGCAGGAAGACAGGAAAAATGGAAAGCTTTATTATGTTTACACATGACTAATTTTTAAGGGCAATTATCTAATTATTTAAAGTTCAAATTAATTACACTTGGCTTCCAGGAGAAGGAAGGGTCGTTAGTTTTGGATATGAACAGGTTAACAGGCAGAAGATTAGTATATGCATTTGAGACCTTACTTATGTCTGTGGTTAAACTAAGTAACGTTACTGTTGGTAACCCGAAATGGATTCAAGTTTTTATCTAATAGCAATGCATCTCATACAATTTTAGTTTTATTATTTTTACTTGTGCAATGGTAATAAAACCCGAGGAAAAATATGGAGGTTATTCCAGGCATGAAGCAGGCATTTCATGAAGATTTTAAAAGAACAACAAAAAAATTACATTTCTAATCCATGCATTTCAAAGCTGCCACTACAGTATTCTGAATTGTCTTATAATTAATTCTTTCTGTTTCATATTATTCTGAGACTATTCATTTGGAGAAAATATGTAGAGCTCCTTGTCTGGCCTTTCTGAATCTATTTTTCACAGTTGCAAAGTACTGGTCAAACAAATTAAATTACTGCAGCAGTATGTAACTAATTTTATGTAAATTAAGGTGTTAATGTTCTGAATCACATTCCTGAAAATGGTCTGTTTTCTCTTGCAGCTTTTCTTCATTAATGATGCTATGAATAGTCAAATCGAAAAATTAATTCCTACAAGACTAAGTGGGTAAATTGTCACCCTTTGACCCCTTGAAGAATTAGATCTGAATACAGTTTTATGGTCATCTCAGTCTACACTTGTCAGTAGCCCAACCAAATAAATCAACATTTTAAAATTAATGCAACTAGGGGTGAGATGATGTGAAATAAATTCCATCTTGTTTATAGAGAAGGGGATCTTTTAGAGCTAATGGTCAAATTGTGTGATTCAGAATTAGTGCCAAGCTTGAACTTTATGAGCAGTGTCTCTGGTCCCAACTAAAGATACCATCTTACTCCATCAAATATTTTTTTAATTGATTTTAAGGGGGGGAGAGAGAGGGATAGAGAGATAGAAACATCAATGAGAGAGAAATATCATCACTCGGCTGCCTGCTGCACACCCCCAAATAGGGATTGAGCCCACAACCTCTGACTAGGAATCCAACCTTGACCTCTTGGTTCCTAAGTTGACACTCAACCCCTGAGCTACACTGGCCAGGCTCCAACATCTATTCTGTCTGAACTTTGCAATGTTCACCTCAAAAATAACCCATATGAAATCACGGAATATCAGATGAATATAAAAGTTTTTAATTGGAAATGCCTGAGCAAAATTAAAATAGGAAAAGAGGAGTAAATTCATCATCTATTGAAGTGCTTTGCAAAGCATGTAAACAAATCAAAGTGTTTTCTAATTACTTGGCAAACTCACATAACCCATTGATTGAATTAAAACTGTTAGTAGAAGCAAACATTTAAATTATTTATCTGTTGGAATTTTTACAGAGAATAATAAGTGTGTGTCCACTTCCTAAAGTGTAGGGCATTCAGATACTGCAGCCCAGAGTTCTAGAAAGATAACTGGATCATACCTATTGTCTCTTCCATGAATGGCAACTTGAGGGGGCCACAGTACTACCTTCCCAGGTACCAAGAGATAGTCTTTAATTTAAAAAAATCTAGATATGTTTTTTACATATATTTGCAAATATTTTCCTAACAATCTTTCTGTCATTTTTTTAGAACTTCCAACAGATAATCTACAGTTAATCCAAGCCTACCTAGTCATGCATTCCAATAGAATGAAAAACATTCTCTTATTTTCCATTCATATTTTGATCCTTAAACCCATTCCTAAATGTACAAATTTTAAAAATGGAATAGCAAACAGTATACTACCAATTTTAAGTAAACCTTTCAAGCACAAAATCCTGGGACTTTTTTAATCAGTTAATGAGTTCCAAACTGCGACCTCACTCAAACATCAAGAAGTGAAGTTCTTACACCCATTGACAAACAGATATCCATGTGTGTAACTGGCCAGATGAAAAAATAGCAGAAGAAATAGAATGAATTGGGATATTACTGAAGGGAGAACAATAATAATGTCTATAAATATACTGAAGCAATATCTTCACTAATACAGCTCCTAGGGCACTGGAAACTAAAGAGAAAATAAACAAATTGGACAACATCAAAATAAAAAGTTTCTGTACAGAAAAAAAATCAACAAAACAACAAGAAAGTTCACTGTATGGGAGAACATATTTGCCAATGTTATCACCAATAAGGGTTTAATCTCCAACATTTACAGGGAACTCATACAACTAAGGAAAATAAACAACCCAATATAAAAATGGGCAGCTGACTTAAATAGATACTTTTCAAAAGAGGACATAAGAATGGCCAAGGACATATGAAAACATACTCAAAGTCACTAATCATCCAAGAGATGCACATCAAAATGACAATGCAATACTATCTCTCACCTGTCAGAATGGTTATCATCAACAAATCAAGTGCTGGAAAGGATGTGGAGAAACTTGTGTACTGCTGATGGGAATGCAGACTGGTGCAGCCACTGTGAAGAACAGTATGGAGTTTCCTCATAAAACTAAAAATGGCACTCCCATTTGACCCAGTGATCCTACTTCTAGGACTATATCCCAAGAAACTAGAAACACCAATCAGAAAGGACATATGCACCCCTACATTCATAGCAGCACAATTCAACAGAGCTAAGATTTGGGAACAGCCTAAGTGCCCATCAGCAGATGAGTGAATTAAAATACTGTGGTACATCTACACAATGGAATACTACGCTGCTATAAAAAAGAAAGACCTCTTACCATTTGCAACAGTATGGATGGAACTAGAAAGCATTATGCTAAGTGAAATAAGCCAGTCAGAGAAAGATAAATATCACATGATCTCACTCATTTGTGGAATATAATGAACAACATAAGCTGATGAACAAAAACAGATCCAGAGGAGAGACAAAATGGAGGCGGAACAGACAGATGTGTCCCAAGCCTTGTCCCCGAGCAGATAGAAAGAACAGCTGAAACGAATAACATCCAACCTGAATTGGCGAAGGAGACTCAGCAGGAGCTAGAGAGTGAGCCACATTAACCAGACACCTGGAGAGGAAACTCCATCCATGAATGGGTCAATAACACCCCAGAGGCAGCTACAGAGGCAGGAAGAAGGCGGCAGTGAGGGAGAGAGCCCATGCCTGCCAGGCTCCTTCTACCTCAGCTGTGGTCCCATGGTCAACGAGTATCCAGCTATTCTGGGTGCAGGCTCCTGTGAGTTCTGAAGCAAGCTCCCCTCTGGAGAACAGTATGGAGTTTCCTGAAAAAACTAAAAACGGCACTCCCAATGCATTAGCCCAGGGCACTGCAACCACACGAGCAGCAGACATGTGAGCAGCCCACTCCTGTCCAAAGAGCAGCAGCCCTGCAAGCAGCCCACCCCAGACCTAAGAGCAGCAGCCTCACATGGCCTGCCCCTGTTGAAGGAGCAGCAGTTGTGTAAGTGGCCCACTCCCCTGTCCGAGGAGCAGCAACGAAGTGAGCAGCAGCCACAAGAGCAGCCCCATCTGAGGAGCAGCAGCCACAAGAGCAGCCCGCCCACATTTGAGGAGCAGCAGCCCCGCGCAGCCTGCCCCCATCCGAGGAGAAACAGCTGAGAGCAGCCCACACCCTACACCTGTCCAAGGAGCAGCAGCCACACAAGCAGCCTGCCTCCATGCAAGGAACAGCAGCGGTGTGAGCAGCCTGCACCGATTTGAGGAGCAGCAGCCACCCGAGCAGCCTATCCACATCCAAGGAGCGGCAGCCCGCACTGGTCTGAGGAGCAGCAGCCACATGCAGCCTGCACTGGTCCAACGAGCAACAGCTGACTGAGTGGCCCGCTCTCAGCAGAAGGGCAGCAGGCACACGTGCAGCTCACTCCCACCCAAGGAGCAGCAGCCATGCAAGCAGCCCATCCACTGTCCAAGGAGCAGCAGCTCCTTGCCCCATATGAAGAACAGTAACACCATGAGCAGCCCACCCCAGACCAAGGAGCAGCAGCCAAACGAGCAGACCGCCCAAGTCCAAGGAGCGGCAGTCCTAAGCAGCCTGCACCTAACCGACAAGCAATAGCTGGGTGAGCGGCCCGCCCCTGTCTGAGGAGCAGCAGCTGCATGTACAGCTCACTCCCACCTGAGGAGCAACAGCCAAGCAAGCAGCCCATCCCCCATCCAAGGAGCAGAAGCTGCACCCATACGAGGAGCACCAGCCCTGCAAGCAACCTGCCCCTGTCCAAGAAGCGGCAGCCTCACGAACAGCTTGCCCCATCTGAGGATCAGCATCAGCAGGCAGGCAGCCCTGATCCGTGGAGCAGCAGCCACATGAGCAGCCCAACCCCCATCCAAGGAACAGCAGCTGTGTGAGCAGCCTTCCCCACCAGCCAGAGGAGACACCACTGCTGCAAACAGCACCCACCAGAAGAGCCACTGCCAACTGAGGAGCAGCCACTTCAGCAACCGCCTGAGGAGCAACCACAGCCCGAGGAGCCACTGCCACCCAAGGAGCAACCTCTGCACTACTCTACATCTAGATCAATCAGTGAGACCAAAATGGGTAGACAAAGAAACCCCCAAAGGAAAGAAAAGGAAGAATTGCCAGAAAAGCAGCTAAGCAAGACAGAGGCAAGCAATATGTCAGAAAAAGAATTCAGAATAAGAGTCATACGGTTCATAAACCTGATGGAGGGAAAAAAATCAACAACTTATGTAAGAATCAAGAAGAAATGGATGAAAAAAATCAATAACTTATGTAAGAATCAAGAAGAAATGAAGAACAATATAGCTGCAATAAAAAACACCATGGAAAGTTTCAACAGTAGACTAGGAGAAACAGAGGATCGAATTAGTGAATTAGATGACAGGGAAGCAAAACACACCCAAACTGAACTGCAATTGGAGAAAAAAATTAAAAGACAGGAGGAGAGCCTAAGGGAGCTATGGGACAACATGAAACGAAGCAACATATGAATAATAGGGGTGCCAGAACAATAAGAAGAGGAACAAGGGTTAGAAAACATATTTGAAGAAATAATGTCAAAAAACTTTCCTGATGTTGGGAAGAAAAAAGTAACACAAGCTCAGAGAGTCCCAAACAAGATGAACCCAAAAAGACTCACACCAGGACACATCATAATTACTATGGCAAATGTTCAGGACAAAGAGAGAATACTAAGGGCTGCAACAGAGAGACAGAAAGTTACATACAAGGGAGCTCCATTAGATTATCAAATGATTTCTCAACAGAAACACATCAGGCTAGAAAAGAATGGAAGGAAATTTACAAAGTGATGCAAAGCAAGGGACTGAATCCAAGAATACTCTATCCAACAAAGCTATCATTCAAAATTAAAGGGGAAATAAGGAGCTTCACTGACTAAAAAAGGCTAAGGGAATTCATCACTACCAAGCCAGCAATGCAAGAAATGCTAAAGGGACTGGTGTAAAAAAGAAGAAATAAAAATGTAGGAAAGAACACAGGCACAAAAAAATAAAAACGGCTACAAAAAATTACCTTTCAATAATAACTTTAAACATAAATGGACTAAATACTCCAATCAAAAGACATGAGTGAGTGAATGGATAAAAAATCATGAGCCATATATATGCTGTATACAAGAGACCCACCTTAGAACAAGGGACTCACACAGACTGAAAGTGGAGGGATGGAAAAATATCTTTCAGGCAAATGGAAATGAATAAAAAGCTAGGGTAGCAATACTTATATCAGACAAAATAGACCTCAAAGTGAAGGCCATAACAAGAGATACAGAAGACATTTCATAATGCTAAAGGGATTGATACAACAAGAGGATATAACCCTGATAAACATATATGCACCCAATGCGGGAGCACCCAAATACATTAAAAAAAAAAAACTCCTGGAAGATATCAAGGGATCAATAATACAATAATAGTAGGGGACTTTAATACACCACTGACATCACTGGATAAATCCTCTAGACAAAAAATCAGCAAAGAAACAGAAATCCTAAATGACTCACTAGATCAGATGGACTTAATTGACATCTTCAGAATGTTTCACCCCGAAGCCACAGAATATACATTCTTCTCAAGTGCACAAGGGACATTTTCAAAAATATACCACATATTGGGTCACAATCAAAGTCTCTCCAAATTCAAGAAGATTGAAATCATATCAAGCATTTTCTCAGAACACAATGGCATAATATTAGAAATAAATGACAATAAAAACAGCCCAAAAAATTCAAACACTTGGAAGCTGAATAGCATGCTATTAAACAGTGATTGGGTTACCAAAGAGATCAAAGAAGAAATTAAAAACATCCTGGAAACTAATGACAATAAAAACACAACAATCCAAAATCTATGGCACACAATGAAAGCAGTCCTGAGAGGGAAGTTTATAGCGCTACAGGCATACCTCAAAAAAAAAAAAAAAATGGTAATAAATCATCTAACTCTACAACACAAAGAATTAGAAAGAAAGCAACAAGAAAAGGTCAGAGTGAGTAGAAGGAAGGAGATAATAAAGATCAGAGCAGAAATAAATGACATAGAGACCAAAAAAAAGCAATATAAAAGAACAATGAAACCAAGAACTGGTTCTTTGAAAGGATAAATAAGATTGATGAACCTCTAGCCAGGCTCACCAAGAAGCAAAGAGAGAGGACCCGAATAAACAAAATAAGAAATAAAAGAGGCGAAATAACAACAAACCCCATAGAAATACAGATGATTGTTAAAAAAAAATACTATGAATAACTTTATTCCAACAAACTGGACAACCTGGAGGAGATAGACATATTCCTAGAAAATATAACCTTCCAAAACTCAATCAGGAAGAATCTAAAAATCTTAATAGGCCAATAACTATGGAAGAAATTGAAGGAGTCATCAAAAAGCTTCCAGCAAACAAAAGCCTGGGGCCAAATGGCTTCACAGGGTAGTTTTACCAAACATTCAAGGAAGAACTAAAACCTATCCTCCTCAGACTATTCAAAAAAATTCAAGAGGAGGGAACACTTCCAAGCTCATTCTATGAAGCTAGCATCACCCTAATACCAAAACCACATAAAGACAACACAATGAAAGAGAATTACAAGCCAATATTCCTCATGAACATAGATGCCAAAATCCTCAACAAAATTCTAGCAAATTGGATCCAGCAGTACATCAGAAAGATTATACACTATGACCAAGTAGGATTTATCCTGGGGATGCAAGGATGGTACAATATCCGCAAATCAATAAACGTGATACATCACATAAACAAATTGAGAGATAAAAACCACATAGTCATATCAATTGATGCAGAAAAAGCATTTGACAAAATCCAACACCCTTTCTTGATAAAAACTCTCAAC
The DNA here is from genome assembly GCA_026230045.1 of Corynorhinus townsendii. Classification (NCBI taxonomy): domain Eukaryota; kingdom Metazoa; phylum Chordata; class Mammalia; order Chiroptera; family Vespertilionidae; genus Corynorhinus; species Corynorhinus townsendii. The sequence goes on along the minus strand of JAPDVU010000001.1, from coordinate 164,694,113 downwards.
AAGGTGGGAATAGAAGGATCATACCTCAACATAATAAAAGCCATATATGATAAACCCACAGCCAACATCATACTCAATGGGCAAAAACTAAAACCATTTACCCTAAGAACAGGAACAAGACAGGGATGCCCACTCTCACCACTCCTGTTTGACATCGTACTGGAAGTATTAACCATTGCAATTAGACAAGAAGAAATAAAAGGCATCGAAATTGGAAAAGAAGAAGCAAAGCTGTCTTTATTTGCAGATGACATGATATTGTACATAAAAAAACCGAAAGACTCCATCAAAAAACTAATAGACTGAATAAATGAATTCGGCAATGAAGCAGGATTCAAAATCAATGCCAAGAAATCGATGGCATTTCTATACACCAATAGTGAATTACAGAAAGAGAGACTAAAAAAGCAATCCCATTTACCATCGCACCAAAATAATTAAGATACCTAGGAATAAACTTAACTAAGGAGGTAAAAGACTTATACACGGAAAACTATAGGACACTGAAAAAAAGAGATAGAGGAAGACGTAAACAGATGGAAGAACATACCGTGTTCATGGATTGGTAGAATCAACATCATTAAAATGTCCATACTACCCAAAGCAATCTATAGATTCAATGCACTCCCCATTAAAATACCAAGAGCATATATCGCAGACATAGAACGAACTTCCAAAAATTCATCTGGAATAAAAAAAGGCCCGAATACCTGCGGCAATCCTGAGAAAGAAGAATAAAGTAGGTGGGATCTCAATACCAGATTTCAAGCTGTATTACAAAGCCACTGTTCTCAAAACAGCCTGGTACTGGCACGAGAACAGACATATAGATCAATGGAATAGAATAGAGAACCCAGAAATCGACCCAAGCCACTATGCTCAATTAATATTTGACAAAGGAGGTATGAACATCAGTGGAGTTAAGACAGTATCTTCAATAAATGGTGTTGGGAAAATTAGACAGATACATGCAAAAAAATGAAACTAGACCACCAACTTACACCATACACAAAAATTAACTCAAAATGGATAAAGGACTTAAACATAAGATGGGAAACCATAAAAATACTAGAAGAATTCATAGGCAGCAAAATCTCAGACATATGCCAAAGCAATTTCTTCACTGATACTGCTCCTAGTGCAATGGAAACTAAAGAGAAAATAAACAAATGGGACTACATCAAAATAAAAAGCTTTTTCACAGCAAAAGAAACCATCAATAAAACAACAAGAAAGCCCACTGCATGGGAGAACATATTTGCCAATGTTATCACCTTTAATTGCTTAATCTCCAACATCTACAGGGAACTCATACAACTCAACAAAAGGAAGATAAACAACCCAATCAAAAAATGAGCAATGGACTTAAATAGATACTTTTCGAAAGAAGACAGAAGGAAGGCCAAGGGGCATATGAAAACACGCTCAAAGTCACTAATCATTCGAGAGATGCAAATCAAAACGACAATGAGGTACCATCTCACACCTGTCAGAATGGCAATCATCCACAAATCAACAAATGACAAGTGCTGGCGAGGATACCGAGAAAAAGGAACCCTTGTGCACTGCTGGTGGGAATGCAGACTGGTGCAGCCACTGTGGAGAACAGTGTGGAGTTTCCTCAAAAAACTAAAAATGGAACTCCCATTTGACCCAGTGATCCCACTTCTAGGAATATATCCCAAGAAACTAGAAACACCGATCAGAAAGGATATATGCACCCCTATGTTCATAGCAGCACAATTCAGCATAGCCAAGATTTGAAAACAGCCTAAGTGCCCATCAACAGATGAGTGGATTATAAAACGGCGGTATATCTACACAATGGAATACTATGCTGTGGTAAAAAAGAAGGAATTCTTACCATTTGCAACAGCATGGATGGACCTGGAGAACATTATGCTAAGTGAAATAAGCCAGGCAGAGAAAGATAAATATCACATGATCTCACTCATTTATGGAATATAATGAACAACATAAACTGATGAACAAAAATAAATCCAGAAACAGAGAAACATAGATCAGACCATTAAACCTCAGAGGGAAGGTAGGGGAGTGTGAGGTAAGTGGGAGAGATCAACCAAAGGACTTGTATGCTTGCATATAAGCCTAACCAATGGACACAGACGCCAGAGGGGTGAGGGCATGAGGAGGGGGAGACATTGGGGGGATAAGGACTGTGCATGTAATACCTTATTCAAAAAAGAAAAAAAATCAATGGAAAAAAACAACAAAAAAAATAAAATGCATTTATTTTAAAAAATACCCTCAGGTGAGTATAATAAAAAAAAAACAAATTATTCCTTCTGCAAAAATAAAAAATAATAAATAGCAATGTCTACGAAACAGTTCAATCTGTTGGTATTACATTTAATACAGTGTGCCGAGCAGGATCCTGCCTGTCTCCTGAGTTCAGAGAAGACCCAACTTGAGGCAAGGCGTAAAAGAATCCAGCAGCCCCATTTTGGGGGGAACATAAAGTAATGCCCTTGAGAGAAGAAAGCATGGGAGCTGTCAGAATTTTTAAAAGGGAATTATGTAGAATCAAGGTTGTATTATTATTTTTCAACTGAGTTACCTCATACCTATTTAATACCCTTATGAGCATCAGCCTATGTTATTCCAAACACTCAGTTAAAATTTTAAAAATAATGAACATCCTCCACATGAAATAGGTCACAGTGACTTTTCCAACTTTATTGCTTTATTATCAAATCCCTGGAATTTTTTCAAAGCCAGCTGCACTGAGGCTGGGGGGACATCAGAGGGACCTGCCCACAGAGCTACATGAAGAGGCAGTCAGCTCTTGGCTCACAAAGCAGGCCTGGGTTCTGACTGAGAGTCTCCGAGCACTTATACACAGTCAGTGTAACGACCTCTGAGACAGGCTCGTTGAAGACTCTTTCTCGCTTTGAATATACTGAGTTCTCATGAAGTCAATAATGCCTATCCAGCACTCAGTAATCATAACACTCTGCTATCATACAGCTTTTTTTCTTCATACTGCCTTCAAAACACATTAATTCATCTTCTGGCTCCTGGAGAGCAGGTAGGACTACACAGTATCTTTATATGCCCCAGATTACCTAGCATAGTACCTTGATTAGAAATATCTTTTTCCAGTAGAAAAGACTTTGGATACAAAATCAGAAGAGGCCATATCAAGCCATACTGGTGTAACTTTGGGCAAGTCATGTAACCTCCAGGAGCTTGCTTACCCATCTGGCAGCTTTGAGACATTAAATGAAAAATAAATATGCATGCAGTTTTTATTATTAATTCAATTTATTCATCTATTAGAAAAGTGTGATATTACTAAGGTATGCCAGCCATGTGCTAGGTGATGGGGATACGTCTTCAACAAGTGTTGGTCCCCCCTTTCCAAGGAACTCACGATCCAGCTGAGCAAACAGACGTTGTCCAAGTAACTAACATGCACGATGATGGTTATGAAAGGAAAGGCCACAACACATAAGCCCAGCCTATGCAGTCAGAGAACAGGCTTCATAAAGCGAAAAGCAGCTTATGGTAGCTACTCAAATACATGCAAGCAAATAAGTGATAAGGCGAGGTCAAGAAAAAGACATGTTACTTTTTCTGAGGTCAAGAAGAAAGAACCAAGAAGAAAAGCCATAAAGTTCAATTATTTGCCTGGTTTTTGCCCAATAGGCTATAGCTCCATAACATTTGATAAACTGCAGGTGGAAATAAAGGAGGAGATACTGTTTTTAATGCAGCTCATTGGTGACATGTACTTTCAAAGCAGACGATTAATCACAGTATATTGGAGCACTGGTGTAAGGTTCAGGATCAGTGCCCTTGGATTGCCTTTGTAGTGAGACTCTCTTCTAACCAGGTCTATTTAGTACTTCATTTAAAGTAAGCACTCCACTTGAAATGAAGACCTAATTTATCCTGAAAACTTCATTGTAATAGACGTTGTTGTAGCCAAGTCAAAATACATTAATTGAGCAAAATATCATAGCAGCTTAATACAAGTTTTGAGATAAAAAAGAAAAGAGGAATCAGGGATCACTGAGCCCGTCCTATGCTCCAGGCACTGTGTGCATATGCTTTCACATATATTACTTGGCTTAATCCTGTTCAACATGTTGTGAATTTCTCAGCCAAGTGATCAAGGTTAACATCAACAGTGATAAGTCATGTTGATATTATGTACCCTTGAAATGATGTGCTGAGAATGGCACTTTACCCATGCTGTCTTCTTTCTAAAGCACCATAATCATGAGAAAAACATCAGACAATTTTCAATAGAGGGCCATACTAAGAAATATCTTACTAGTTCATCTCAAAACTGTCAAGGTCATAAAAAAAGGAAAGTCTGAGAAACTCATTGTCAAAGAAGGCTAAGAAGACATGAAGGCTAGATGTATTGTGGCGTCTTGGATGAGATCCCAGAAAAGAAATAGGACATTAGAATAAAACTAAAGAAATCTGAATAAAGTACAGCGCCTAGTAAATACTGTATCAGTATTGGTTCACTAATTATAACAAACATATCATAGAAATGCAAAATGCTAATACTAGGGGAAATTGGGTTCTGGATATTTGGGAACTTTCTGTACTGTCTTTGTAATTTCTCTGTAAATCTAAAACTGTTATAAAAAAATAAAAGTTTATCTTTTAAAATGTTTGTAGGTTTCATTAACCACATTTTATAAATGAGGAAAATTTAAATAATAAAATTATGTAGCCAGTAAGATATTAATTGGAACACACATCTGCCTAAATCCAAATCTCACACCCTAATCAAGGAATCTGATTTGGGGTCAAGGAAGAGCCGGGCATGTTTTAGGCACTGTTAGAAAGGTGAGCATGCCTAGAACCAAGCGAAGTAGGGAAGAATGGCATGAGATTTGATTGGAGTGGCAAATAGAGGCCAGATCTTGGCCATGGTCATGAGGGGAGGTTTACTCAAATTTTCAGGAAAGTCTCCTTTATATCCAGTTCAATACTACATCCCTGCCAAAACCGGTTTGGCTCAGTGGATGGAGCGGCAGCCTGCGGACTGAAGGGTCCCAGGTTCGATTCCGGTCGAGGGCATGTACCTGGGTTGCGGGCACATCCCCAGTAGGGGGCGTGCAGGAGGCAGCTGATCGATGTTTCTAACTCTCTATCTCTCTCCCTTCCTCTCTGTAAAAAAATCAATAAAATATATTTAAAAGAAAAACTACATCCCTGTGATGTGAGGCCATGTGACTTGCTCTGACTGACAACCTGAACAGAAGGGTGTGAATCATTCCTGAGGTGTAAGCTTTAAGGGCAAGTGCATGTCTGTCATATGCTCTCTTCCCTCTGCTGCATTGTGACTTGCAACGTTCTACATGGTGACTGGCCCCTGAGCCTGGGTGCAGTGACAACAAGAAACAGCCTCAATTAACCCCTAATAGGCACAAACCATAAATAAGAAATAAACTTTTGTTACTTGAAGCCACAGGGTGGAGGGTGGGGGTAGATTACTGGCCATTTCCTTGAAATAAAACTTCTATCTATGATAATAAATGTTGTGTTTTAAGCTGATGTTTAAACAGACTGCACTCACACATCCTCACACACAGAGTGCACATGTGCACACTTGCACAAGAGACATAGCTAGTGAAATGCATGATTTTAAAGTTCTTGTTAGTTCCCGGAAACTATCTTTTCCCCCAATTAACACAGCAAGCCAGAGGGAATCACCCATTCACCAGGTTCCCCTTACTTTATGTTGATTATTGCCAAATAACATACACATTCCTCATTCTCTCATTGTTTCAGAACCATATGTTCAAATTAATGAAAAGTCACCATATGCATATACCAACTATTCATTCATTTGTTCATTCATTCAGTTACTTCCAAAAGAACCTAAATACCATTCAATTGTTCTCAAGATAAATTTAAACATCATCATAGTGAAGCAGGTGGTGTTCTAGGCCCAGGACTGTGCCGTGGATGACCTAGCAGGCCAGACAGGGCATTTCAGCAGGCAACACGTGAGGAGGAGCCTGCAAACATGAAAGTAGAAGATGCACTCCAGAATCAGTGGCCAGATGGTAGAGTAGTTAGATGTTCAGATGCCTTAAAGCTCTTAGAAAGCAAAGGTCCACTCTGGACAGTTTTACAACTAAAATCTTTCTACTTCTTCAAGTATTACGTTTTATATTTGAAACCGACAGGTACGTGTTTGCTTATTTAATAATTCTAAATTTTAGGGAATGTGTACCTTCTTCACAAAAATGCCTGCTCATTTGGAAACATCAGTTGTACCAAAATATATTGGTACTACCTATGAAATTGAATTTAGTCAAAATGTGGTTAAGAGTTCATGCCCATACTTGAATAAGTCTGGGGAAATGGTAATTTTGTCAACATTTTATTTTTTAATTGTGATGGCGAATAATGAATTGTCAACCCTGGAAACTTTATAGTAGCTAAAGGGCCATCAATATTGCCGCATGCAAAGTTAAACCAACTTTCACAGATGAGAGATGCCTTTAGAATGGCTGTGATGAAATGTATTTCACCAGATGAATTTCTGTGATATGATTGCAAAATGAACCTTTCTCTTTTTAAACAGGAAAGGGAAGGGGCAGTCAGTCTGAGATTTACACCTGATTTGTGTAATAGTAATCTTTGAAATTAAGAAGTGTATCCTTGCATTTCATTAAATTCTGGCTAATGAGATAACTGTCTTCCCAAGGAGGGAATGATAAAGTACTCAGGCCATAAAGCATAAATTAATACTGCAAGGTTAAACACTGGAACTAACTCATGTTTCAACAAAAGCCCCTACCAGCAGTTAAATTAACTGACATAAATACCATAAAATCTGTCTTTATTTTAGTTTCAGATGATGCTTCTTTTTACACCCCTGCTTTCAGTTTGTATAACTCATTTTTGCACATTATTGCATGCACCATTTGCCATTTAAAGAATCAGCTACAATGGGGAAAAGATTGAAGGAATAAAATACTCAGAAAGGGAAAAGAAACTGGTGGGTGTAGGGGATATCATATTAAAGATTGTTGGTGCCATTGAAAAATACAATAGACAACAGTAGTTCAAAGAAACAGTTAATTATGAGACAACCAACCCAAAGAAATCTACTTTTTAAGCTTTTGATAGACATTTTGAAGAAAGAAAAAAAAAGCTAAAGAAAACCTGTGGTGATAATAGGTTTGATATATATTCTGGCAAAAATTATATCACATTAATGAGGTGGCTTAAAGGGCTCATGCATTTTGTAGGAGGCATTTCAATGTATTAGTATAATTAGCAGTGATGAGAAAACTGTTTGGAACTGAATTACCTCTCACGAGTTCATTTGAGCTATATGAAATTACACGATGCAAGAAGGAAAATTATGGAGCCATCCAGAGAGAGTTCATGCCTGATTTGATCATAGCCACTAATTGGATGATCATTTTCGTAAAGCTTTTTCAATGGTTGACAGTTTCTGCCTCTCATTTTTTTTTTAATGGACTAGCTCTTTATTTCTCGTACTAAGCAACCAAACATAGGTTTGTTAGAGATTTGGCTGTTTCTACAGAGACCTTACAGGTGTAATTGTCACAATCTGAGCAACCTTTGTCCCTAATTAGCTGCTTTTGGGGAACCCCTAATGAGAGTTGCTGTTCTTGTTAACAATCTTAGAGAATACCTGATGAGTGAAGCTCTCCAAGCCTGATGTATGTCAGCAGTCACCATATGACAGCAATTTAATGAAGTTAAAATCTGACCCAAATGGGATGGATAGAGGAACGTTTGTGTTGCGCTGCTTTTGGGATCTCTCTCTCTCTCCCCACCCCCCAATACCAAGTGAGTGCTCTGGTGAAGGGCAACAGAAAAGGGAAAGGTAGAGGGTAGAGAGGGGAAGCTTTATTAATGGCTCTGTTCATAAAACAGCCGATAATCAATAAGCCAATATTAAAGGTAAATTGAAATCATGGAATTAGATTTCTTTGTAGAAGTTGTTTCATGTGCACTGCATAACACAACAAAGTCTTACTGTTTGGGAGATAACAACATATTATATTTGTTTTCTGCATAACTTTTTATTTGTCTTCTCCATACTTCTTACTTGGATTTTTATGTTCATTATAGTCAGACAAGATTTTCAATCATGTGGAGTTAACTATGTTTTTTTAATTGTTGCTTTTTAAAGTAACATGCATGGCCTAATATGTCAGGGAATAAAATCATAAAAACATGCCACCAATTTGTTGCTAAAAAGAAAGATACAACATTAGGTTAATGATTTTTTGATCTGATTGGAAAGTTCTATTATTAGAACAAGCCATCTGAGAGATGAAATAGTATTGTTTTTTTGTGTGTGTGTGATTGTGTGTGTGCACATACATGCACATGTTCAAGTTCTAAATTATTCTTCTTTCTCATAGACAAATATTGCGAGTACTATGATTTCTATTTGGAAGTTTTGCCCTATCTGCAACTAATAGATGCTACAGGATGCTTACTTATAAATACTGCTTTTGGCCGTATTTGCTATATATATTAAAACTACAAATTGGAAAGTGAAATACTAATGATTTCAAAGTTTTAATGAGTCTTCTGGCTCTCCCTTGACTATTCTATCCCTCGAATTTGCTTAGGTACACAGAGAATTTGCTAAATTTAGCCACTTAGAAGTGAAAACCAAGTATCTTTTTATGAGGAGCAGAATATGTTATAAATGTGTTTGTTACATTGAGGAAACAATTTCAAGGCATCTGAAATTGAAATTTCAAGGAATCAGAACTTACAGATATTGTTATTCTTAGATAAGTTAGTTAAGTTATTTCAGAAAGCAAATATGTTCCTTAGTAATAAGTGGATCCCATTTTAACTTTTTTTTCCCCAGTGCTAGAAGGGGTCATAGAGATTGGTGAACAAATTGGTAGAATTAGATACAAGTCATATTTGCAATCTACACCCTGTTCCACCACTGATGTGGGTTTGTTCAAAAACAAAAATATAAAATAGCCAACACATTTCTGAATAACAAATGCAAAGGACATTTTTTAAATTCCTCATTCTAATAGTTCTCCTGAACTATTTTGTTGTTGTTGTTACTGGCTTTCTGGAGAGTCTCCTTTCTTAAGCTTCTTACTGTACCAACTTCCCCATGAATATCTAATCTACATGTTGGCTTACTTTTCATTTTGGCTTATTTCTTTCTTGAACTGGAATTTAGTTGCCTCAGGGTTTCCTGTGCTGGTTCCTCTGTCATATTTCCTGTCTTCTTTCTTGTATTGGTGTTGATTTTCTGAATGCTTGCTGACATATTTGATTGGTAGTTCAGCTAGGTATATAATTCTAGGTATAAAAGAAAATTCAACACAATGCTGAATTATCTTCTGCAATTTAATTTGCTGATAAGATGTCTGATGCTAATTTAATTCTTATTCCTTTATAAATTACTGCTTCCCCCCCCACTGACAAGAGTATAAGGATACCTACTGTGTTGCCTTAGCTTTTATGTATTTCAGAATGTCTTTCTGTTATCATTACACATTGAAAGGAAACCTAGCTGGGTAAAATCCTTGGGAAAAAACATTAATGATTCAAATCTGCAGCTTTAGTTTGCAGAGTAGAAATCTAATACTAAACAGACTTGTATTATTTGGTATGGAATTTATTTATTCTCCCTATACACTTGCAAGATTACTTTTTCTTTTATCTTGGTGTTAAAATATTTTTAGAGAAATATAGTTAGATGTGGAGATTGTTACATTGGTTATTTCTGAGACAGATGAGTTGCTTCTATATGACTATAAAAGTAATATACTTAAATATATTTAACCAAGAGAAAATTTTTCTTCAGTAATACCTTTGATTATTGTTGCTATTCTGATTGTTGTGCTTCCTCTTTATGAATACCTGAGCACTAAATTTCTCTTTGCTTATCTCCAATGTGCATTATTTTCACCCTTATTCTCTTCATCTCTTTGTTCTTCTACATTTTGAAAGATAATCTCAGAGTTTTTGTTTGTTTCACATTGCTTAGTTGAGCTTCTATATAAATAATTCTAATTGTTTTATAACAACTCTAGAACAGACTTAAATTTTCTATTATTTTTTTTTAGTCTATCTAGGTCTTTTCACTCTTCACTTTTTATTTTATCTGTTATCTCCATATATCAGACTCTTCTCCACTTATTAATTTATGTGTTTGTTTCATAGGGACCAAGTATTCTTCAGTCATATTAAGAATGTAGAAACTATGCATATATTCTTTGATTTCCTGAAAATTAACATTTTCAGTCTTCAGTTATTTCTCTTCTTCACTGTTCTTTTCATAGTCCCTAAGATAGATGTTTTTATCAAGTCAGTTGGAAACTACCTCAACTTATCACCACCAAATATAAAAATATACTCTCTTTGCACCCATTCACTCTACATTGCTACTATTAATTTTATAAAGTGTCCATTCTCTTCAATGAGGTGAAAGTCTCCACTTGTGCTCCATATCGCATCTCTTCTGGGCTTCTCAGAAACTTGCTTCCTCTCTCTATTATACCCCCACAACATCCCCTACCTAGATTAAAAAGTACAAATTGGTAGTTTCAAAATAGTCATAGGGGTGTAAATACAGAATAAGGAAAATAGTTAATAATATTGTAACAACTAAGAATGGTGTCAGTAGGGCACTGGAAATATCAAGGGGAACACCTTGTAAAGTACATGATTGTCCACCCACTGTGCTGTACACTGAAACTAACACAAAGTAATGTTGAATATAAACCTGTTCTTGAAAAATAAAATGAAAATGAAATTGCCTACCTAGAGACAACATCTCTCACGTATTGATGTTTCTCTTTCACCTTCACAGACTTCTTAGAAGCATTGTCTATTTTTGCAGTCTGAATTTCCTCAGCTACCATTTGGTACTTAATCTGCCACAGGCTGGCTTCTGTCACATAATTTTACTAAAATTGTTTTCATTCATGAGAGTAGCAATCTTCCTGCTTTTAATTTCAATGGATATTGTTCACTCCATATCTCATCTAACTTCTCAACAGAATTTGAAATATGGTTAACTAGTCTCTCCTTCTTGAAACACTTTTTATCTGTGCCAGATAATTTTCTGCCTATATTTTTCATCATTTTATCTATTTAGGTCTGTGGTATTTACATTATTGATTTTTATAAGCTTTACATATTAAAGGTATTAGCATTTTGTCTGTGACAAGAGGCATTTTAGGAAAGAGATATAGCAGATCACTTAAAACAATATAATATGGGCACTTATTTAACAAATTCAGTAGAAAAGTACTGAAGAAGTTTTTTTAAGAAAATAACATATTTTTCTTTTCAAAAGTATATATTTCTCTGAACTTCATAGTCCTGAAAATTTTGTCAATTGAATTTTATATACAGGTATTAATTTTTAGTATTTCTTATTGGGAAAAGAAATTATTTTAGTAACTTATTATTTTATTATACCAATTGTACTAGAAAAGCTTCTTACTAATCATGTACTTTATTTAGAAAAAATGGTGAAAAAATATTTGAAAAATTAATCAATTGATTGAAATATTCTTAAAATGAATCTTATTGCTTAGTTATATGCACAGGAGTCAATGATGGAATAAAATAAGGTTTTCAGAAAGCATGAATGAGGGAGACTATGTTGGGTATATGATCAGTGGTCTCTGCTGTAAGAGCTTACACAAAAACTCCTTCTTCATTAGCAATGGTCTAACACAAGGTTGTAAAGTGGGAAAAGTTTGCTGTCAGGCCCTTGGACTCTTCCTATTCTGCAAAACCAGTACCTTTTCTGTGGCATCCAGCACTCTGACTGCTTTCTGTTCTAGATGAGTTTTTATTTTCATGTAATAGAGATTAAAGTGTTAATGCTTTCTTCCTGCTTTCTCTGGGGTAATCATAAACAACTTTAGAGACCACAGGATTACAGAATAATTGTATTAATGTTTTTTTTTTCTTTTATATTCCTCTTAGCTACTCTAAATACTTCCAAACTCATACATGAAAGTCAGTAACATAATTATAACCAGTATAAAACAAACTATTTGCAAAGCACTATTATACTTACATACACACACACACACAAAATTTCTTTCATTATAGTCTTGTGAAATAAATATTATTAAAATCTTCATCTAATAGATAATGCATTCAGAGATAATGACATGCTAAAGGTGTCATGCCTTGTAAGGGGCAGGTTTAACGCTTGGAGCAAGGTCTGTGCACTCCAAGGCTGCAATCTTTCCACTATAATATGCACTGAAGGGACTCAATTGGCAGGAACTAGAAAAGGTGAAGGTGTTGTGAGAGAAACTAATAGTTGCCTATTCTGCATCTCTTCTGTTTTTAGATAACAGAATCTTCATTATTTTCAGAGTGACAATGCACACAACTCAAAAATTGCACTTCCCATTCTCCCTTGTCACTAAGAACCAGGTAGAAATAATGTATAAGAATGTCATGATGTATAGGAATAGCATCAGATTGCATATGAACATCATATATGTCTAGGAAGGCTGACTCATCTGGAAGATAGACCTCTTTAGGTTCCTGCCCCTTCCTCTTTCTTGTTGCCTGAAATACTCTAGTACTAGTCAACCATGTCGATCCATGAGGCAGCCTGCAGTACACAAATCATGTGCTGAGGATGATGGAAAAAATATGGACTCAACATAGCACCTCGGACTGCCAATCTCTTGACTACTTTTATGTGGAGAATAAGCCCTTGAGTTTCAGCCCTTATTATTTGGAGGTTTCCCTTATATGCAACTTAAAAAAGTTCTAATTGATATGAACTCATAGTATTTCATTAAATCAGAAGAAAAAAATTAATGGATGATAGATAAGCAGCATCCAAAATAATCTTGCCCAAAATATCCCCTAGGGGTTCTGTGTTGAAGAGGCACAAAACACTTTAGGCAGGGGTGGTAATCAGTTAATAGGAATATGGAATTAGGCATTTATTAGGAAAAGAATTGGATGCTTTGTGGCAATTACCCAGCACAGGGAGAGTTTATGTGTGGCAGTCATGCTGCGGGCAGAAAGCTGGTGGGTAGATTGACAGTCTTACTACAGTTATTCCGGAGTGAGGCTGCTGTGAATGTAGAAATAGCCTCAGACAGTTCATGCTCCTGAGGACAAATGATGATTCGTTATTATGCTTGAACTATGATGAAATCAGTTAAGGCATCATAGTCAGAGGCAAAACCATGGGGATGCTATTAAGAGTTTAGCAATTCTAGTTTGTGTGGGAATATGGATTCCACTTACCAAAAATAACAGCATATAGGGAAAGAAGAAAAAGCGTCCTGTCATTGTTCTGAGTTGCTCCTGAACTATTGTGTTGTGTCATGAATTTCAACTCAGATTTAATGTTATTAGTATTTGTTTTATTTGTGGGATGTATGTGTAGTGCCACAATATCACTATAATAAAGTAATATGATATTATGAGTTGCCTCCCTCAGACCTAAAGCAATGGTTCTAAAACATGTACATCAAATGCACATCAAAATGAAAGGCAAAGAAAGAGTGAGAGCAAAAGCAAGAGAGACAGAGAGAGAAGGAGAGGGATGGAGAGAATGATTCTCTCCTATTAGCTCGAGTTCTTAGGTATCTAAGTTACTTTTTCAGTTAATAGCACATTTTTCTATCAGCATTTCTTTGTTTATAAGCCATTAGTATTGTGTCCAGTTTTCATCTATAGCAAACCCAGTCAGAAATGCCTTTTAATGCAGCATACTGGTATTGATACTGTTAATTAACCTGGTTATTATGAACAGGAAAGGAGTAAAGGGAAGACTAGGTAATACAGGCAGGCCATTTACATAGCTTTGCCAGAAAGCTAACACTCTCCAGGTCTATTCCCTGAAAACTGATGGGGCAAGGGACTGCCCAGAAAGGTCTGGATGACATGGGAAGATGCTCATCAGTCACACCTGGAGCGAGTCAGTGGCCAGAACAGGCGAGGCCACTGCAAGGGCTCGAAATCTGTATACAAAACTCCTAAACAAAAGAGCTCTCTCTCTCTTTCTGCTCCCACCTGACTCCCGGCTTGTAGGGCGCCCACACTCTGCAATCGCCCATGTGTCCCACAGCCATGTGGACTCCACACAGGGGATTAATGGACTTTAGCCTGATGCTATATTGGACCCAATCCCACCATGAAATGAAAACTCTGGACACTGGCTGCTTTTTAGTATACTCAACCCCCAGTGCATATTTTCCAGGACTGGTTTAACGACAATAGGACTTTGCCAACTGAGAAATATAATTTTACACAAATAAAAATTATTCATTCTCTTGTGCAAATCTTAGAAAATCCCTTTTCTGAGGATATTGCAAGAACCCCACTCCTACCAGTGACAGAGAAATTCCACCCACCCAATCCTCTGGCAACAGTATTACAGTTCACCCACTGTACAGCTGAATCTTCATTGTAATAGGCAAAATTCAGATATTTAGCTATACATATACCCAGAGAGATCTTTTAATTAATGGCTTTATGAAGAAAAACAAAGAATTCTCTGAAAATGACTGATTCTGAATCTGCATTTTGAATAAGAACCAGGTACTTATTTCTAGACAATTTACTTTGGTATACTTACACATAACAAACTGCAAATGACATAAAATGGAGCTCTCCTAGGAATTCCTACTTTCTCTTCACTAAGGACTTGGAAATACCATGTTGCCATAGGAGTTGTCCCTGTACTCATTCCATGTGGATTCTCTTTCTAGGTTCAGCTGAAATCCTGCTGGTCAGCTACAGTGGGCTTGGGTGTCCCTTCATTGTGTCCATGTGATACAATGAATGAATCTGAGGTCTTGAAATATGGTTAGGAAGTAGACAAAAAGAAGAGAAGGAGAGGATATTCTGATTAACATGAGCACCTTAAACAAATTCACACAGCTAAGAACAGAGAGTGGCATGAGTATTACAGAGAGCTGGCTGGCCAGACTTGAATACTATGTGATTGTGGCAGCAAAGTTGGACATACAGGGCAAGAATCTCAGACACACAGGCATTGAAGGTAGGTTTGCTATTCCAAACAGCAGAAGCCTTTCCAGGTGTTAGCGAAAAGGGTGCCATGACAAAAGCGGTATTTTTCAAATGCTATCTCACTTGTGCAAAGGTGGGAATAAAAAGGAAAAAAAATTAAAGGATGTTTCAGCCAAGAGGGTTTGGTTATAATTCAAGTATCATTTCAAATGGTCTGGGGGGAAATAGGAAAGCACAAATGTTTAAAGGAAAAATAA
Organism: Corynorhinus townsendii; assembly: GCA_026230045.1. Lineage (NCBI taxonomy): Eukaryota > Metazoa > Chordata > Mammalia > Chiroptera > Vespertilionidae > Corynorhinus > Corynorhinus townsendii. The sequence goes on along the minus strand of JAPDVU010000001.1, from coordinate 164,678,865 downwards.
ATTCCACTTACATCACTAAATGAGAAAATCTATAAAATTACAGATTCATAGAAGCTAACAGTAAGATTATTTGATTGATTTATTATTTTTAATTTAAGAAAAGAAGGGATAAGTTATAGTATAGCTTAGAAGCTTCATATATTTTGTTTGTTTTGCTTGTCATAACAAACAAAATATATACTAGAAAGAGAAGCATCTGTTTAGATAGACACTACTTTTCTTGTCTGATGATTTATATATATTTTGGGACCATGAGTATTTTTGTTATATTTTGGATACCTGCAAAAGTTTATATTGGATTAATATGGAGTCATCAAATCAAGTTTAAACCAACACCTTTACCCTTTACACCACTCCTGCAGTACACAGAAATATTTTCATTTGAATGACATAACTAGTGCAGACTAGAAATAAGATGGAAATTACAATGGTACTAATTCGTACCATTATTAATGATCTCAGAGCACTAACTGATAAATGAGAGAACAAACTATTCTATTTTCTATAGACCACATAGGCAAGACATTCAACCAACCTCAGCTGCGCCAAGTCATCTCCCAAGCTATTTACCCTCAGTGGCTAAAAATGCTTTAGCAAAGGAACTTCATGATGATTGATTTGATCTCTCTTCCCACCCAGTTGCAAAAATATACTTTATTACACACTGATGCTCTTTGATGTTATACAAGAAGGAGTTTGTGCTCCATAAATGATATTACACAACCATTTCTCAACATAGGGTCTGGGAAAAGCTGTCGAGTTTATCAAAAATACGAAAGATTTTACATTCTGGACTGAGTCATGGAAGGAAATTGCTTAGTGTTGGGAGTGAGTGGGAATGAGGATTACTACCCCCATTCCTTGTTCCGTTTTCTCCAAGCACGGATCCTCCCTGATGTGCCATTTACTTTAATTATTGATTAACTGATTATTAGTCCCCCACCACTAGAATGAAAGCTCCATACAGAGGGTGGAGGGAGTAGTGGATATTGTCTGAAAGAATTTAGTCACATCCTGTATCTGGGTCTTACGGTCCCAATGTGGGTGCAGTTGCTAAACTGCAACACTCTCCTGAGCAATGTGTGGCTTTCATAACCACGGTTTTGAAAGGGAGATTATTGTGTATCTGCATATTTAGATAGGTAATTTAATTATTCCATTTTATAACTAAAATGCAATATTAAAACTCTGGAAAAAAATTAAAATGTGATCTTTCCACTTCAAAATTATGAGTTGATAATGTCTTTATATCTGGTGTTATAAATATTCTTTCATGACATTCCATGCATGTAAATGTTTTTACATGACTTACTTTGCATAGTCTGAGAGCACTTGAATAGTCAATTTTGAAAACTATAATAAGCAGCAATCCAATAAGAATGTATTTAATCTGACTTAAAACACGGGTGGATTCTCCAATTTTCTCTGGCTTTCACAAATGTTTGCAAGTTGTTTCTCCAGACTATGATATCAGGAAATTCAGTATTACCCACAGTGCAAATCCACCATTGATCTATATGGCGTGAGATGACAGGTGGGTATCATAGTTTATTATATAATTAAATGGTAAATAGGGTAGAAATTAAGACACCTGAAAGCAAATAAAAAAAGTAAAATTTTATGTCTAAGAGTTAATAAGTATGTACAGGAATAGAGAGAGGATGATTACAAAAATCTGAGTTTTTTTAAAGTGTCATTTCTTGATTCAGGTGGTTAAATAATGGCAATTATTTAAGACCTTCTTCCAGATTCTCCCTTCCCACTGGGGCAATTTAGATAAATCTGAACAGTGTTATGTTTTATTTTGGTTTGTTATACTTCCAAACACTCCACCCCTTTGAATTTTTTAAGGCTTATTTTATTGTCCCACAGACAATTAGTCATGCCCTTAGAATCACAGTTTAGGGTGTAATGTGTTATTATATACTGATTTTTTTTTCTGTTTAATATTAATGAGAAAAATCTACTTTAGTGTTCTCTCTGATCATTCCACTTTGTTATCTTTGAATGAAAGTTTATCATCCTTTTACTTTAAGAAAAATACAAAAATACATTCAAATTAAAGTCATTTTACAAAGCTTCAACCTTGTCAAAAAAGAAATATCAGTGCTAATCATGATTATGTGCCCTGATAGAGACTTCCAATGGGAAAATGGACAAAAATTTGAAAACGTCATTCAATTTATTCGGGGATGACATCTAAATATGTATTTAAATATGGGTGAGTCTGATTTAATGAATCCAAAGAAAGAAGTTAACTACATTGGACCTAATTTAACCCACAAGAAAGGGGTTAGTTAGCTTTGCAATTGCTTCTCAACTTCTTTCTGCATGCTATGGATAACATTGCCTTTCTGACTGACACTAAGCAACCATTTAAGATGAATCACCCTCTCTTAACTGTACTGAATTATTCAGTCCCAGGTAAACCAAGGAAAGAACAAAATGGTTAGAAATCTGTTTCAATGTTGGTGTTTGAGTTCTTGAGTACAGTGCTGGGCATTGTCACTCTTCTTTAAATCTATCAATTTGGAGGAGGAGGGCAAATATATTTTGTAGTTTTCTTTCACTTATTTTGGCACATGTGATTTTGAATGGCTTTAAACAAGTTAGTTAGCAAATTTGTTTTTATTCTTTATTGGGCAGATGTTTATGTATTTTCTTTATTTTAAATTTGAGCATTTGTGTTTTATTATTGATCAATGGAAGCTTGTTATTTATAAAACTTTATTAACTCAAAATCTGTTATAAGTTTCATATATATATCACATATAAATGTATGTATGTATATGTATATAGCAGCACCTTTCTCCCCATTCCTGTCAGTCAGGTTATTTCATACATTTGTAATATAGTTAGATTTCTTTCTTACATTCTGCACTTTATCCTGGGATCTCCTGACCTATTGAATGTTTTTTATTTAATTTGCATACGTTATGATGCATTCCTTTACTATAAAGTTCTATGGGTTTCTGCAAATGTGTAGTGTCAAGTTAGTTTCAGCAGTCTATAAAAACCTGCACTTTACCGTTTCAATGATCCTGCTTCACTAAACCCTTAGCAACCACTGACCAAGTTACTCTGTCTACAGTTTTATCTTTTCCAAAATGTCATATAAATGAAATTATCCAGTATAGTTTTTTCAGGCTGTCTTCTTTCACTCAGCATTTCACATTCATACATATTTTTTGTGAGGCTTGATAATTCATACATTTTTATCACCTAATTGTATCCCGTGGTATGACTGTATATACCCAGTCACCTATTAAAGGACATCTTGATTGCTTCCAGATTTGGGCTTTTATGAATAAAGATGCTATAAACATTTGTGTGCAGGTTTTTGTGTAGCTATAAGTTTGCCAATCAGTTGGATAAATGCCTAGGAGTGTGATTGTTGAGTCATACCGTAAGATTATATTTAGCTTTATAATAAACATAAAGGGGAGAAACCAAGATGGTGGCATAGGTAAACACCTAAACTGCTGCCTCACACAACAATTTCAAAACTACAACTAAAAGACAAAACGTCTATCACCCAGAACCACAGGAAAGCTGGCTGAGTGGAAGTTCTACAACTAGAAGGAAAGAGAAAAGAGCATTGAGACGTGCACAAGTGCTGAAAAGCTGAGGTACGGAGGCGCGAATCTGGCTGGCAATGGTGACTGGGTGCGCTGCTTCTTTCAATCCGAAGGGAGACAAGCTCCCGATTAATCTGAACTCCAGTTTCTGGGGAGACGCTGGGGACCCAAACTCCTATGGGGAGAAGCTGGACTGTTTACCATCGGGTCAGAAAGCGAGGGTGATTTTCTTGCAGAGTTGTGCCCAGCAATCATTGTTTACTGCACTGGGGCGTAGGATGCAGGGACTTGAAAACGCGGAAACGCAGAGAGGCTGACTGGCAGCCATTGCTGTTTGCCACTCCCTAGCCTAGTGACTCCCTAAGACCCTACCCCGCACAATCTATAAACCTACACAAGCTCCGTGCAGCAGCTTTTGCGTATAAATGGCCTGCCCTATCGCAGCTTAACCAAACAAACTGCAGCTCTGGTCAGACAGCTCCAAAACCTCCAAACCCCAAGCAAAGAGGAGAAAACTGTAGTTCTCACTGTACCTCCTGCTGGGAGGCCTCAGACAGTAGCTGACCAGCACCCCATTGGAGATCCAGAAGCTAGGGTATCTAGGGGTCAGTGTAAGACGACACCAGATTTCAACTACTCACATCCATAAGTGACACATTCAAGGGGCAGATTCAGTGAGCACTGAAGCCTCACTAAAGCAAGTCCTGCCCCCTAAGCGTGTCTCCAGCACAGCAGTTCTTCCATTATAGACACAGAAGGTCCTCACAGCCAATTGGCCTAGAGGTCAGTTCCTCCCAGTGACATCAACAATAATCAAGACTTAACTACAACAAGGCCATACACACAGTCCACAAAGGGGTGCACCAAGAGTGTCCACCTCAGGTAACTGGGAAGCCGACCCACTGGCCCATATAGGACACCTAGCACACAAAGCCACCCTACCAACTCAGGGAAGCAGCGAAAATGCAGAGACAAAGAAACAGATCACAAATGAAAGAAATGGAGGAAAACAAATGACTGGCTATAGAGTTCAAAACCACGGTTATAAGATTTTTTCAAGAATATCCTAGAAAAGGCCAATAAATTCAATGAGACCCTCAAGGATATGAAAAAGGACCAACTAGAAATTAAACATACACTGACTGAAATAAAAAATATTATACAGAGACCCAACAGCAGACTAGAGGATCGCAAGAATCAAGTCAAAGATTTGAAATACAAAGAAGGAAAAAACACTCAACCAGGAAAGAAAAAAGAAAAAAGAATCCAAAAAGTTGAAGATAGTGTAAGAATCCTCTGGGACAATATCAAGCGTACCAACATCAGAATTATGGGGGTGCCAGAAGAAGAGAGAAAGCAAGATACAGAAAACCTATTTGAAGAAATAATGACTGAAAACTTCCCGCACCTGGTGAAAGAAATAGACTTACAAGTCCAGGAAGCACACAGAACCTCAAACAAAAGGAATCCAAAGAGGACCACACCAAGAAACACATCATCATTAAAATGTCACGGGCAAAAGACAAAGAGAGAATAATAAAAGCAGCAAGAGAAAAACAGTTAGTTACCTACAAGGGAGCACCCATATGATTGTCAGCTGATTTCTCAACAGAAACTATGCAGGCCAGATGGGAGTGGCAAGAAATATTCAAAGTGATGAATAGCAAGAACCTACAACCAAGATTACTCTACCCACCAAAGCTATCATTCAGAATTGAAGTTCAGATAAAGAGCTTCTCAGACAAGAAAAATCTAAAGGAGTTCATCACCACCAAACCAGTATTATATGAAATGCTGAAAGGTATTCTTTAAGAAGAGGAAGAAGAAAAAAGTAAAGATAAAAATTATGAACAACAAATACATATCTATCAACAAGTGAATCTAAAAATCAAGTGAATTAAAAATCTGAGGAACAGAATAAACTGGTGAATATAATAGAATCAGGGGCATAGAATGGTAGTGGATTGATAATTCTAAGGGGTAAAGGGGTGTGAGGGGTACGGCAACAGACTGGACAAAAATCGTACACCTATGGATGAGGACAGTGGGAGGAAGGTAAGGGCAGAGGGTGGGGTGGGAACCGGGTGGAGGGGAGCTATGGGGGGAAAAAGGAGAAACAATTTTAATAATCTGAACAATAAAGATTTATTAAATTTTAAAAAAATTTTGTAAGATACAGAAAATTTGGAATGGAAACATCTGAAGTATTATACCATTAAACTATCAGAGAAAATAAACTGACTTTTAATCCTGGCCCTCCTGGTGACATAGAATTAGAAGAACTGTTGGTCCCCAAGTACTGGCGAATTAAATAGCTTCAAAAACAAAAGCAAAAGCCAAAAAAAGAAGAATATAAAGCTGGACTGTTTTCCAAAGTGACTGTACCATGTTTCATTGCTGCAAGCAATGAATGAGAGCTAATCTGACTTTACATCTTTACCAGCAATGGGTGTTGTCAGGTTATTTTTGTTTAGTTGTGTTTTGTTTTGCTAAATTTTAAGCATTATAATAGACATGTAATGGTATAGCATTGTTGTTTTAATTAGCAATTACCTAGTGAGCATTTCTTCATATACTTTTTGCCATCTGTGTATCTTTTTTCAGCTTTATTAAGGTATATTGACAAATAAAATTGTAAGATACTTAAAGTGTACAAAGTGATGAAAGAATCCCCCAAAAGTAAGCTAACACACAGCTGTTACCGCACATATTTACCTTTTTGTGTGTCTGAGAACATTTAAGTTCTACACTCTTAGCAAATGTCAATTACACAATATGGCGTTATCAACTATAGTCACCATGATAGAAATTAGATCCTCAGGCCTTATTCATCTTTTAACTGAAAGTTTGCATCTTTGAACTGCCAGTCTCTATCTCTATTCTCCCCTACCACCCAGACCCTGGCAAACACTTTTCTACTGTCCGTTTCTATGATTTCAACTTTTTAAAAAGATTCTGCATATAAGTGATCCCATGCAGAATTTGTCTTTCTCAATATGACTTATTTCACTTAGCATAATGCCCTCCAGGTTCATATATGTTATCACAAATGACAGGATTTCCTTCTTTTTTTAAGTTAATAGTATTTCATTGTATACATATACCACATTCTCTATATCCATTCATTTATGCAGGGACATATAGGCTGTGTTCATACCTCCACTATTAGGTTACTTTCATGGCAATGAGCATGGAAGTGCAGGTGTCTTTTTGAAATAAGGGAATTATTTCCTTTGGATATATACCCAGAAGTGGAATTGCTTGGTCATATGATCATGATATTTTTAATTTTTTTAGGAACTTTAATAATGTTTTCCAGAGTTGCTGTAACAGTTTATATTGCGTACAACAATGTACAAGGGTTCCCTTTACTTCATATCCTCATGAGCACTTATTTTCTCTTGTCTTTTTGATAACAGACATCCTAACAGATGTGAGGTGATAGCTCATTGTGGTTTTAATTTGCATGTTCCTGAATATTAGTAATGTTGACCATGTTTTCATATACAAGTTAGCTATTTGTATGTATATTTTGGAAAAATGTCTCTTCAGACCTTTTGCCAATTTTTAAATTAGGTTATTTGGGTGGTTTTTTTGTTTGTTTGTTTTTGTTTTTTGCTATTATGCTGTTTGAGTTTTTTGTATATTTTAAATATCAATCCTTATTGTCTAAGTGACTTGCAAATATTTTCTTCTATTCTGCAGGTTGCCTTTTCATTTTGTTGATGGTTTCCTTTGCTGTACTGAAGCTTATGGTTTAATGTAGTCCCACTCATCATTAAAATAACAAAGGACACCTTTATTGCTCCCAGGAAAGTAGGACATTCTAAGGGTTTTAATTCTGTGCTAAAAACAGATAAAAATCAAATATATATTTTGTACCATAAATCACAATATCACAACCTCTCAATTCAAATATTTTTTCTAATGCACTACACTTGTTTTTATCTTTACATGTGTCAACCTCAAATAAAATAATTTAAAAATTGTAAAAGAAAAGTTGAGTTTATTTGGGAATAACAGAAAATTGCAATTCAGGACAAGCAAGCTATGGTGGCCATCGGCAAGTTCAGAGCACAAAGGAGAGGGACTTGCCTTTATAGAAAAAAGGAGGAGCTTGAGGCTGGTGATTTTGACATAAAGACCATTGAAAAAGAATGAGAATTTGGGTGGTGGCAACTTCTCATTGGCTGAATTGTAGTGGCTCTCATCAGCTGGGTTGTTGCTAGGCTTGGAAAAAAATCTTCCTTTCTGTTGCTGAGGAATATAAAAGGTTTCTTTCTATTATAGTTTGCCAATATATGAAGAGTGATAGAGTAAGTCTCCCTTATTGGGGTTCCTGATTGTAAGTATGGTTTTCTTCATTTTCCACACTTTACCTCAGTTTCCTTAGTTTTGTTTTGTTTTGTTTTGTTTTTTAAACATCATGAATTTCAATAATTTATTTAAGTTTTTCCTTTTCTCAATAAAGAAAACATGTTGTGAAGTGATAGATAAGTTAGTTTAAATGTAGTAATCATTATACAAGTTATAGCAAAACACCACATTGTACATCCTAAATAAATACAATTTTTTATTTGTCAATCATATCTCAATAAAGCTAGAAGGAAGTTTTAAAGCATACACAGCTCTGAATTTGCCTGAGTGCAGCTTTAACTATATCGCTTATGTTTTCATTATTTCCAGTCTTACTATGAGTTTCTAATATTTCACAATTATAGTTCTGATATTCTCTTTGGTAATAAAATTATCTAGCAAATTGTTTTTGTTTTTTAAAAATCTTTAGTTATATTGTTTTGCTACAGAAATATTCCTTCTAAATTTTCTGCACTGGAGAATTTAATGAAGTTTTTCTTATGCTTAGTCACAATCAGCTTTTGAAAATTCTCCAGAATTATTATTCTCCTATAAGTCTTATGTATTTCTAAAAAGATTACACTTTATACATTCACTTTGCCCTTAACAATTTACTTTCTGCTTTGAATTCCACTTTTAAAATATTACAACTACTACTGTCTTTTTGTTTGTCTTTGTAGGTATTGTGTTTGAAGAAAAGACCTTACAGAAAGTACTATCTAAAAAACTTTAGATAGTTTTTAACCTATTCATTTTACTTCAATAACCATATATTGTTTTCTGGTGTTATAAAATACTTTTTATTTTTTATTGTGTACTATGTAAATTGTGTTATTATTTATTTTTATCTTCTTACCTTTTTTATTTTCTCCACCATACTTTAAGTTTACTTTGTTATAATCATTGTTTTAAGTGATTAGAGTTAAGTAATATTAGTTCTCCCTCTTGACCACTGAGAATATTAACATTTATATAATTACTAGAGGCCTGGTGTATGAAATTGTGCACGGTAGGGTCCCTAGGCCTGGTCAGTGATCAGGACCGATCTTGCGGGGTGACTGACAGGACAATCAGGGGCCCCCCTCCTGGCACTTGCCTTGGCAGGTCTGGGGCCTGTTGGCTAGGGGCAGCTCCTGCATTGAGCGTCTTTCTCCTGGTGGTCAGTGTGCATCATTGCAACCAGTTGTTCTGCCTTTTGGTCAATTTGCATATTAGGCTTTTATTATATAGGATTTTTTTTTCCTGTCTTCTCAATCTGTGGTGATTTTTTTTTTTTGCCTTATTTTGATTTTTTAAAATGTGGTCTCATTATTCTTACCTTATGTTTCTTTTTAAAGTAATATTTAGAACTTCTATTCAGTTTTATCACTATATTTATGAACTATTTAGTCTAAATAATATTGTTCCATGGTTTTAAAATTTATAGACAGGTTACTTTTTGAACAAAACTGTATAGTTTTCTCACTACTAAATTTCTTATATTAAAATATTCTTCAATCACTTGAAATGTCTCTTGGAATAATGTTTTAAGAATAGTACATGAGAGGTTTACTCATCAAGTCCTCAGATCTGAGAATGTCTTTCTGTTACCATTACACATAAATGCCAACTTTGTTCAGGGTGGAGTAGGAACCAAGAAAGTCACACTAGCAAAATAATTATATTACTCTCACTGGCATCTTTTCTGATACTTTTTAACTATTTTAAATTATTTTCTATGAACTCTATGAATTCTTACACTATTGAGTATCATATCTTTATTTCTACCATGTAAACAAGTCTTTCAAACATTGTCTTAAATATTTCTGACTCAAGCTCCAAGAGCTGTTCTTAATTTTAATAATATGAAATTTGATGAAAATGCCCATGACTTCTATTGACAATATTCACACTTTATACATCTCAATCAGGCCAACAGTTAACTTTTGTTTTTTAACACTGAAGGCCACTAATATTCTTCACATTTATTTATATTTTCTAATTTCTTTCATGTTAGTCTTTTTTTTTTTTTTTTAGTATTACTTAGAAACTGAACCAAGTTAATTCTTTCTCTTTTAACTCATTTAAAGGTGCTACTTTGTCTACATTTGAAACAATTACATGTAAATACAAAAAATATTTTGCTATCAAAATTAGTTGTCAAAAAGTATTTTTTATTGCTAAATTTTCAGGATTTCAAGGTTGCATTTTTTTAAATATATATTTTATTGATTTCAGAGAGGAAGGAAAAGGGAAATAGAAATATCAATGATGAGAGAAAATCTTTAATTGGTTGCCTTCTGCACATCCCCTACTGGGGATCAAGCCTGCAACCTGGGTATGTACCCTGACTAGGAATCAAAATGTGACCTCCTGGTTCATAGGTTGACACTCAAACACCAAGCCACATTGGAGGGGCTCAAGGTTGCATTTTTGGTATACACAGAGTGGCCAGATTATTATGATCTCTGAACGGATAATAATCTGGCCACTCAGTGTATATCCTATATAATAAAAAGCTAATATGCAAATTGCTTCTTGACCAGGAGTTTGACCACCAAGCAGGCTGGCCAAATGCCCATGTCCCCTCCCCCTGGCCAGGCTGACCAGACCTACCCATGCACAAATTCATGCACTGGCCACTCAGTGTATATATATATATATATATAGAGAGAGAGAGAGAGAGAGAGTAGCCAGATTATTATGCATTCAGAGATCATAATAATCTGGCCACTCAGTGTAGTTTGTGGTGTGTGCTGTTTTTGTTGTTTTTAAAATTTTTCAGCCCTAACCGGTTTGGCTCAGTGGATAGAGCGTTGGCCTGTGGACTCAAGGGTCCCAGGTTCGGTCCTCGTCAAGGGCATGTATCTTGTTGTGGGCACATCCCCGGTGGGAGATGTGCAGGAGACAGCTGATCGATGTTTCTCTCTCATCGATGTTTCTAACTCTCCATCCCTCTCCCTTCCTCTCTGTAAAAAATCAATAAAATATATTTTTTTAAAAAAAGAATTTTCAACAGTCTTCAGAAGATTAAATGAAATCCAAAGAAATCGTCTACCAGACCATACTTAGTTGTCTAAGATTTTAAATGACTTCATAAGATAGACTATAATGGTGCCATGTGCACATTAAAGATACATGGTTGCGCTTTTAAGTTCCCTCTGTCGATTATAATTACCTTATGGGGTAAGTGGTATGACATCGTGTGGCCTGTCTAGTGCAGAGCAATGAAAATATATAACAAAAACAAAACCTACTAACAAGACCTGGGACTATTCTATACTTCCTTAAAGGCCATTAACTATGGACTTTGAGAGATACCTTCAATAATATTGGCTGAATTATTACTTCAATCATTACAGTATTGGTTGGTAATTCAAGAAAAATAAACCAATGTCCAAACTACCTTTGATCTAAATAATTTCTCGTAACCAAGCATACTTTACAAGAAAAATCCTATATAATAAAAGCCTAATATGCAAATCAACCAAACAGCTGAACTACTGGTTAGCAGGGCGGGATGGGGTTTGAGGCCCGTGAGTGGGTTGCACCAGGCCAGCCAAGGTAGATGTCAACAGGCAGAGGGAGTGGATGGCCATTGGGGGATGTGGGGGGGGCAGCAACCAGTGGTGGCAGGGCAATGCGGGGCAGGACTGGCCAGTGCCATCCCTCCTGTCACCTCCCTGGAGGATCAGGCCTAAGCTGTGAGTTGGATATCTCCTGAGAGCTCCAGGACTGCAAGAGGGTGCAATCCAGGCTAAGGGACCCCTGAGTGTACGAATTTTTATGCACTGGGCATCTAGTGTCTTAACGATGTACCATTGTAAGAATTTGTTTATCTACCTTGTCTTGAAAATCTATGTGCTCTTGTATTCTGACTTGACACAACTTTCTAAATTTCCCCAGCTTTTTATTAGAAATTTGAAGAAAAGTCATACCTCCCAGTAGTAAAAGCATGAATTGTTTCATAACTGCTTTGCCACATGGAGAAAATAACTTTGGATATACACTTTATAACACACTATATAAAGGTGTATTGCAGATAGATTAAAAACCTAAATGTAAAAAGTAAAACTATAAAGTTAAAAGATAAAATTATAGAAAAATATTTTTGTAACTTTGGCAATAGGAAGAACTTGTTAAACAATTAGCAGGAGGTATAATATTGATCATTTTGATTGCATAAGTAATAAGTATTTCTATTCAGGTATTATACCGTAAACAAAATTAACAGAAAAAATAGATAAAAAATTATTTAGAATGTCAAAAACTAATTAGAAGCCAAGGCAATTCAATGGGGAAATAATAGTCTTTTTCACAAATAGTGCTAAGACAACTGAATATCTCCAGACAATAAATAAATAAATAAATAAAACTGAACACCATATACAAGTATTAACTTAAAATGAAGTATAGACCTAAATGTAAGAGCTAACCCTATAAAACCCTTGGGAAAAAATGAAGTCAATCTTTATGACTTTAAGGTAGTCATAAAGCCAAAGGGAGGAAAGAAAAACAGTAAAAATTTAAAACTTTGATTCTTCAAAGACACTATCAAGAAATTGAAAATATAATCCATAGAATGGGAGAAAATATTTACAGTTTATATATCTATCTGGTAAGGAATTAAGGTTCAGAATATATAAAGAACACTTATAACTTAACCATGAAAGTACAAATAATCCATTTTAAAAATTAGTGAGTTATTTTAATAGACATTTCTCCAAAGGAAAAGCTAGTCAATCAAAACCAAAATGAGATACAATTTCATACCCACTAAGATAGCTATAATTAAAAATGTAGATAATAACAATTATTGGCAAGAATGTGGAGAAATTGGAGCCCTTATACTTTGCCAGTAAGAATGTAAATTGTACAGCTGGTTGAAAAAGAATTATATAATTATCATGCATATGCTATTCTGGAGATGTAACGTATAGTATGGTGATTATAGTTTAAAATGTGCTATTGTATATTTGAAATTTGCTAAGAAGATAGATCTTAAGTATTCTCACACACACACAAAAAGGGAATAGTAACTATAAGGTGATATAAATGTTAACTAGCTTACCTTCAGTGATCATTTCAAAATGTAAACACATATCAAAGCATCAAGTTGTACACATTGAATATACATAATTTTAGTTGTCAATTATATTTCAATAAAGCTGAAAAAAAAGTAAAATAAAGAAAGAATTCATCTTCCTGGTTCTCTTGAGAGTTCCATCACCTGACAATCTTTCTCACTATACCCTACCTCTTCTTCCTCTGCCTACTCATTGATACTTTCTGGTCCTTTTCCTCTTGATGTTGATATCCAGGTAAATGATGCAAGATATTACCTCAATATAACTGATTGCCTGAAATATAGACCAGAATTTCCAAAATACCACCTATGGATGCTCCAGCACCAGCAGCACCTCAAACTGAATATCTTGCTCCACAGACATTCTCCTCCTATTGTATTCTCTTATCTCAGTAAGGCCTTTCTAGACATTTTGGCTAGACATCTTTGCTTTCACAATTTACACTCAATAGCCAAGGAGTCATTGTTATTATATGTCCTCAAAGTTTTCTAGTATCCAGCCTTTCCCCTTCATTCCCATTGTGACTACTTTAATGCAGATCTGCATTGCCTTTCAAATGGAGTATTTCTATCACCTCTTCCCTGGGCCAAAAATGAATAAGAATTCTATTTTGGTGTATCTTTGAGCCAAAGATTAAGAAAAAAAAAATACAGCTGGAAATAATGTATGACAGTAAAAGTAGGAATCAGAGTAAGAAAAACCCTAAGATGGCGAGAATGACAAAATTAGGAAAAAGACCTACAAACCCCTTTTCCAGGGAGGTTAATTTTTAAGTGTGCTTTGCCATTCAAACAATGACAAGATTTATGCTTTATGTTCACTGGCATGTAATTCTCTTACACACCTATTTCCAGCCCTTATCAATTCTATTTCCTGGTGCGAATGCTCTGCTTCAAAATAGCCTGTCACCTCATTATCTTGATTAACTTTGTCATATTTAATACTCTCCTAAAGGAATTTTCCTGGCTTTAGTTTCATACCTGTCATTCAAAGTTTAAAAATCTCATTCTTTAAAGCAGAGTTATTATTTTCACCTATTAAATAGACAAAACCAAAAAAGGCTGATATTATGCCGCTCAGGGGGAAATAGCTCCAGCTCCATAGGAATGTAAATGGGGACAACTTATTAAAGGCTAAGTTTTTAAATGCAACAATGGTTTTTTAAAAATATTCATTCAAGGATTATTTTTATTGATTTTAGAGAGAGAGGAAGGGAGAGAAACAATGATGTGAGAGAGAAACATTGGTTGGATGCCTCCTGTACACACCCCAACTGGGGATAAACACACAACCTAGGCATGTGTCCTGACTGGGAACCAAATCTGAAACTTTTTGGTGCACAGGACAATGCTCCAACCAACTGAGCCACCCAGCATGGGCCATTAGTGCTTTCTGAAGATGCGTGCATTTGACCCAGGGATACCACTTTAGAACTATATCCTACAGAATAGGAAAGCAAGAATGTTCTTTGCAGCATTCTCCACAGAAATGGAAATTTGAGAACTATCTTAAATGAGCATCAATGGGCAATATTTAAATTATGACACATCCATATTGTGTGATATTATTCACATTTAAAAACAATAAAACAGATCTATTTTCACTGGTATGGAAGTACATTCATGAATAAAATTTACGGTAATTTTTTGTGTGTATAAAACAAAGAACAATGATAATACATACAAATTTGAAAATGTTTGTTGTATATGATATAAATATCATATAATTGTGTGTGTGTACTGCTTACAATTTTTAAAAAGGGATATGTATTACCAACTCTACTTCTCACAATGTCTCCAGTTTATTTTTTAATGCTCATATAAGGATATGTTTATTGATTTTAGAGAGAGGAAGAGCGAGAGAGAGAGAGAAACATTGATGTGAGAGAGAAATATGGATTGGTTGCATCTCATATGCGCTTCAACCAGGACCTAACCCACAACCTGGGTATGTGCCCTGACGAGGAATAGAACTTGTGACCTTTCAGTGTGGAGTACAACACTCTAGCCAACGGAGCCATACCAGCCAGGTCCAGCTTATTTTTGCTCCTCCTTTTCTCAATTCCTATTGCATGCTCTGAGGCTGTCACATGTATCTTGTCAAAACTAGCAACTATAAGTTTGTTGAACAGCTAAACTGAATTT
Source organism: Corynorhinus townsendii (assembly GCA_026230045.1). Classification (NCBI taxonomy): domain Eukaryota; kingdom Metazoa; phylum Chordata; class Mammalia; order Chiroptera; family Vespertilionidae; genus Corynorhinus; species Corynorhinus townsendii. The sequence continues at coordinate 164,663,721 of JAPDVU010000001.1, read as the reverse complement.
TATATATGTCTTACATTTCCTTCGTTGCCTACACAGATACTCAAAAACACTTGCTGAGTTGGTTTGAATGCCAGACCTTTGTGAAATTAGAAATATGTATTTTTAAAATATGTCCCAAAATATATAGGTTCATACTAGTCTCAGTTTAAAGCTGAGTGCCTAATAAGATCCTTTGGAAGTATTTCATAATCTACTAAGTTACAAAAAAAAATTAATGGCTAAGGAATGAAACTAATTACCAATCAGTCAAAAGTTAGACATTTATTCGGTATTCAGCGAGTCAGCATAAATCTTTTTAATCTTTGAGTCATAGTTTGATTCTGTTGAAGAGCCTAATAATTAAGAATGAAGAGAGTGAAAGTGCATCTTATCGGCATTTGGTGAGGTGTGGGAGCTCATGAGCTGATAAAGTAGGGACAAAGGAAATTTGCTACCAGGGATGCTATTTAATAAGTCCACAAAACCCAAAGACTTCTTTCTACCTGAGGAAGTAGAGTATTGGGCAATATATGTTTTCCTGAAGTAAAATGGGATTCTCCAGTATTACCATTGGTTCCCTTCTCATTATATTAAGTTTCACAAGTTTCCCATAGTAATTATAGCAAAGAACATTTTTAAAAAAAAGAATGATAGTGCTGTTTTAAGCATTTTAATATTTATAATTACCTAAGTGTGTATTTCTTATAACATTCCTACAAATAATATATATGTGTGTGTGTGTGTGTGTGTGTGTGTGTGTGTGTATGTAATACTCATATACCCATTTTCATATAAGGACCAAAGAGGTCACAGAGTTTTTTGAGTTACACAGCTGTAGGTTTCAGTACTAGAATTTAACCTGGATTGGTGTAATTCCAAGCTCTTTTCTAGGTTTAGGTTTCTTCTCACTCCACAGTGCGATACAACATATTGAAACCTAAAAAAAAAAAAATTAAGTGCCAGAATATTTCAAACAAGAAGTCCCATTACTTATAGGTTTTGACAGTTAGCGGAGAGAAAGACATCACAAGAAGGTTAGGGCAGCTCCCTCGCTGCTACTCTGACTCAGCATGGTCAGCAATTATGACCAATATACAGTATGGACAGCTGTCACTCAGCCACTTCTGCAGACTGTGGATGCTTCAGCTAGCCTCTGGAGAGGTTGTTAATTGCCTTCCCAGTTTATGCTTTGATTTTATGTTCTCTACTTTTGCAGAAGACAAAATTCAGCAATGTGATGTTGCTCCCCCTTTCCATAAGACTGTTATTGATAATTTAGAGTGGTGGTTCTAAACTCAGATTGCTTGTGTTTGAATCCTAACTCTGCCACTTACTATATGGACTTGGATAAACTGCTTAATCTCTCCTTGATTTGCCTATGAAGTGGGGATCACAGTCCTATTTATCTCATAGGAATAACTGAGGTGTCTGTTTTAGCAGCTGGCTTATAGTAAGGTCTCAATAAATATTAGCTAGTGTCATTGAGGACACTATATTAAATCACTTATTCTATTGAAATTTGTCCTAGAAATTAATTGTCTCTGTCTCTTATACCCTGACTCCCATGAAACTGGGTTGTGCTTTCTCCATCCTTACAAAAAGAGCTAAGTCACCTAGAACAGTGATGCTTAAATGGGGGCAGTATCTGAAGCCATTTTTGTTTGTCACAACAGGAGGACAGGGAGGGAAGTACTACTGGCATCTAGTGGTTAGAGACCAGGGATGCTGCTAAACATCCAATGGCCAGGGCAGCTCCCAACCACAAAGAATTACACAGTCCGAATGTCAAAATGAGGTTGAAAAACCCTGAGACCTAGATATTTCTCTCCTTGCCAGGACTGCAGAAAAATTCACTGCCAAACTTTCTCTCCTCATTCTACCCATTTCTTACATTGGTCCAGATCTCAGTTTTGTACTGCAGCCTTCTCATATTTTTGTCTTAAAATGCTTTCAATTATTTTTGGAAAGAAGCAAGTTATCAATAGATTCAATAAATTTAATTTTTAAATGTTTAGAGGAAGCCTCCAGCACATGTGCCATCTTTCCCAATTAGAGTGGCCATCAACATCCATTCAGTTATTCTTAAACTTTTAGAACTCACTGCTAAATTTTATGTAGCACCTAGGACAGTGTCATGAACAGTGGACACCACCACTCCATTGATGTTTATGATTATTATGATAATGACCTTTCAGCATCTGAAATATTAAAAAGAGTCACAGAGCAGAATGCTGGCAATCAATCAATCCATGTGCAGGCATTTCTAAGCTCCTATAATTAACTCTACTCTGTGCTAGATGCTATGAAGGAAGAGAAGTACATCTTGTACTTCTTTTATATTTTTTGAGGAGAGCTTAGTTACATTCAGAAGAGAAAGAGTGATACTTTAAAACAAGAAATAGATATAACACTGTGTTTCTTAAGTGCTAGGTTGTGTAGACCCATTAAGTTGCAGTGAATTTCTTATAAGGTAATGAGTTACATGCAAAGATTTAAAATATTTATTGTTTTATGTTCTTTTTACAGTTAAATAATGCAATCATCTTAGAGTCATTGAAAATGTAGGTAGCCCCCTTTTTTTACTCACTAAATTACCCAAAATTAAATACTTGTAATTTCTAAGGTAGTTTACACAAATTAAGATAGTTATTTTACTTCCTGCATGTAATAGAGTGGTCTCTGACTTGTAGTCTCAATCTAACATAAGAATAGTTCTGGGGCTGACATTGCATTTGATAAATCCCTGATGTATCTAAAGTCCAAACTTTTTCTTCTTAATCTGGTTGGACTTTCAGATTTTAAACATCTATGCCATCCAAATAAAATATATATCTTCGTTTATCAGTTTAAATCAATGATACTCTTCAGGCCAGAAATTGAATGGATTATTCACAACAAACTAGTTTATGAAAACCAGCAAACCTTGTCAAGGGAAGGTCAGGTATTCTCCAGAAAGGAACACATGCAAAAAGTGAAGATGCAATCTAGTTCCCTGGACTTTTTCTTTGGATGCACGAAGGGAATATCTGGCTCTGAGACCATTCAGAATGTAGTTGTGTGTTATGTGGGGGACACTTGGCATTCTTTACCATCAGGGTGGCAATTACCTTCACAATTGCATGCACATGGAGAAGAAAATATACTCCAAATTACATTGTGAACTCTGGAGATTAGTGCATCATTTCATGGACAGTTGAACCTGTGTCCCATATAAGTGTTTCCATAGCAAAAACAAAGAACATCATTATGCCATCTTCTAGATTTCCAAGGAGTTTGCATTAGGATTTTGCCAGCTGACTTCCATTACAGGGAACGGGAGTCAGGGAGCTGAGCCTGCAAGCCATGCTTTGAAAATTTAGGGGGGCGTGTTTGTGTCTGGACTTAAACATTCATCTTTGTGCTCTTCGGTGGCAATTGAATATAAGATGCATCGCCTCTTCCATGCCTTTTGGGAATGGGATTATATACCAATTGTATCTGTGTAGTCAAGCGTATATGGCATCACACATGTAGATACAGAGCACTTTAAGCCTACAAAAGGAGTTTAAAATGCTTTATAGTTTGAAGTCAACCTCTGAGTTCTTGACCCTATATAGGAAAATTTGAATAATGACTTCCTGCATTCTTAAAATTGTGAATGAAGGCAGTGTTTCCCATTCTGAGAGTTGTATGTCAGAGTGAAGAAAACCTCTGACTTGGAGCTGTTAGATGGAGTTGGAAAGATTTCTTCTGATTCTTGGACACCACCACTCCACCCTTGTCTCATCTTTACTCATACTCCCCAAGTCATGCCCTTTGTTTATGTAACAGTTAGTTTACGCGCTCAGTTTCATGGTTTCAGAGCCATTGTGCCCAAGATGCTTGCAATTAGAGCTTTCAGTTTTGGTTATTGTGTGCTACCATACCCTTTAACTCTTTCCCCTTAAATCATTCCTCCTACCCTACTCTCCTACCCTAACTGAATTAATTCTATTCTCCTTGCACAGATATTCAAAACATGGTTCTGATATATAAAAGCATATAAAATGTTCAATAATACTTACAAACTCTGACCAGTTTCCTAGAGAGTAAAATGACAATGAGAAAAATGGAATGCAAAGGTTAAAGAGCCAAAAGCAGAAGTGCGACAGGGCAAATCCATGGCAGCCAGATCCAACAATCTCTAGTCACTATGACGCCCCAGGCCTTTGCTAATCCCACAGCTTCATTAAGTCCTATTATTGGGTGGATACTCAGACAAGGTCCAGGTTCCTGAGCCTATCAGGTACTTGCCATTGCAAGTATCTCAATCACACCACTAATGAATGTGTTTCCTTTAGTCCAACATCATTGCTTGGAGTTAGAAAGGGGATATTATAATTAGGTCTCCATAAGATAGGTGAATAGTCATGGATTTAGTCTAAATGATTTGGGGAGACGATCCCTTTGTATGGACAGTATGTTATTTAAGATGTTCAAATAGATATCTAACTCAGAATATTGATAGTTAATGTGAAGTGTTAGAGTATGATATCTGCTGCTATTCTGACAACTGATCAGCAGTCAGAACACTAAAATCTCATCCAGCTTTGGAAGACCTGAAATTACAGCCATCAAAGCAGAATATGTCCCTTCAGCATCTGCTATGTCTTGAATCAGTATCATATCTCAAAACATTGGCTGGAGGCACATAGGTTGATCTCACAGTATAATAATTCCTATATTTATGGTCCTGTGAGAAATAATCATTTCTATTATATATTTATTTTTAAAATCAATAGACTCTTTCAAATTATAATTGTGTTTTCTGCAGTGGCAAACAGAGCATAGATTTAGAAGGTCCGTGTTCTGCAAAATAAATCTGTTTAAAAATGATTTATCTGTTCTAAGTATTGTAATCATGATTCAGATATGCATGTAAATACACAGAGAAAATGGGCTTCATCACTCCATCTTTCTCAGAGATGGTTCATTATCTTCATGACCACCCTGTTCCAAAAAAAGAAAAAAGTCAGCTCAGTAGAATATAATAACCAGAGTCTTATACAATAATTTAAACTCTTTTAAGGTAAAATACCCTATGGTGGGCAGAATAATGGTCCCCAAAGATGTCCACACCTTCATCTGTGCAACCTTTGAATATATTAAACTAGAGACCTGGTGCATGAAATTTGTGCTGGGGGCAGGGGTGGCCTCAGCCCAGCCTGCACCCTCTCCAATCTGGGGTCCCTCTCATAATCCAGGACTGCTGGCTCCTCACCACCCGCCTTCCTACCTGCCTGATTGCCCCTAACTGCTTCTGCCTGCCAGCCTGATCACCCCCTAACCACTCCCCTGCCAGCCTGATCAATACCTAACTGCTCCCCTGCTGGCCTGAGTGCCCCTAACTGCCCTCCCCTGACAGCCTGGTCACCTCCAACTGCCCTCCCCTGCTGGCCTAGTCACCCCTAACTGCCCTCCCTTGCCAGCCTGGTTGCCCCTAAATGTCCTCCCCTGCAGGCCTGGTCCCTCCCCAAATGCCCTCCCTTGCAGGATTAGTCACTCCTAACTGCCCTCCCCTGCCAGCCCAATTGCCCTTAACTGCCCTTTCCTGTTGGCCTGGTCCCCCCTAACTGTCCTCCCCTGCATGCATGGGCCCCCCCTACTGTGCTCCTTTGCAGGCCTGGTCGCCCACAACTGCCCTCCCTTGCAGGCCTGGTCTCTCCCAACTGCCCTCCCCTGCTGGCCTTGTTCCCCCCAACTGCCCTCCCTTGCAGTCCTGGCCCTCCCCAAATGCCCTCCCTTGCAGGGCTGGTCTCTCCCAACTATCCTCCCCTGCTGGCCATCTTGTAGTGGCCATCTTGTGTCCACTTGGGGGCAGTCATCTTGTGTGTTGAAGTGACCATCAATTTGCATATTACCTCTTTATTATATAGGATGGTAAAAGTGTCTTTGCAGATGGAGCTAAGGTTCCAGACCTTAAAATAGGGAAATTAACTTTCTTATCCAGGTGGGCCAAAAGTAATTACATGGACCTTTAAAAAGAGGCCCTTTGAGTAAGTAAAAGAGAAAGACACAAAATTGGCCAGAGATATATAATGGAAGAAGAGGCAAGAGAGATTTAAAACATGAGACAGACTCAACCCATTATTGAAACTGAAGATGAAGGAAAGGAGCCACGAGCCAAAAAGTGTGTGCAGCATCTAGACGCCTAAACAACCAGCAAGGAAATGGGAATCTCAGTCCTGCAACACAAGGAACTGAATTCTGCCTACAACCTGAATGAGAAGAGAAGGGATTCCTCAGAAAACCTTCAGAGAGGAACATTGCCTTATTGGCACTGAGGCTAGCCCAGTGAGATCCCTGTTGGACTTCTGACCTCAGAACTATGACCTAATGCACTTATATTGTTTTAAGTTGCTAAACTTATGGTATATGGAAACAATAGTGAACTAATTCATACACTCTGCCATTTTTGTCCTTATCCTCTCTCTAAAAGCCTCCAAAATAGTCCCTGGGGATATGAAGAGGGGTGTTGCTTTCTGAATTAAAGACAGTAGAGTTGTTACTATTATAATTAGCTAGTTATTAATAATAGGAAAGGAGCAAAAGGGAGGCCAGGTATTATAAGCATGTCATTTGGACAGCTTCTCCAGGAAGCTACAACTTCACACTCACCTCGGAATCACTGGTCCAACCCCTGAAAATCACAGGGGGAAGGGTACAACAACAAGGAAGATGGGCATGTTCACAGTGATGTGGGGATGACATAGGGAAGGTGCCTGTCAGTCAAACCTGGGAATCATTAGCTAGAAAAGGTGAGGCCACTGCAAGCCCGTGAAGATTTGGAGCACATAATTGCCTAGACAGAGGAGCTTGTGCTCTTCAGGCACGTGGCTCTTTGCTCTTGTGGTTCTCTTGCATTCATCCAAGCTCCCTCCAGAGCCAGGTGGCCCTGAAGATGCCACACAATGAACTGATGAACTGTAGTGGGGAACACAGACTAGGCTAGGCTGATATTGGATTTGACTGGCCCAACATGAAATGGAAACTCTGGGCAAGGGCTTTAATCCTGGCTTTCCTAAAAGCAAAATGGGACTTCTTTCTGGGTGGGATGAAGGGAAATGGAAACTTGGAAACTCAGGGATTTAACTCCACACAAATAAAAGCCACTCGTTCTCCTGTGCTAGTCTCAGAAAATTATTTTTCTGATGATATTACAAAAAGTCCATTCCCACCAGTAACCAATGAGGACAAGGACAGCTCCCCACAAATAACATAGTGAAGAGTCTAGGAGCCTTCTTGCAGAGCTAAAGGTGGGAGCTGGTATAACCTGTGACTTCTCAGCCAAGTACCCCCATGCTTTCTGGCTTGCTGAATTTCAAAAAACTTCAAGAGGCCTCAAAGTCCCTCTGAGCCTGAGACTACCCAGAAATCCCCAAGATGAAGAAATGAAGAGCCTAGCCTATCTGCTTCTTAATGAAGAGAGTGAGAGTTTGCTGAGGAGGAGAAACAACACAGGGAGTCCAGAGACAAGTTAATACCTTAATGAATTAGCTGTATAATTTCTTGCACTAAAGTAATCTTAAAATATCTGAATATAAGCAATAAGTACAGGAAGTGAGGAGACTTTATAGTGTAGGACAAAACGCATGGGGTTCCCATATACATCCTGTGACCAATGTTCCCATCCAACATTGGTCACAGGATGTATATCATGATCAAGGTGTACAATATCTCTGATTCTTAGTAGTTCTCAATGGGTAAAATATGAACTATAATACCCATTACATCAGATAGTTGCAAGAGTAAATGAATAATATAGGTTAAGTACCTAGCACCCAGGTTGGTCTCCCTTCACAAAATCCTTTTAGGTCTAGTAATTCATTTTTATATCTGCCTCATTTCCTTCAGACTGGGTAGAAAAGACACTGTTCTCAGAGGCTTTCAAATTTGATTTCAATCCATCTCTAAAATAATTTACTAATTCCCTACTCTATAGATAGTATTTATTCTACTAGATTACTGATTTACTTACTTGCCTATATATCTCCTTGAATATTCTTTATTACTAGAGGCTTGGTGCATGAAATTCGTGCACGGGGGGGAAGGGGTTGTCCCTTAGCCCAGCCTGCACCCTCTCCAATCTGGGACCCCTCGAGGGATGTCTGACTGCCCTCTCATAATCCAGGACTGCTGGCTCCCAACTGTTCACCTACCTGCCTTCCTGATTGCCCCTAACTGCTCCTGCCTGCCAGCCTGATCACCCCCTAACCCTTCCCCTGCCAGCCTGATTGATGCCTAACTGCTCCCCTGCCACCCTGATTGCCCCTAACTGCCCTCCCCTGCTGACCTGATCTTGTGTCCGTATTGGGGAAGCCATCTTTGACCACATGGAGGCAGCCATCTTTTGTGTTGGAGAGACAGTCAATTTGCATTATTACTCTTTTATTAGATAGGATAGAGGCCTGGTGCATGGGTGGGGGCCAGCTGGTTTGCCTTAAAGGGTGTCCCAGGTCAGGGTGGGGGTTCCCTTTGGGTATGGGGTGGCCTGGACGAGGGGCCTGTGGTGGTTTGCAGGCCAGCCATGCCCCTCAGTGACCCAAGCGGAGGCCCTGGTATCTGGGATTTATTTATCTTCTATAATTGAAATTTTGTAGCCTAGAGCGGAGGCCAGGGCAGGCCAAGGCTGCGGGAGGCTTGGCTTCCTCCATTGCTGGGGAAACCCAAGCCTCCTGTTTGCTCCATGGCCGCAGCCATCTTAGTTGGGTTAATTTGCATACTTGCTCTTGATTGGCTTGTGGGCGTGGCTTGTGGGAATAGCTTGTGGGTATAGCGGATGTACTGTCAATTTGCATGTTTCTCTTTTATTAGTGTAGATTATTAATATAATAAATGTATTATTATAACTTCACTAAATTTACTTCTACTGTTAAATGCAAGAAGGGTGAATTCTGTGATTATTTTTACTTGATTTTCAATGATTATTAGCCTTTCAATCATTGAAAATATCTATTTTCTCTTATAAAAGAGAAATGTAGAAGCAACCTCCTTGATTTATGTTTTGAAAACAATTTTTAAAATTACTGTGCAATGAATAGGAACATTCATAAGTCTTTTCATAATATACCGGCATGAGTAAACATCAGTGATGTTTAGAAAAAAATGTAGTGATATTTTAATGGGATGTGAATGAGGTTCCAAACACAAGTGATAAGAGGGGAACCAATTATTGCTTATCAATGGACTAGTAAAATAAGGTAAATGGTATCCTTCAAATGGTCTACATCAAGCAAAAAAATATATAGGAAAACAGTTGGGTCCTCTGTTTTGGAGGGTCCTCTTTTAATGTACTCTTCATGAGTATAAAATGCTTGCATAGCAACTAATTAAACTTTTCAATTACAATTGAAATATTACACATCTTCTCAATTTATGGTCACCAATAAATAAACATAAATCTTATTTTATGGTTCAAGGACACACACTGGTAGAAGCTTTGATGAAAATTGAAGCAAGGCCATCAGATCTTCTGATGAAACACTGAATGTATCTTTATCTTTTTTGTCATAAATTTTTAGGTTTTTTCATAAAATAATTTAATAACAGGACTTCATAAAACTATCAGTGACTAACACCATAATCTAGCCATGTAAATAGGACTTGACCAAATAAAGTAACAAAAAATATATATCAGTACTGAACTAACTCACTTTTCTATTTTTTTCCTGTTGAAATGTTTATTGATATGAAATTGCTATACATGCTTGCTGTAATTTGAGAGAGGTAATTAGACCACAAGGAATTAGTATCATTAATTAGTGTCAAAGCCAACAATGAAAACTCAGTAGGCTAGAGAGAAGTTTTGGAGTACAATCACTTTTAAAATATATTTCCAAAGCTAGTCTGGTCTAATCTCTAGACTTGCAACAAAATGACACAGTCCCCTCATACTAATCTATATATATAAAAGGCTAAGTGACCAACCATACATCTGTCCAACCATCTGATCAGTTGGTATATATGACGTGCACTGTCACTTTAAAAATAAACATTGACTCACACATGTGTGATACTTATAAAGCTCTGGCTGCTGGAGGCTAAGTCCAGCAGGTCATAATAAATGCGAGAAGTCCTCAAAAGGTTGAATGGACTCTTTCAGCAGGGCTGAAAATCTGCATGTTATTACCTGCTGCTGGAACAGCCAAAGGCAATTCCCCCAACCTGATGGTCCTTTATTGTTTACCGGACCTTACCTTTGATATGTATATCTGCTTTGCTAGAGGGAAAAATGTGTGAATAAAATGCCCTGGGCCCGGAGCTTAGTTACTACAACTAAATTTCTGTCTGGCACCCCAAAATGCCTTCCAAATTCATATTTCTTCTCTAGTCTCATCATTCATTTATGCACAGCCCCTTCTCCAGATTCCTAAACTTTTGTAGATGCGGAAAAGACCCTAGCACTGGCTGGTGCCAATTGCACACATGTGTTTCGATCTGTCATTGTCAATCATGAATTTGGTTGTTTTTGTTGACATTCAACATGAACCACATCGCAATTATTCATTGACCATCTGACCAACCAGCTGGTACATATGACACACACTGGCAATTTAAAAAATAAACGTTGACTCGCGCATGCGCAATACATATAAAGCTCTCTCTGGTGCCAAACTAGACAGAGTAAGAATATTCCTACCTGGACCCATTTTTGAACGTAGTTAGTTTGTTATATGTTACTTTCTCTCGGGTTCGAAGAGCATGTGATGTTAAAGTTGTAAATACTCCATCACAAAGGAAATTAGTCAAGCACTCTAAAAGTGTTTTTACTCTTAATGTGGTATACAGGGAAATATTAGAATAAGTTTAATCAGTTTATCAGTCATTGTTTTTATTAATGTTGTTTTTTTATATGATTTTTTTATTTTTATACTGTCTTTGTTGTTGTTATATCACATTGTTATTGTTTATTTATTAATCAATTTATGTATTATTTTCATATACATTTTACTAATTTTCTTTCATCTCTGACACTTCTATTATAGAGAAAGGGTGACTAGCAATATCAAAATATTTCTTCTAATTAATTTCCTTTCAATGTGCATGAATCTACATACCAGGCCACTAGTATATTTTATAATATTAGAAAAAAGATTCTATAGTATCTTAAAACAAAAAACAAAACCATTCCAATACCTTAAGATGGTCTTGATTCAAATATTTCCCCTGTAATCTCTTCCTGATGTGATTACTGCCAGCATCAGAAATGCTGACTAACTAAAATCCACTCAAATTTTTGAGGGCAAACTTACAGCAAAACTCCTGAATTTTACATTGCTCCAGAGAGAACTCTCTACTGTTTTGTAATTTTCTCTTATGGGCATATTATGAAAGATAATAAAAATGACCACATGATTAGTTTTAAAGAACTAATAATGTGCATAGCCCATGTTAGCATAAGTTGAATATGTTTGATTATTAGGTGGGTTCCTTTTTTAAAAAAATAAATATTTTATTATTTTCATTTTTAATAAAGCTTTGTTGTTCAGATTATTAGAATTGTTCCTCTATTTCCCCCCCCACAGCTCCCCTCCACCCGGTTCCCACCCCACACTCTGCCCTTACCCCCTCCCACCCACTTTCCTCATCCATAAGTGTACGATTTTCATCCAGTCTTTTCCCACATCCCCCACACCCCTTTCCCCCTGAGAATTGTCAGTCCACTCCCTTTCTATGCCCCTGACTATCATATTCACGTTTATTCTGTTCATCAGATTTTTAATTCACTTGATTTTTAGATTCACTTGTTGATAGATATGTATTTGTTGTTCATAATTTTTATCTTTACCTTTTTCTTCTTCTTCCTCTTCTTAAAGAATACCTTTCAGCATTTCATATAATACTGGTTTGGCAGTGATGAATTCCTTTTGTTTCTTCTTGTCTGTGAAGCTCTTTATCTGACCTTCAATTCTGAATGATAACTTTGCTGGGTAGAGTAATCTTGGTTGTAGGTTCTTGCTATCCATCACTTTGTAGATTTCTTGCCACTCCCATCTGGCCTGTATAGTTTCTGTTGAGAAATCAGCTGACAATCATATGGGTGCTCCCTTGTAGGTAACTAACTGTTTTTCTCTTGCTGCTTTTAAAATCCTCTCTTTGTCTTTTGCTCTTGACATTTTAATTATGATGTGTCTTGGTGTGGTCCTCTTTGGATTCCTTTTGTTTGGGGTCATTTGCACTTCCTGGACTTGTAAGTCTATTTCTTTCACCAGGTGGGGGAAGTTTTCAGTTATTATTTCTTCAAATAAGTTTTCAGTATCTTGATCTCTCTCTTCTTCTGGCACCCCCATAATTTGGATGTTGGTAAGCCTGAAGTTGTCCCAGGGTCTCCTTATACTATCTTCATATTTTTGGATTCTTTTTTCTTTTTGCTTTTCTGGTTATGTGTTTTTTGCTTCTTTGTATTTCAAATCTTTGACTTGATTCTTGCGATCCTCTAGTCTGCTGTTGGATATTTGTATATTATTTTATTTCAGTCAGTGTATGCTTAATTTCTAGTTGGTCCTTTTTCATATCCTCGAGGGTCTCATTGAATTTATTGTCCTTTTCTAGAAAATTCTTGAAAAACCTTATAACCGTGGTTTTGAAGTCTATATCCAGTCATTTGTTTTCCTTCATTTCTTTAGTTTGTGACCTATTTCTTTGTCTCCACATTTTGCCGATTCCCTGAGTTGATGGAGTGGCTTTGTGTGCAAGGTGTTCTATAGGACCCAGTGGCTCAGCCTTCCCAGTTACCTGAGGTGGACACTCTTGGTGCACCCCTTTGTGAGCTGTGTGCACAGTCTTGTTGTAGTCAAGCCTTGATTGTTGTTGGTATCACTGGGAGGAATTGACCTCTAGGCCAATTGGCTGTGAGGATCAGTTGTATCTACACTGGGAGAACTTCTGTGCTGGAGACACCTTTATGAGACAAGACTTGCTTCAGTGGGGCTTTGGTGCTCACCTAGTCTGCCCCCTGAGTATGTACCTTATGGATCTGAAGAGTTATAATCTGGAAGGTCCCACTCTGACCCCTGGGTACACTGGCTCTTGGATCTCCAAGGAGGTGCTACTGTAGCCTCTGCCTGAGGCCACCCAGCAGGAGGTACAGAAAGATCTGCAGATTTCTCTTCTTTGTTTGGGTTTTGAAGGTGCCCAGATGAGGCCCAGCTATGAAGCAATGCAAGCTGCTGTGGGGCCTTGGGCTTTCTTTTGAATGTTCTGGGTCTCACTGACTCAGCTGGAGTTAGTTAGGTAAGTTTAGAATTCAAAGGACCAGGTCATTCATATACAAAAGCTTCTGTGTTCAGCTTGGATGGGGCGGAGTTTCAGGGCAGAGCAAACAGCTATGGCTTCGTGGGGTGGGATCTCAGCATGGAGCATACAGCAATGGCTTCCTGTCAGCCCTGCCCTAAGGGGCCCCTGGGTCTCAGTGTCCCGCGGTAATCACTGCAAGCACCTCTGAGAGAAAGCCGCCCTCTAGTTCTGCCTGATGCCAGACAGCCAGGTTTTCCCCCAAATGAGTCTAGGTTCCCAGAGTCTCACCTGGAACTGGAGTTCAGAGCAGTCGGGAGCTTTTGTCTCCCTCCCAGTTGAGAAAGCCAGCCACGTACCCAGTTGGCAGCTTCAATACCTCTGCCTTCCGCAGCTCCTCTGAGTCTCAGTGTGCTTTTTTTTCTTTCCTTCTAGTTGTAGGATTTCCACTCAGCAAGCTTCCTGTGGTTCTGGACGATGTCCATTTTGTCCTTTAGTTGTAGTTTTGAAATTGTTGTGCGAGGCAGCAGTTTAGGTGTTTACGTATGCCACCATCTTGGTTTCTCTCTCAGGTGAGTTCCTTTATGAATGAGGTACATTTTGAACCAGGGCTGAATTAAAGATCTGTGGGTATCCATGTTAGGTTAGTCAGCAAAAAAGCTAGTAAAATGCTCATAGTTATTTTTTATGATCTATCAAATTGAGTCACCAATTCATTAAATTTAAACTTTTAGCATTTAGCAAATCTGTAATTAAACTAAACTAATTAACATTTTATCCTCATATTAAGAATGCATTTACTCTGTTTCTATGGGGTTATATTTATAAAATTTTCTATAGACCATCTGTGTGGTATCTTCTAAAACACAATATATCTTGTAGCGTATTCCCTTAGCTGAGGGGGAAAAAATCTATTATTGGTGCAGGAAATTTATTCACCACTAAAAAGGCATTTTCCAATTTAGTAACAAAAAAAATAGTTACAGTGTATTGTCAACTAACTCTTACTGCCTAGAGAAAGATTGATTTTGTTTTCAAACCATATGTTTGATATCTAAATCATGTTCAGAGTCTTTCATTCATGATTGCAGATTGATAGAGTCCTCCTTAAAAATTGTATTCATCTTTTCCAACAGTCATCAAACACTAAATACCTAACTAGGTTACAAAAAGAATCTTTAATTCCATCATTTTACTCTGGTAATTGCTTTTCCTTCCTTATGTTTAACCAGAGTATATGAACTATAATTTTAAATTTCTCTTGACACTCGCTATCAGTGTTATATAAAACATGAACAAGGTGAGACATGATTAAAAGACAATAGAAATAAAAGTCTCAGCCCTAACTGGTTTGACTCAGTGGATAGAGCTTCAACCTGGGGACTGAAAGGTCCCAGGTTCGATTCTGGTCAAGGGCATGTACTTTGGTGGCAGGCACATCCCCAATAGGGGGTGTGCAAGAGGCAGCTCTCTCATCAATATCTCTCTCTATCCTTCTCCCTTCTTCTCTGTAAAAAATCAATAAAATATTTTTTTAAAGTCTCTTCTGCAGCAAAAAAAAAAAAAAAAGGTGTTGCTTACATGGGTCAATATGATTACCACAAAGTCATCTAGAGGCCTTAAATTACATTAATCCCAAATTAGGTGTCCAAACTCCTGAGGTCCACATAAGCTGAAAGGCAGGTACCATGGAAAGGGGGGGCCACCTCTGAGATGCCAGAGAATCATTGCCAACCTTGTGTGCCTACTTCCTGTTGTTGTTTTTTCAAGAAACCACAAAATTTAGATAGCTTTTGTAAAATCTCCTTACTTTAAAATGTTGACAACTTGTTGATTTGTTGACCTAATACTGTCCAGACCAAGAAAAGTATGTGCCTGAAGGATTCAATCAGCCCTGTATCTCTCAGTTTACAACGTTTTCCTTGGGTTTTGTTGCCAGGCAATTTTCTCAACTGCAGAATAAACTGTAAAATAACCTTTTTTAATATTAAGACTTAGTTTTTTAATTTAATTTATTGGGGTGATGTTGGTTAATAAGATCACATAGGTTTGAAGTGAGCATTTCTATGACACGTGATCTGTATATTGCATTGTGTGCCCACCACCCAAAGTCAAGTCATCTTCCATCACCATGAATTTGGCCCCCTTTAGTAACCCCTGCCCTCTGGTAACTCATATTGTTGTCTGTGACTATGATTTTCAGTTTTATATCCCACATCTCAAACATTTCTCATAGTAATATTTTTTCTGATATATCTCCTTGGGCAAGGGAGGAAAAAGTAAAAATAAACAAATGGGACTACATCAAACTAAATAGTTTTTGCATAGCAATGGAAACCATTAACAAAATGAAAAACAACCCACTGAATAGGAGAACATATCCGCCAATGACACATTTAATAAGGGGTTATTATCCAAAATTTATAAAGAACTCATACAACTCAACACCAAAAAAAAAAAAAAAAAAATCCAATTTAAAAAATAAGCAGCAAACCTGAATCGACACTTCTCCAAAGAAGACATACAGATGACCAACAGTCATGAAAAGGTGCTAAATATCAGTAATCATCAGAGAGATGCAAATTAAAACCACAATGAGATATCACCTCACACCTATCAGTTAATCAACAAAAAAACAAGAGTTGGCAAGGATGTAGAGAAAGGGGAACCCTTATGCACTGCTAGTTGGAATGCGGATTGGTGCAACCACTATGGAAAGTGGTGTGGAGTTACCTCAAAAAATTAAAAATGGAACTCCCTTATGATCCAGTGGTTCCACTTCTGGGAAAATATCTAAAGAAACCTGAAACATTAATTTGAAAGAATATATGTACCCCATGTTCATTGCAGCGTTATTCATAATAGCCAAGATGATGGAAGCAGCCCAAGGTGCCCATCAGTAGATGAGTGGATTAAAAAGCTGTGGTACACATCTTATTTCACTCATATGTGGAATTTAATGAACAAACTGAACTACCAAGCAAAATAGAGATAGACTCATAGAGAGCAAGCAGACAGCCTGGGGGCGGGGAGAGAGTAGAAGAGAGATTGAGAAAACAAAAGAGAGAGAGAACTCATGTACATGGACAACAGTGTGATGATTGCAGGATGGAGGGGGTGGGTGGACATGTATGGTGGCATAAAGGAGAAAAATGGTGATGAAAAAATAAAATAAAGTTATAAAATAAAAAGATGTGGTATTTTACACAATGGAATACTACCTGGTTGTAATGAAATGTTACCTTTGGTAACAGCATGTATGGACTTGGAGGATATTATACTAAGTGAAATAAGCCTTTCAGAGAAAACAAATGCCATATGATTTCACTTATATGTGGAATCTCATGAACAAAATAAACTAACAAACAAAATAGAAACAGACTCACAGAGACAGAGAACAAACTGACAGCTGTCAGATGGGAGGGGGTTGAGGGCTGGATGATAAATATGAAGGAATTAAGCAAAATAAAAACAACTCATAGACACAGATAACAGTATGGTGATGACCAGAGATAAAGGTGGGTAGGAGGAGATAGAAAAGGGTAAAGAGGATAAATGGGGGATAAATGGAGATGGAAGGAGAGTTGATTTGGGATTGTGAACCCTTATACAATATATAGGTAATATATTACAGAATCGTACACCTGAAACCTATATAATTTTATTAACCATCTAGAGGCCCGGTGCACAAAAATTCATGTAATGGGGGTCCCTCAGCCCAGACTGCACCCTCTCGCAGTCCAGGAGCTTTTGGGGGATGTCCAACAGTCTGGCCTCCCTCTGCAGGAGGCGATCAGGGGATGGGGCCAGCTGTCAAGCAGCCAGCCCCGCCCCCCATTGCCCCACCACTGCTGGTGACCTCCCTCTACAGGAGGCAACCAGTGGGCTGATCAGGGATGGTGCTGGCCGGTGAGGTGAGCGGCCTGCCCTGCCCCCCAATCATTCTGCCGCCACTGGTCGCCGCCACCCCCTGATTGCCATCCCCTCCCTCTGCCCACTGGCACCCACCTTGGCTGCCCTGGTGCTTCCCACTCACCTTCCCCAGCCCCGGCCACCTGCTCCTTCTGCCATTAAGTCAATTTGTATATTAGGCTTTTATTATATAGGATGTCACCACAATAAATTCAGTTAAAAAAGCAAAAAGAAAGAGTTTCATTTAACTGATATAATTGGCAAAATATTCAGTGGGGAGCTGGGAACCTTAGTTGAGTTGCCTTTCTGACACTGTCTACTGTTTAGGCTCATGGTAATAGCCACAATAACAAACACATACATTTATTAAGTTCTTGCTATTTTGAGTTCATAGCATGGTAGGAACTGCTTTACTTCTTTTCTCTCATCTAATCCTCTTAACAACTCTATCAGGGGCTGTGATTACAGTAATTCCCACACCATGCTTAAAATGAAAAGCATTCTTGAGTACCTAATATATGTATGCCAGATACCACATAAAACATTAATTATTATTTAATATTTATAAATTATTAAAACAGATCTAGGCTCTGCAATGCTGGGTTTTCATATCCAGTGGGGAAGATAGACAATAAACAACTATGCAATACAAATCTTAGGTAAACTAGAGGCCCGGTGCATGAATTTGTGCATGGATGGGGTCTGGCCTGCCCACCCGGATCGCTGCAATCGAGCCGGAGGGGATGGGGGAGGTTGGCTGGCCAGCACGGCCCCCGATCCGGGTTGGGGGATCCGATTGGGAGCTGGTCCAGCCAGGGGGGGGGGCCTCGAGCCGTTGGCGAGCTGGTCCTACCCCCTGGTCGAACTCCCAGTTGAGGGGACAATTTGCATTATTACCCTTTTATTATATATGATTGCCTAAGGCAGTGATCAGCAAACCGCGGCTCACGAGCCACATGCAGCTTACAAGCCACTGTTTGCCATTCTGTTGACTAATGAGTTTGCCGACCACTGACCTAAGGCCATGCAAATAATTCATTGCAGAGCTAGAATTTTGAATAACTAACATTTATTGAGCACTTACCATATGCCAGACACTATGCTAAATTCATTCCAAAGATTAGCTAACTTCAACCTCAAAATAATTCTATAAGTTGGGTGCTACTGTTATTCCCATTTTTTTCAGATGAGTTACTGAGACACATAAAAGGGTAAATAATTTTCTCAGGCTGCACAGACAGTGAGTTATGAAGCTGGGATTTGAGTCTAGTCAGCCATCTTTTTTTCCACAAGCCCTTCTGTCTTTGTTAAGCGAGTCAGTTAACTTCTCTGCGAGATCAACTGTAAATTACTCCCCAGTTTACTAAAGTGGAAATTATATATGCATGGATGGGTGGTGATGCCCAATAGGAAAAAGGGAAGATTGGACTTAAAGATTTATAAGTTGCCTCTCTGATCTATGATTTAAAATTTGAATTTTCAGTAAAATATATGGATCAAGATTGTGTCTCTTCTGCATTGAGAAATCTTTTTGTTGATGTTGGTGTTCAAAACATTCTGGGATTGCATTTGCTAAGTAGGATTTTGTTATAAAATCATTCCATGGCTAGGTATGCCTCATATTAAGTCTTGATAAAATTTAGTATTGTATACTTTCAATGTCAAATCCAATTCACTGCTCTTTCAGATTGTTAGCCAGGAGATCTCATCTAGCCCATTGCTTTTCATTTATCTCAGTCTTTTGGAATACAAACTAGTGATGTCATCGAGTTCAAGTTTCTCAAGTCTTTAAAAAGTAGTTGTCTATGTTTGTCTTAAAATTATCACAAGATCATGTGTCATTAATTGCAAAAAAAAAAAAATGGTCATTTACCTATCCCTCAACATCTGATGGTTTTGGAATATAAATAGCCAAAAGAGTGTGTTTATATATTATTTTGACAATTTAGAAGTGTGAAGAATTTTTATAAATACTTATTGCTTATAGATAGTACTAAAACATAGTTTTAGCATGAAATGATCAAATCCTACATAATATAAGTTACATAAAAGGGACATATTTGATTATTTTATTTGACTACTGGAAAGTTACTATAAACCTACTATCAACCATAATCAATACACTAATACATTTCAAAATGTACTTTCTTTGCCACTGCAGAATAGAATATCAAATATAGTATTTGTCAGCATTACCATATATTTTCCAGTAGCAAAAGAAAACACACCAAAAAAAAACCACTTGGGAATAAAAGTATATAAAATAAAAGTATATATACATATATTAGAATAAATTGCCATGTGGAGAATAGTTATAAATTTCTAGGCAAACCTACTGTTACCTAATTTTATGATGGAATAAAAGGTTTCCTTTTAATTTAGTATGTAACATACTCCTGAAATGTGATGTTGTAGCAGCATTTCCAAATGGTTTATATTTGTCATAGACTAGTGAGGACATCCAGATAATAACATTTTGTATTTTGATGGCTCTGTATCCTTCCCAGAGAATTTACATCAAGAAAACAGTCGTATAGGATTCAACTGCAAAAGCACAGGTGAAAAGGAAAACATCTGGCCTTCCCAGGGCCTCAGAGGAAGTGACCTGATATGATGGAAGTCATTATAATCACAAAGTCTTAATGCACTTCGGAAAAAAAAAAATACAAACTAACCTATGAACTACTACAGCTAATTAAAATAGTCTCCTGGGAAAACCATTAAACTTATGGCAGATAAACATTCATTATTAACATTTGATGTTCTGTATCTTCTCAGGATATGCCTGTGAAATCTTTTATCTTTTAGTCAAATTTCTCCATATGAAAATGTGAAATTTTAATATGTTACAAACACTTATCTCTGGCCACTCTAATTAAATTGTGGTGGAATAAAATTATTCACTTGTTAGCTATATGCAGCTTTTAAATAACACCATTAATGTTACATTTCAACATGTTAGAGCCAGTAAATACCCCAGAATTCATTTAGTATATCCTGAAGAAACTGTAGCCCAAAGACCTACTAATGCTTTTCATACCACCCTTCATATTATTTTATGACCAGGAAGTATCTGTTTAATTCCAAATTCATCATTCTAACCAGGAGGTTCTTTCTTGGGCCTGGGTCAATCTCTAGATTTCATCCACCAAAAGGAATATGGATCGTTTGGAGGCTTCACACCTAGGGTAACAGATAAAGTATTAAAGGTTTATGAAGACTTCAGCTGAAAAACTAAGGTAAATGTTGACTTTTTTTCCTATGTAATAATCTATAAACTGTATTTTGGTATTGTGAAAATGTCTTTACTTGCTCTTTGATTGTGTTAAATGGAAGTCAAGGCCCAACTATCCACTAAAGATAGGTCAACAAATGTTAAACTCAGAGCAACTTTAGATAATTGTCATGTTGCATGTAGGAAGAAATTTCTAATGAGTCATTAAAATTGAAACAAATCTGAAATCCTAATTTAGATGATTTTATTAAACAAGACTGTTCCTTAGTCTCAGCAAGACCCTTCACACTGTGAGCAACTATAGTCTTTTTTTTTTTTTTTTTTTTTTTGGATCCTCACTCCCTGTCACTTTCCTGCACATATGAGACTATAGCCGTGGTGGTTAATTTGAAGTGACAACTTGACAGAGCTATGTGATGTCCAGATAGCTGGTAAAGTTTGTTTCTGGGTGTGTCTGTGAGGGTGTCCCTGGAAGAGATTAGTATTTGAATCAGTAGACCGAAGATCACCCCACCAATATGAGTGGGCATCACCCAATCTATTGAGAGCTGAAAGAGAACAAAAGGGTGGAGAAAGGGCAAATCTGCTCTTTCTGGGCGAAGCTGGGACATCTACCTTTTCTGAAATGCTGGTTCTTGGGCCTTGGACTCAAATTTATACCATTGGCTCCTCTGAGTTTCAGACCTTCACGTTTGAACTGAACTACACCACCAGCTTTCCTGGGTCTCCAGTTTGCAGAGGGCAGATTGTGGGACTTTTCAGCTTCCATAGTTATACAAGGTGATTCCTTCTAATGTATCTCTTTATTCGTTCCCTTGTCCATGTATCCCATCAGTTCTGTTTCTCTGGAAAACTCTGAATAATACATCGCTATGTAAATATTCCAGACATGCATAATTTTTATGCCTCTGAGTGTTTGCACAGACTTTTGCTTAGTCACTCACTTTTTCCATGAACACTTCTGTGAATCTTTCAAGACATAGGTCAAATATGACCAGCTTTCTGAGACCCTCTAACTTCAAACACTTTCTTTTCTTTTCTGCATATTGTCCTTATCTAAATTATAACTTTATTAGAGTATATGTAACATGTTATAACCCTATGGTTATATACTATATTATAAACTATTAAAAACATATAATAAATATTGTAATAAATATAAAACATGCTTTTGTCATGGGTCTGACAGGTAGCTTATTAGATGCACCTTTCATTTGGACAAGAATTCACTCAGGATGATCATAAAATTTGAATGCTTAGGATTTTTCATTTGCAAGCAACAACCTAGTAAATTAACAGAGTCAACTGACATTGGTAACTTAAGCAAAGAGGAAGAATTTAACATAAGGACATATAAAATAGCTTACAGGTCCATGGGAAAAACTGAAGATATTTTCTTCTGAAAGAATAGAAACCAGAATGGCTCCAGGATTCTAAGTAGCTGAAACTAGCCAATCTTTTCTGGACACTATTGTAGATGGAATTTAGCCCCATTTTTCATTCTTCCTCAAAACTCAAATTTCCCGGAAAAAAAAAAGAATCAGATTTTGCCTAGTTTCAATCATATACCTCTTGGCTAGTGGAGAGCAGGGGGGCTTGATTGACATTAAGAATGCACACAATGTGGAAGAAGTAGTTGCCTAAAGTAATGAGGGTGCAATTACCAGAAGAGGGAATCATTGCTGGGCAGACGGAAGTAACAGATGTCCACTACAGATGCCTATTGATAGAGCATAGACATTTATTTCTAACTCTATATAAGTACTTATCTCTGTAAAGAGTTACCGTGTAATAATGAATAAACACCTTAGATTTCTCCTATTCTTTCATTTCAATTGGTAAAAATAATCATAAGTCTAAAATTATAATATGACATTCTGAAAATATGAGCCTTAGTCTAGGAAAGAAACTTTCCAGAATATGAAACATAATAAGAATGCAATTGTATGAACTGAGTAAATAAAAAAGAAGTTTTAAAAATCTCTTAAGACACCATTTCTGATGCTTCACTTGATTTGTACTCCATAAGAAAAAGAAATATATATTTACCAAAAAGTTAATAGTAAGAAAAGCTCAATAGCAGAACAGGTTTTAGAGTCCATATTTCTTCATGAACTCTCAATATATACACATTTTATGCTGTCAAAAACAATAGTGTCAGCTATGCTTAAGTTTATGGCTCTGGGGAAGCCTAATAAGATTGAATGTTCAACAAAACTTGCGACAGAATCAGGACAAAGCCCACCCATTTGTCTTGCTGGCCCGCAGTGAGTAATTTAAATGGTTGTTCATATAAACCAAACTGGTAGCAGAAACGAATCATTTTGATTGGTGTATTCACTTACATACAAAACTAAACCACTAGGAGGATGAGAACTAAAAGTGAACAGATCAAAATGGCAATACTCTATCTTCCATTTTTTAATTGTGATTCAAGAATGAAGGTGGTTTATCTGATAGTCCTGTGGTTCCTTATTTTCCTAACTATCAGCTAACATTTCTTGAATAAATGTCATTGAAGCACTATGGCCTCCTAGTTGCTAGGTTAAAAAGTAGTTAGATAACAAGTAAAGAAAAGCAGTAGTGGAAATTTCATACATGCTTATGGTAACCTAAGCTAATTTAATTTCTTTATTCAACTTTGGGTGGGTCTCTTGAATACCTCCATGAATTACCCTTTTCTTTTGTCTTTTTCTTTCTTACTTACTATTTTTCTGAGCCTTAACAATATAATTTTATGCAATAAAAATGTCAACTTTAGGGAGAAAAAGGAGATATATGTACTGCTACATGTAATACTTTAAACAATAAAAAATATTTTAAAAATATATAAACTTTAAGTGATCAATTTTTATTAAATAGGTTTTGATAAATGTCTATATTTGTATGACTCTAGCACACTAGGATGTAGAACATTACCAGAAAGCTTTCCTGTCCCCTTAGCAAACCCTGGCAAACAATGAACTGCTTTCTAAAGGCTATGTGTGGTGTTTTTTTAATTTGACAAAAGACTTTTGAGAGTAATCCACATTATCACGTATATCAGTAGTTTACTCCTTTTGATGGTGGATGGCATTTATATTATAAATATAACACAAATTATTTGTGCATGTACCACTTGAAAGATAGTTAGGATGTTTTCAGTTTACGACTAAGATAAATAAAGTTGCTATGAACATTCAAGCATATATATATATATATATATGTATATATATATATATATTTATTATTATTATTGTTTTAAGTATTACAAATAGTAGTACATATGTCTCCTTTTTTTTTCCCCATTGACCTCCCCCAGACCTCCCCTACCCACAAGTACATGCCTTCACCTGCCCCGCCCCAGTGTCTTGTATCCATTGGTTGTGCTTATATGCATGTGTACAAGTCCTTCGGTTGGTCTCTTACAGCCCCCCTCGCCCAACCTCCCCTGTCTTCCCAATGTAGTTTGACAGTCTGTTCAATGCTTCTTTGCCTCTGTATCTCTTTCCCACCATTTCTTTCTTTTAAAAAGTTTTGCCTTTGCAGACTAGAAATAAACATATAATAGCAAAAACAAAACAAAACAAAAAAATGTTTGAGTCCCAATTTCAATGCCCAACAGTTCTGAGTCCCCGTTTCAATGTCTAACAGTTCCTTATGTGTACATGTCAGCAATGATATCTGGATGGTGGGCACATGGTGGCAATGCAGGTCTGACCCTCTCTGGTTTGGTCCTAGGTAACCTGCAGCGGTGCACAGATGCTGACTGCTCATGTGGCAAGGCGTTGTCAGCGTCTTCCATCTCTGGACTGTTTTTTTCCTCTTGTCTTCCTGGTTGGAGCACACCTGTCAATTCCTCTCTGTTGCAGGAATCCACATGGTCTTGGGGTTGTTTTCTGAAAATATACAAATATATTCTCGACCACAAGTTAATAAAGGAATCTTTTCTATATAATTGATTTGGGATCCTTTTTATTTTTGTTCAAATGATTTTCCTTTGTCTTATTTAGACACCATGTGTGTTTTTAATGGCCGTCTTGCTGTTAGCATTACAAATGAAAATTAATTTGGTAAAGTAAAAATTTTCTAGATGTAATTTACTTATAGGATATTTTTCCTTACATGATATTGCCCTACTATTTCCCCCCCTTTTTTTTATTAATGGAGGTTTTTGTAAATTTTATAATGCAGTCTTGATAACTTTAACTTTAATTTTTTTTTTTGCCCACAAATATGACTGCTTTAGGTTCATTGCATATTCAGGAATTTTACCATGAGATGAACAATAGAAATTTTAGTTATTGCTTTAAGAACAGCTTTTTGTCCAGTACAATTAAATTTACTTGAGTATTCACTTATTTCAATTAGCCTATTTAAATTAATCTGAAAACTTGATTACTATTTTACTGTCAAATTTAATACTCTACCAACAATCTTAGTTTACCCTGTAAATATTAGTGGGAAGGATTATTTGCATTCTTGAGTGGGTCCTGAGCATTCCAGATGCTAGGCTGAATTTAGATATAGGGCAGCTGCTGTCGGCCAAGTCTCTTGTCTGTTACCTGGGTCCTGATCTGAGCTGGGCCATGTCTCTGTCTGTCACCTGTATCTCGATGTGAGCTGGGCCAAGACTCTTTCTGTTGCCTGGGTCCCGATCTGAGCTGGGTGTGGGAAGCGCGAAGCAGCCATGGGGGCAGGAGACCTCCTTCAGAAGGGGCAAGGGTTCAAGCCCCTGCAATGTTGGGGGGGTGAGAATCTGTGCCCCACTACTGTTGCCCCCCCCCCCCCAAGTTCTCTCCTGATGGCTCCTCTGCGACTGTGCCTGTCTTAGGTTGTTCCTTCCTTGAGGAATCTTACCTGTCTCTGGCTAACCAGCCATCCTCCGAGGCCAAGCAGGGTGGTGTGAGGTTCAGTTCTCTCTCCTTGGTAGCCTATGCCCCCGTGGCCTCCACACCCAGCACCTGCCTTGGGAACCCCTGGCCTGCTGGCAGGGTCCCAGTGCTGATCACATGTCTCAGGGAAATCGGGTTTCTTCTCCAGTGAGGGCCCAGCTCACACAATTGGGTGTGAGACAGATCCATGGTACCAGCCCCCACGAGGCTTCAAGCTCAGCATGAACAGAAAGCTCAGGTAACAGCTGAGGGCAATTGGATTGTGAGAAGAGGGTCCCTCTTGGCACAAAGGGCAAGAGGGGCCAATACAGGATGCTCAAGTGCCTTCCCAGTGCCTTAATTCCTTCTGAAAGGGATTAAATCCTTTCATGTCTTTTTTTTTTTAATTGCTGCCAACCATTCAAAGAATTAGTTTGTAAGTTTGTTTGAGATAATTGTACAATATGCTGTTGTAAAATATCTAAAATTATAATGACACTGTAGAATAATATCATGTAAGGATATTCTTTGCCCTAGGCCCTGGCAATTCCATTTCAAACTGGCTGTCAATTTCTTTTTGTAGCTTTATATAAACTTTGTCAGGAAGGCAAAAACACAAATTACTTACTTTAGTTCAAGAGGCCAAATATATTGACTTTCAATTACAATCCTTATGACTTTTGAAGGAAACTTCTCTTTGTTTCCTTCCAAAATAATTTTCAGTCTACAGAGAGTTTCATTTAAAAATTTTTGTCACATGAAACAATTTCTCTTATGGTTATGGTGACCACTAGTATTGATTAGATTTAGTATTTTATTTTTATTTTATAATTTTTTATTTAATTCTTTTTAATTTTTATTTTTTACATATGTGTCCTTATTTCCCCATAACCCCCCACTCCCCACTTATGCCCTGCCTCCTTGTTGTCTGTGTCCATTGCTTAGGTTCATATGCATGCATACAAAGTCCCTTGGTTGATCTCTCCACCTTACCCCCACCCTCCCCTACCTTACCTGAGGTATGATGTTCTGATCGCCGTTTCTCAGCCTCTGGATCTGTTCTTGTTCATCAGTCTATGCCGTTTGCTATATTCCACAAATGAGCGAGATCATGTGATATTTATCTTTCTCTGCCTGGCTTATTTTACTCAACATAACATTCTCCATCTCCATCCATATTGTTGTAAATGGTAGGAAATCCTTCTTTTTTACCGCAGCGTAGTATTCCATTGTGTAGATATACCACAGTTTTTTAATCCATTCATCTGCTGATGGGCATTTAGGTTGTTTCCAAATCTTGGCTATGGTGAATTGTGCTGCTATGAACATAGGGTTGCATATTTCCTTTCTGATGCGTGTTTCTAGATTCTTGGGATATATTCCTAGAAGTGGGATCACTGGGTCAAATGGGAGTTCCATTTTTAGTTTTTTGAGGAATCTCCATACTGTTCTCCACAGTGGCTGCACCAGTCTGCATTCCCACCAGCAGTGCAAAAGAGTCCCTTTTTCTCCGCATCCTCACCAACACTTATTGTTTGTTGATTTGTTGATAATAGCCATTCTGACAGGTGTGAGATGGTACCTCATTGTTGTTTTCATTTGCATCTCTCTGATGATTAGTGATTGTGAACAGGTTTTCATATGTCTCTTGGCCTGCCTTCTGTTTTCTTTCGAAAAGTGTCTATTTAGATCAGTTGCCCATTTTTTGATTGGGTTGTTTATCTTCTTTTTGTTAAGTTGTATGAGTTCTCTGTATATGTTGGAGATTAAACCCTTATCATTGATATCATTGGCAAATATGTTCTCCCATGCAGTGGGCTTTCTTGTTGTTTTATTGATGGTTTTCTTTGCTATGCAAAACCTTTTTATTTTGATGTAGTCCCATTTGTTTATTTTCTCTTTAGCTTCCATTGCCCTAGGAGTAGTATCAGTGAAGAAGTTCTTTGGGCATATGTCCGAGATTTTGCTGCCTGTGGATTCCTCTAGTATTTTCATGGTTTCCCGTCTTATGTTTAAGTCCTTTATCCATTTTGAGTTTATTTTTGTGTATGGTGTAAGTTGGTGATCTAGCTTCATTTTTTTTGCCTGTATCTGTCCAATTTTCCCAACACCATTTGTTGAAGAGAATATCTTGACTCCATTGAATGTTCTTGCCTTCTTTGTCAAAACAAAGGAAGCATATGTATTTACGTACAACCAAATATCATTTTGGGGAGGTTAAAACCTAGGAGTGAGATTGCTAGGTCCTGTGGTAAGACTATGTTCAACTTTTTGAGAAACTGCCCAACTGTTTTCCAAAGTGGCTGTGCCCTTTTGCATTCCCACCAGCAATGTAGGAGGATTTGAATTGTTCCCTGTTCTTCCACTTGCAGATTTAGCTGTAAAATTAACTTCAGGTGGATGTCTAGTAGTTCCATCACCATTTATTTATAAGATCATAATTTCCCCATTAAATTGTCTTGGCATCCACCTTGAAAAATCAATTTATGGACTTCTAGTCTATCCCACTGATCTATATTTCTATCTTTATATCAATCTACCTGTCTGGAATGCTTTGGCTTGATATTAGATCTTGAAATCAAGTAGTATAGTCTTGGACTTTGTTCTACTTTTTTGAAATTATTTCGGCCAGGCTAGGCCCTTTCCATACATATGAAAAATTTAGAATTGGATTTTAACATCTACAAAATGTCTGCTGATATTTTATTGAAATCAAGCTAAGTTTGTTGATAAAGTTGAGGAAAACTAATATCTTAATATTGCATCTTCTAATTCATAATCATCGTATATCTCTTAATTCTGGGGGGGGGCAGTTCTTTTACTTCTCTTACATAATATTGTATAGTTTTCACTATACATGCCTTGCATATATTTTGTTAAATTTATTCCCAAGTATTCCATATTTTATAATGATATTATTCATTTACTTTTGACTTGCCATTTTTTGTGGCTAATATATAAACATAAAATTGGCTTTTGTGCATTAATCTTATTTAATGACACTTTGTTAAATTCAGACTTTCATAGATCCTTTTGAATTTCTATATATACTAGAGGCCCAGTACATGAAATTCGTGCACTCGATGGGGGCGTCCCTCAGCCCAGACTGCACCCTCTTGCATCCAGGAGCCCTCAGGGGATGTCCGACTGATGGCTTAGGCCCCCTAAGCCATCAGTCAGACATCCTTAGCACTGCTGTGGAGGCAGGAGAGGGTCCTACCACCACTGCTGTGCTAGCCAGCCATGAGCCTGGCTTCTGGCTGAGTGGTACTCCCCCTGTGGGACCACACTGACCACCAGGCGACAGCTCCTGCAATGAGCCTCTGCTAAAATTTCCCTTAGCTCAAAAATCTGTATACCACTGAGACACATCTTGGTGAGGCTCATTCTGAAACCCCACACTGTTCTATTAGTGTATAAGTATTAGGAACCATCTTATCTCTTTGGAGAAAGGAACCTTATGTATTGTTACAATGACTAACTTTATCTCATGAGTTGTGTTTTGGCTTCAAGCCTGTATCCAGTATTCATGCAGCAACTTCAGCTCTTCTGTTTAATATTTACCTGGCATATATTTTATTTTCTCTAAATCTTTCTAGATTTTTATGTATTAGATAGGAATAGCCCATGGACATAGACAATAATCTGGTGAAGGCTTGAATGGGGCGGGTGCAGAGTGAAGGAAATCAATGGAAAAAGAAAAAAAAAACTAAAACAAAGGGACATCTGTAATACTTTCAACAATAAAGATACATTTTAAATAAAGGAAAATATCTTAGTTGAAACGAGTTTTATGTGAAATAATATAAGTAATTGCTCTACATGTACTTTATATTCTCAACCCTTCTCAAAGAGATATTAATTGACCCTATATTCACTGAGTGCAGGACCAACTACCACCACGCTGACCCAGCACTGACTGCCACGGGAGCTGCAATAAGACCCTGCTTTTCTCTCCTGGCCTCTGTCCGGGCCTGATTGCAGCCTCCGCAGCAGTCAGTGCTGGGTTGCTGAGGTGCCCGCAGCGCGGCAGTCAGCGCTGACTGCAGGACTGACTTCCAGTGTTTGGTCAAGCCTTTCGGTCATTTTGGACATTTTGGACCCTGGCTCTTTATATATATATATATATATATATATATATATATATATATATATATATATATAATATATATGATCTTAATGTCTGTAAATAAAAAACTTTTCTTTCCAATCTGTAAGCATTTTTCTTTCATTTCCTTATAACATTGGATAGCAGGTCTGGTAAATTGAATAAAAGTGCTGAGAGCTTTGTTCCCTACTTTAGGGGAAAAGAATTCAGTATTTCACCATTATACATAAAGATAGCTGTAGATATTTTTCATAGGTGCTTTTAACCAAATTGAGAGTGTTCCCCTCCTCTTCCTAATAGGCTTGAAATCTTTATCATAAATAAAGTTTGAATCTTGTTAAATATTTTTTTTGCATCTATGGAGATGACCATATGGGTTTTTTCTTCATGTGTTAATATAGTGAATTACATTGATTCATTTTTTTAACTTTAAGCCAACTTTGCACTCCTACAATTAACCCCACTTGGTGATTATTAATAATCTTTTTATATATTTCTGGATTTGATTTGCTAATATTTTATTAAAGCTTTTAAATCTATATTTATGCAAAAATAACATCTCTGGTTTTCCTTTCTTAGAATGTCTTTTTCTATAAGGGTAATGCTAGCCACATAAAATGAGTTGAAAAGTGTTTTTCCTTTTTTCTGTTTTTTTGAGGAGTTTTTGCACAATTTCTTCTTTAAATACTAGAATCTGACAATGAAACTACTAGGGTCTACAATTTTCTTTGGGGGAATATTTTAACCACAAACAAATCCAATTTCTTTAACATGTCTAGGATTGTTCAAGTAATAAACTTCTTTTTGAGTGAGCTTTTGGCTTACATCTTTTAAGGATTTGCTCATTTAACATAAGTTGTTCAATTTATTGACATAAAATCATTCATGATATATTTTTGCTGCTTAGGTCTGAAGGATTCATAATGATGTTCATTTTCTCACTCTAGATATTGACAATTTTTCTCTTCTTTTTTCCTGGTCAATCCACTAGAGATTTATCAATTCTCTTGATCTTTTCAAAGGAACAGGTTTTGTTTTCATTGCTATTCTCTGTTATTTTTGTTTTCTATTTTATTGATTTTATCTCTTATATTTATTATTATATTATTATATTATAATATATTATGATATTAGTCTGCTTTCACTCACTGCTCTTTAGAAGTTTATAAAAGTGAATATTTAGGTGATGGATGTAAGACCTTTCTTCTTTCTTCATTGATTATTGTCATTAAATTCAAGGTATATTCTAATTTTCCTAGTGATTTTGACTAGAATGATAGCTATGGAAATGGTAAGAAGTGATAATATTTAATACATATATTAAAGATATAAATGTACATATATACATGTATATACATACATATATATATATATATATAGAGAGAGAGAGAGAGAGAGAGAGAGAGAGAGAGATGAATTGATAAGGAATGAGAAAATGAGAGATGAGCTTGACCTTCACAATTTTGTTAGATCTAGCAAGATGAGATTGACTTTCATATGAATTTGAAAGCACATATTGAGATCACTTTCAGTTTGAAGGTTGCACATTTTGGAGAATATGCATGATCTAAGACCCTCAGAAAACATGTAAAAAATGCATCTTGGTACCGTGAATAATGTATATAAACTACCATAGCTAAGAATGAGAATATTTTGATAGCTTGATGCCTATGACAAATCATAATATATAGACTTGCCCTTTGTGATATATGCTGTCATTGAACTGCTTGAACTAGCTCCAGTCCCTTCTCAGCAATATTTCATCTGGTTGGATTTGAGTGCTGAACAAGTAATTTACTATATATATAACGTGTCCCCAACTTATCTTTGTAGCATCTTCCCTATCATCTCCTCAGTGCAAAAGTCCCTCTGTGTTCTTTACCATTCCCTAGTTACCCAGGTGCTTTCCACATTTTCTCAATATTTCCCTTGCCGCCAAAGCTTTTCCCCTTCCACCCCAGAGGAAAAATACTTTTTATTCCTCAAGAGTTTGCTCCAAAGTCACTTGCTTTGAGAAGCATTTCTAAATCCACCTTCTTCTGCTCACCTTCTCACTCCAGACAGATTTTGTCATCCCGCACCCTCCACCTCTCCATAAAGGAGTGACATTTGCTTTGTACTATATGTCGTTTCTCCAGCACCCCCACCTCCATAATTGTGAGGCCTAGCATTGACAAAACTATTTACCATACCTTATAAAATTTTGTATTATTAATAATAGTTAGCATTGAGTCTTTTACCATGTACCAGATACTATGAAAGCATTTTCTGGTTAATCCCCACAACAAGCCTGTAGGTAGATCATAATTTTCCTCACATGAGGAAACAGGAAGAGATCAAGCAGTGTCATGAAGCTTATAGCTGGTATAAACAGGACAAGGATTAGGTCCAGGCTATCTGACTTTCCATCAGGGCTCAGAAGCAGTAAACAGAGTGCCTCTCCAGATGATTGCTAAATTGAATTAGATCATGCTCTAGCATGTGTCAAGGCACTAGCAGCATCTCACTTTCACGACAAAAGAAGATTCTTTCAGTTCTATAACTTAATAAATATACCCAAGTGTAACAAAAATAGCTTTTCTCTGGAGATTTACATAAAACATATCAAAACTGACTATGAATCTGTCCATTTAAATTTTTATACAATAGTAGCATCTATTTTAGCTCTTTCTAGAGAAATGCTCACCAGTTAATATTATGAGAGATGCATATCACTATTTGAAATAAGTCTTGAGGACTTTATACATTACACTGTGATTAAGGTTACCAAGTTGTTCTGATTAGTAACTTTAATGAGGTAATCTCATCAAAGGGAGGAAAGGCACGTCTGAGCATGAAAGTAGGTTGGGTTGGTCCTCCTCCCTGCTTGCTGGAAGCAGGTCAGCCAATGGAGAGCACAGGCAGCTCCCAGGGCAGAATGCACTGCAACAGAATCTGTTATTCGACAACAGAGAGAGCTGCTGTCATACAGCACCTAAAAATCAAACGTCCTAAGCTGAGCCTGAATTTATTCAAGAAGAAAAAATTCAATAGGTAAGGATGGTCTACAAATATCAGAACACGCTTTAACTTCATTTCCAAGGCCAGGATGAATAGTGAATGGCAGCAGGTCTTCATTGCATTGAAGCCACAGAAAATAAAATTTGTACAAAAAAATAAGATCCAAGTCAAAAGTTTAGTCTAAAGTGTAAAAGTATATGGCTGCAGTAGAAGGAAAACTGACTAGCTGAAGAAAGTATCCTCAAATAGAATTTGTCCCACGTCAACCTAAAACTACTTCCTTCGGGCAGTCTTCTCTCATCCCAACTAGGTTAAACATGCTGCTATATGTTGCATCTCTACTTTCCCTTGCTAACATTATCATATTTGTATTTATATTGAATGTTATTTGTGTGATTGTTAATTATTGCCCCTGTCCCTGGTAGACTGGAGGTTTTTCAGGACAAGACACCATGTCTCTCTTACTTACCATTGTATCTCCATTTTTCACACATGTATGAGATGCATAAAAACTACGAGTAAATAAATGGCTATTGTTGAGTAAATAAATGGCTATTTCCATGAAAACTCTAGATGTTATGGACGGGGATGTGTGATTAACTTTTAACACCAATATAAAAACAGGTGCTGAAATTAAGAGAGAAATTAAAATTTCTAAATGTGGAAGCTGGGTTCACCTAGAACCATCAATATGAGTCTACTTCCACTTTCTAATAACACTTTTTATTTGGATCTGTGACAGAGAGTGGAGGGTGGAGGGTAGTTCTAGTAAGAGCTCTCCAGCCTTGCACAGAAATTTTATCTATCATGTTGAGCCCTAAAGAATATTTACAACAAAATTTGGATTATTTAAACATAGAGTTCTCTTAATAATTTTTTTAATTTTTTTTATTGTTTTAAGTATTACAAATAGTAGTACATATGTCTCCTTTTTTTTCACCCATTGACCTCCCCCCGACCTCCCCTACCCCCAGTACATGCCTTCACCTGCCCGCCCTCCCCCCTGCCCCAGTGTCTTGTATCCATTGGTTGTGCTTATATGCATGCATACAAGTCCTTCGGTTGGTCTCTTACACCCCCCCCCTCGCCCAACCTCCCCTGTCTTCCCAATGTAGTTTGACAGTCTGTTCAATGCTTCTTTGCCTCTGTATCTTTTTCCCACCATTTCTTTCCTTTAAAAAGTTTTGCCTTTGCAGACTAGAAATAAACATATAATAACAAAACAAAACAAAACAAAAAAATGTTTGAGTCCCAATTTCAATGTCCAACAGTTCTGAGTCCCTGTTTCAATGTCTAACAGTTCCTTATGTGTATATGTCAGCAATGATATCTGGATGGTGGGCAGATGGTGGCAATGCAGGTCCGACCCTCTCTGGTTTGGTCCTAGGTACCCTGCAGCAGTGCACAGCTGCTGACTGCTCGCGTGGCCAGGCGTTGTCAGCGTCTTCCATCTCTGGACTGTTTTTTTCCTCTTGTCTTCCTGGTTGGAGCACACCTGTCAATTCCTCTCTGTTGCAGGAATCCACATGGTCTTGGGGTTGTTTTCTGAAAATATACAAACATATTCTCAACCACAAGTTAATAACGGAATCTTTTCTATATAATTGATTTGGGATCCCTTTTATTTTTGTTCAAACGATTTTCCTTTGTCTTATTTAGACACCATGTGTGTTTTTCATGGCCGTCTTGCTGTTAGCATTACAAATGAAAATTAATTTGGTAAAGTAAGAATTTTCTAGATGTAATTTACTTATAGGATATTTTTCCTTACATGATATTGCCCTACTATCCCCCTCTTTTTTTTTTTTATTAATGGAGGTTTTTGTAAATTTTATAATGCAGTCTTGATAACTAAATTTAAATTTTTTTCCCACACATATGACTGCTTTAGGTTCATTGCATATTCAGAAATTTTACCATGAGATGAACTACGAATAGAAATTTTAGTTATTATTTTAAAAACAGCTTTTAGTCCAGTACAATTAAATTTACTTGAATATTCACTTATTTCAATTAGCCTATTTAAATTAATCTGAAAACTTGATTACTATTTTACTGCCAAATTTAATACTCTACAAACAATCTTAGTTTACCCTGTAAATATTAGTGGGAAGGATTATTTGCATTCTTGAGTGGGCCCTGAGCATTCCTGATGCTAGGCTGAATTTAGATATAGGGCAGCTTAATAATTTTTTAAATTCTTAAATCCACAATTATTGTTATCTTTATTTAAAAGTGAATAAGAAAGCTGGCCATTCTGGCTCAGTGGTTGAACATCAACCCTCACGCCAAGAGGTTACTGGTTTGATTTCTAATCAAGGCACATGCCAGGGTTTTGGGCTCAGTCCCCAGTGGGGCATGCAGGAAGCAGCCAATCAATGATGTTTCTATCTCTCTCTCTTTCTCCATTCTTCTCTCTCTAAAATCCATAAAAACCTATTTTTTTAAAAGTGAATAAGAAAATTCAGTATATACCTAGATAGCTGTGCAAATGAGCTACATTGTATATTCTGTTTGATAGGTTAAACTTGCTAAACATGAATGTTGCAACTAATAACACTCTGGGCATGCTCTGAATTTATGATGTCACATTCATTGCAATTTTTGATTTACATAGGTATTGTAATTTTCCTATCAATATAATATATTTTAGCTTGAAAGGACCATAAACTGAAAGGCTCACTGTAGTTTAAAGTTGGCAGCTAGCGAGAAGATGAATTCCAAGCCAGAAAAGAGAGTAGGCGAGAGATTCCTGCTGTTTGCTTAAGGAGAGTGTCCCTGGGTGATACATCTGCTGTTACAACATCAAAACACATCTCACTGTGGAAACCTCCACACATGCATAATCCAGACTTCTTGGATTTTAACTTTATTCCTCAAAATGAATAGACATGCACATTCCATATTCTTAAGAAAAGAAGCCAAACTTTTAATAAATATTGACTTCTGTTGTAGGCAAAATAATGCCTCACCCTAAAGATTTCCACATTCTAATCTCTCAAACATGTGATTCTGTTGCTTTACATGGCAAAAGGGACTCTTCCTGTGTGATTAAATTAAGGATCTTGAGATTATGCTGAATTATCTGGGTGAATTCAATGTAATCACAGGGTCCTTATTAGAGAGTAGCAATAGGTCAAAGTCAGAGAAGTAGATAGGGCAGTGGAAGGAGAGGTCAGAGAATGCTATGCTGGAAGGGAGCCACCAGCCAGGGGATGCAGCCAGCTTCTCAAAGTGAAAAAGCACAGAAAGGATTTTCCCTTAGAGACCCCAAAAGGAACACAGACCTGCCAACACCTTGATTTTAGTCTTGTAAGACCCATTTTCAGACGTCTGACCTACAAAATAGAAAGACATTTTGTGTTGTTTTAAACCAGTATGTAGTAATTTTTTATAGCAACTATAGAAACCTAATACAATTTATATTTATGTTATTGACCTCTACTATCTCTTGCAATAATTCCTTTCTGTAGGCTCATTTTCTTTACCAAGAATTTTATTCTTAACCTTACTTTAGGTGATTCAGTTCATCCAAGTGATCGATTGATCTGGGAAGGCAAGACGTAGTGGTCAATAATAAAACCATGAGTAGAGTATTTATTGAGCATTTGCTATATTTATGTGTTACACTACATAGTTAATGCTATGCTGTACTATATTTACTATTTATTCCTGATAGGTGCTATCAGGGAAAAAAAAATGTCAAATTCTCTACTTCACTGAAGCTTACAATCTTTTGGGGAGAGCTGCTAACCTCACACCTAAAGCAATTATGTTAAGGAATAACTCTAGGGTTTCATTCTCTTGTGAAAATGACTAATGCAGTACCAAATAAAAGTACTCACCCTGAAAAGATAAGTGACTACTCTCCTGGTACATAAAACATTTCTGTCTCATAAGTTTCCTGAATAAGCTTGCAATTATCTTTACATATGTTTTTCAACACTAAAAAAAAAAAAAACTTCTAATAGAAATTCTTTATCCCCACCCATTTATGTTCTGTTGTCACAAATTATCTCTGTTTATGCTGTAAACTTGTTATTCTTACTCCTAGTTTTGTGACCTTTTGTTTGTTTTTTTGTTTGTTTGTTTCAGGTAGACTAATCCCCTTGAGTATTTCCTGCCATGAAATTCTTCTGGTGATAAATTCACTCAGCTTCTGTATGTCTGGAAAAGTCTTTATTTCTCCTTCAGATCCAAAGGATAACTTTCCTGGCTATATTATTCTTGGCTGGTAATTCCTCTTTTTCATTAATTTGAATATTTGGTTCCACTCTCTTCTAACTTGCTATTTCTACCGAGAAGTCTGACGATAACCTAATGGGTTTTCCTTTGTAGGTTACTTTCTTTTTAAAAAAATTTTTTAATTGTTTTTGTTTATTTTAGAGAGGAAGGGAGAGGGAGAGATAAAGACATCAATGATGAGAGAGAAACATTCATCAGCTGCCTCCTGCATGTGCCCTACTGGAGACTGAGACATACCCAGGCATGTGCCATGACCAGGAATCGAACCTCCTGGTTCACAGGTCGACATTCAACCATTGAGCGTGGGCTATAGGTTACTTTCTTCTTTCCCCTTGTTGCTGCTGGGGCTGACCAGCAGCCCCTGAATGACAGATGAACAGATTACTCAGACACAGTTTGTATGTGAAAGAGAGGGCTAAGGGGCTGCTAGATCTAGCAGCCAGAGCAGCCTCATTTGCCTGCCTCATTAGCCTTTATTGGAATTTTATCTTTAGATACAATAAATAGGGTGAGTAATATTGGGAGGACACATGTTTTCACATTGTCCTCTAAGCAAGGGTGCCCAGGGATTAAGCATAAGGATTCCAGTAAACACCTGGGGGTCTGCACCTACACGGACTTGTTTGGAAAGGTCAAGGAATAATTAGAGGTGCTGCCTTCGACACTCCCCTAAGTCTTCCCTAAGTTGGAATTCCAATACACAGGGCAGGCAGCTCTCCACGCACTTCCCTTTTATCAGAATGTCTTCCTTTACAACTTCCCAACCAAGTGTCTTGTGTTCCCCAACATCTCCCCCTTTTTTGTTTTGCTAAATGTAGAAGACAGAGGGAGGTGATGAACTTTCTGCTTTGGAATGTCTGGGTCTGTGAAGTGCATTTACTGCTGGAGTTTCAATTTTACAGACTATAAGGAAAACAAAAAGAGCAATGGTTATTTATCTGAATGCATAGAGTGTGAGTACACTCCAATAATTTCTAAGCCTCTGCCATCAGCTTCTTCATCATTCCCCAGGTTATTCCGGGGGTCACCTGGGTCCGGAAAAGGCACATTGCTAGGTGCTGTGGAGTCCCCAGGCCCAAATTCTCCATTTCTGGAAGAGGATTGGTCCCATGCCATGCCATGATAGGGTTTAATCCAACGAGCTGGAACTCACAGCAGCCCGGTGGGGATAGAAACACATGCATATCCTCTCCCTTATGTTAATTCATTGGGTCCCATCTAGTTACTAATGTCCACATCTTGCCAAAACACTTGTGGTTTCTGAGTTGGGGTTATTGAGATAAAGTGCCATTCTACAGAGGACTGAAAATGATAATTCAGATTTTTAAAACTTAAAGGTAAAGAGTATTTTAGATAGTAGTATAGCAGGGTCCTTGAGTCACATATTACCCCATTGGCCTGCCCTTGTGGATTGTAAGGGATTCTCATGGAATACTGGATGGACCATGTTCTGCAAAAGGCAGTGAAGCCATGGCTGCTATAAGCAGGTCCATTATCAGTTTTTATTTTGGTTAATATACCTACAATTGGAAACAGGTTTTATTTAATTCAAAATACTGGAGGGACAGATAGGGAGAGAAATATATAATTTACCAAATTGCTTTAAAAATGCTTCCTTATATCTAAAAAATAAAAAGTTTAAGAATTAGCAATACTTGCAAATGACATGGAATCTTGTCCTTTCTGAAAAACACAATATTCCAGAATAACAATTAGAGCTATAAATTAAAGCATAATATAGTTATTATTTGACAAAGCTTTCCATGTACCTTAAGCAGAAAATTTTTCTTCGTGAGAGAAAATAAACACTTGAAGCATTCCAAGTCCTATTGGGATGATCTAAAGCAAATTCTAGGTAAAAATAAAAAAAATATTTCTTAAAATCCAAATCCTAGAAGAATTATTAAAATTATTTTACCAAAAAAATATAGCTAGCAAACTTCAGTTCCCATGATCAAAAGATGGCCTTTTTATTAAAAAATACCAGATTAATATGAAATATAACCATTTTAATAATTTATAGAACTTTTGCTCCCTGGACAGAAAAACAGGAAAGATATTTTCCCTATTAACAGACTAGTTTATTCTCTAACTTCATTTGTCCTTGGGTGTGGTAAGCAAATGACACTAATCAGTCTCCCTGAGTACATTGATATAAGCTATTTACCATCTGGTATACCCTCTGGTTAGGGTGGCAAAATGCAAATCATTTACTCTTAAGTGTCCTTGGTTTAAGGAAGATAGGATTTACTAGATGGCTCCAAATTGCTATTTAACCATCTCAGTTTCCCTATTCTACTTGTCCTAGCTTGGCCTGTGTCATTTACATAACTTCCTTTCAACATTTCTCTTCACAAAGTTCTACAACTTTCACAAACTTTCTTCATAAAACTTACAACTTTCAGAAATAATCAGCTTTAGAATCCACTTTATTTTCCTTCAAAATGCATCTTCATGCCTCATGTTTTCCATTACATCCAAACCATAATCTCTTTCCAATTAGTTAGAATTCTTAACCCTTAGAAGCCTTAATTTTTAGGTGAAATATAAGTAATGAACATTCCTCAGATTAGCAATACATACACATTTTAGGAGATATTTCAACTAAAATACAAAACATTCATTAACAGGTTCAAATCCATCCTATAGATTTTTCATATGAGGCAAACTCAGATTAATTAATATTTCAGTAGCCTCTTATTTAAAAATACATAGATATTTAATAATTTTTACTATTTAATCCAGCAAACTCTAAAGTTTTAAGTTACCAAACACTTTTTTTATTGTTTTAAGTATTATAAATAGTAGTACATATGTCTCCTTTTTCTTTTTTTCCCCATTGACCTCCCACCAACCTCCCCTACCCCCCAGTAAATGCCTTCACCTGCCCGCCCTCTCCCCCCCCCACCACCCCCCAGGGTCTTGTATCCATTGGTTGTGCTTATATGCATGCATACAAGTCCTTCGGTTGGTCTCTTACAGCCCCCCTCGCCCAACCTTCCCTGTCTTCCTGATGTAGTTTGACAGTCTGTTCAATGCTTCTTTGCCTCTGTATCTTTTTCCCACCATTTCTTTTTAAAAGTTGTGCCTTTGCAGACTAGAAATAAACATATAATAACAAAACAAAACAAAACAAAAAAAAGTTTGAGTCCCAATTTCAATGTCCAACAGTTCTGAGTCCCCGTTTCAATGTCAAACAGTTCCGTATGTGTACATGTCAGCAATGATATCTGGATGGTGGGCACATGGTGGCAATGCAGGTCCGACCCTCTCTGGTTTGGTCCTAGGTACCCTGCAGCAGTGCACAGCTGCTGACTGCTCGC
Source organism: Corynorhinus townsendii (assembly GCA_026230045.1). Taxonomy (NCBI): domain Eukaryota; kingdom Metazoa; phylum Chordata; class Mammalia; order Chiroptera; family Vespertilionidae; genus Corynorhinus; species Corynorhinus townsendii. The sequence goes on along the minus strand of JAPDVU010000001.1, from coordinate 164,623,815 downwards.
GTGGCCAGGCGTTGTCAGCGTCTTCCATCTCTGGACCGTTTTTTCCTCTTGTCTTCGTGGTTGGAGCACACTTGTCAATTCCTCTCTGTTGCAGGAATCCACATGGTCTTGGGGTTGTTTTCTGAAAATATACAAATATATTCTCGACCACAAGTTAATAAAGGAATCTTTTCTATATAATTGATTTGGGATCCTTTTTATTTTTGTTCAAATGATTTTCCTTTGTCTTATTTAGACACCATGTGTGTTTTTCATGGCCGTCTTGCTATTAGCATTACAAATGAAAATTAATTTGGTAAAGTAAAAATTTTCTAGATATAATTTACTTATAGGATATTTTTCCTTACATGATATTGCCCTACTATCCCCCTCTTTTTTTTTTATTAATGGAGGTTTTTGTAAATTTTATAATGCAGTCTTGATAACTTTAAATTTAATTTTTTTTTTTTTGCCCACAAATATGACTGCTTTAGGTTCATTGCATAATCAGGAAATTTACCATGAGATGAACAACCAACAGAAATTTTAATTATTACTTTAAGAACAGCTTTTTGTCCAGTACAATTAAATTTACTTGAATATTCACTTATTTCAATTAGCTTATTTAAATTAATCTGAAAACTTGATTACTATTTTGCTGTCAAATTTAATACTCTACCAACAATCTTAGTTTACCCTGTAAATATTAGTGGGAAGGATTATTTGCATTCTTGAGCGGGCCCTGAGCATTCTTGATGCTAGGCTGCATTTAGATATAGGGCAGCTGCTGTCTGCCAAGTCTCTTGTCTGTTACCTGGGTCCCGATCTGAGCTGGGCCAAGTTTCTGTCTGTCACCTGTATCTCAATGTGAGCTGGGCCAAGTCTCTTTCTGTTGTCTGGGTCCCGATCTGAGCTGGGTGTGGGAAGCATGAAGCAGCCATGGGGGCAGGAGACCTCCTTCAGAAGGGGCAAGGGTTCAAGCCCATGCAATGTTGTGGGGGTAAGGGTCTGTGCCCCACTTCTGTTGCACCCCCAAGTTCTCTCCTGATGGCCCCTCTGCGACTGTGCCTGTCTTAGGTTGTTCCTTCCTTGAGGAATCTTACCCGTCTCTGACTAAACAGCCATCCTCCGAGGCCAAGCAGGGTGGTGTGAGGTTCAGTTCTCTCTCCTTAGTAGCCTATGCCCCCATGGCCTCCACACCCAGCACCTGCCTTGGGAATCCCTGGCCTGCTGACGGGGTCCCGGTGCTGATAACATATATCAGGGAACTTGGGTTTCTTCTCCAGTGAGGGCCCAGCTCACACCATCGGGTGTGAGACAGATCCAAGGTACCAGGCCCCACAAGGCTTCAACCTCAGCATGAACAGAAAGCTCAGGCAACAGCTGAGGGCAATTGGATTGTGAGAAGAGGGTCCCTCTTGGCACAAAAGGCAAGAGGGGCCAATACAGGATGCTCAAGTGCCTTCCCAGTGCCTTAATTCCTTCTGAAAGGGATTAAATCCTCTCATGTCTTTTTTTTTTTTTTTTTTTCTGATCCTGGATTTTCTTTTTTTTTTTTTAAATAAATATTTATTGTTCAGATTATTACAGGTGTTCCTCTTTTATTTTTCCCCATAGCTCCCTTCCACCTGATTCCTCACCCCACCCCATGCCCTTACCCCCCGCCACTGTTTTCATCCATAGGAGTAAGATTTTTGTCCAATCTCTTCCTGCACCCCTCACAGCTGCTTCCCCTGAGAATCGTCAGTCCATTCCATTTCTATGTCCCTGATTCTATTATATTCACCAGTCCTTTCTGTTCTTCAGATTTTTCATTCACTTGGTTTTTAGATTCACTTGTTGGTAGGTATGTATTTGATGTCATTTTGTTGTTCATAATTTTTATCTTTACCTTTTTCTTCTTCTTCCTCTCCTTAAGAATACCCTTCAGCATTTCATGTAATCCTGGTTTGGTGGTGATGAACTCCTTTAGCTTTTTCTTGTCTGTGAAGCTCTTTATCTGACCTTCAACTCTGAATGATAGCTTTGCTGGGTAGAGTAATCTTGGTTGTAGGTTCTTGCTGTTCATCACTTTGAATATTTCTTGCCACTCCCTTCTGGCCTGCATAGTTTCTGTTGAGAAATCAGCTGACAGTCGTATGGGTACTCCCTTGTAGGTAATTAACTGTTTTTCTCTTGCTGCTTTTAATATTCTCTCTTTGTCTTTTGCCCTTGGCATTTTAATTGTGATGTGTCTTGGTGTGGTCCTCTTTGGATTCCTCTTGTATGGGGTTCTGTGCACTTCCTGAACTTGTAAGTCTATTTCTTTCACCAGGTAGGGAAAGTTTTCTGTCATTATTTCTTTTAATAGGTTTTCAGTATTTTGCTCTCTCTCTTCTTCTGGCACCCCAAAAATTCGGATGTTGGTTCACTTAAAGTTGTCCCAGAGGCTCCTTACACTATCTTCATATTTTTGGATTCTTTTTTCTTTTTGTTTTTCTGGTTGGATGTTTTTTTTTTTGACATATTTCAGATCTTTGGTTTTATTCTTGGGGTACGTTGATCTACAGTTGAGTTTCTGTATATTCTTTATTTCAGACAGTGTATGCTTCATTTCTGACTGGTCCTTTTCCATTTTTTTGGCATTCTCATTAAGGTCCTTGAAGGTCTCACTAAGCTCCTCAGAAGTGTCATCAAGTTTCTCAGCAGTTTTTAGAAGATTCTTGAGTAACCTTATAAATGTGGTTCTGAACTCTATGTCATCCAGTAGTTTGCTTTCCTCCGTTTCTTTCACTCGTGACATGTTTCTTTGTTTCTGTATTTTGGCTGTTTCCCTGTGTTGATGGAGTGGCTTTGTGTGGTAGGTGACCTATAGGGGGCAGTAGCTCAGCCTCCCCAATCACATGAGGTGGACGCTCTTGGTACACCCCTTTGTGGGCTGAGTGCAAAGTCTTGGTGTAGTTAAGCCTTAATTGCTCTTGGTACACTGGGAGGAATTGACCTCCAGGCCAATTAGCTGTGAGCACTCCCTGTGTCTATAATGGAAGAACTGCTGCACTGAAGACACACTTATGGGGCAGGACTTGTTTCAGTGGGGCTTTGGTGCTCACTGACTCTGCCTCTTGAATGTGTCACTTATGGATGTGAGGAGTTGAAATCTGGTGTCTCACACTGACCACTAGGTACACTGGCTTTGGATCTCCAATGGGGTGCAGGTCAGCTACTGTCTGAGGCCACTCAGCAGAAGCTACAGTGAGAGCTGCAGTTTTCTCCTCTTTGCTTGGGGTTTGGAGGTTTTGGAGCTATCTGACCCAGGCTGCAAATTTGCTAGGTTAAGCTGCGATAGGGCAGGCCTTTCTTATGCTAACTGCGCTGCTTGGAGCTTGGGTGGGTTTGTAGGTTGTGCAGGGCGGGGCCTCAGGGTGTCACTAGGTTAGGGCGTGGCAAACAGCAATGGCTGCTAGTTAGCCAGCTCTGTGTCCCCAACGGCATCCGTGAGTCCCGTGCCCCAGTGCAGTAAACAATTATTCCTGTGCACAGCTCTGCAAGCAAGCCACCCTCACTGGCAGACAGTCCAGCTTCTCCCCGTAGGAGTTTGGGTCCCCCGCGTCTCCCCAGAGACTGGATTTCAGAGTAATCGGGGGCTTGTCTATGTTCGGGTTGAAAAAAGCAACGCACCCAGTCACCCGCCGCCAACCCGGATCATGCGCCTCCGTACCTCAGCTTTTCAGCACTTGTGCATATCTCAATGCTCTTTTCTCTTTCCTTCTAGTTGTAGAACTTCCACTCAGCCAGCTTTCCCATGGTTCTGGGTGATAGACATTTTGTCTTTTAGTTTTAGTTTTGAAATTGTTGTGGGAGGCAGCAGTTTAGGTGTTTACCTACGCCGCCATCTTGGATTTCTCATGTCTTTTTTTTTTTAATTGCTGCCAGCCATTCAAAGAATTAGTTTGTAAGTTTGTTTATGCTGTTGTAAAATATCTAAAATTATAATGACACTGTAGAATAATATCATGTAAGGATATTCTTTGCCCTAGGCCCTGGCAATTCCATTTCAAACTGGCTGTCAATTTCTTTTTTGTAGCTTTATATAAACTTTGTCAGGGAGGCGAAAACACAAATTACTTACTTTAGTTCAAGTTACTAAACACTTTGAAAACTATGTTAAGACATATATAGTTACCACTGAAAAAAACTTTATCACATATTTAGTAATATGTGATAACTTTATCACATATTTAGTAATACACACTTCATTTTAGTAATATTTATTTTGCCTTGACAACTTTGAGATTTTAAAGCCAATTATTATTACTCAAGGAATTTTCTTGGCAAATTTTGTAACATAGATAACTCACTGGCCTTCAGTGGCTTTAATGTTAAAGTACTCGCCCCCTCCCTTTTTTATTTTTTACAAAAATGGGAATGACCCACATACTGCTATTTCTACAGCTTGTTGGAGGGCACTTCTACAGGTCTAATCCTCCTAGAGAAAAGACTTGAGGGGTTAAATGATTATTTCCCATATTTTTTTCTTTCTGAGTAGCACAGATATCATATTCTGCTCTCCATAGCAAATATTGACTGACATCTAAAGTCATTTTAGCCAAAATCTGCCAGTCCCAAGGCATCATATGGTAATTTTTAGACAAAGCATTAAGGAGTCTTTTTGTAAATGGACTGTAAGCCCCATTTTCTCTAGTTGATGAGCCTTCCCACACTGGAGACGGAGGATTGGGAGCCTTAGGTATCACAGGCTTTACAGGCTCTGCTTCAGGAGGAAGGGGCTGTGGTAAATCCTCCTGGCATTCTGTAGGCTTTTGATCCTCAATATGAAGTGGGCATAATGCAGCTCGAACAAGAGTCCACATAGTTAAAGATGACAAAGGCACTCGTTTCCCCTGAGCCTGATTTCTCTTTAAATTCATGCCTACTTGTTCCCAGAGATCAAATCTAATGTTCCATCATCAGGGAACCAAGGATTATAAATTATAAGCAGCATTCTCTTTTAATCACTTTTTAAGTAACAAAGAGCTGTTACTCCTGGACAGGTGGTGTCCTATTGTGAAATCTTAGCTGAAAAACAGTTCCCTCAAACTTGGAAATCCCAAGCAGGTTCCAATGACTTACTGCGCAGTTACTTTCATTTCCTGCCTCTTCGTTTTTGAGGGTTCCGCTGCGTCTCATTGCATTCCTTGGTCCTCACACGTGGAACCATCTTGCCAGGGCTGACCAGCAGCCCCTAATGATGATGAACAGATTACTCCAACATGGTTTCACTGTGGGAGAGAGGGTTAAGAGGCTTGCCCAGCTGAAGAAGCCAGGCTGCCTTGATTAGCTGCCTCATTAGCCTTTATTGGAATTTTTATCTTTAGATACAATAAATAGGATGAGTAATCTTGGGAGGACACATGTTCTTACATTGTCCTCTAGGCAAGGGCATCCATGGATTAAGAATAAGGATTCCAGTAAACACCTGGGGGTCTGCACCTACACAGACTTGTTTGGAAAGGTCAAGGAATAATTAGAGGTGCTACCTTTGACACTCCCTTAAGTTTCCCTTAAGTCAGAATTCCAATAACAGTGCAGGCAACCTTCCACACACTTCCTTTTTATCAGAATGTCCTCCTTAAAACTTTCCAACCAAGTCTCTTGAGCTCCCCAACAGGTTGCCTTGAGAATTCTTTCTTTGTCATTAATTTTTTACCGTTTTAATACCATGTGCCCTGTAGAAGGCCTTTTTGGATTGAGGTAATTAGGTGTTCTGTCTGCTTCTTGGATTCAAGGATCTAGTGCTTTCCCATCTTATATAATCCTATATAATAGGGGGGGAATCCAAGATGGCGGCGTAGGTAAACACCTAAACAATTTCACAAATATAACTAAAAGACAAGACGTCTATCACCCAGACCACGGGAAAGCTGGCTGAGTGGAAGTTCTACAACTAGAAGGAAAGAGAAAAGAGCATTGAGACGTGCACGAGCGCTGAAAAGCTGAGGTACGGAGGCGCATGATCCCGGCTGGCGGCGGGCGTTGCTTTTTTCAACCCAAAGGGAGACAAGCCCCCGATTACTCTGAAATACAGTCTCTGGGGAGATGCGGGGGACCCAAACTCCTATGGGGAGAAGCTGGACTGTGTGCCAGTGAGGGTGGCTTGCTTGCAGAGCTGCGCGCAGGAATAATTGTTTACAGCACTGGGGCACGGGACGCGGTCGGGAAGCAGAGACGGCTAACTAGCAGCCATTGCTGTTTGCCACGCCCTAGCATAGTGACACCCTGAGACCCCACCCTGCACAACCTACAAACCCACCCAAGCTCCAAGCATCGGATTTAGCATAAGAAAGCCCTGCTCTATCGCAGCTTAACTAGCAAACTTGCAGCCCGGGTCAGACAGCTCCAAAACCTCCAAACCACAAGCAAAGAGGAGAAAACTGTAGCTCTCACTGTAGCTCCTACTGGGTGGCCTCAGACATTAGCTGACCTGCACCCCACTGGAGATCCAGAAGCCAGTGTACCTAGTGGTCAGTGTGAGACACCAGATTTCAACTCCTCACATCCATAAGTGACACATTCAAGAGGCAGAGTCAGTGAGCACCAAAGCCCCACTGAAACAAGTCCTGCCCCATAAGCGTGTCTTCAGCGCAGCAGCTTCTTCCGTTATAGACACAGAGAGTGCTCACAGCTAATTGGCCTAGAGGTCAGTTCCTCCCAGTGTACCAAGAGCAATTAAGGCTTAACTACACCAAGACTTTGCACTCAGCCCACAAAGGGGTGTACCAAGAGCATCCACCTCATGTGATTGAGGAGGCTGAGCTACTGCCCCCTATAGATCACCTACCACACAAAGCTACTCCATCAACACAGGGAAGCAGCCAAAATGTGGAGACAAAGAAACATGTCACGAGTGAAAGAAACGGAGGAAAGCAAACTACTGGATGACATAGAGTTCAGAACCACATTTATAAGGTCACTCAAGAATCTTCTTAAAACCGCTGAGAAACTTGATGAGACCTTTAAGGATCTTAATGAGAATGCCAAAAAAATGGAAAAGGATCAGTCAGAAATGAAGCATACACTGTCTGAAATAAAGAATATACAGAAACTCAACTGTAGATCAACGTACCCCAAGAATCAAACCAAAGATCTGAAATATGTGGAAACAAAAAACATCCAACCAGAAAAACAAAAAGAAAAAAGAATCCAAAAATATGAAGATAGTGTAAGGAGCCTCTGGGACAACTTTAAGCGAACCAACATCCGAATTTTTGGGGTGCCAGAAGAAGGGAGAGAGCAAAATATTGAAAACCTATTAGAAGAAATAATGACAGAAAACTTTCCCTACCTGGTGAAAGAAATAGACTTACAAGTTCAGGAAGCGCACAGAACCCCATACAAGAGGAATCCAAAGAGGACCACACCAAGACACATCATAATTAAAATGCCAAGGGCAAAAGACAAAGAGAGAATATTAAAAGCAGCAAGAGAAAAACAGTTAATTACCTACAAGGGCGTACCCATACAACTGTCAGCTGATTTCTCAACAGAAACTATGCAGGTCAGAAGGGAGTGGCAAGAAATATTCAAAGTGATGAACAGCAAGAACCTACAACCAAGATTACTCTACCCAACAAAGCTATCATTCAGAGTTGAAGGTCAGATAAAGAGCTTCACAGACAAGAAAAAGCTAAAGGAGTTCATCACCACCAAACCAGGATTACATGAAATGCTGAAGGGTATTCTTTAAGAAGAGGAAGAAGAAGAAAAAGGTAAAGATAAAAATTATGGACATCAAATACATACCTACCAACAAGTGAATCTAAAAATCAAGTGAATAAAAAATCTGAAGAACAGAAAGGACTGGTGAATATAATAGAATCAGGAACATAGAAAGGGAGTGGACTGACAATTCTCAGGGGAAGCAGGTGTGAGAGGTGCGGGAAGAGATTGGACAAAAATCTTATTCCTATGGATGAAGACAGTAGTGGGGGGTAAGGGCATGGGGTGGGGTGGGGAATCAGGTGGAGGGGAGCTATGGGGGGGAACAAAGAAGGAACACCTGTAATAATCTGAACAATAAAGATTTATTTTTTTAAAAAAATGGTTTAAAGACCTAAACGTAAGACTTGAAACTATAAAACTCATAGAAGGAAACGGGTAAATCTTAATGCCATTGGAATGGGCAATGATTACTTGGGTATGACATAAAAAGTACAAGTAACAAAAGCAAAAACAGACATATGGGACTACACCAAACTTAAAAACTTCTATGTAGCAAAGGAAACAATCAACAGAGTAAAAAGGCAAACTAAAACTGCATAATGGAAGAAAATATATGCAAGCCATATATTAGAGAAGAAGTTAATATCCAGAATATATTAAAAAAAAAACTCTTACAACCCGATAACAATAAATACATAATTTAAAAATAGTCCAAGAACTAGAATAGACATTACTCCAAAGACATACAAATGGCCAACAAGTATATAAAAAGATGCTCAAGCATCGCTAATCAACTGGGAAATGCAAATCAAAACCACAATGGCACATCTGTCACCTCATGCCCATTAGGATGACCACTATCAAAAAAAGGCAGAGAATGACAGGTATTGGTGAGGATGTGGACAAACTGGAACATTTGTGCGCTATTGGCGGAAAGACAAAATGGTGTAGCAACGATGGAAAACAGTATAGAGGTTACTTAAAAAAATTAAAAATGGAACTATCCCATGATCCAGAAATCTCTCTTTGGGGTGTATATCCCAAAGCAAAGAAAACGGGATCTTGAAGAAATATTTGCACATGCATATTCATAGCAGCATATTCACAATAGCCAAGATGTGCAAGGAACTCTGTTGTCCATCAGCAGATGAACAGGTAAACAAATGTGGTATTATGTATGATGGAATACTCCACAGCCTTTAAAAGGAAGGAAATGCTGTGGTATGTTACAACATGGATAAAACTGGAAGATATTATGAAGTAATATAAGCCCATTACAAAAAGACAGATACTGAATGATCACACTTAGATGAGGTATTTAAAGTAACCAACTTACAGAAACAGAAAGTAAAATGGTGGTTGCTGGGGACTGGGAACGGGAGAAATAGGGGTTGTTGTTCCATAGGTATAGAGTTTCAGGCACGCAAGGTGAAATGGTGTAGAGACCTGTGATGCCACAATGTGCATATAGCTAGCAATACTACAATGTACACTTCAGGTTGTTAAAATAATCCATTTATCTTACGTGTTTTTTTACTACGATAAAATAAATGTGTTTGAAAAGCAGGCCCAAAAAAAAATAATCCTATATAATAAAGAGGTAATATGCAAATTGACCATCACTCCAAGATGGCCACCCCCATGTGGACACAAGATGGCCACCTCAAGATGGCCTGCAGGGGAGGGAACTTGGGGGCGACCAGTCCTACAGGGGAGGGTAGTTGGGGGTGACCAGGCCTGCAGGGGAGGGCACTTGGGCGTGACCAGGCCTACAGGAAAGGGCAGTGTGGGGGAAGCAGGCCTGCAGGGGAGGGTAGTTGGGGGGAACCAGGCCTGCAGGGGAGGGCAGTTGCGGAGGAACAAGGATTGCAGGGGAGGAAAGTTAGGGGTCATCAGGCCTGCAGGGGATGGCAGTTGGGGGTGACCAGACTGGAAAGAAACAGCAGTTGGGGGGACCAGGCCTGCAGAGGAGGGCAATTAGGGGCAATTGGGCCAGCAGGGGAGTAGTTAGGCATCGATCAGGCTGGAAGGAGAGTAGTTAGGGGGTGATCAGGCTGTCAGGCAGAAGCAGTTAGGGGCAATCAGGCAGGCAGGCAGGCAGGCAGTTGGGAGCCAGCAGTCCTGGATTATGAGAGGGATGTCTGACTGCCCATTTAGGCCCGATCCTTGAGGGGTCCCAGATTGGAGAGGGTGCAGGCTGGGCTGAGGGACACACACTCCCCATGCACAAATTTTGTGCGCTGTGCCTCTAGTAGAGTATAAAAATCTTAATTTGCAAAGAAAGATAGAGATCAGATGCATTCAAAAGTAAAAGGATTACTATATATAAGAAATTTTCTTTTTCATAAACCTAATAGTAATCACACACACACACACACACACACACACACACACACACACACACAACTTTAAAAAAGAGGAAACAGAAAAAAGGAGGAATACCATGAAACAAAAACAACAAACAGAAACACAAAGGAAAGGAACTAATGGAGACAGAACTACCAGAAAACAAAAGACAAAAGGGCGATAGGAAATCCCCATACATCAATAATCACTCTAAATGTAAATGGACTAATTTCACCAATAAAGAGGCACAGAGCAGCAGATTGGATTTTAAAAAATCCAACCTTATGCTGTCTTCAGGAGACACATCTAAGCTTCAAAGACAAAGATAGACTCAAAATAAAAGGCCAGAAAATTATTTTCCAAGCAAACAGCATCCACAGAAAAGCAGGTGTGGCCATACTTATATCTGACAAAATATATTTCATGATAATGAATGTAATAAGGGACTAAGGTGGGCATTTTATAATAATAAAGGGGACACTATAGCACTTTTTGATATATATGCACCCATCAGGGAGCACCAAAATATATAAAACAGCTACTAACAGAACTAAAGGGAGAAACCTACAAAAACACAATCATAGTTGGGATCTAAATACTCCATTGACAGCTCTAGACAGATGATCCAAACAGAAAGTCAATAAAGGAAGATTGGTCTTTAATGACACATTAGACCAATTAGACATAATTGACATTTGCAGACCTTTTCATCCCAGAATATCAGATTATGCATTCTTCTCCAGTGCACATGGAACATTCTCAAAGATAGACCGTATGTTGGGTCACAAAACTAGTTTCAACAAATTTAAGAAGATTGAAATCATACCAAGAATATTCCATGACCACAATGCTTTGAAATTAGAAATTAACTACAAAAAGGAAGTAAAGAAACCCAAAAATATGTGGAAATTAAACAACATACTTCTAAAAAAAAATGGCTGGGTCAAAGGCAAAATAAAAGGAGAGATCAAAAATTATAGAGAGAGGATGGAACCAAGATGGTGGCATAGGTAAATGCCTGTACTTGCTGCCTCCCACAACCACATCAAAATTACAACTAAAATACAGAACAACTATCATCCAGAGCCATGGGAAAGCTGGCTGAGTGGAAGAACTACAACTAGAGAGGTAAAGAAGAAAGCACACTGACATTGGTAGAAGATGCAGAGCTGCACCTCCCTGGAGACCCAAGATGCGGAGGTGCACCTCCCTGGAGACCCAAGATCCAGTGGTCAGTGTGAGGCCACACCAGATTACAACTCTTCACATCCATAAGTGAAATACTCAAGGGGCAGACTCAGTGAGCACCAAGCCCTACCGAAGCAAGTCCAGCCCCGTAAGGGTGTCTTCTGCACAGCAGCTCTCCCACTGTAGTCACAGCTGGTCCCACAGCCGATTAGCCTGGAGGTCAATTCCTCCTAGTGACACCAACAGCAATCAAGGCTCAACTACAACAAGACTGTGCACAGTCCACAAAGGGTTGCACCAAGAGTGTCCACCTCAGGTGATTGGGAAGGTTGAGCCACTGGGCCCTATAGGACACCTACTACACAAGGCCACTCTGTCAACTCAAGGAGACTTAGCAGCTACCCAATACATAGAAACAAACACAGGGAAGCAGCCAAAATGTGGAGACAAAGAAGCATGTCACAAATGAAAGAAATGGAAGAAAGCAAACTACTGGATATAGAGTTCAAAGCCATGGTTATAAGGTTACTCAAAAATCTAGAAACCTCCAAGGAACTTAGTGAGACTTTTAAGGATCTTAGTGATATTATCCAAAAAATGGAAAAGGACAAGTCAGAAATTAAGCATACACTGACTGAAATAAAAAATAACATACAGAGATTCAACAGTAGATCTGAGGATCCCAAGAATCAAAATCAATTATTTGAAATACAAGGAAGCAAAAAACACCAACCAGAAGAGCAAAAAGGAAAAAATAATCCCAAAATATGAAGATAGTGTAAGGAGCCTCTGGGACAACATCAAGCGTACCAACATCCAAATTATGTGGGTGCCAGTAGAAAAGAGAGAACAAGATACTGAAAACATATTTGAAGAAATAATGACAGTAAACTTCCCCACCTGGTGAAAGAAATAGACTTACAAGTCCAGGAAGCACACAGAACCTCAAACAAGAGGAATCCAAAGAGGACCACACCAAGACACATCATAATTAAAATGCCAAGGACAAAAGACAAAGAGGGAGTCTTAAAGGCAGCAAGAGAAAAACAGTTAGTTACCTACAAGGGAATAACCATTTGACTGTCAGCTGATTTTTCAACAGAAACTATGCAGGCCAGAAGGGGGTGGCAAGAAATATTCAAAATGATGAATAGCAAGAACTTACAACCAAGAATACTCTACCCAGCAAAGCTATCATTTAGAATTGAAGGTCAGATAAAGAGCTTCATAGACCAGAAAAAGCTATAGGAGTTCATCACCACCAAACCAATATTATATGAAATGCTGAAGGGTATTCTTTAAGAAGAGGAAGAAGAAGAAAAAGGTGAAGATAAAAAATATGAACTACAAAGTGACAACATATACATACCTATCAACAAGTGACTCTAAAAATCAAATGAATAAAAAATCTGATGAATAGAATAAACTGGTGAATGGAATAAATCAGGGGCATGGAAATGGAACAGACTGACAATTCTCAGAGGGAAGGGAATGTGTGGGGGGGGGTGAGCACTGAGGGAAGAGATTAGACAAAAATCTTATATGCATGTATGCATTACCTATGGACACTTACAATAGGGTGGCGAGGGCCTGGGAACCATGGGGTGGGAACCATGTGGCGGGGAGCTATGAGAGAAAAAAAGAGGGACATCTGTAATAATCTCAACAATAAAGGTGAATTTTTAAAAAGTTATAGAGAGATGAAAGAGAATAACAATATGACATATCAAAATTTATTGGATGTAGTGAAAACAGTAATAAGAGGATAGTTTATATCATTACAGGCCTATCTCAAGAAACAAGAGAAATCCCAAGTAAACAACTTAACATTACATCTTAAAGAACTAACTAAATAAATAAATAAGTAGGACTATAACAAACTTAAAAACTTCTGTACAGCAAAAGAAACTGTCAACAAAATAAAAATGCAAGCAACTGAATTGGAGATGATATTTGCAAACAACAGCTCTGACATGGGCTTAATATCCAAAATATATAAAGAACTCATGCAACTCAACACCAAACAAACAAACAGTTCAATTAAAAAATGGGCAGCGCTTGGCCGGGTGGCTCAGTTGGTTGAGTGTCGTCTCATACACCAAAAAGTTTTTGGGTTCCATCCCCAGTCTGGGCATGTACAGGAAGCAACCAATCGATGTTTCTCTCATATCTCTCTCTCCCTCCTCCCCGACTCCTTCCTCTCTCTCAAATCAATAAACGTATTCTTGGTGAGGATAAAAAAAGAAAATAAAAATGGGCAGAGAATGTGAACAGACACTTCTCCCAAGAAGACAAACAAATGGTCAATAGATACGTGAAAAGATGCTCAACTTCAGTAGCTATTTGGGAAATGCAAATCAAAACTACAATGATCATGGTGTCTTCTCTGCCAGATAAGTATGTGGAATCTAATGAACAAAATGAACTAACAAGCAAAATAGTGGCAGACTCATAAATGGACAGCAGGGGATGGGAAGGGAACTGAGGGGATGGAGGGATTGAACAAAAAAGAGAAAAACCTCATGGACACGGACAAGAGTGTGGTGATTGTGGGGAGAAGAGGGACAGAGGGAGGCAGAGGAGGGTGTGGGAGGATAAATGGTGATGGATGGAGACTTGACTTGGGGTAGTGAACACACAATACAGTGAACCCGTGATGTGTTGAAGAATTGTGCACCTAAAACCTGTATAATTTTGTTAACCAGTGTCACCCCAATGAATTCAATAAAAAATGGGGGGCTACAATGAGATACTACCTCACACCTGTTAGAATGACTGTTATTCACAAGATAAGTAATAACAAATGTTGAAGAGGTTATGGAGAAAAGGAACTCTAATTCACTGCTGCTGGGAAAGTAAACTGGTGCAGCCACTATGGAAAACAGTAAGGCAGTTTCTTAAAAAATTAAGAATAGAGCTACCACATGACCCAGCAATCCCTCTTCAGGTTTACCACCTGAAAAACTTGAAAACATTTATTCACAAAGATATATGCACCTCTATGTTCATTGCAGCACTATTCAGAGTGGCCAAGACATGGAAACAACCAAAGTGTCCTTTGATAGTTGATTGGATAAAGAAGATATGGTACATATATATTATGAATACTATTCAGCCATAAGAAAATATATGGTCAGTTTGGTTCAGTGAATAGGGCATCATCCTGTAGAATAAAGGGTCTCAGGTTCAATTCTGGTCAAGGGTACATGCCCTACTCAGGGCATATGCTATGTGTGGGAAACAGCCAATCAATTATTCTCTTTCACACCGATGTTTCTTTCTGTCTCTCCCCCTCCCTTCTACTCTCTCTAAAAATCAATGGAAAAATATTCTCATGTAAAGGTTAACAATAAAAAGAAAGGATAAAATACTGCCATTTGCAAGAACATGAATGGTCCTTGAGGATATTATGCTAAGCAGAATAAGCCAGTCAGAAAAAGATAAGAGCCATATGATTTCACTCATATGTGTAATATAAAACTGAAACTCATAGGCACAGACAACAGTATGGTATTTATGAGAGGGAAGGGGAGGCGGGGAGTAGTAAAGGGTAAAGGGAGCCAAACATATGGTGATGGAAGAAGACTTGACTTTGGTTGATGGGCACATAATACAATTACAGATGATGTATCATAGAAATCTACACTTGAAACCTATATACTCTATAAACTAATGTCATCCCAATAAATTTAATTTTAAAAAAGGAGAAAAAAATCTTCATCCTAAGGATTACATAAACATCTTTATTTAGTCAATCATAGGGTGAAATAATTCTACAGGAAGTCTTTAAAAAGTTCCATCTCATTGTTTTAATAACAAGCACAAAATGAAGCAATTCTTTCAAAAGATAATTATCCTATCTAATAAAGAGGGAATATGCTAGTTGACCCTCATGCCATCACAAAGATGGCAGCACCCACAGCCAATAAGGAGGGAATATGCTAATTGACTGCCATGCCTTCAAAGATGGTGGCACCCAGTCCCCTCAGCCTTGCTGGGCAGCAGGCGCGCACAGCAAGGCCGGGCCCACCTGGGGGTGGGCCCAGCCACTCTGCACGCCTGCCTCCAGAGTCCCCCAGTCCTCTCAGCCCCCTAGTTGCCCAGGGCTGGCCCGAGATGCAGGCAAGCCTCGGGTGGCGGCTGCCCAGCTTACACCTGAGGCCCAGCCACCCAGGGCCAGACCAAGGTGCAGGCAAGCCTTGGATGGCAGCTGCCCAGCTGCCCAGGTCCACCCGAGGCTCAGGTTACCAGGGCAGGCCGAGGCTTGCGCTTCCGGCAGTGGCAGCAGCAGAGGTGTGATGGGGGTGTTGCCCTCCCCTGATCTCCAGGTCACCTCCTGCCCCTGAGGGCACCTGGACTGTGAGAGGGGGCAGGCCGGGATGAGGAACCCTGCCCCCCCCCCCCGCTCCAGTGCATGAATTTTCATGCACCAGACCTCTAGTTTTGACTACAAATATCCAAACCAAAAAGGAAGCAAAATATTTGGAGTATGTATTATTCAGGGTTTTTCAGAGAAACAAAACTTATAGGATGTGTTCATATATAAAAATAAATTTATTATGAAGAATTGAGTTTTGTAATTATAGAAGTTAACAAGTCCAAAATCTAAAGTGTGGGCTGGTGGCTTGAGACCCAGGAAAGTGAAGGGTACACATCCACTCTGAAAGTCAATAGGCTGGAGACTAAAATCCTCCTGCTTCCTTCTCATAAGGACACTTTTGATTACAGTAGATTCACCAGATAATTCAGGGTAATCTTCCCATTGCCAGTTCCTTAACTTAATCACATATGGAAGGTCTCTTTTGCCATGTAAGGTAATACATTCACTCCCCAATGGTTCAGATGGCTCTGATGGCAGTTTGCAGGAGAATTTCCTCTTGTTCAGGGAGGTCAGTGTTTTTGTTCTATTCAGACCTTCAACTAATTGGATGAAGCCTACCCACACTGCTTCACCCACAGTTTACCAATTTAAATGTTAATCTCACTAACATTCAGTAGTAGAGTGTTGAGCCAGGAGGTCATGGTTCGATTCCCAGTCAGGGCACATGTCTGGGTTGTGAGTTCAATCCCCAGTGTGGAACATGCAGGATGCAGCCAATCAATGATTCTCTCTCATCATTGATGTTTCTATCTCTTTCCCTCTCCCTTCCTTTCTCTGAAATCAATAAAAACATATTTTTAAAAAAACATTTTCCAAATGACGCATAAAATTAACCATCACAAGCCCACCCTTTATCAACTTGGCACCCATACAGATATCCTTCTATCATAATTAATCTCCTAATAAAAACAATAACAAGACCATAATTCTGTCTAATATAATACTACTAGGGGCCCAATGCATGAAATGCATACAAGAGTAGGCCTTTTTTCCCCCAGTTGCCGGCACCAGCTTCCCTCTGGCACCCGGGACCTGGGCTTCCCTCACAGCCTGGCTTTATCCAGAAGGTTTTCCAAAAGGACATCCAGTCCAATTAGCATATTATGCTTTTATTATTATAGATTCTGTGTACAACTAAAAAAACACTAACCTTTTCCCCAACAGAAGGTGCAATATCTTTGATTGATGTTTATTCATCTCCTTGATATTTGTAACTTAAATACTATGATGTAAACAATAAATACTATCATAGAAATACATACATCTTATGTTCCTGAGAAAGGAATAAGAGAGGAAATAAAACAAAGATATTGGAGGGAGAATCCAAGATGGTGGCGTAGGTAAACACCTAAACTGCTGCCTCACACAACAATTTCAAAACTACAACTAAAAGACAAAATGTCTATCACCCAGAACCACAGGAAAGCTGGCTGAGTGGAAGTTCTACAACTAGAAGGAAAGAGAAAAGAGCATTGAGACGTGCACAAGCGCTGAAAAGCTGAGGTACGGAGGCGTGGGATCTGGGCTGGCGACAGGTGTTGCTTTTTTCAACCCAAAGGGGAGACAAGCCCACAATTACTCTGAAATCCAGTTTCTGGGGAGATGCAGGGGACCCAAACTCCTATGGGGAGAAGCTGGACTGTCTGCCATCGGGTCGGAAAGTGAGAGTGGCTTGCTTGTAGAGCTGCACGCAAGAATAATTGTTTACTGCACTGGGGCACAGGATGCAGTTGGAGACGCAGAGCCAGCTAACTAGCAGCCATCGCTGTTTGCCACGCCCTAGCCTAGTGACGCCCTGAGACCCCACCCCACACAACCTACAAACCCACCCAAGCTCCAAGCAGCAGTTTTAGCATAAGAAAGGCCTGCCCTATCGCAGCTTAACCTAACAAACTTGCAGCCCGGATCAGACAGCTCCAAAACCTCCAAACCCCAGCAAAGCAAAGAGGAGAAAACTGTAGCTCTCACTGTAGCTCCTGCTGGGTGGACTCAGACAATAGCTAACCTGCACCCCATTGGAGATCCAGAAGCCAGTATACCTAGTGGTCAGTGTGAGAAACCAGATTTCAACTCCTCACATCCATAACTGACACATTCAGAAGGCAGACTCAGCGAACACCAAAGCCCCACTGAAACAAGTCCTACACCATAAGCGTGTCTCCAGCACAGCAGTTCTTATAGACACAGCGAGTCCTCACAGCTGATTGGCCTGGAGGTCAATTCCTCCCAGCGTACCAATAGCAATTAAGGCTTAACTACACCAAGACTTTGCACTCAGCCCACAAAGGGGTGTTCCAAGAGCATCCACATCTGGTGAATGGGGAGGCTGAGCTACTGCCCCCTATAGGTCACCTACCACACAAAGCCACTCCATCAACACAGGGAAGCAGCCAATATGCGGAAACAAAGAAACATGTCACGAATGAAAGAAACGGAGGAAAGCAAACTACTGGATGACATAGAGTTCAGAACCACATTTATAAGGTTACTCAAGAATCTTCTAAAAACCGCCGAGAAACTTGATGACACTTCTGAGGAGCTTAGAGAGACCTTTAAGGACCTTAATGAGAATGCCAAAAAAATGGAAAAGGACCAGTCAGAAATGAAGCATACACTGTCTAAAATAAAGAATATACAGAAACTCAACTGTAGATCAACGTACCCCAAGAATCAAACCACAGATCTGAAATATGAGGAAACAAAAAACACCCAACCAGAAAAACAAAAACAAAAAAGAATCCAAAAATATGAAGATAGTGTAAGGAGCCTCTGGGACAACTTTAAGCATACTAACATCAGAATTTTTGGGGTGCCAGAAGAAGAGAGAGAGCAAAATACTGAAAACCTGTTAGAAGAAATAATGACAGAAAACTTTCCCTACCTGGTGAAAGAAATAGACTTACAAGTCCAGGAAGTGCACAGAACCCCAAACAAAAGGAATCCAAAGAGGACCACACCAAGACACATCATAATTAAAACACCAAGGGCAAAAGACAAAGAGAGAATCTTGAAAACAGCAAGAGAAAAACGGTTAGTTACCTACAAGGGAGTACCCATACGACTGTCAGCTGATTTCTCAGCAGAAACTATGCTGGCCAGAAGGGAGTGGCAAGAAATATTCAAAGTGATGAACAGCAAGAACCTACAACCAAGATTACTCTACCCAGCAAAGCTATCATTCAGAGTTGAAGGTCAGATAAAGAGCTTCACAGACAAGAAAAAACTAAAGGAGTTCATCGCCCCCAAACCAGGATTACATGAAATGCTGAAGGGTATTCTTTAAGAAGAGGAAGAAGAAGAAAAAGGTAAAGATAAAAATTATGAACAACAAAATGACATCAAATACATACCTACCAACAAGTGAATCTAAAAATCAAGTAAATAAAAAATCTGAAGAACAGAATAGACTGGTGAATATAATAGAATCAGGGACATAGAAAGGGAGTGGACTGACAATTCTCAGGGGGAAGTGGGTGTGAGTGGTGCGGGAAGAGATTGGACAAAAATCTTACTCCTATGGATGAAGACAGTGGCAGGGGGTAAGGGCATGGGGTAGGGTGGGGTGGGCAATCAGGTGGAGGGGAGCTATAGGGGGAAAACAAAAAGAGGAACACATGTAATCTGAACAATAAAGATTTTTTTAAAAAAAGATATTGGACACATGCAAATATATACATATTTATAACAAAAGAGGAAATACTTATGATAATTACAGTCATTTCTGTAACATGGTTGTAGTTGTATTCATAACTATCTTCTTCTATCCATTTCAAATTACCTTTGCCTTTATCTGGTCATGATTCCATCTGGTCATGATTCTTTACCTATTGGATGAGCCAAATCTTTATTCCTGAAGAATCTGATTAGCACTCCTCCCTGAATTGGGTTGTTATCATTTTCCACTGACTTTCCATCACAAGGCATGCTAATACTAGACACCCTAATGGTTCTTCTGTATTCTAGACATATTCTCCTTTATCTCCATTGTGGAGTCTTAGTCCAATTTCACATTGGTTGTAAGGATAAGCTACCTCATCCAACACCATAAGTCCTTCCTTTTCCCATTAATGCAGAGGTATGAGAAGTCCAGAATAGCCAGAGGCAGTCTTAAATTCTAGTTCAATGGAGTTATTGTTGTGTCTTCTAGTGAAATCCTACTTTTGAAACTAATACCTCTAAACCAACAGAGTATAAGGTTATAGGTATAGGAAAAAAATAAAACAAAACTCTGCTAGTGGATCACTAGGGATAACAGTAAACAATGCAGCCCTCATTTCCAGTTCTTTGATTCTTGAACCCATGAATCCTGGCTATGAGAGAAATACCACAATTAATTTGACACTGAGTCAGTGCATATTCAGCCTTCTGGAGTACCTTGCCCCTGCCTTGCAAGGCATTGCCACCTAGTTGTCACTGTAACTAAATCTTCAAAAGGCTGTTTCACCCTCTATGAAACCAGCTGCTTCAAAATGGTGAAGAAACATGGTAAAACCAGTGAATTCCATAAAGCATGAGCCCTTTACCTCACTTCTTTTGCTGTGAAATGAATTCCTTGAATAGAAGCAATATTGTGTTGAATAGAATGATGGTAGATAAAGCATTCTGCAAGTCCACAGATGGTAGTTTTGGCAGAAGTATTGCATGCTGGGAAGACAAATCTGAATCCAGACTAGTTGTCTATTCCAGTCAGAACAAAATGCTGCTTTTTCCGTGATGGAAGAAGTCCACTGTAATCAACCTGTCACTAGGTAGCTGGCTGGTCACCCTGGGGAATTGGGCCATATGAGAAGATCAGTGTTGGTCTCTTCTCCTGGCAGATTGAGCAGTTGGCAGGGGCTGTAGCAAGGTCCACCTTGGTAAGTGTAAGTCCATGTATAATCTCCATTTGTGTCACTGTGGACACTTATGTGCCCACTGTGTGATGATACAGGTGACCAAAGAATGAGGCCAACTGGATCCACAGAATGGGTTATTCTACCCACTTGACTGTTCAAATACTCACCCTTTGATGAGCATGGTGGGACACACTTTCAGGTTTTCACCTATTTCTAAAGATCTATCCACATATCTCTTCCCCGGCCTTTCTTGTGAACAATTTTTCAATCATGTTCCTTCTAAGTCTCTGACCATCCAGCATGAATGGCCACAACCCATGAATTAGTATGAAATGTTATGTCTGTCCAGTTTTCCTTATAAGCATGGTGAACAACTAGGATAACTGGTAGAAGTTCTGCTTCCTTGGTCCCTTCACCACTGTCCTTCAGGGATGTCCCAACAGTGGCTGTAGTACTGCAGCTGTCCACTCTCAGGTGCTGCCTGCATATCATCAGAATCATCTGTAGGGGAGATCAAAGATGGCTGCCAACAGGAAGGCAGGCTGCAAGATAGTGTGTGAGTGAGAGAATGAAAGGAGAGTGTATGGGGAGTGTCTATTTGTGAGAGAGGGACAGCTATATTCCAAGGGACTGTTGGGGACTGCCGGAAGGGGCTCCCCTGACTGGGCAGCCTCCACTGCTGCTGAAATCTCTCCTGGAGCAACTAGCTCTGCCACAGAGACTGTGCCATCCTGAATGGGAGAGTGGCTGTGATCAGAAGCCAAACCTTACCTTCAACCGGGAAGAATTGAATACCTGCTGGTACCTTACAACCAAAACACCCAGGGACCAGCTATGAACCCATGAACACTGGGTCTCAAGCACCATGAATACGCAGATTAGGCCGAGCTCTGCACCTTCTCACAGAAAGGTCAGATTTCACCCAGAGAAAGGTGAGGTCTGCAATCCAGGCTGGAGGGAGAAATGTGTGCAGTGGGATCTATAGGTTCAGAGGAAGTCTGTGCCCCACAAAATCCATGGCTGTTGGGGCCAGCATAGTCTGCGAATTTGGAAGGGGGTCCACAGGGCTGCTGGCAGAAGGGAACTCTAGAAATCAACCCATAGATGGACTGGGCACAAAAAAATGCAGCCTGAAGTTTTAGCAGTATACTGGCTGCGCTGTGCCAGGGGAGAAAGATGTGCACAGAGATGTAAGCAGCCTCGCCCGAAAATAGTTGAGAGTTTGGGCGCTTACTCTGGCTCTTTTTTCTCTTCAAATCCTTGCTTTTGATTACTAAGCCCAGTACATAGCATCACCCAATTAAGAACACTCTCAGAGAGTGCAGGCGAAAGTTGTTTTTGTGGAACCTGGGGATCAGAGTGGGGAGAAATTATCAGAAAACCAGCTCTGGGGCAGTCCATTCCCCCAAACCAGTATTAAGTGCATCAGGGAAAACAAAATCTAAATACTGGGTAGAGAGGACTTACAGCCCCGGATGTCAATACAGCAACACTGCCACCGAGGGGTTGAATCACAAATTGACTCTTGAGAGACAGATGGCTGCCAACAGGTAGGCAGACTGCAAGATAGTGCTTGAGTGAGAGAATGAAAGGAGAGTGTGTGGTCGCACGGGGAATGTATATTTGTGAGTTGAGGGACAGCTATATTCCAAGGGACTGTTGGGGATTGCCAGACAGGGTTCCCCTGATCAGGGAGCCTCCACTGCTGCTGAAATCCCTCCTGGATCAACTGGCTCTGATGCGGAGACCTCGCCATCTTGAAGGGTAGAGTGGCTGTTATTGGAAATCTAAAAATCCTGGGAATCTGCAACAACAACACCCAGGGAACAGCTGCGAACCCAGGAACACCGGACCCCATGCAGCGTGAATACATGGACTCAGAGGAGCTCTGCACCTTCTCACAGAAACGTCAGATTTCGCCTAGGATAAGGTGAAGTCTATAATCCAGGCAGGAGAGAGAAATATGCACAATGGGAGCTAGAGGATCTGGTGAAGTCTGTGCCCCATAAAATCTGCAGCCATTGGGGCTGGTGTGGTAGACAAAGGTGGAAGAGGATCCACAGGGCTGCTAACATAAGGGAACTCTAAAAAGCAACCCATAGCTGAACTGGGCGCAAAAGGGCAGCCTAAAAATTTTAACAGTATGCCGGATGCTTAGTGCCGGGGGAAAAAGGACTGCACAGACTTGTCCATACACACCTCTCTCTTCTCTTTCTTCACTATCCAAAATTTTTTTCTCTCTGTCCGTTATTGTTGTTTGCTTGATTGTTGATTATATTGGTTTTTTTATGCTTGTTTGGGAGATTGCTTCGCTTTTTCTTTTTCTTTTTGTTTGTTTTTGCTTCAGTTTTTCCTCGCCTCACTTGATATTAGTTGTTGTTTGCAGTTTGCATTCATCTCTAGGTATTTGTTGCTGGCATTTGTTGGGATTAGTGGCTGTTCTATTGGAGTTTTATCCCCATATAAATAGTTTTTCCCCTCTTCTTTTTTATTCTCTTTTCTTTTTCTCTTACTTTTTTGTTTCCATTTCTCAATTTTATTTTTGCACTCCTTTTCTTTTTTTCTTCTTTCTTTCTTATCCCCTACTGCTCTTTTCTCTGGTGGTCACCTTTATTTAGGGTTATTAGTATCATGAATACATTTGTGTTCAGTGCCTTGTGCATTGTGCCTTTTTGTGTTGTATTTTGTGCCTTTCAGTCAACACAGGAGAGAGAGAACTACATAACCAGACACCCAGAGAAGAGAGATCATGGGGAGACAAAAAAAAAAAAAAAAAAGCCTGCATGTGAAAGAAAAGCAGGCATCACCAGAAAAAAAAAGCAAACAAAATGGAGGCAAGCAATCTGTGAGAGAAAAAAGTCAGAGAAATGGTCATAAAGTGGCTGAAAAGAATGGAAGACAAATTCAACAATATGTGTAAGAACCAAGAGGAAATGAAGAACCAAGAAGAAATGAAAAATGATATCACTGCACTAAAGAACTCAATAGAAAGGATCAACAGTAGACTATAAAAAGCAGAAGACAACATCAGTGAGCTGGAAGACAAGGTAGGAAATAATACCAGGCAGAGCAACATCTAGAAAAATAAATTAAAAAACAGGAGGAGAGCCTAAGGGAACTTTAGGACAACACTAAATGAAACAACATCTGCATAATAGGGGTTCCAGAAGGAGAGGAAACTGAGCACCCCTGTTTGAAGAAATAATGACAGAAAACTTCCCTGATATGGGGAAGAAAAAACTCACACAAATCCAAGAAGCTCACAGAATCCCAAGCAAAATGAACCCAAAAAGACCAATGCCAAGGCACATTATAATTAAATTGGCAAACACCAATGACAAAGTAAGAATCTTAAAAGCGGCCAGAGAGAGACAGAAAGTTACCTACAAAGAATCTCCCATCAGACTAGCAACTGATTTCTCAACAGAAACACATCAGGCCAGAAGGGAATGGAATGAAATATACAAAGTCTTACATAGGAAGGGTCTGAATCCAAGAATACTGAACCCAGCAAGGCTATCAATCAAAATTGAAGGTGAAATCAGGAGCTTCACAGACAAAAAAGGACTAAGGGAATTTATTACCACCAAACCAGCAATGCAAGAAATTCTAAAGGGTCTGCTGTAAAAAAAATAAATAGGAAGTGAAGAAGGAACACAGGGGTAAAGAATAAAATGGCAACAAATAAGTACCTATCAATAATAATTTTAAATGTAAGTGGATTAAATGCCCCAATCAAAAGACTTAGGGTAACGGATTGCATAAAAAAACACGAATCATATATCTGCTATCTATAAGAAACCCACCTCAGAAAAAAAGACACACACAGACGGAAGGTGAAGGGATGGAAAAAAGCTTTTCAGGCGAATGAAAATGAAAAAAAAGCTGGGGTAGCAATACTTATACCTGACAAATTAGATCTCAAAGTGAAGGACATAACAAGAGATAAGGAAGGCCACTTCATAATACTAAAGGGAGCAATCCAACAAGAATAAATAACTCTGATAAACATATACACACTCAATACAGGAGCACCCAAATACATTAAAAAAAAACTCTTGGAAGATATCAAGGGAGAGATTGACAGCAATACAATCATAGTAGGAGACTTTAATACCCCACTATCACCATTGGACAAATCCTCTAAACAAAAAATCAGCAAAGAAACATCAATCCTAAATGACTCACTAGATCAGATGGAATTAATTGACATCTTCAGAACATTTCACCCCAAAGCCACAGAATATACGTTCTTCTTAAGTGCACATGGGTCATTTTCAAAGATAGACCATATGTTGAGTCATAGGCAAAGTCTCTTCAAATTCAAGGAGATAGAAATCATATCAAGCATCTTCTCAGATCACAGTGGCATAAAACTGGAAATCAACTACAATAAAAACAATCCAAAAAAATCAAACTCATGGAGACTAAACAGGATGCTATTAAACAATGACTGGGTTACCAGAGAGATCAAGGAAGAAATAAAAAAACATCATGGCGACAAATGACAATGAAAAGACAACAATCCAAAATCTATGGCACACAGCGAAAGCAGTCCTGAGAGGGAAGTTCATAGCTCTACAAGCATACTGCAAAAAACAGGAAACAATGGTAATAAATTACCTAACCCTACAACTCAGAGTTAGAAAGAGAGCAACAAGAAAAGCCCAGCATAAGCAGAAGGAAGGAAATAATAAAGATCAGAGTTGAGATAAACGACATTGAGACCAAAGAAACAATTCAAAAGATCAACAAAACCAAGAGCTGGTTCTTTGAAAGGATAAACAAGATTGATGAACCTCTAGCCAGGCTCACCAAGAAACAAAGAGAGAGGACCCCAAAAAAAATATCAGAAATGAAAGAGGTGAAATAACAACAGACCCAACAAAAATACAAAGGATTGTTAAAAAATACTATGAACAACTTTATTCCAACAAACTGGACAACCTGGAAGAAATGGACATATTCCTAGAAAAGTATAACCTTCAAAAACTCAATCAGGAAGAATCTAAAAATTTCAATAGACCAATAACTATGGAAGAAATTGAAGGAGTCATCAAAAAGCTTCCAGCAAACAAAAGCCTGGGGCCAAACGGCTTCACAGGGTAGTTTTACCAAACATTCAAGGAAGAACTAAAACCTATCCTCCTCAGACTATTCAAAAAAATTCAAGAGGAGGGAACACTTCCAAGCTCATTCTATGAAGCTAGCAGCACCCTAATACCAAAACCACATAAAGACAACACAATGAAAGAGAATTACAAGCCAATATTCCTCATGAACATAGATGCCAAAATCCTCAACAAAATTCTAGCAAATTGGATCCAGCAGTACATCAGAAAGATTATACACTATGACCAAGTAGGATTTATCCTGGGGATGCAAGGATGGTACAATATCCGCAAATCAATAAACGTGATACATCACATAAACAAATTGAGAGATAAAAACCACATAGTCATATCAATTGATGCAGAAAAAGCATTTGACAAAATCCAACATCCTTTCTTGATAAAAACTCTCAACAAGGTGGGAATAGAAGGATCATACCTCAACATAATAAAAGCCATATATGATAAACCCACAGCCAACATCATACTCAATGGGCAAAAACTAAAATCATTTCCCCTAAGAACAGGAACAAGACAGGGATGCCCACTCTCACCACTCCTGTTTGACATCGTACTGGAAGTATTAACCATTGCAATTAGACAAGAAGGAGAAATAAAAGGTATCCAAATTGGAAAAGAAGAAGTAAAGCTGTCCTTATTTGCAGATGACATGATATTGTACATAAAAAAAACCGAAAGACTCCATCAAAAAACTAATAGACTGAATAAATGAATTCGGCAATGAAGCAGGATTCAAAATCAATGCCAAGAAATCGATGGCATTTCTATACACCAATAGTGAATTACAGAAAGAGAGACTAAAAAAGCAATCCCATTTACCATTGCATCAAAATAATTAAGATACCTAGGAATAAACTTAACTAAGGAGGTTAAAGACTTATACGCGGAAAACTACAGGACAGTGAAAAAAGAGATAGAGGAAGACGTAAACAGATGGAAGAACATACCATATTCATGGATTGGTAGAATCAACATCATTAAAATATCCATACTACGCAAAGCAATCTAATAGATTCAATGCACTCCCCATTAAAATACCAACCGCATATTTCACAGACCTAGAACAAACTCTCCAAAAATTCATCTGGAATAAAAAAAGACCCCGAATAGCCACAGCAATCCTGAGAAAGAAGAACCAAGTAAGTGGGATTTCAATACCAGATTTCAAGCTGTATTACCAAGCCACTGTTCTCAAAACAGCCTGGTTCTGGCATGAGAACAGACATATAGACCAATGGAATAGAATAGAGAACCCAGAAATCGACCCAAGCCATTATGCTCAATTAATATTTGACAAAGGAGGCATGAACATACAATGGAGTCAAGACAGTATCTTCAATAAATGGTGTTGGGAAAATTCGACAGACACAAGCAGAAAAATGAAACTAGTATGCTAACTTACACCTTTCACAAAAATTAACTCAAAATGGATAAAGGACTTAAACATAAGACAGGAAACCGTAAAAATACTAGAGGAATCCATAAGCAGCAAAATCTCAGACATATGCCAAAGCAATTTCTTCACTGATACTGTTCCTAGGGCAATGGAAACTAAAGAGAAAATAAACAAATGGGACTATATCAAAATAAAAAGCTTTTGCACAGCAAAAGACACCATCAACAAAACAACAAGAAAGCCCACTGTATGAGAGAACATATTTTCCAATGTTATCACCAGTAAAGGTTTAATCTCCAACATTTACAGGAACTCATACAACATAACAAAAGGAAGATAAATTATCCAATAAAAAAAAAAGGGCAACGGACCTAAATAGATACTTTTCAAAAGAAGACAGAAGGAAGGCCAAGAGACATATGAAAACATGCTCAAAGTCACTATCATCTGAGAGATGCAAATCAAAATGACAATGAGATACCATCTCACACCTGTCAGAATGGCTATCATCAACAAATCAACAAATGACAAGTGCTGGCGAGGATACCGAGAAAAAGGAACCCTTGTGCACTGCTGGTGGGAATGCAGACTGGTGCAGTCACTGTGGAGAACAGTGTGGAGTTTCCTCAAAAAACTAAAAATGGAACTCCCATTTGACCCAGCAATACCACTTCTAGGAATATACCCCAAGAAACTAGAAACACAAATCAGAAAGGATATATGCACCCCTATGTTCATAGCAGCCCAATTTACAATAGCTAACATTTGGAAACAGCCCAAATGCCCATCAGCAGATGACTGGATCAGAAAATTATGGTACATCTATGCAATGGAATACTACACTGCTATAAAAAAGAAGGAATTCTTACCATTTGCAGCAGCATGGATGGACCTGGAGAGCATTATGTTAAGTGAAATAAGCCAGGCAATGAAAGAAAAATACCACATGATCTCACTCATTTATGGAAAATAAAGAACATTATAACCTGATGAACAAAAAGATAGATTCCGATGCAGAGAAGCATCAAACAGACTTTCAAATTACAGCAGGAAGACTGGGGAAGGTTGGGTAGGGAGGTAAGAGATCAACCGAAGGACTTGTATGCATGCACATAAGCATAACCAATGGACACAAGACACTGGGGGGCAGCGGGGAGGTGAGGGCATGTGCCGGGGGGTAGCGGAGGCCAGGGGAAGGTCAATGGGGGGAAAAAGGAGACACATGTACTACTATTTGTAATACTTTAAACAATAAAATAAAATAAAAAAGAGTCATCTGTAAATTATACCTTGGTCTTCTCTTTGTCAGCTGATTGTAAGCAAATCCCCATAAGGCCATAAGTACAAACTGGGAGGAAGAAGGTGGAAGGGCAGGAGTGTGGACCACAAACACTCGGGCCACATCATGTAACTTACCTGTACCTTCAGGGCTTGCTTAGGCCTGGTGTTGTATCTACCACTTCCATTTGATGATGGAGTGCTGCTGTGTGTGCCCAACCTTTTGGCTTGGTGCATTAGATAACACCTAGTTCGTGATGGACAGCTCAAGTTGCATGGGAACTTAGTGGCCCAAGGGTAAGTGTTCTGTTTCTCAAAGAGAGAATAGGTATCAACAGAGGATTGCAGAGCCTTGCTTCAAAATCCTAATGACATGCACTGCGATGCACCTACAAGGGCCTGTCAAAGGCTCCAAACAGCATCCCTATCTGCCATGGACACTTCAAGCAGCACTGGACCTGCTGGATCATAAGGCACAAATGGCAGAGCAGCTTTCACAGCAGCCTAGGCCTGTTGCAGAGCCTTCTGTTCTGGGCTCCATTCAAAACTAGAAGCTTTTCATATCCAATGGGCCAGCACACCCAAATGAGCAATGTCTTGCCTTCAAAATCCAAAGAGACCCACTTGGCATTGTACCTCTTCTTTGGTTGTAGGAGGGGCAGAAAAAATATTTTCCTTCACCTTAGGAATAATATCTCCACATACCCCACACTGCTGAATTCCTAGAAATTTCACTCCAGAAATTCAGGTAGAATGTCCTTAAATTTTTTTTCAGCTTTGTTGGGTTTAATTGACAAATACAATTGTAAGACATTTAAAGAGTATGTTGTGTTAGTATCACATATGCATGGAATCTGCAAGGCCCCTGAGTTCTTTTAGATTTCTTAGCCTCTAAAACACCAATGTCTTACAAAGAGTCTAGAGTTGTTCTATTTTGGGCTCACTATGTCCAATTAGCATAATGACATCAATGTAATAGATCACTGCGGAAGGAAAAGGTGATCAAAATGCTTGTAGACTGAAGTCCACAAAGGGTTCTATATACTTGAGGTAGGACAGTGAAGGTGTATTACTGGCTTTCCCAATGGAAAGCAAACTGCCTCTGGTGATCCTTACTAACAGATGCTGAGGAAAAAAACATTGGCTGGCTCAATATCTTCATACCAGGTACCTTGTGATATGTTAATTTTCTCAAGCAATGAAATCACATTTTGGACATCAGCTGTAACTATTCCCGTTGCACTTAGGGTTCCAGCTCAGTGGCCACAGTTTCCACTGTAAGGTCTGGCCTATGGAGAAGAGTGATCAGAGAGCTCCTAAGGATGCTGGTAATGCTGACACTCCCCTCACAAAGTTATTTCTCACCATTGTGGTAGAAACTGTGTCTTCTGGGTCCTCCCAGGGTGGGTAAATGGGTCTTACTTAACAAACTCATTTCAATCTCCCTAAGTCTTGGAATCCTTTCCTCTCTTGTAAACCATGCCAGGTTGGTATTTTCAACTCACTCACTCTGGAGCCACCTTTTGGTCCATGTTTCAGTCAACCAACCAAATAAACTGTTAGAGCCCTTACTAACTCCCCAAGCTGCAATGGCAAATTTAGAATGTCTCCTTGGTGGGCCCACAGCAGTACATTCAAGGGAGAGCAGCAGGTGCTATATTTAGGGTTGTCTGTTTCAATGTGTTCATAGCAATATTTGTCCTGAAGAAGGAGAAAGAAAATGGGGGTTACAAGGTAAACTGGATTCAGATATAAACATTAAGAATTCTTGGTACAAGTAGGATAACTGTGCTAAAAATATCATCCACCAAGGCTCCAAAAGTCCTTGGGAAGGTGACTCTGACCAAGTCGTCAGCCTTTAGTCAGGATTTGTGAAATTGAATTAACACATCCATTTTATTGAAACAGTTTTTCATTAAGTCTTCTCTCACACCTGCTTGGTTCTCTCCCTTCCAATCTTGATTTTATTCTTCTCATTTCTTTTTTCTTACCTTATTATTTTTTTTGAAATAGCTATTGCTTAAAGAATTAAACACTTCTATCTTTCTGATGCTTCACAGATTTAGATAATTCTTATGAAATGCATTTTTGTGAGGTGCATTTTGGGAGTGATGACTAAAAATCATTTGACTCAAAGTTCTTTTCCATTGTGTGCACTTCAATTCCCAGAATATAAATCCATTTTGTAATTACTCCAATATTCTCTTCTTAGAAACTTTGCCTGACATATCATTCCATATGTTTATGAGTCTCTGAATGAAAAAGTGTTCCCTGACAACCACTGGATTTTCCCCTTTAATTTCCTTCTATGCCTTATTGTCTTATAATGTTAAACTAAAAATATATGTTGCAATATTGTATGACATTATCAGTATTACTTAAGATTTTATATACCCATATATCAGCCAAACCTCAGATACATCTCACTATTCTCCTTTCCGTACATCTTCTTTCCTGAAAGAGCACAGGGAATAGATTCAATTTCTCCTTCATGACAAGTTGACTTTAAGCATTTCTTACAAACTGAAGACAAGAATCAATTTGCATTTTGGTTTGAATTATTTTTAAAATGTGAAGTGGAAATGGAATTCGGCTTAACGTTTGTGCAATTAAAGGGATGATACTAACTGCAGTGCTTTTTAGACAAAACTTATATCAGGTTTGATTTTTAAGAACAGTGTAAAGCCAAGACAGAAGACTAATTTGAAGGTCTGGCTAATAAATAATGTTGTTAGAAAAAAGGGGGTATTCTGATGATTTGTAATCCTGCAATAATGGCTTCTAAATAGTTAAGATTACTTTGAGAGATGAGCACCTTTCCACCCTCTATGCCATATGCCAGCAGGGGACAAAAATCAATCTTGTGAGGGCTCTGATTACTTCTGCTCCAAGTTTCTTGTCAGCAGATTCAAAATGTGCAGGGCAATGAATCTTCCACAAGGTAGAGGTGCTGCCCATCAGCTGGAAATCTTTTTTCCCAACTTCTGGTAGAATATTTGCTTGTGATAAATTAGTAGGAGAGGGAAAAATAGAAGACTATTTGGTGCAACAATTTTAATCCTGTGTTATCAGTACAGAGAGAAAGTGACACTCATTCCTGTGGCTTTGAAATGAAAAATGTATCCTTAGAGGGTAGAAGCTTGAAAGTTAAGGAATAAATAAAAGAATGATCTTTGCCATTTTAAAATCTGTGCTACTTAGCAAATGATAGAGAGAGACGCACATTAAGGATTGATAATTGAATTAATAAGTACTAATATCTGATGCAAAATGTCTAGACTTGTGTCCGCATTAAAAGCAATAAAAGAATTGAAATTTACTAATAAAAGAGAAACATGCAAATTGACCATCACTCCACTACATCCACCAGCCAATCAGAGTGAGTATGCAAATTAACCCAACAAAGATGTTGGTTAATTTGCACATGCAGGCACGGAGTGAAGACTGAAGACAGCATAGAAGGAAGAGGGAGGGAAACCAGAAAGCAGGGTGGTGGCAGCGGCAGGAGGGAAGTCTGCCTCAGCGGGCTTCACTCCCTTCTCTGCTTTGCTCAGGCCGCAGGAAGCCCTATTCTTGCAGGAATCTTCCTGCAACAGGCCTCTAGTTTTATTATAATAAAAGATGCAGGGATATGAGTAAGGAGAGGAATAGGACAATGTGATTGATAGAATAATGGTTCCCAAAAATATCCACATGCTAATCCCCTAAAGTGGGAATAGGTTATTTTACATGCCAAATAGGACTTTGCAGATATGATTAACTTACACTCCTTGATCTGATGAAATTGTCCTGGATATCCAGGTGGGCCCAATACAATCACAAGAGTCTTTAAAGTAGAAGGGGGATCAGAAGAAGTCAGAGTGATGCAATGCAAGAAGAATTTGACTCACATTTGCAAACTCTAAAGAGGGCCATGGGCCAAGGGATGCAGGTGGCTCCTAGAAGCTGGAAAAGGACAGAATAGAGCCTCTCAAGAGCCTAAAGAAAAGGACACAGCCTCGTGGGCACCTTGATTTTTAGCCCAGTGATACCCATGAAACTTCTGACCTATGAAACTGTAAGATAATAAATGTGTGTTCCTTTAAGCCCTTAAATTTGTGGTAATTTGTTAGAGCAGCAATAAAAATCTAATGGGGACAAAATATAAAAAAAAAGAAGAAATAAGCTTTCAAATTATATATTACAGACTTTCCATGAATTGGTGTTACTGCTCACAGAAAGATAATCTGGTACAATGTTTCTGTTTGTTTCTGGTTGCCTTTCAATAATTGTCAAACACATTTGAGTTATGAATGCCCCTTGATCTAGAAATTGCACTTTTGGGAATTTAATTAAATAATTAAAGGTATGTAGAATGATTCTTTGCAAGAGTTTTGGAATAGCCTAAAATTGATAATAGAATAAATGTTCAACATGGTGACTTGGAATAAATTTTGGCAGAATGACATACTATGTAGTTATTAAAAATCACTTAAATGTGCTCTAGCTGGTTTTACCCAGTGGATAGTGTCTACCCACAGACTGAAGGGTCCCAGGTTTGATTTTGGTCAAGGGCATATACCTCACTTGCAGACTTGATTCCCCAGCTCTGGTTGGGGCATGTGCAGGAGGCAACTAACTGATGTGTCTCTCTCCCATTGATGTTTCTCTCTCTGTGTCTCTCCCCCTTCCTTCCACTCTCTCAAAAAAAAAAAAGGAAAGAAAATCAATGAAAAAATATTGTCGTGTGAGGATTAACAACAATGAAAAAATCAATTAAATGAGAAATTGTTGAAGTTATAAAGAAATTATGTTGAGATAAACAGGATACAAAATAGCATGGATGGTGTGATAATATCTATATATAGAGAGAGCCAGGATCCATTACGACTGAAGGCTAGACCAAACACCGGAAGTCAGTCCTGCAGTAGGTTTTGAGTTGCCATGGTGACCCAGCACTGACTGCCGAGGGGGCTGTGGATCAGGCCCAGAGAGATGCCCAAAGAGAGAGGCAGGGTCTGATCCACAGTCTCTGTGGCAGCTGTTGATCAGCCATTGCCTCTCTTTCTCTCCAGGCTTCATCAGCAGCCATGCCTCTATTTCTCTCTAGGCCTCCAGAGGGGCTGCTGATCAGCCCCACCTCTCTGATCAGGCCCGGAGATAGGCCCAGAGATGCTGACTGGCATAGAAACTGACCAATCAGAACCAAATTGGCCAGCAGGGGAGGGCAGTTGGGGGTGAGATCAGGCCAGCAGGGGAAGGCAGTTGGGGTGATCAGGCAAACAGGCAGAGGCAGTTAGGGGCAATCAAGCAGGCAGGCAGGTGAGTGGTTAGGAGCCAGTGGTCACAGATTGCGATCAGGCCTAAATGGCAGTCAGACACCCCCCAAGGGGTCCCCAATTGGAGAGGGTACAGACTGGGCTGAGGGAACCCCCTGCTCTGTGCAAAAATTTTGTGCACCGGGCCACTAGTTGTTATATAATATGGGATATGCTATTGATATCATATATCTACAACCACACCAATATTTTATATCAATTTTTCATATACTTCACCAAATATATACAGGAGTTCTGGGTGTTGATATGTTTTTATTCTACTCTTGAATTTCGAAAAACACAAAAAAGTATCTTTAGATATAAATGTTTTTCTGCCTATATATATGGGTATGTGTGTGAAATGTTATTTTTATCACTTCTAACCAAATGGTGGAAGTGCAAAATGTGCAATTGTCCATATTTTTAAGCTCTCCTCTATACAACATTGTAAAGTTTAACTCATTCTGAAAAGAGAAAAAGCTCTGTCTCTACTAAACACCAAAACAGCACAAGGCTGGAGTGAATCGTGTGATTTGTTTTCTGGACAGTCACTTGAACCCAACATCAGCTATCAAACAATATCCATCTTCAGTACAGGAGGTGTAAAATAATACAATCTTTCCAGAAAACAATTTGGTGAAATATATCAAAATCTTTGAAAAAGTATTCCCCTTGAACCAGTAATGCCATTTCTAGGAATCTAATAGGCAAAGATTATTACAAATGAGATTATTCATTAAAGGCTTACTGAACTTACGTAGAAGAAAACAAGGAAACAACCTTAATGCCCAATAAGAGGGGAATTGGGCAGTAATTCAAAATAATGTTTTCAAAGAATATTTAATTATATGGAAAAATGTGTTCAATATGTTCCTAAATGAATAAAAGCAAGCTGCAAAACTGAATATACAATATGATTCTAATTTAGAAAGTAAAAAGGAAAATATACCAAATGTTAAGACTAGTTATTGCTCTGGTTAGTGGAACTGGGTTTTAGATTTTTTAACTATGGGTGTATTTGTGTGTATGCATTTGTATATGTAGTTGTTTTTCTGTGTGTGCTGGGGTTTCCATTTATTCTATCATGTGCATATAACTTTTCAAATTCAGAAGACAATTTTTGCCACTCAGATCACACTATATTGGTACTCTGTGAAGCAACTCAGAGTCAGACCATCTATAACTACCAGAAATAAATGGGAATCATGGTGTTCCCTCTTCTGCCGGCCCATCTGCCTTGCCAATTCCTGAAATGTGGTTCTCTTTAGTGACCATGACTTGAGAAGCTCTCCCAGAATCTGCTTGTTTAGGAATGCCAGTGAAGGACCAGGGCCTTGTCCCAGGAGGTGCGTCCTTCCCTCTGCTGCATCTGACACCTCATCCAGCAGGGCCCCAACAGCAACTGTTAGAGCTCACAGGGAACGCACACTTTGCAGCACCTGCATAGTGAGTGTTTGCCCTGGACCTTGTACTGACTCCTAGAAACAACCCATTCCACAAGAGAGCACAAGGCATAATCAGCTCCTGACTGGAGAATCTCAATTCAAAATACATTTGTCCTAGGCCTGACTCTCTCCTGTGGCCCATAGGAGCAACTATCTATGTTACAGCAGTGGATATCAGGATGCATCCAGACAGCCTTTCGAAAGGACTAGGAGATTAAGAGCCTTGGGAAAGTCTCTCCTCTTTGAGAGTCAGAGGCTGCCTGGTTCACTAGGGCTCCTCCCAGCATCCAGCACAAACCCTTGCACACGGTCAGTATTCAGTATTTTTAATTACTTGAATGGTAAGTTATACTTTGTAAAGAATCATTTTCAGAGTTCATAATGACCATTTCCAGTGTGTACATATGTGTGCGTGGAGCTATGACGTTCCTTTTATTGCAATGGCTGTACAAAAAGGAAAAAAGTAATAATGTCTCCCTTTTTCGAGGGTTTACTGGGCCTCAGATAAAAGGAAAGAAATAATTCCATCTCATTCTAAGGAAACTACAGAGTCTTTCAGTTCAAGAGATCAAAGCTGCATTAACTCTTCCAGTTACTGCCATTTGCCATTTTCTATCATTTAGTGCTCTGCAAAAGGTAATCTACTAAATAGTACCCAAGTGGCCTGGCAATTTATTAAGTGAGCAATTTATTCTTTTCTCGTTACTGAGATCAAACCATTCACCATTCAAATTCTTCACATTCCTCAGAGATAAAAAGGTGGGGAAATATCCTTGTCTTACAGATGTGGAAACTAAGGTTTAGTCTTGAATCACATCAGCAGAAGGGGGTGGGGTGAAAAGTGATTTTCCACTGCTTACTCAAATTCTCTAGTACACGATGACCTTTCCCTAAATTTAGAATTCAGTTATTTAAGCTTTTCAGAGCCCCCAGAAAAGGTCGTAGCCTTCTCTTTTACTGAATCTGTGTGAAAGAGGAGCTTCTTTGGGGGCTCCAGTAATAGCGGCTGTCTGTGGCACTCTGAGAGATAGAGCATGGTTAGAGATGGGTAAGAAAATGGACTAATTCAGTCAAAGTAATAAACAGGAAATAGTAAGTCAGAAAGTCTCATGAGGCAAGAAAGAGTGAAGATTTAAAGATATTTATTCTTTACCAGCAATTTTCAAAAGTCAATATTTAAGCTGAAATCATACCGATGCTAAAAACCATTTTTTTTCCCCAGAGTTTATCTGTGCCTCCAGTGTTGTTCACATTAGGGGAGAGTTATCAGCCTCACCCATCCCCCACCTCTGGTTTGACTGAGGTCCCATGGCCCACACGGCCTCCCAAACCAAGGTGCCTCTCACTGAAAACTGTGAAGGAGTGGCTGTCCACAGAGCAGGACACAGCAAAGCTCCTGGGCTGCTTCACCATCTGGTCAAGGGCTCCCAGGGTCCCTTTTGCTTCATGAAAACAGCAGCAGCAAGAACCGCAATGTGATTTCAAGCTTCATGACATACATTCTCTCATTTGATTACCACGGAAAATTCTACAACATGGGTATAAGCATCTCTATAGAATGCACGAAGAGAATGAAGCACAAAGAACTAAATAATGTGCCTGAGTCCACACAGTGAGTAAACGGTGGAGTGTAGTTTTAAACCCAGGCCTGTGAAATTCCAACTCTTCTCTTTCTACAGGGACTGGTGCCTCTGTGCTGGGCTCTACTGCTTGGACTCTTCCAGGAAAAGGCCGAAAATTTTCCCAGGAACTTAATTGCATTTTACCTTATTCTTCAAAAAAGTGTGAACATGTGCTGGAACCATTCCATGGGTTGTTCTTCCCAGACACAATGCAAGTCTTCCCAAACTAACTAAATCACATCCAAAATATTACTTAGGCCCACAACATGGCACAGCAAAACTGATATTTTCTTAATGCCAAAATCATAAAATACATTACTATTTTACCCCTAAAGATCAGGGAACTATGTCCCTAGCCCCTAGAAGATATACTAGCAGACAATCTGCACTCAATGGATACCATGTTGAGGGTATAATTTTGTAAAGAAAATAAACAAAAAGTGATATGAAAATGTGTACAGTCTATGATTATGCCCTTTAAATAACTTGGTATTCATCAAAAAAAAAAAAAGCTTAACTTGATCCCAGAATTATATTCTAAATTGTCAACAAATTGTTAATTAGAATTGAACATGCCAGAGTAACTAGTAACCCAGTGGCTGTAGAATAAAGCATATCAACTGTAGACCAAAGATGATTATATCCATTATCTGGGCCATGCCCAGGGCTCCATGAAATTCCAAGACACCTATGTAAAATAAACTTTTAGTAGTTATCCCTGGGTGTTTCAGTTGTATTATTTATTTTTACCTTCTATTTATTTCTATATCTTAACAACAAACCTATGTTACTTTTGTAATAAAAATTTTAAGACATCAACTTTCAAAAAAAAATATCTTTCTAAATATATAGAAACACTATTTTCCAGGCACTGTACTGTGTGTTTCACATGCAATAACTTATTAAATGCTCACAATACCCAATGAAGAGGATAGTGTTATTCTCATTTTCCTAATGAGGAAACTGAGGCATGGAATGGTAGAATAAGTTGTTCAAACACACTTAGTTAAGTGGAGAAGCCAACATTGAAAAAGGTAGTCTCACTCCAAATTTTACATTCCTAACCATAGCGCAATTTCACTACACAATGAATAGATTTAAGTGATGTAGCAATTGACATAATACTCAGAGTACAATTAAAATTATAAAAAATAACAAACAAAAAGGATATAAATAAAAAACAGCAGAAATGGAAAAAGTGATCAAAATATTAGTGGTGATGTTTTTCTGGGGTATGACCAGGAATGCTTCTTCTTATCTAAAATCTATGCTTTCTAATATTTATTTAATGATAGTATGTCTTTTACATTATTTTATTCTTTTAAAAAATCTAACAGACCTCTATATAATCCTATATAATAAAAGCCCAGTGACCATAATGGCAAAACTACCAGAACTATTGCTGGACCAGTCACTATAAGGTGCACTGACCACCTCTCGGTCCCTTTCCCCATCTGGCAGGCTCCCATCACCCTATGGGGAATGGGAACCCTGGGATTGGTGGTGGGGGATGCGGGCAGCACCAGGCCAAGGACCCCACCCTGCTGGTCACCCCACACACAGAGGGCGACCTGCGGCAGGAGTGGGGCCACAAGCGGGCAGTACTGACCAACCTCTCGGTCCC
The DNA here is from genome assembly GCA_026230045.1 of Corynorhinus townsendii. Taxonomy (NCBI): domain Eukaryota; kingdom Metazoa; phylum Chordata; class Mammalia; order Chiroptera; family Vespertilionidae; genus Corynorhinus; species Corynorhinus townsendii. The sequence continues at coordinate 164,585,594 of JAPDVU010000001.1, read as the reverse complement.
TTGGCCATCAAACTCCAATCGCCCAATGACAAACTGGGAACCCAGGTGAGTGGCAGCAGGGGGCAGGACTGGCTGCCAGCAACAAGGGAAGATGGCCCTGATCACAGGTTAGGCCTAGGGACTGTACCCATGCACGAATTTTATGCGCCGGGCCTCTAGTTAATAATAAGAAACTATAATATGGCCCTAACCCGCTTGGCTCAGTTGTTTGGAGTACTGTCCTATCCACAGAAAGGTGGTGGGTTTGATTCCTAGTCAAGGCATGTGGAGGAGGCAACTGATCAATATTTCTCTCTCTCTTTCTCTCTCTCCCTTTTTCTCTCTTTAAAATCACTAAACATATCCTCAAGGATGAAGATTAAAAAGACAACTATAATATGGAAGGGCCCAAGATCACACTCTCAAGAAAACATACAAATATTAGAGATAAATCTTCTGAAGAACTTCAAATTTAAATTCTAGAAGCCAAGCATGCCCTTTTGAAAGTGAGAAGAAAGAGTGTGCAGTTTCCACACCAGACTGTAAACTTCTTGAAGTTGGGATCATATCTCTTACTCATTTTTATTGTTTTGTGTTAATGCCTACTGAAAAGCTATGAATCAAATGGTTATCCTGCTGTTAAAAATTGATTTGTTATTTATCATATATTTTTTCTGGATGGCTAGACTTAAGCAGAAGGTGATAAAGGGGGACAAATAACCTAGCAATGTCAAACAGGTACCCAGGGAAAACCAATATATTATATGCTTCTGTGTCAACAATTTTAAATATGTGCCATTGGCCATCTGAATGTTTAAGTTTCACTTCCTAATTTCACCTTTGCCTTGGATTCAAGAGCCTTCTTGTGCCCTGCTAGTGTGGCTCAGCAGTTGAGTGCCGACCTGTGAACCAGGAAGTCATGGTTCAATTCCTGGTCAAGGCACATACCAGGGTTATGGGCTCGATCCCCAGTGGGGGTCAGGGGTGTGCAGTAGGCAGCCAACCAATGATCTCTCTCATCATTGATGTTTTTATCTCTGTCTCCCTCTCCCTTCCTCTCTGATATATATATATAATTTTTTTAATTTTTTAAAGAACTAGTCTCTGCCAAAGATGAAATCATAGTGTTAACAGTTGAAAATGGAGTTTCAGAGTTCTTCAACATAACTCACCCCAAAATATTATGTTGAAAGTCCCCAGCGAATTTTCAGGTTAGAAGGAAATGAGTGGGGAAAAACCTCTTTTAACAGCCTAGACAGACATCTGACCATCAGTAAAAGGGTTGTCTGGGCATAAGTCATGAGGCGTACCGAAGCCAATGAGTTGAAGAACATATATCAGATAAGCTGCTCCAAGTTCATAATTCTTCTCCCTGGTCTATACCAACTGGATATATTTCACTGTTTGTAAAAACAAAACCATAGGTTTATAAAAATTATATACCTGTAAGATGGAAAATTCTGATAGTTCTCAGTTGCTTTCCATGCTCCAGAAATAATTATTTAATATTTATAAACAAAACCGTTATCTTCATGATATAGAGAACAACACTAACATTCAGAAGAATTAAATAATAACACAATATTTTAATTTGCCAAGGGTGTTGAACCAAGGCCTGTATTCTCTCCCCTGATTACTGTTCCAAGGCCTGTATTCTTTCCCCTTAAACCATTTGAGATATTTAAGATTAATATGATCAGACCACGTAAGCTGTGCTTCAGCAAATAGAAACACATCAGACCCTAAGATCATCAATTACCAATGGTTCCAATGCGTTTGCTTCTCCCCATGCAGTTGGATTCTTTGGAGTCTGTGATTACTTCAAGCTGGCATTGTTAGCAGTAGACCAGATTAAACACTTCCGTTCTTGAACAACTGTCATTCTCACTTCAAGGCACAGGTTTATCAAGCCTCACATCCCTTTCCCTTCAGTCTCTGTTAGAGCCTAAGCATCCAATACCAGCCATCATCACACCATGTTCATAATTATAAACTAGCTTTACCTGTCCCCCCTTTCTATATAACCATAACTTTCCACTCAGCCATAGAAGACCATTGTCCCTTATCACCAAGCTCCCTGTAATCTCTTCTCTGATTGTTCCCTTCATGCTCTTGATCTGATCAGGACCTAAGATCCCCTAAAGACAATACTCTCTCGCTTCTCTTATTGCATAATGGACTTTCTCCTACATCTTGTGCTCCTTGAGGCCCATCTTCCATGTCTTGTTGCTATTTCTAAATTGTCTCTTTTTCAAGACTCCTGCTACTTTGCAGCTCAGATTATTAGATTTTCCAATCCTTATTCTTTCTCTCATCTACCTAGCTTCTGGTCTTTCCCCCTCCCTCACTGAGAGCTCTAACTTCTGAATCCCTATCTACTTTACCATGTTTTGATGACTTCAACTTGCATTCAGATGAATCATCAAATACATGTCCTCTCTGTTCTCTCAGTTAAGTGACCTCTTAAACTCTTCCAACTATCACTTCTACCATTCAACCTCTGCCACAGGGTCACACCAAGGATCTCATCATCATCACTAATGGCATCTCAGTTATAAACATACTGTCTAACAGTCATTTTCTACCATTGTATACTTTAGCTAATTTATGCTAATGCTCTAATAATTCTATGACTTTACTGAGAATTTCCTCTACCACTTATTTCGTTCTCCATGTTGCCACTGATCTTCACAGTTTCTCCCAAATCCAGTCCAGATTATATTGTCATCCTAATCACCCCTTTGCGAGCATCTTTTATTGCCTTGCCCCAATCTCCCCCTATATAGCCATCAGCTGGCAATACACCAACCCTGATTAGACTCATTTATTCAGTGTCTGCAAACAAACAGTTGAGTATTACTGGAGAAAATAATGTATTCATATTTACTGGATTCCCTTCAAATGTATGGATCACAAGTCTCAATTTAGCACTCAAAAATACATGATGATCTTAGCTTGTTTGCCTATTAAATTCAATTTTCCCCTCTTCAAAATATGTGTTATGCCCCCACTTCTACTCAAATCCTCCACTAATATTACCCTTACCTTTCACTCTTTTGCTACATGCCCATGGAAAAGATAAATGCAATAAGAAGTACTGCATATTTCCATTACCAATTCCAATAACCTACCTCCATCTGTAATTACATAATCTAGCTTTCCTTTTGTGCAGATGTGAGCAATCTCTCCATTCTTATTTAAGACCAACTGTTCTACTTGTGATCTGAATCCAAGCTCCTTTCATTTTCGAAGAGTTTTACTCTATATACATTATTTGTCTCTACTGCATCATAAATTTTTCCTCTCTGATTATTTCAATAGACATACAATTATACTTTAATATCAACTCTCTTTTTCAAAAGGGAAAGAATATCTTTCTTGAACCCATTTAATTATCTTATTTCTGTTGCATTCCTCTGTTCCCCATTGCAGCAAGCCTAATTTTTTTTAATTGTCTATATTCATTACCTCCAATTCTAACTTCTCAATCTCTCCTCAAGGCACTGAATCGTTACTATCACTCCTCTAAGTGAATCAGATCTTCAGTGATAGACAATGCCTATTTTAAGTACTGCTTTGTCTAGGATTTAATGACACCACACTTGCCTAATTTTTCTCCATCTTTACTAATTACCCCTCAATCTGCTTTGCTAACTTCTCTGTTCTGCAAAATCTCTCTTGATAGAGTGTCAGAGTTCTCTCTTCTGTAATTACAGTTTCTCAGATGATCCAAACAAGTCAAATACAATCTATATACTAATAAAATTTAATTTGTATCCCATGTCAAGACGTCTTCCTGAGCTCCAAACGCCTAGATCCAGCTGCCTTCTTGACATTGCACTTGGCTCTCCAACAGGCATCTCCTACTTAACAGTGGCTAAACACAACTGTTGCTTTCCCCCAAAAAATATACTTCCTGCTCTCCCAGGCCTTCTTCATCTCAGCAAATGGCACCACCGTCTACTCAGTGGCTCAAAACTTAAAAATTAATCTTGAATTCTTTCTTTTTCTCACCACACTTATGTCCAATCTATCAGTAAACTCTTTGTCCTGCCTTCTCAAATACATCTTAAATTTGACCAGTTCTCAACATGTCCATGAGAACAACTGTTTCAAGTATCTTGTCTGAACTATTTCTTCTATAGTCTATTATTTTGTGCCTCTGTCACCACCCAAGTCTTTATGGCCCAGCCTTCACTTCGCAGTGAGTGAGGTATCAAAAGCACAATTCACGTCATGTCACTGGGCTCCCATCTTCATGGGGTCTATCACACCTACTTGCCTCTGCTCAACTCCTTCCTGTGCCCTCACATTATCCTATCTAATACAAGAGTAATATGCAAATAAGCCATCACTCCGCTACACCCACAAGCCACACCCACCAGCCAATCAGGAGCGAATATGCAAATTAACCCAACCAAGATGGCTGTGGCCATGGAGCAAGCAGGAGGCTTGGGTTTCCCCAGTAATGGAGAAAGCCAAGCTTTCTACACACCATGGCCAGCCCAGGCCTCCACTCAAAGCTACAAAGTTTCAATTATAGAAGATAAATAAATCCCAACAAAAATGGTGGCAGCCATGGAGCTGGAGAGAACAGGAGGCGTGAATTGCCCCCTTTGATGGAGGAAGCCAAGCTTTCCCCACACCCTGGCTGGCCTAGGCCTCTACTCAAGGCTACAAAGTTTCAATTATAGAAGATAAGTCAATCCCAATACCAGGGCCTCCACTTGGGTTGCGGAGAGGTGAGGCCAGCCTGCAAACCACCACAGAACCCTCGCCCAGGCTGCCCCATGCCTCAAGGGAACCCCCACCCTGATCTGGGACACCCTTCAGGGCAAACCAGCTGGCTCCCACCCATGCACCAGGCCTCTATCCTATCTAATAAAAGAGTAATATGCAAATTGACCACCACTCCAACACACAAGATGGCTGCCCCCATGTGGTCAAAGATGGCTGCCTCCATGTGGACACACAAGATGGCTGCCACAAGATGGCCAACAGGGGAGGGCAGTTGGGAGGGACCAGGCCGGCAGAGGAGGGAAGTTGGGGGTGACCGGGCCTGCAGGGGAGGGCAGTTGGGGGCAAATAGGCTGGCAGGGGAGTAGTTAGGCATCAATCAGGCTGGCAGGGGAGCAGTTAGGCATTAATCAGGCTGGCAGGGGAGTGGTTAGGGGCAATCAGGAAGGCAAGCAGACAAGCAGTTGGGAGCCAGCAGTCCTGGATTGTGAGAGAGATGTCCGACTGCCCGTTTAGGCCCGGGATCCCGGTAGGATCGGGCCTAAACGGGCAGTCGGACATCCCTTGAGGGGTTCCAGATTGGATAGGGTGCAGGCTGGGCTGAGGGACACACACCCCATGCACGAATTTCGTGCACCAGTCCTCTAGTACTTAAATAAAATCAAAATATCACTATGGCCTATAGGGCTCTACATGATCTATATGATCTGGTCCTTGCCTGTTTCTCATTTCCTCCCAGTCTTCCCCTTGGTTACTCATTGCATGCCACATTGGTATTCTTTAAATACCCCACATCAGGCTCTTGCCTATCTCAGTGTCCTTACGGTGCATTTTCTCTTTCCTTTGTCTGAAATATTTTCCACTAAATCCTTACAAGGCTGTCTGCCTCATAGTAGTTGTCAGGATTTTACTTAACTATGCTTATTGTCTTTCTCCCCCACTAGAACATGCATTCCATGAAGCCAGGAATGTTTTCCTAAGCATTGTTGTATTCCCAGGCCCTAGAATAGTGCCTAGCATTTAGATGCCACAAATACTTTTTTTCACTGGATTTAGGGGAACATTTGTCTTTATTTCAAAAGAAAATAAATGAATTATTTCAATAAGTTTGTAGGATTTAAAACTATGGTGATAACAGATGATTAACCAAGAGAAATATGGGACAGATTGTTAGAAAAGAAAAAGAAGAGTGATTATGGTCATTGCAGATAATTAGTCTTGTTTGAATATGGTCATAAACAGAAAATACACTTACAGTTTAGAGATGTGCTGAGCCAAATAAAACAGTATGCCATGTTGTTGAAGTTGGACACACAGGAGACTGGTAAGTAAAGGAACATATGTGTTTTAATATAGGGCTTTAGAAAAGTTTTATAGATAAAAGGAGTCATTAGGAAATGTATATACCAGGGATAAGATTATAACCACACAAATACCACAGGTACCTTTGGAATATAGTTATCTGAAAGAAATTACCATTTAAGACCTATTAATAGGGATGTTACTTAGCTTGAAGTTACTCGACAGTTTCATGTTCATATGGCTTAAGAAAGCTCTAACTCTTTCTCTTCCTAAAACACAGGTAATATCAAAGTCCATATAAGCATAACCCATGGACACAGACAGGGAGGGGGGGCAGGCTGTGAGGGCATGTGCTGGGAGGTGGGAGAGATCAGTGGGGCGGGGAAGGAGACATATGTAATATTTTAAACAATAAAAATTTTAAATTAAAAAGAAAAATAAAGTCCCATGAGAGTCCCAGAGAAGGAGAAAGTTAACATCTCCTTATTTGAACTGCAAGGTACTGATCAGTTAGCTTATTAATAATCAGGTAATTGAACAAGGTTCCTGAATAAAATGAAAAGTAGAAATAACCATCAGAACAATTTTAAGAACCATCTCTTAGCTTTATAAACTAATCCTCCTCTAATGGCCCTTTTTAATGTAATTTATAGTTTTATCATTACCCTTTTTGTATTAGTAATTATTTCTAAAATACCAAAGAACCATCTTTTTTTCAAGGTCCTTCCCTCAGTCTGATTTACAACCCAGCTCAAGTTGGACTCTGTCTTTCTGAGGTTTGACATTTCAAAATATTTATTGCTCTTTTACATTAATGCCTTTCTCATGAATCTGAAGGTGACCGTTACTTCTTTCACCGTGTTGTAATTAAATGGGTCAACTATTGCTTTATTATTTCCACTATTTGTCTGAACAGCACATTAAAACTTTCAAACGAGAAAGCAATATTGAGCACTTTGTGAACTATAACAAACAAATGTTTCCGAAAACATAGGGTCCTCTTGATGCATTGCTAAAGGAGCCGTTCCAAGCGAAAGCACAAAATCTTTAATATTTTATTGATCAGACCTAAACCTTCTGCCCAAAGTGGCAATTAAATTTCAATTAAACTGACTGAAAGCATCATATTAAATTCCAGCACTTTACGAGCTATCAGATAATGCTGCAGGACAAATCTTTAGTATGATCACACTCTTTTCAAATTATATTATCCTGTTCATTCACAATAAAAGTGACAGTTTTAGGTATACTTTCAATATTTCTTGAATATAAACCCTCTAATGAACACATTTTATTGCCTTTAAATCAATTATTATTGGATATTTTAATAAAGTGAATTGAGCACTTTGTTTTACACACTGCTTAGAAGTTATTATATTTTGCAGTCTGTACAGCAAAGAAATGAATGAGAGAGAGAGAAATGGCCAAATAGCTGACAGTATAGGAGAAATGGAATGAGCCATTTATAAGGAGGTGGACTTCCTGTCTCACTCTATAACCTTTAATGATACCTGCTAATTAGCATCTGATTAATGTTTTTTTTTTTTTGCATTTTGAATTTAGATCCAAGTTCTAGAAGTTGCTCTTATACTAGAAAAAGATGTTAGAAATCACAAAACCATATGTGAATGTAATCTTATGTATATTTTGAAAATCGAGCATATTAGGTTTTTGTTTATTTAATTCTGTCTCACTTGCCCTTTGAATTTGCGATTTATAATTCTAAATCCAAGTTTTCAGAACAAAGTTTATGTTAAATGTTGACCCACATTGTGACCACCTGAGTGATATAGATGGAATCTTTGTTGGATCTTCACTTTGGCCATGAAAACACAGACTCCAGACTTTAGCATACAGATGAGTTGGTTAGTATTGCCATCAAGATGGCAAAGATGAATGCTTCAACTCTGTGCTGTCCAGAACACTCATCACATACTTGAGACATCACTTCATAGTCAATTTATTTAATTTTAAGATGTTTTTCTTATTAATATTTAGGGATAAAGGCAGCAAAAGGGAGGAAGAAACATTGATGTAAAGGGAAGCATCAATCGGCTGCCTCCTGCACACCCCCTATCTAGGATCAAGCCTGCAACCCAGGCTTGTGCACTGACCGGGAATTGAGCCAGAAACCTTTTGGTGCATGGGAGACGATGCCCTACTGAGTCACACTGGGCAGGGTACACTCACTTTATATAAAGCTCAATGTACTGGTCCCATTTCATGCAGATACGTAGACCATTAACATACAAACCAAACCAACGTAGCATAAAAACGTGCTCGGAGAGAGAAGACTGATCAAGAACCCAGCCACATATAAGGATTTTGCTCTATTTTGTGAATAGAGAAATGCCTATATTGCTGTAATAACCTCGGTATAATTCATTGGAGTGGATTAAATTAAAATTTAGATGAAAATCATGGTTTCTTATTAAAATGATTCAATTAGATTATGGTCCCTGAATTTGAGTAATTGAGTCTCAGGGCGACAAGGGACTTTAAGAAGTCATTAGAACTATCCCTCTGTATTGAGCTGGATTAAGGGACCAACAGCAAGGCTGTTCCTGGACCTGGCATCCATCTCTAAAGTATGCAAGAACATCATTTCAATAAATACAGAGTCAATAAACTCTCCCTTCCCTATGCAACCCATATACAAAGTAAACTGCAAATTGCCCAGCTCCTGCTGACTTAGATTGCATCTCCAAGTCACAATTTTTAAAATATCCCTTCCTCTCACTGTTCTTTCTGTTGAGCATGATCTACATCAGCTGAAATTAGGCAGATGCAGTCAACAGTGTACTGCTTACCATGAATGAGCAGTATAGGAGCTGCTTCTCTACAACAAAACCTGTAGTACAAAAATAAAAAAGATAAACAAGCAATTTAAAAAGCAGAAAAGTCTTTGCCCAACTGTTTCAGAATATTAAGTATGCTTCAGGCAGTTTAAGTGGATTAAGACACTGGTCTCCTTACAGTTTTTATCAAGACGACATCAGATTTCTCCTTCACTCATATTTTGAAAAGACCCAAAGCAATGTTGTGCCAAGAAGACTCCCTATCCACCCCCCATATCATTCCTCACAGACCTCAAATATAGGAATAGAAACTATTAAAAACACATTCAAACTGCAAACAATCCTCACTATCAGCAGGTCTCTGTCTACATAACTAAGACCTTAATCACAGCCTCCGTGTATTGATTTGGGCACCTTTTTTAGTTAAGCAGAGACGGTTAACAACAGACAATACTAAAAATGTTCAATATCATATCTGAGTGAGTTGATGATTTACACATTGGCAAAATAGTGTATGACTTCTGTGTGAACACATTTCATTTTTTAAAGGGCACAGCAGAAAATGTGTATCCCAATAAGAACTGAATCCTTCAGAGTTGAAAGCCTGGGGTCCTGCCTACCTGGGCTTCTTCAGGGGAATGAGGGGAACCAGGAGTACCTTTCTAACACTCGCCTACCTTCAGCCAGGCCCTGCAAGATTCATTCCCTCTCCCAGACTCTCATACGGTTCCGGGTGAGCCACTGAAGTGAGAGCACACTAGAAATTCACTTCTACTTATTTTTACCTAAGAATAAGAAGGAAATTAATCTTTATTAAAATTCAATATACATTTAACACTGACAACCTCACTCAGTCACATGTGCCTTGCAGTACAAGAGGTAGACTGAGCAAAGTGGCAATGCCACAGGGCAGGACAGGGCCCTCCTGCATTTGTTTGCTCCTAGTCCATCTGAGCACATGATGGTCTATATCTACCCAATTAGACAGACTTTCAAATCATGTTATCCAGTTCTAACTAAACTAAACATAGTAGGTGGCCATGTGCTCTAAAAGATTCCTGCAGAAAACCTGTCGTAATGCATGCACTTGCAACTCTTACTCTTATTCCTAATCGAGGGCTTCCTCATTCACACTCAACGTTAAAAATAATAATGGCCTAATTTTTTTCTCCTTTTTAAATTTTATTTTTAATTACAATTGACATTTAATATTATTTTATATTAATTTCAGGTGTACAAAATAGAGGTTAGACATTTATATAATTTACAAAGTGGTCCTCATAATATTATTGACTATATTTCCTATGCTGTACTTTAAATCCCCATGACTATTTTGTAACTACCAATCTGTACCTCTTAATCCTTTTTGCACCCAGTCCCACCCCCCCAAAACAAAAAAAATCTGGTAACCATCAGTTTATTCTCTATATCTATGAGTCTATTTTGTTTGTTCATCTATTTTGTTCTTTAGATTCCACATGTAAGTGAAATCATATGGTACTTATATTTCTCTGTCTGACTTAGCATAATACCCTATAAATCCACCCATGTTATCGCAAATGGTAAGATTTCATTCTTTTTTATGGCTGAGTAACATTCTTTTGTATATATGTACCACCTCTTTTTTAAAAAGAAAAAAATTCATTGATTTTAGAGTGGAGGGGAGAGAAAGAAGAAATAGAAACATCAATGATGAGAGCGAATCACTGATAAGCTGCCTCCTGTACACCACAGACTGGGGATCAAGCCCACAACCCGGGCATGTGCCCTGACCAGGAATCAAACCATGATCTCCTGGTTCATAGGTGGACACTCAACCCCTGAGCCATGCTTCTTTATCCACTTGACTATCCATGGGCATTTAGGTTGCTTTTGTTTCTTGGCTATTGTAAATACCAGGTGTACCGGTTAATAATGCAGATTTTGTAATAAAAGAATACATGATAATTTCAAGAGGAACATCAATAGTGCTTTATTCAAAGTAATGTCCATCGCTAGCTACACATTTCCCCCATCTTTAAGGTAATTTGTGGATACTGTCACAATAGAGCTTTTCTTGTTTTGAGGCAAACCATTCAGAGACCCAATTTTCCACTTTTTCATATGTTTTGAAGTGCTGCTCAGAAAGTGTATGCGCCATAGATCGGAACAAGTGGTAATCTGAAGGAGCAAGGTCTGGTGAATACAGTGGGTGGGTTAATACTTCCCAGGCAAGATCTTTTAACGTGTCTTTAACTGGTTTTGAAGTGTGTGATGGTCCATCATCATTAAGCAAAATTATTTTGCTGTGTCTTCTGGCACATTCTGGTCGTTTCACGATCAAAGTGTGGTTCAAATTGATTATTTGTTGTGGGAAGCGATCAGTATTAATGGTTTCACCTGGTTTTAGAAGCTCATAATACACCACACCTTCCTGATCCCACCAAACGCAGAGCATTGTCTTCTTTCTGAAGGGATTTGGCCTTGCAGTTGATGTTGATGGTTGATCTGGGTTAACCCATGATTTTGTGCATTTAGGATTCTCAGAATAAATCTACTTTCCATTGCCAGTCACAGTTTGATGCAAAAAAAGACTTCCTTTCGTGCCGTTGAAGCAACATGTTACTGATGATTTTTCGGTTTTCCATTTGTCTTTCGTTCAGTTGATGTGGCACCCATTTTCCTCCCTTTAAAATCTTTCCCATTGCTTGTAAATGATTGGAAATTGTTTGCTGAGCAACCTTTAATCTTTCTGCAAGTTGTTTTTAGGTTTGACACGTAATTGTTGGTCTTCAAATTTTTTGGTTGACCTGGACATTCTTTGTCTTTCACATAGAAATCATCACTTTTAAAGCGTTTAAACCAGAGTTCACAAGTATCTTGAGATGGAGCATGTTCACCTTAAGCTTCCCAAAGTATATGATAACTTTCAGCAGCACTTTTCTTCAAAATAAAGTAATGAATTAAAACTTTCCGTAAATGCTCTTTTTTTGGCATGAAATTCGACATTTTTAAGCGTAAAAATATCTATGATGTTAACACCTTCAGAAAATTTGACATATGAAGTTTTGAAGCTTGCTGTCAATACAACAAAATAGCATACATATCAAATCGTGTATATATCAGCATATGTATAACTCCATCTATTGAAAAAAAATCCGCATTATTAACCGATACATCCCTGCAATAAACATAGGGGTGCATATATCTTTTAGAATTAGTGTTTTGGATTTATTTGGATAAATACCCAGAGTTTAATTGCTGGATCATAGATAGTTCTATTTTTAATTTTTTTTGAGTAAACTCCATACTGTTTTCCATAGTGGCTGTACCAATTTACAATCCCACCAATAGGTGCACAAGGGTAATCTTTTCTCCACATCCTCAGTTTGTTGTTTTATTAATGATGGCCATTCTGACAGGTGTTAGGTGATATTTCCTTTTGGTATTCATTTGAATTTCTCTGATGATTAGTGACATTGAGAATTTTTTCTTATGTGTATTGGCCAAATGATGATCTAAATTGGTTTAACAAAAATTTAGGCCCCAAAATTTAAAATTATCAAGAAGACTATTTAAAATATAGATTTACATCCATAATTGCAAATAATGACTTTCACCCTATTTATGCAACAAACTTTTCTTGAACACCTACAATGGAGCAAGCAGTATTCTGGGCCCAGGAGATATCAGTGAACACAAAGAGAAATCCCTGCCTTAGTGGGAAAAAGGGTAAGATGTGTAATAAACTAAGTAAGTAAGCAAGTAAGTAAGTTATATAGAGTACGCAAAGGTAATATGAGAAAAAATGAAACAGTGAAGAGAGATGAGGAATGCCAGAAAAAAAGTTTATATTTTTTTAAATCATAGTTGACATACAATATTATATTAGTTTCAAGAGTACACATAGTGATTAGACATTTATATAACTTACTAGTGGCCGGTGCATGAAATTCATGCATGGGGGTAGAGGATGTCTCTCAGACCGACCTGCACCCTCTCCAATCTGGGAACCCTTGGGGGAAGTCCGACCGCCAGCCTTCTCGCCCCCAACTGCACCCCCTTGCCAGCCTGATCACCCCCAACTGCCCCCCCTGCCGACCTGCTTACCCTCAACTGGACCCCTGCCAGCCTGCTCACCCCCAACTGCACCCCCTGCCAGCCTGATCACCCCCAACTGTCCTCCCCTCCTGGCCTGATCTCCCTTAACCACCTCGGCCTCTGCCCCGCCACCATGGCTTTGTACGCAAGGAAGTCCAGAAGGTCTCCTGGTCTAATTAGCATATTACCCTTTTATTAGTACAGATCAGTGGTTGGCAAACTGCGGCTCATGAGCCACATGCAGCTCTTTGGCCCCTTGAGTGTGGCTCTTCCATAAAATACCACGGCCTGGGCAAGTCTATTTTGAAGAAGTGGCGTTAGAAGAAGTTTAAGTTTTAAAAATTTGGCTGTCAAAAGAAATTTCAATCGTTGTACTGTTGATATTTAGCTCTGTTGACTAACAAGTTTGCCGACCATTGGTATAGATGAAGTGATCACCTGATACCCACCTGATCATCAAATACCTACCTGGTACCATACAGTTATTGCAACATCATCCATTAGTCCCTCTGCTATACTTTATATGCCCATAACTATTTTTATAACTGGAAACTTGTACTTCTTAATCTCTTTCAACCGTTTTTACTCATTTCCTCAACCCCTCTCCCCTCTGGCAACCACCAGTCTATTCTCTGTATCTATAAGTTTTCTGCTTTATCTGTTTGTTTTATTTTTAAAATACTACATATCAGTATAATCATATGGTATTTATCTTTCCCTGTCTGACTTATTTCACTTATCATAATAGCCTCTATGTCCATCCATGTTGCTGCAAATAGCAAGATATCATTTATTTAATATTTTTTATTGACTTCAGAGAAGAAGGAAGAGTGAGAGAAACATAGAAACATCAATGATGAGAGAGAATCATTGATTAGCTATCTCCTGTATTGTACACACTGGGGATCCAGCCTGAAACCCTGGCATGTGCCCTGACTGGGAATAGAACCCTGACCTCCCAGTTCATAGGTCGATGCTCAACCATTCAGCCATACCAGCTAGGCAGGATATATTGTTTATGGCTGAATAATATTCCATTCTCTATACGTACCACATCTAAATAAGATGATTAGGAAAGACCTAACTGAGACAATGATATGTGATAAAAATGTTGCAGTGATGATCAGCAAGACATCAAAATTAAACACTAACTACATGAACCCCAAATCTGCAATTAGAAAGCAGAGGCATTGGTGTTATTAAAAATGAAATACTCGTTCAAAAATTTTAGTATATTTCAAAGTCAGATCATTTTTTAAATCTTTGATTTTGTGTATGTTTTTAAAATAAACAACATATTAGTACAGTGGATCCTGTATATCACTTATAAATAAATAGTCATATATTAGAAATGAATTCTCCAAAAATCTTTACTATGGGAGGTGATGAAAGAATTTAGGGAGTACTCCTCTGAACTATAACCAAAATAATTTTTTAAAATAAAAATGTGATCAGTCTCTTGTTTATTTAAAACCCTTTTGCAGTTTTTGATTGCCCTAAAGATTATATTTAGATTCTTAGCCCTTGAAATCCTACATGACCTGGGTGCTTTCTCCTCCCCATCTCAGCCTATATTTCAATGAGATTAAACTTCTCCCAGTTCATAGAGTAGATCATGCTCTCTCTCTCACCTCTTGGCCTTCACACACCCAATGCCTTCCATTGGAAACACTCTTTTAGGGATCACCCTCACTTTCCACGGCCTTCCCACTTTCCACCTGGCCAACTGCTCCTTGTCTTTCAATGTGTAAGTCACTTCTGAAGTCATTTCCTCCGGGAAGCCTTCTCTGACTCAGCAAGCCCCGCCTAGTCAAGCTCGTAAATGATCATCCCACCACATATTTACTCCAACTTCCTTCTGAGCAATGGAGGGCATGGACTTGTCTTGATTCACTGTTATAATCTCAGAGCCCAATCCAATGATGCACATAATAGGTATTTCACACATATTTGTTAAATGAATCAATGAATAAACAAGTGGATGGAGCCTTTGCATACAGCTGACCCTTGAAGAACACAGGTTTGAACTGTGTAGGTCCACTTATATGCGGATTTTTTCCAATAAGCAAGTAAAGGTATTTTCTCTTCCTTATGACTTTCTTAATAACATTTTATTTTCTCTAGTTTACTTTGTTGTAAGAATACAGTATATAACATGTATAACAAAAAAAAAATATGTGTTAATCAACTGTTTATGTTATCAATAAGGCTTCACATCAACAGTAGCTTATTAGTAGTTAAGTGTTTTGAGAGTCAAAAGTTATATGTGAATTTTCAACTTAGGGATGTGACCCTCCCAACCCTGTGTGTTTAGAGTCAACTGTATTAAAGTATTGCTACCAATTTCAACTCTTTTCTCCACACTCATAGACCCAGAGCCCCATTGATTGTGCTCTCATGACAGTTTTTCTGTATCTTTACAATAGTTTAACTTGGGCTTTAATTGCTTTCACCTTGGATAGTGTGATCACTGGTAGGATTCAATAAGCTCATAATGCTTTGGATTTTGCCTGAATAACTCCCAAATATTTATCATATGAAAATGTAAGATACAGTCTTTGGTTAGGGCAAATATATGTTCATTGGTGATTGATTTTCACAAGGCTCAATGTCTCATAAGTAAGCTCTGTAATTTTACTTTGAACTACTATGAAGATTACCTCTATTTAAATTCATAAACTTGAAAATAATTATTTTTCAATATTTTAAAATGTATTTTATAATCATACCCTAAATATGATAGATGGTATGATTGCAAAGTAATAACAATGGAGCATATCTGAGGAAGATGTTTCATGTGTATTGTGCCTGTGTGTGTGTGCCTGTGTGTGTGTATGTGTGTGTTTAGCTACGTCTTTCCCATGTAACCAAAAGCCACCCCTTTCCTCAGTGACACCTGAAGAAGGAACTTAATCTGAGGTTCCATATGATCCCACCTTATTTATGATCTGTTCATTGGGAAGATACGTAAGAGAGGGAATGTGACCATGGGGACTAGAACTTCGTCCTTAAGAAAGACTGATCACATTCCCTCTGCTGGAAATTATGTAGGTCTTAACTCTCCCCAGTTGCATCAGTCCCCTAATTGCTCAAACCTTGGAGCAGCAAAATGACATGAGAAAGGAAAAATGTGAAGAGCAGACATACCTGGACTGAACCTGGCAGTAGTCAGACTACATACTTTTCACAAAATACTCTTCAGTTTTTCTTCATTTTTCCCCCTAAAAGCAACACTAACTTTTGATGGATAGTTAGAGAAAACCCCTAGCTTTGACCAGAAAAAAAATCAAATCAATGAATGTAAATATAGAGGAAAAAAGATGCTGTTTGTTTATAAGGATACACTCTTGGCATTTAAGCAGACAGTCCACAATCTGAGCTGTATGTTGTATTGATAAAGTGCATGGTATTTGAGAGAGCGTTTTTCCCCATGATTCAATATGTTTGGTTTACTCTTAGCTATAAATACTTTTTGCATACAAATCTGCCTTTCCTTCTAAGCCATACATATGTAAGCAATCTTGACAAACTGATCAAGTCAAGTTGCTAATAAATTTATTTGATAGCTATTCTTCACATATCCTGTACTTCCTAAATATATAAATTCCCAAATATAATAGAAGACTAATTTTTATTGCATTTAAATGGAGCAATTTGGCAACTTTTTATGCTTGTGTTTTATTTAACTACAGGGAGAGCCTTCAGAAAAGGCTTCATGTAAGAGATATAAGTGGATGGGGAAACTAAGCGGGGAGAGGAGATGGGAGGTGAAGGGCTTGCTGTGCTCAGAAAGTGCTTTGCATTTCATTGAGTCCTTACAATTCATCCTCCAGTACAGTAGCTCTGTCGTGTGAGCAAATCTCTTTGCCTAGACCATAATAATTGAACTTTTACAGATTTCTCAAGTACATCGAAACTGCTGCTAAATCAGAAAGGGTGAACCGAAGCCTGCTCCACTCTGCCACACTTACTCATCTCTGATGCTATGCTGGATTTATTTTTGACACTAAGAAAAGAACCATGAATTTTTGTCAACTGCAGCATAGGAATTTACATTTGTTCTATAAAATGCACTGAAAGGACCAGCCTGTTCTTTGAGAATGGGAAATGTAATCTATCCAACTCTCAATAAACTTGAGAATAGAAATATATATGTGGTTAAACCCATCTGAAATGAGATGCAGTCCTGGCAATATGGTGGGCTCTGAAAGGCTGGCAATAAAAGTAGATATACAACATTTGACATCAGATTGTTTCAAGCTTAATTCCAGTAAAGTAATAATGTCAGGAAAAGAGACGCTCTGTGATGCACAGATTGATACCATTAGATAGGAACAATGCAATGCCTTATGAACACAACCATTTTTGACTTGATATTATGAGTAAAGAATAGAGCAATATTCGATGTGCCAGCTCCAGATTTGCAGTTATAAATGTTGACCAGGATAGTGGTCAGGGAAAGGGATAAAATATGGCAAATACATTCTTCTGTAAATAAAATCAAACAGGAATATATTACTCTAAAATATGTTCTGTGTAAATGCCCTCCACAACTTGCCCTGGGTGGCAAGTAATTGCCCACGTTTGATGAGAAGGAGCCTTCAAACGCAGAATATTAAACAAAGGATGCTTATGCATCATAGTCAGATGAAACAAAAGCTCCTCCGTGGCACTTCCAGCCTCAATGGCAGAGATGCATAAAATAATTGGTGAAAGGAGATGGATATCTTAGAAACTCAAGCAATGAAAGGCCAGTTCCATTTATTTTTCTCTTAAATTGCTTTTTCCAGTCAATAAATAATCACATAATCACATCCTACTTCCAGGAGGGTGTACATGGTGCCACCCTTAGCAGGTTTCATTTGTGGGCTCACACCTCTATTCAGGATTCCAAGTGTCAGGTCTGCCTTTGGTTTTCATCTTAACAAATGTCAAGCACATTTTGTCTTCAAAAACAATGCTGTTTGTGGTTTCACTTGTCCCATATAAAAGATCACTCCCTGCTGTCCTTTCTCTTTTGGAGAAGACATTATATCAAGTTCAGGCACTGATCAAGTTTGTAAAAAATGAAGTGGAACACACCTGTAAAGGTAAAAAATACACATAGATATATACGTATACTCCACTCCCACCTTCCATAAATATACATGCATACACACACACACACACACACACACACACACATCTCCTACCCAAACATGGCTAGATTCCCTAACAAAGAGATTACTTGGACACACACTCTTAAAAACAAGGAGATAAGCAAATAACCCACAAAGAATGATCTTTCAAAAATTTGAAAAAATATTAGGGCGAGCTTAAATCAATAGCTTATGCCACAATTAAAAAATTATTTCTAAATCCATTTTGTTATATAGCAAGTTATACTGTGAAATGAATAAAAGAGAGAAATCATATTTCTTTCACCTCTAAAATAATAAAAATATTACTGACAAATCAATATTGTTGCTATTAAGAGTTGCATCCTTAAGCCATTTGGGGGAAATGTTATGCTTTCCTCTATTTGTATACCATGAGCCTGTCCTCTGTCATTCCCTTTCTCTTTAATCTTGTTTGAGTGTACAGCTCACTCATCCTTATTTTATTGACTCAATCACAGGCGCACTGTCACTTTTTATAAAATGGTCACTGCAGAATCACATCAAGCAAATTTTTGATTCTGCAGTCAGTAATTTAATGCCTTTATGGAATTGCAATTTCAGGGCTCACTGCTTGTTTTTCTAAAATGTACTTTAGGAATTAGTTACTCCAGCCACAAATCAGTTGAATTTATGCACAGTTGTAATACAGTTTATGGCCTCATGGTACATTGCTTCAAAAACAGCAGATGTGAAATTATGATAAATATAATGAGTGTTTTTTTGCCTGATCTAGTGGAGGAGAGAAGGGTCTGGAGCGTGTTTACCTATCCCATACAGTACATTTAATGTCTTAGTCAGGAGCCCTGACAATGGCTGATTAATGTCCTCATCTCCTTTATTAAAGATAAGAGTAGCACTGCAGTCAGGAGATAGAAAGCACACCATAAATCTTCGTAAAATGAGCAGTCAAATAATCACTCATCAGAAATAAAATCTACATACATTAACACTAACACTCAGCTTTCCACACACGCTCACATAAGGAGCAAGAAGAGATGGTGGACCCGAAGTTTTAATTTGAACTAGTTCTTTAAGTTGAATATTACCAACCCTGTAACCTGGATGCAAACGCTGGCATTTAAAAGCACATGTGAAAGGAGCAGATGCCTCATCATTACATTAAGAGCATGAAGCAGGCAACAATTAAGCGATTCACTGGAAAGACATAATGCTGATCTATGCTAGCAATTAATCACAGAATACATTAGACAATGATGGGTGACCTACAAATTTTTGACAAAATAATTTTTCATCATGTTGGCGATTTCTTAGCCTAATATGCCTGCAAGGCACAGAGTCAAAACCTGTCATTTATTCCATCGCTCCTTGACAGGCGGCAACCTGTCTTCCAGACAAAATGAACATTATCTGTGCTCACTAGACATTTAGTGCAGGGCTTAGCTTATGACTAATGATAATCGGCAGACAGAAATGTTAGAGTCTGAAATAATGTTCTCTTTGTTAAAGAAATTTCTTGAGGTAGAATTTTTTTTTCCCCGAAAGATGTATAAAGATAAAAACTGTGGGGTTTTTTTTTTAATCTGGGTTTTTTAATACAACTCCAAGAACCAATATTTCCTTTCTATCAAAATAAACAGAAGGATGTAACAATTTTTTAAATTAACATCTCATTTGAATGCTGACTCTTGCCTGAAAATTCCTTATGTGGTTGGAAACTGAGATACAAAAGAAAGCTCAGGAGATAGTGCCTTAAACAAGAAAACATGGGCAAGCTGTTCTGTGTTCCAGGCTTTATTTTGAATCTGGTGGGAATAAGTTTGAAACATCGTGAGTGCGTGTGTTGCAGAATATAAATAAATGAAGACCGTGTTGAGAAATGTACTCCCACCACTCCTATTTCTCTTGCTTTCCATCCGTCACTGGGCTCTTCAAAGCCTGAGACAACCTAAAGCATGTTTGAGGAAAGCAATTTGGAGCAAGAGAAATGCACAAAATGGCAAATTTATTAAATGGATTTAAAATTCCAAGAGCAGGTACTTTATCTTATACTTATAATTAATATAATTGTTTTATGTGCTTCGAATGAAGAGAAATGGATTTTTTTTAGTTATTTTTCTTGTGTGTTACATGTGCAAAATGCCATCTTATAGGTAGATTTTTCTTTGGACTCAGGCATCAAATTCCTATTAGCCTTAATGGGACTTACACATGCACACTGATAGGAGAATATACCCCTTAGGCTGGAAATTTAAAAGAACAAATGGCAAGGACATCAAAATAGTAAAATCTAATTCAGATGATCCATAAGCCTGCACATTACTTTCCTGAGAAGGCAAACAAATGTTATGCCTTATGATGTTTCTGATTGTTTTGATAGCTCTGTAAATACATCCTCTAGACTCCTTACTTAAGGGGAAAGTCTATTTTTATCAAGCAATGCAATTCTGACCACACCTTTGGTTTGAATTACATTTTTTCAATTTTGCATAACACATTATTGTGAGTTAGTTAGATGTCGTTTCAATCACAACATCCTGCTTTGAACCTCTGCCTATCACACAGCTTGTACGTCATTTTTTCCAAAGATGAACGGGAAGAGGAAAATCCAAAAGGCTTTTGACCCCCCAATCATAGATGGCTTATTAGATTTGCTCCAAATTCCTTCCAGAAAGAATCTGCTTGGTGCATAGTCTAAAGAAGTCTGCCCTAGTCTGATGAGAGGGCTGCTTGACTTCCCATAAATCACATGCGTTTGTTTTATCAGTATACAAGGCCAGAGAAATAGTCATCTACCTGGCAAATGTGGGGCTGGCTCTGTTATTGTTCAAAACAATGCAGTGAAGGACGCTGAGAAAATGACCTTTTACTTTCTAAGCATAACCAGGGTTTCCAGTTCAAGGACTGGATCAGAGTAGACTGAGGATGAAAGCTAATATTTAAATATCTGTCTAATCTCATGATAACAAACAACTTCAGCCTTCAGTGATCACAAATCCCTCATTTTCTGGGCTTTCATTTTATCTCTTACAAAACAAATATGAAAAAAATGATCACACTCTCTCCCCATCACAGGCCTCGTTCCCTGTCATGTCTGTGTTGATTCATCAGCACTGAGAGGCTTCTGAGCAAGAGCGACCAGAACTTGAGTGTTGTAGCGAGTCCCCTCCAGGAGGTACTGTTGCCATTACTGACTTAGAATCGCTGTTTTGCTGCCAGGGAAAAGCTAGTTCTGTGTTTGTTATTCCTACTTCCGCATGGAAACCTGCAGAACATTCTTTGTGTTATTCTACACTGTGAAATTTCACCTCAATAAAAATATGAATGAGAGAAAAAAGGCCTGTACAGTCAAATGGCCATGTGATACAAGTCACCCATTCATTAAATGTCATAATGAGTATAAATTAATTTGAGGAAATAAATTAGTACATGAAAATTTAGAAGGCAGCCAGACTAGCTTGGAGCCAAGGTACTCGAGTTCTGTGCGTGCTCATTCTAATTCTGGAAATAGCTTGTTTTGTGAACTTGACATCACTTCTACTTATCCTCTCTTAGCTGTTATTATATCTCTCCCTTTCCCCCATCTGCACCTTCTCCCTCTATGTCAGCAAATGGACTCGTCACACTATAAAATGGAAAATGGGGACATAAGAAGGCACAAACAATAATCCAAACATCTGCTATCTGGATCATAATCATAGCAGAGTAGTCCAGGTAGATAAGGGTGGAAATCATGGACAAGAAAATAACTATTGGGTGAGATTTATGAGCATGAAAATGATGACATTGCATACTGGACCTGTAATTTTGCTAGTGTGTTCAAACCCACAGTCTACTGAAAAATGAAGTTTCAGAAATCCCTTTAAAAATCATGCCTTTGATTTTCTGTTTTCTCCTGATGTTCACAGGATAGTAGTGAACATACTGACCAGAAGGCCAAAGTCATAACATCACAGTATGTTTGAATTGAGGGGACTTAGAAACCACCCACCCTGTGCAAGAATTCCTCTCTGCAACATCCCTATGTTTCCCCTTATTCTGCTCTAGTGATATTAACTCACTTTACTGAGACAGACCTTCTTCTGATAGGAATATAAAGATTGGGATCATGATAGTTACTAATTAAATAACTTATGATATACAAGACATTGGGATGAGACCTTTACATGCATATCCTAATTTAAATATATTTAAACCATTATAAACCCATTTTACAAATGAAATAATAAAGACTGAGTTTAGGGAAACTCCACAAGGACAGAGCCGCTTCGTTCTGTCTGATTCTAAAGACTGCTTTTGATGTGAGGGCACATTTTGGTTTAGTCCTGCAGAATAAACTGATTCCATTCAGGAATCCCTGTCGCTTCCTCACTGCCTGTTCTAGTCCCTCTCTTCCAAGAGACATTTGAGTCCAATTTAACATTTCTAGTTGTCTGAACTATTTCTCATGGGACTTCATTTTGATTGCTCTGAGTGTCCTTTCTCCGAGGTATTCTCTTACAATGTGGCATGTACAACAAAATGTAATAATTTTTATGAGGTCTGGCCACTTTTTATGGAATCTATATTTTTATTTATATGGACTAAGGTGAAATTAGGTTTGGTCTTAGGTCATCCTTTGGAAGTCCTAAACTGTATCGCTCAACTGACACATGAATATTGCGAATCTAATAAAAGTGCAAACTGCATTTTATATGACTGTGATGCATCTCTCCTGGGTTCCCATCTGTTTTCATCATCAGTAGGATATGCAACCCTCACTAGGCCTCAGTTTTCCCACTTATGAAAGGAGTTGGTTGATTTGTTTTTTCCCCCAAGACCTAGTCCAGCTAAAATATTACTTGCTTCTTCAATGTATATGTCGGTAAATTCTCTTGTATCTATTGCTCACTCCTCTCCCAGCTTACCAAGCTGTATATAGGGTTTAGGAAGGAGGTGTGGAGAGCTGGAAAACAAAGAAAAATTAAATTAAGGGAAAATTAAAAGCTTACTTTAAGAAGCAGTTTACTTACATTTAGGTCATATTTCATGCATAATGCAGAAAGTACTGTAAACTTTTTAAAGTTTAGGCTCTAAGAGTCAGGTACTTTTTGTCAGGGACCCTTTGGCATGTTCCCAGATTCAACAGAGGGGCAATATCCCTAAAACAGTCTTCAAGAAAAACTGAATTCATCATAAATTAAATGAACTAACATAAAGGTCTTTGAAACTATGCCATATACAATAGTTCTTCAAGGTATCATCAAATAAAATATGTTTTCAGATCTCTGAATGAAGCTGAATTTTTTATCAATAGAGGAATCACTACTTATTGACATACTCCTACTCCTGTCCTGAGTATAAGGATTAAAAGGAGGTTTTCTGAATCATTTTGTTGTTTTTAGCACTGACAGGGTTTCATTCTTTTATGAGAAGATGGACTAACATAGGATAGGAATACTGCAAACAAGTGTCTCTCTTCCTAAGGCTTCAGTGGTTCTTGAGGATTTTCCAAGGAAACAGGCCCATGTGTCCTTCCTCTTTGCCCGAAGGATACCCAGCTTACTTCTGAGAGCTCCAGCAGTAGATGCTTTTGAGACAATTGTTCTGAGTCCCAAAGGAGTAATGGATGCCTGCATCATATGTTTTCATCTTCTAATCTTATTAATTAATTGACGTATAACTACTTATAGAGAGATTCTAACACCATTACTTGTGCCTAAATTTTTCCCATTTTTAAAGGAGATGTGGTCATTTGGTTGGTTCTCTTCCTACCTTGAATGAAACATATATTAAATTATTCGAGTATGTTAATAAAACTTCAGTGGATAGAAGGTAATATAAGCCATATTAATTAAATATTCCAATTATATGGGAGCAGCCTTATTAGGCAGGTGACAGCAGGAGAAGTCCTCAAAAGTCAAGACAGACTTCTGCTTTCTGTGGATGGCAACTGAAAATCGCAAATAATTTGAGCATTACCTATCTGAATGCTCTTGGACAAACCAACAACAATTCTCATGTTGCCAAAGCCAATAGCTACTTTTCTGAATACATGCTACCTGCTATCTCAATGGCATTCATCATAGTAACAATTTTCATCTTCTTGAAACATTTTTTCTGGCTTCCATGATATTATGATTTCCTACTTTTCCCTTTCCAAATTCCTTTGCTGTCTCTTCCTCCACTGTACCTAAGCCTTCAAATATATATCTATAAAAGGGTAATATGCTAATTAGACTAGGTCAACCAGACATCTTCCAGTCATCCTGCCTTCCTTCTGGATAAAGCCACAGTGGCGGGGGCCAGTGCAGAGGCAGTTAGGGGTGATCAGGCAGGCAGGCAGGTGAGTGATTAGGAGCCAGCGGTCCAGGATTGCGAGAGGGATGTCCGACTGCCGGTTTAGGCCCAATACCACAGGATTCCCAGATTGGAGAGGGTGCAGGCTGGGCTGAGGGACTGCCTCCCATGCACAAATTTCATGCACTGGGCTCCTAGTATAATAATAAAAGGCTAATATGCAAATTGTCCCCAAGGGCTGGAGTTCGACCAATGTGGAGTCAGATGTGTGCAGACCACCAGGGACCGGCGGTGGCAGACAGCCGGGGGAAAGGAGGCCCCGGCCAGCAGCCAGCAGCCTCTAGGGACCCTACCCATACACAAATTTCATGCACTGGGCCTCTAATATATATATATATGGTGGCCAGATTATTATGATCTCTGAACGTATAATAATCTGGCCACTCAGTGTGTGTGTGTGTGTGTGTATACTAGAGGCCCAGTGCATGAATTCGTACATGGGTGGGGTTTGGCCAGCCTGGCCAGGGGAAGGGGACATGGGCAGTTGGCCAGCCTGTCTGCTGGTCGAACTGCTGGTCGAGGTTGAACTCCTGGTCAAGGGGACAATTTGCATATTAACCTTTTATTATATAGGATATACACTGAGTGGCCAGATTATTATGCATTCAGAGATTATAATAATCTGGCATATATATATATATATATATATATATATATATATATATATATATATATATTCTTTATCCTCCTTGAATTCATTCAGTCATATGGCTTCAAATAACATCCATAAGACAGAATTTTAGCATCCAACTGCCTATCTGACAATTCCATACCAAACACATGTCCCTAAAACCAGAGGGACGTGTTTTTCTAGCCTGCTCTTCCCCCAGCCTTTCCCAATTCAATAAACAGCACAGCCATATCCCCAGCAACTCAAGCTGAAATCCTAGGCATCATTCTTGATTTCTACATTTTGTTTTTCACCTAGCCTTAATGATTTTGATCCAAAACATTTCAATTGCAAAATATTCTATCTCCACTATCAGCAGCATAGTGCAAACCACCAGCTCTTTCCTGGACTAATGCAGTGGCATTCTAACATTCCCCTTTCTGCCATGCTTTCATTTGACCCATTCACTACATAGCAGTCCTCAAATCCTTTCCCTATATAATCATATCATGTCGCTCTTCTGCTTAAAACCTTCCAATAGCTTCCTATCAGAAAAAAATCCAAATTTCCTACCCTGGCCTATAAAGATAACACGGTCAGCTCCCCTGTCTCTCTCCCATCTTGTCTTCTTCCACATCTTCCTTTTACTGTGATCCAGCCACAATGAGGGTTTTTTTTCTGTTTATAAATCATTCATGGTTTATTCATGCCTTACAACCTTTCACTAATTGGTATCTCTTCATAAAATGATCTTCTCTCGATCTTTGCCAACTGGCTCCTTCTTGCCATTCACCTATCAGCTTAACTATCACCTCTTCAAAGAAAACTTTTCAAATCAACCACTCAAGCCCCATAAAGAGAGGCCCTTATGCATCTTACCCTCGCCTCCATTCCAACACCTAGAACATGACTGGTACATAGTGGGCACTCAATAAATATTTGTTGAATGAATGAATGAGCTTCATAACTGTAAAATGAAGGAATTGAAATGGATAATGGATAAGCCCTCTCTAGTTCAATACTATTGAGTACATGAGTTGGTCACCAAGAATTTGGGCATTCACATAGAATCTACTCTATTTCCATCTGTTTTTCCATTTGAAAAAAAAAAAGGTGGTTTTTTTTCTAACAATAAAAGTTGTTAATAACTAATATGGTGAGCACGATGATGCCATATCTTCCCGAGGTAATATAAATTCTGGCTATTTTTATTAATCATAAGTACTAGCAACCTTTCTTCAGATCTATTGTTAGTGTTTGATTTATTTGACTATAGCAAAATATTTACATGTCAGTGTAAATAGGGCTGAGAGAAAGATACATGGCTTTTACAATTTATCTTTACATGAAATCCTATGCTCCATTTTTTAACAGAAAAATTAGACATGGTCTAATTGCCATATTACCCTTTTATTAGTATAGATATAGATATAGCTATAGATATAGATAGATATAGATATCTGAAGGCTTAGGTACAATAGAGGGAGAGACATCCTATTAATACTAACACATACATAATAAAACTATATTTGTATATCCTTTTATTCTTTTTTTACTGCCTTTACAGGACACATACCTATTTCAAGATGGTGTGATTTAACTTTTCTAACGCAAGTTCTTAAAAACATTTTTCTGTCCAGTTTTATAATCATTACCTATCATCTTTTAACACCTGAATGAACTCCTTGAAAATTAATAAAGACTAGTAGGTATATCATATTCAGTAGGTATATTATATGGGTCTCTAAATGCTCATATCAACGAAGGACTTTGAAATAATCCTAGCTATAAACAAATCAAGAGTTGCCCATATATTTCAGAGATTTAGGGGACTAAAGTTTCCTAGTTTATATTTTTCTCCAATTGTTTCACTGTACTTTCTAGGTCTTTTTAAGAGAAATAGCTGTGTCTTGCTGCTTTGCTGTGTAGAGTTTTCCACAGAAGCTGAAAATACACGAGAAAGAGTTATATGTTAAAAAGTGAAGATAAGTGGCTTCTTTAATTTGGTTTTATTAAAACACACTTTCATTTGATCTTCCAAACTAAAATTATTTTCATGCTTTATCTATAAGCACAAAAGTATTAGTGTCACTGTGGAATTGCTTTTATAATTCATTATATTTAAATGATGGCTGGAATTATAGACACACCTCTTTTGCAACTGCTTCTTTTTTTTTCTTTTTATTTTATGGGTGCAGGTTCATAGCCCAGGGTTAAGTAAAAGGCTTGTGTTTGGGGCTCACCTTTCAATGGATTATTTTTGCAACATTTTCCGTGGGTAAGAAGTAGTCAGTCCCAAGCACACTGGGGCCTGTGACCTCATCTTAGAATGATTTAATGTTAGTTACACAAGGCAAGTCTTACACCAAATATCCTGTGGGCCCCCATATGGGAAACACGAACACATTGTTGTTACGGCTTGATAGTTATAAAGGAAAACAAACAGACGGCCTTTCCTTTTGGGGGGAAAACACAAATTTTAAGCCACGTTCAATTTATCTACATCAATATTTGTAGATGTAAGCATCTCACAGTGCCACCCACATAGTTATTTGTTGATCCATTCCTGTAGTCTATCAATCTTTTTTCAATTCTCAGTTCACAGCTAGAGCAGTGCAGCAGCAAATATTGCATCTCTATGATAATTTAATTTAACTGCACTGTGCTAGGGTCTAGATTGCTCCTCTTTGCGACCAGAGGTGACCGCAAACAGTGCCAGGTCCTAGATTGTTGTCACCAATAATTACTGGCTAAAGAGAGCTTTGAAAGAATATGGCATTCTACAGAAATATCCAGCAATAACTGTCAGAGTGTATATACAGACACACATATGAGGATTTTAACAAAAGCAGAATTTCTTTTTTGTCAAAACAGTTCATAATTGATTAGCTGACAAAGTTTCTAACTTCATTTGCATCTTTGTATAAGTCTGCATGGTATCTATTGGCTCCAGGCATGTTTTCTTAATGGGTATATATATATACTGATAATCTAAAAATGAATTAAATGGCTGGGCTAAATATGGCAGTAAAAGAAATATAATTTTGCTCATATATTATCTCTTATTTTACTCACACAAACATAAATTCAACTTAAAAAAGCAAAGGAAAGAAATAACGGCTCTTCCCCTTTTAATTCCACATTCGGGCAGAACTGTAAGTATACACATCATTTCAGCAAATGGCATTGCATCTGAATGATGCCATGTGCTACAGAACTAAGATACTTGCCTCAGAATGTGCTCTGAGGTATGTACTGGCTTTCTCCGCCCTTATTCCTGTGAAATAGTAGTAAAAAGAATTAATAATCCCAACACCATGACTGCAAAAACATTCTTTTTAAAAAAGAAATCTAGGCTAGCCTTGTTGGAACCCTATTTGGTTAAGTCAGTAAATATATTGGTAGTTATAGAAACATAATTTGTGGTCATATGGTTTTGTATTGGTGACAAAATGGTGACTAAAGTGCTCCATCCAGAATAGTGATGAGTGACTTGGCTCAGCAGGGGTTCGTGGACACCTCAGCCTTACTGGTTAGAAGGAATGGAATGTTCACACAATCAATGTGAGAAGAGGAAGAACAAAAATAGCCCAAAGGCTAGTTTTTAAATTAAGAAGAAAATATTATGTTTGGAAAACTTGATCTCCATGTGAAAATTTTCTAACACTATTGTTTCAAACAATAGAAAAGAAACCTGTGTGACTGGCCACTGGCTTGTCCTTCAGGAGACCCAGGTGCTGATGACTGAAATGTATTCTCAAAGGACATTCTCACGTTCTTCCTCTTCCTGGAGCAACACTCGCCATCCATCCTAATATGTTATTGCCTCATGGATATAGGAAACCTCAGGTTTGTAAGGGACTTCAGCATTCACCTTACTAAGGGCCAAGACTCTCATTTCATTGTTAATATGAGCAAGATCTCTGTTCATGCCTCTGATCTTTCGTTCCTTTATCTACTCTATGAGAAGGCTTTAAGAGTAAGGGAGCTCCCAGAAGGAATTATTTCAAACCACGTATTCTTAGCTTGAGATATTTATTCACCACTAATTTGGTCTGATCAAACACATCAGAATTTATCACACACCACCTTGAATGTTTCCTGTTGATTTCATGAGTATATATCTTGTTTTCCCAATTACATTGTAAAATCATCAGGGATAAAGTCTGTTTCTTAAAGAAACCTCTGCATCCCAAAAAAATACCTGCAAATATGAGTGTTTGGCCACTAGAAAGTGCCCATAAATAGTTGGGGCTTGTTAATATAATTGGTACTACTTTTATGCATAAGGATAGAATATAGACCTCAATAATGACCTAAAAGAGGAGATAGGCTTCAAATAAATAATTATGTTGCCTTAGGATACTTGCTATTATCAAAGTTTGTATAATACTTAAAGAAAGAAGTAATTCATAGAAGTAGAGGCTTGGGTTAATTCTTTAAAAATATGTTTGAGGAGGAGGTGGGGTGGGAAGAGATTAACCAAAGAAGTTATGTGCATATATGCATTGCCCTGGGACACAAACAATAGGATGGTGAAGCCCTGGGTAGGGCGGGTGGGAACCAGGTGGAGGAGGGCAGTGGGGGCTAAAGGTGGAAGGACAGAAGGGACATCTGTAACGCTCTCAACAATAAAGATTAAACATAAAATATGTTTAAAAGGTGGAAGGTGGTGGGATGAATTTTCAAGGCAAAGGGAACAAGCAGTAATGAATGGTATAGCTAGAATATAGTGAATATTTGAATTGTGGAAGAAAAGTGTCTGAATTAAAGAGGTAAGTGTCTGAAAAATTTAAACACATACAGTGTTTCATTTTTCAGAAATTTCTTTAGGTTCTGCCTCTAGACCCTGCCTCCTCATTTTACCTGATCTCCATGGCAGACTTTTTCCTTCAGATCCAGTTCTAAAGCACTCCATCTGCCTCTGAGCACACCTTCACCTTGGATGCAAACATTAGCTCTCCTTCGTCTTTTCACTCACAGTCACGGGACAGATTCTGAGGGCCCCTGCTCAGGAAAGAGCCCAAGCTCACACACCCAACAAAAGCCTGGACAGCAAACTTGACCAGGAAAGCTTTGTATGCCTCACTAAAGAGTTCAGGTTTTTCCCTCTCGTCTAGGCAATGAGGTTCCATTTTTATACTTTGTTCAGAAATTTAAAAAGATGAACATTTAATAGGACATAACTAGAATGGCATTAAATCTAGATCATAACCTTTGATTCCCATTATAGTATTCTGAGGCTTAATGGAATGATTAACTTAAACCATTAATCCAGGTAAACATTTGATCCATTGTTGTTTAGATTTTGGGAAAAGAATGTGATTCAAGTCTTGGAAACAAGCCAATATTCTACTCTGCAGATTTTAGCAGCACTCAGAGAACTGTTCTCCTGATATCCATATGTCATTATGCATGGATGATTTATTAATCATCAGATGTATTTTAAAATACTGCACATACGCAGATTATAATATGCCCAATAATCATGCACTGTAGTGCGTGATTTATGTTGCAGACTTCTCTATTTAACATCACGGTTTTGTTTTTTCTGGAGGCAATCTCTTCAGAAAAAATTGGCTTCATGCCTCTGCTGCTTTTCAGTGGATAAAGGAGCTTTACATGACAATCCTAAGAGAAGGAGCCGTTTTTCTTAGCCCAGCTAACAATTATTTTAATCATTGCTGAAGCACTATCTCTTATGGAACTTCAAGTTGCGTTTTGAGTTTCAGCACTCAGTGTCAATCCCTAAAGATGGTATTCTTTGCTGAAAGTATACAACTATGATTAGGGCAACAGTGTTTAGGTAAAGACTCTTTCAGAGTCCTGCCCACAGTGGTACAGGTGATACACTGGGCAGCTCCGGGGAGAGCCATTCATAGTCACCATCATTTTTTATTAGGACGATTGTTCTGGCAGATAGGAAAATGTCTTGAGGAATGATAGGCTTCTCCTAATGTGCACAAATGGGCCATAGAGGCTAGCAGCACATAAGGGTAGGAGATGCAATTTTACTGATTTTAGAGTTTAGTAATATATTTCTTCATTCCCAAACCTATGCTCAATATTTTGATAGTATGCTTTAATAAGGAAACAAAAGCAAATGTGTTTGGGAAGTTTGAGGGATGTTGAAAGGAGACTGAGGTCGTTGAAAGTGATTTAAGAATTAGAACGAATAGGTGAAAATATGAAAGTAAACACAACCTTAGAAGTAAGAAACCATCCTAGAAATATGATGAGAGGGTTAAGAATCACAATGACACCCCACCGGCGTGGGTCAGTGGTTGAGCGTTGACCCAGGACATCAGGGTTCGATTCCCGGTCAGGGCACATGCCAGGATTGCAGGCTGGATCCCCAGTGGGAGGTGTGCAGGAGGCAGCCAATCAATGATTCTCTCTCATTATTAATGTTTTTATCTCTCTCTTCCTTCTTCTCTGAAATAAAAAAATAAAATTTTTTAAAGAAAAGAATCGCAATGGCCTTGAAGGCAGAAAGGCTCAACTCACTGATTTTTCTATTAACAGTAAGTTTACTAACAAAACCAAGCTGAGAATGGTCAGAAACCCAGATCATACTATTAGTGATTGGTTCAGAAAGCATAGAAAACTTTTCAAGTCTGTATCTTGTCTTCAGATCCAACCTCACTGAGAGAGATTGTATGTCTTTTAACCTTTGAGAAGCATCATTTTCCCTCTTTGTACAGTAGACAAAACACCAGCTTAGAGCAAAGCCCTTGGGAAATTGTAGATACAATTCAGCTCTCTGGATAGAGGTATTTAAACAAGAGTTATCTTAACAGAGTTAAAAGACCTTCACAGAAAGACTTCACTTTTAATTCTTTCTATTTATGTTTTTATTTATTTTTTACAGTAAGCAAATGGGGGGGGGACAAAAATTATACTGGCAGAGGGCTGACCTCTATTTTATATAATTTGTAGTTAAAAAGCTTACAGGCTAAAACATGTAAATATATGCAGATCACAGAGCAAGACCTCACAAGGGAAATAGCCGGGAGAGATTGAAGAGAATGTGGGCCATACACAGGAAAACCACTGGGGCTCTTAGCAACCTGGAAACCTGAAATGAATTATTATCTGGGTCCGATTGTGACCTACTTAGTATCCTGGCAGCATGTTGGCATAAGGAGAAATTGGGAACTGTAGGAACTGCTTATTTACTTGACCTTGAAGATCCAGGAACCAGTAGGATGACTGCTGATTTGGCCCAGTGAGCACACTGCTATAGCTACAGGCCAACCACATCATGTTAAGATGACTCATTGTGTCATGTTGAGGACCAAGGCAGCCTGAGACCATGTCTTCTGCTGAGCTTCTCTTTAGTTGGACTGTGCTATATGTATCTAAGTTTTAAGTATTCCTGGTAACAGCAGCAGAAAAAAAGCAAAATGTACACCACTATTGTTCATACTTTTTCCAAGTCTCCTGGCTTCCTTTTTTAATTACATCACAATGAAAAGAGAAACAGAGCATGCATTTCAAATGAAAGATGAGAAATCAGTTGCTTTGAATAAAACAGCAAGGCATATCTTTAAAAAGAAGCATGTAGGTGAATGGAAATGGGAAATATTTATAGCAAGATAGAGAAAGTCAACATAACGTTTATTCAGACCTCAAGAATTCTGAGCACCAGACAGATCACATTAAAGAGCCAGAATGATCCAAAAAGAGAACATCAGTTTTATCTGTGGGGGCTTCCAGGTGAGGAATATAAAAAACAAAATCGTAATGCTACTTGGCATGCCAAAGCAGAGATCCGTTCTCCCGTGCTCAGAACTCTCGTGCTTTTGTCCCCCACTGCTCGCTGCAGCAAACCTTTCAATGTCCCCTTGAACATAAATCTTTTCTCGTGGCTCTATGAATTAGTGGAGTTCTATGTAAGGTCTCTTAGCTTTCTTTTTCTCTCTTGAGGAAGAATCTGTTGAGGGACCAAGTTGTGCCCCGTCCACTTCAGTCAAAGCAGACATGAGTCATTGTTGAAATTGGATCCTGCACTTAATTTTGCTTATGTAGATCTAATGTATAATATATGCTTCACAAATGGACTCTTTCAGAAGAGTCAAAACCTGAGATGCCATGATTGATGGAAAATTCCAAGTAACCCAATTAACACGAATGAGGAAGTCATCAAATATGAAAACTTTAGGTGAATTAACTGCCATCGAGTGTGTTATGATGTGATGAATAATGGGCATCTGGAGTTTTACTAATGAGCATCTAATGGAAAAGATGGAACTGGCACCAAAAGGTTTAATCCCCAATAATGTATAAAACAAGTCTAAGCCCAAACCGGAAGATCTCTAGGCGCCAGATCCTATGACCTACAATAGGAAGCATTTTAACTCAGGGGTGTGTTACCAGAAAGACAGGAGCCAGCCAGCTCACAGTGTTTTCATGGGACAGAAATCTCAGCCTTGAACCACTCCAGCCATTCCTCTCCTGTCTTACTGTTACAGTGCAGGGTACTTACTGCCCAAAGGATCACCCAAGTCAATGGCGACTACCTGTACTCAGCACTGTAATCAGACAAAGGAGGGCATGCTGCCCAGAGAGTAGTGAATAAAGTCACAGCAAACTCTTGACTATGGCACAGGTATCACTCACAACTGGTGCACTCTTTTTTTTTTTCTCCTTCAGGAAAGCTTTTTATAAATATGTTTTTAAATACAGAATTAGGCTAATTTGTCACCAAAGTAAATGACTGCCTAAGAGGAGCAATTTGAAAGATCCCAAACATCTCTAAAACACAAGCCTTGCTGCTATTAACTTAGCATTTCACCATTAAAGGTCTGTTGCATTGAGCACTGACTGGCTCTCCTTTGTGGGATATGGTTACCCCAACAAAAGAGAGCATGTGCAATATCTTATAAGTCAATGGTAAATATTCACAAAAAGTGTTAGGGTCTTTCCAACAAATAGCTACAGTGGAGAGATTTTAATAAAGAGGGAGAAGAAAACAGAAAGGTTCTGGGACTAGTCCACTGGGTAAAGGGAACCCATGTGGCTAGATGTCCATGGCCAGACATAGAATAGAGTTAGCAGATTCAGTGAAGAAGATAAAAGAACTCCAATGGAATCCTTGCAGCTCCTCAAAAGTATAGTGTTCTTTCCTGCGTTCCTTCTTTGCACAAGTTATTCTGTTTTCGGGGAAGTCTCTTTAACTCATGCCAGTTTTCCTTCACTTACCCTAGCTGAGAAGTTTAGGGAAATTTCATTATTCTTTACTCTAGTCACAATGCCTACTGGTAGAATAGTATGTATGCTCAATAATTTCTAAAATGATAAATGAAGATACATAGGATCAATTCTATTTAGTTCACAATTTTGCATTGGGCCACTCTAATTAAATGAAGCTTATTTTCCTAATGTATCTACACTATTAAGTTGAAAATGCATTTGGCTAGAAAAAAAATATTGCCAGTCAATATGATTATATCAATGAATGTTGCTGTGCCTATGTTAGAACATCATGATGTTATTAAAACAAACTTTTTTAAAAAATAGGAACTTACCAATGTGATAGGTTTTCTAGTTCATCTTCCATAGCCACTTAGGAGGGAAAAATCTCTGAGATTTTCCTTTTTTTTAATTAATAAAAATTCCCCAAATTTTCACTTAAAAAATTACTTTTGTGTAAGTGTTTTGGCTCCATTTCAAATATCTTAATTGAGAATTTAATTTTTTTAATATCATTTTCAAGGAGAGGTAAAATACATATTAAAAATTAGAGATCCAAAGCTTCTCTGAAAGTCAAGCAAGAATCTATCAGGATATGTACTACTGTCCTGAAGATGAACCTCTAGTTAACAAGAATAGTGAATTAAGAGCAACAAAGAGTCTATGGATCATTCTATTCTCAACTTACTAATGATTGGTGGCTTCCTTAGCCTATTAGTAATCAAAAACTAGGTTTGGGAGCTTTATAGTATATTCATTTCCTTTTAAAAGAAAGAAAATGACATTTAAAGTCTATACATTGATTTTCCCCTAGGAAACTGTTCTTAATTGGCATTTTAATATGAGCAAGATGATAGGCACAGAAATGACAGCATGGAATCCTAAAATTCTAAAGGGGCATGATCCTCTCACCTAGAGCAAATTGATGCAAAGGTTAGAAATTATTTAAATTCATCATTCAAGTAAGTAAATTCCTGTTAAGTGAATAAAGATTTTACACTTAAGAACAGTAAAGAGTTGCTTTGCTCCTCATCTGTCTGAAGGAATGAATGAATAAAGGGAAAAAGGAAGGGGGCAAAAAAAGAAGGGACCCAACATACTATAGAAGGGTATTTACCTTTGTAGTTTGGAGTCATGAGTCTCAAGATGACTGGGAGTAATTTCTGATACAAGTTTACTGGAAGATGATTTTATAATATGAGCTAAAGCTTCAAAATCCACATGCATTTGGTTCAATAACTCCACTTCTAGGCATGAATCCCAATAAAATATTCAAACAAGTGTGTTTAAATTAATATATGTGTCTGTTCTTTAATATTGTCTTTTTTTATAGTAAAAAAAATTCTAATAATAAATGTTTGGTTAAATAAATAATGATATCCCCCACCCTGACCAGTTTGGCTCAGTGGATAGAGCATTGGCCTGCAGACTGAAGGGTCCCAGGTTCAATTCTGGCCAAGGGCACATGCTTGATCCACAGTAGGGACCGTGCAGAAGGCAGCCGATCAATGATTCTCTCTCATCATTGATGTTTCTATCTCTCTCTCTCTACCTTCCTCTCTTGAATAATAAAGAAATATAATTTTAAAAATAAAAAAATAATAATAATGATATCCCATGATGATGTAGATATATATTGATTGGCATATAAAAACGTTTGGTATTTTTTATGTGAAGAACTAGATTATAAAGTGACATACAAGATACAATACCATTTTGTAATATGCTTTGTTGCATTTTATATATTTTCATAAGAATATTTCACTTATATATAACATAAATCTAATACCTACCTAATACCAAACCAAGAATGAAAAATAAATACTAAAAATGATTATCAATAAAGGTTGAAATACAGTTTTCATATTTCTATAGTCTAACTATTAACAATAAAAATGTAACAGAAAGCAAATTTAAGAAAAAATAAAGGGAACTTTTAAAATCTATTATAGAGGAAAAGATATAATGATGGCAAAAATATTTGTTTTAATGCTAACAACACTATTTTCACTTCTTTAGTTTTGTTCAAACTCTAGGAAAAAGCAATGATGGTTTTGTCCTGAAAGTTTTCCCTCATCTAAGTACTTCTCTCAGACTTACTATTTATTTACCACATCTTCTGGGACATGACTACAAATTGGTTCCCAACTTGGGAATACACAAACCCCCCAAACTAATATGTAAAATAAATTGTTCCATCATCCCATGGTTAACAATTGTGAAGAATTATTGGTATTATAAATAATATTCAATTGAAATTTTAGAACAGATATGGCTCTGCCTGAGTAGTTTATTGGAAAATCATTTGTTTCACATCCATTTTGGCATGCAGTATTCACTGTGAATTATGTCGTTATAGCCCAGTTTATTATATTTCTGTTTGTTCCACTATATATATATGTGTCTTAGGCTTTAAAAAGGTAATTCGTGCCCTCAAAATGTATTATGTAACAAACTGTGATTCATGCAAATCACTTTGATTTATTTTCCAAAAATGCAGCCGGCTTCAATTAATCAGTTGCTATTCATTTCATCTGTTTCAATTGCACTCACAACAAAAGCTCCGGTGGGTTATCACTTACATGGGGGACTGGCCTCCAGAGGGTATGAAAGACACAACAATCAGACATTATACCAAGCATACAATTATAGTGTGTGTCCCCACAAACTCCAATAAATCACACATCACATTATGTAGGACTCCCACGTCTCTGAAATTCTCCCTTACCGGAGCCACCTACCTGCTGTAATCACAGCGTTCTGCTGTGCGTGGGTGCGCAGCTTTCAGCCTGCTGAGACCCATTCCATGCCTCCCAGTGTGTGGCAGGAGTCAGGCAGGCAGATTGCTATATCTGTGTGCTGCCCTGCCCATCACGAGGAATGAGTACCTGGAAGTGCTAGGCTCCGGGGCATGGGCTTTGTTTAGGAAAGAACAGAAGTGGAAAGAACATACCAGTTTCAACTGTGCTTAGACATTGGTGATAGACAATATTTTCATGTAGTTCTCATTACTCGAAATGTAAAAATGGACATAGCAAGTACTTGCAAGAGATGTTATAAACTAATTATAGAAAAGATTCTCTTCCGTAAAAGTTGTATTTTAATTATGGGACAACTTCGAGCATAATTACCACTCCTGCTTTTTCTTAAGTGTCACAGTGTCTCAATCCTATCCCATAGGATGAACTAATAGTAATGGGCCGGAATTTGCATTTTATAAGAGGTATATTATTATTTATTTTCCTAGTAATAACAGGGTACTTAGTGTCATTTAAAATAGAGGGCATTATTAAACCCAAACCACTTTTTTCTTATGCCAGCTATTTATAAACTACATATAAATAGTTCTAAAATATAGGGTGCTGAAATGACTAATTGCAGGGAGTAGGTACTCATTAGGAGTTAAACTGCCCACAAACGGAAGATTTCCATGTGGATTTCTGATGCCATGGCCAAGTTACTCTTAAGACAATGAAACAAGATCTTATTTGGAGATATTTCTTCTGGGGCCAATTACCATGGAACTATATAAAGGTCAGACGAATGTAGCATTAGACCTAGTCTCATCACATAGGGATACTGGGTCTAGACTGGTTTAGAGGAGATCGCAGACAAGATGACATAGCAACAGGCTGCCAATCATCTGGCATATAATTGTGAACTTTTACATGGCTGTCTGTCAATCAGACAAATCTCAGTTGCAAAAGCCACAAACAATAGTTGGTAAGTATTTCAAAGAGAAACTCTCAACTTCCACATTGATAACCATTGCATGTTTGCATTTCCAATGTTCTCTTTTCCTTATTCAAGCAAAAATGACAGTGAATACGCATTTATATCTTGAATTTCTACCATGTTATTAGTCATGAGAACCTTACCCTATGGCATTGAGTACAGTTATCACAACAAATCTGTGAAGGAGAACCATTCCATCTGAGCCAACAGAGGGTCACAGACAGGGGTCCTCAAACTTTTTAAACAGGGGGCCAGTTCACTGTCCCTCAGACCATTGGAGGGCCAGACTATAGTTTAAAAAAAAAAACTATGAACAAATTCCTATGCACACTGCGGGCCCGGGACGAGTCGGCTGCTAAGCAGGACAGGCAGAGGCACCTGGCAGGCTGGATAAATGTCCTCGGTGGGCTGCATGTGGCCCGCAGGCCGTAGTTTGAGGACCCCTGGACGACAAGGAACGATGCAGGCTTGGAGCCAAGCCTGAGGACTCTAGGCTGTTGGATTCTTTTCTTGGCTTTCCTGTGGAAAAGAGGAACCATTTAGCTGCAAACTATGATGAAATTGTTGGTTTTGCACTATCTATAAAAGATGTTTTTTGTGAAAGATACAAATAAAACTTACCATTTAAATGTCCTGATCTCCAATTTATGTTAGGAAATAAGAATATGGCAGCAGCATTGCATGTGTGGTTAAGTGAAGGATGTTGACATGCCAAGATTGTCCTGCGTGCTCTGGTGGGCCCTGTAACCACCAGGGTGAGAGTGAGAGAGCAGGAGATGTGATGACAGGGGTTGGCGGCACGCTCTTTGAAGATGGAAGAAGGAGCCAGGAGCCAAGGAAGGCCGGTGGCCTCTAGGCACTGGACAAGGCAAGGAAATGAATTCTCCCCGAGCTTCCAGAGAAAGGCAGCTAAATTTGAAGATGCTAAATTTGTAGTGATTTTTACAGCAACAATAAGAAAGTAGTACAACCATCATCCGTACTCTAAAAATTAAACAAATCAGACAAAAGTACAAACTTCAGAGTTTTAAACGTATCAAAGAGCTAATGCTAAAGGAAAACCCTGAGACAATTCAATTTTAAGATGGACAAGATTTTCCTAAGAGAAAACCATTTGGCTGCTTTCACTGATGGGAAAACAATAATAAAAAGAGAAGGAGAAACTAATCTTCCAGGATGGAGGTAAAGAGAAATCAGTGCAACTTTTAGCAAACGTTGACTAGCTATGGCAGATTATAGTCCCAAGTAAGAGTGGATCTGGACCTGCCCACCAACTCTCTAAGTGCACAGGGATAACATGCTAAAGGCTGGGAGCAAGAAGAGAGACGGAGAGAGTCTC
This sequence comes from Corynorhinus townsendii, assembly GCA_026230045.1. Classification (NCBI taxonomy): domain Eukaryota; kingdom Metazoa; phylum Chordata; class Mammalia; order Chiroptera; family Vespertilionidae; genus Corynorhinus; species Corynorhinus townsendii. Next base: position 164,546,363 of record JAPDVU010000001.1, on the reverse strand, counting down.
CCCTTAGGTACCCAGGCTTTCTCCAAAGCACAAGGCAGAGGAGACCAAGGCTGCATGCTGAGGAGGGCGGGGCGTGGGACAGAGATATCCCTGAGTTGCACAGAATAGTCACTGGTCTTTTACTGATTTCAAGGCAGTAGGCCTCTGCCTTGGGAGCAGGGTAGGAAAACAGAAATTTCCTGAGGGTTAAGGCAGCAGGATAGACAGCACTGTCCTCAGAAACAGAAAGCCAGGGCATGTTTGGTGAGCAGTATTCCTTCCAATAACTCAAAAATATTGGGAATTGAGTTTTAAAACATTGAAGTATCTCTAGAGAATTATTGGTGCTCATATCGCCAGCCCTACTGAAAAGAAAGTGCTGATCCTGAACTCAAAGTATTTGAAGCCAGCAGCAAACTAAATCTAACTGAATCTACCACAAAGCTTACATTCAGTGCAACTACGGATTAGACTGACTCAGCACCCCTCCTAGCAGCCTGGCAGAGGAAGGGAAAGCCCTTTGCTGGCAGTTTCTACTGTTCTTGACACAAAATGATTGCCATAGAATAAAAATTATAAAACAGGTGAAGAAGTAGAAAATGTGACCCATAAGGAAAAGTCAGAAAGAGGCTGACAGATGACCTAGATATTGGATTTAGCTAAGAAGAACTTTAAAATAACTCTGTGTTACAGGATCTAGTGAAACTGATGAAATTAAAATTTTCAGAAGATAAGATATAAAACTATAAAAAGAGCTAAGTAGATAATGCTAGGACAATACAAACAGTGTAAAATTCATTCATTGGGTACAAGGGCATACTATACACAGCAGAAGAAAAGATCCATGAATTAGCAAACAATTGAAATTATCCAAACAGAAATGCAAAGAGAAAAAATATTTAAATTGACTGGGAAATATAATACTTATTGAGTGATATTAAATCATTTAGCATATGTATAATTGGGGAGAGAGAGCAAATGAGGCAAAGAATTATTTGGAAGAGATAATAGCTGACAATTTTCCAAAATAATGAAGTATACCAACCCACAGATTCTAGGCATAACATACTCAAAAGATAAAGAGAAAAATCTTAAGAACAGCCAAGAAAAATAAACCACACTACATGCAAGAGAAAAGAATAAAAATTGACTTCTTATTACCAAAAAGAAAATTTAAAGGAGGGCAGAAGTCAATGAAAGAACATCTTTTAAGTAATGAAAGCAATAATAGAATGCTGTATATACCAAATATATTCCTCAGGAAAAAAAGCAAAACAGGCATTTCAAATAGACAAAGTTAAGAGAATTTACCTCAATAAACCTGATTTACAAAAAAGGCTAATGAAAAAGTTTTAGTAATAAAGTAATAAACTGAAAAAGTTTTAGTAATAAAGTAAACTATAAGAAGTTAAGGCTGAACATCATCATCTCTAAAGCATGCACTAAAAAGTAATTTAAAAATCTATTAAAGAAATAAAATGGAATTCTAAAAAATATTTTAAAAACCCAATAGAAGACAAAAAAAAAACAAGAGAAACAGGAAAATCAGGTGATACAAATAAAAAATAAATACCAAGATAATGGACTTAAACCAATCATGTAAATAATTACATTAGGTACATATACATGTGCTCCATGGAAAGGCAAAGACTTTCAGACTAGATCAAAAAGTAAGACCCAATTGTATGCCACCTTAAGGTATACACTTTAAAGATAATGCTCAGATAAAGACATAAATACAGGTTGAAACAAAAGAGAGGAAAAAGCTGTTACAACTATCAGGCAAAATAGACAAGACAAAAAAAAGATAAATAGCATTACAAAGACAACTACCATGCTAATAAGATATCCATTGTGAAGAAAAAAGAATAGATACATTTTTAAATGATAAAAGGGCCAATTCATTAACAAATTATAAAAATTCGAAATACATACGACTTAGTGACAGGATTTTGAAATACATGAACTAACAATTGACAGAACTACAGGAAGAAATAGACAAATCCATAATGATAATTAAAAATGGTAACACCCTTCTGTCAGTAATTGAGAGACCAACAAAATAACTACATTAAAGAATAAAGATATAAAAACTGATAAACACTGTCAAAGAAATTGAACAAATTAGTATTTATAGAACATTCCATCCAACAATTCAGGAATAAAAATTCTTTTGAAATGCACATGAGATAACCAAGACAGATCATATGCTGAGTTGTAAAAGAAGTATTAAACCTGTCAAGAAAATAAAAACATATAGATTATTTCTCTGACCACCACAGTATTCAATTAGAAATAATATGTAGAAAACCTCAAACTATTTGAAAAATCAGTTACACACACCTAAATAATTCATGAGATAAAGAATAAATCACTAGAGAGGTTTTAAAAAATATTTTAGAGTAATGATGAAAATAAAATATATAAAAAATTATATAATGCAGCTAAGGTAGTACCTCAAATAAATGTATTGATTTCCACTTCTGAGTAATGTAGAAATTTTTAAAATAAATAATCTCAGCTTTTATTTTAAGAAGTGGGATAAAATAGGGCAAAGTAAGGTAAAAAAAAAATAGAGGGGGGAAATAAAGATAAAACAAAAATTAATGAAATAGAAGACAAAAAAATACAGCAACTAAACAATGTGTTTGTTCTTTGAAAATATGAATACATCTTATACAATCCTAGCAAGATTGGCCTAGAAAAAAAGACAGAGAAAACATAAATTACTAGTGTCCAGAATTAAAGAAGGATAGCATAACGGGCCTATAGCCCTTAAAAAGAAAATAAGAAGATATTTTAAACAATTATATGCCAACAAATTCAACATAGATAAAATGAAAATTCCTTGAGAAATACACTTTACAAAAACTGACACAGAGAGAAATAAAAAAACTGAATAGCCCACTATATAACAGGAGAAATAATTTGAAATAAAATTTTACACACGTACAAAAAGCAGATCAACTACAACAACAAAATTGACTTCCAGATGGTTTTAATGAATTCTACTAAACATTTTAGAAGAAATAATACCAAGCATATACAATATTTTTTACAAAATGGAGAAGGAAAAAAACATTTCTCAACTCATTTTATTGGGCCACAACAACTCTAATTACAAATTTTACAAGGATATTATTTTTAAAAATTTAAGGAAATAGAATTACAGAAGAAAATCACTCATGAATATATATAAAAATTCTCAATGAATTGATAATAAATCAAACCCAGCAATATATAAAATTGATCATATATTCTATAATCAATGGCATATATACTAGGAATGCAGAGTTGGTTTAGAAATTTAAAAAACCAATAATTCATCACACTAACATAATAAAAGGGGAAATTATATGATGATAAGTGCAAAAAAATGATTTCACAAAATTTAATGCTTGTTGACAATAAAATTCTCTGCAAACAAAAAAAAGTCTTCTTTAATCTAATAAAAGGCTATCTATTAAAAACATACAGTAAACATCAAACTTAATAGCAAAACATTGATGACTTTCTAAGAAATATGAAAATGTCTGTTCTCATCCTTTCTGTTTTAACATTGTAGTTACTCTAGGTTTTATCATTGTAATAAAGCAAGAAAAATAAACAAAGGCATAGAATTAAAAAGGTGACAAAGAAAAAAGTTTCTTTTTCACAGGTGATATCATTGTATACCTAGAAAATCCTAAGAAATCCACGGAGTAAAAACTACTAATACTAATGAGTCAATTTAACACATTTACAAGTTATAAGGTTGTGATACAAAAATTTATTAATACAGAGCCAAAAAATACAATTTAAAAATATAACATTTATAAAAAATTAAATACTTAAAAATAAATTCACCAAAATATGTGTATTATATCTGTCTTGAAAACTATAAAACTTTACTAAAAAAAATTAAAGAAAACCTAAATAAGTCTAGAGAGAGGGCATGTTCTTGATTGGAAGATTTTGTGCTGCTAAATATTCATTCTCCTCAAACTGATCTATAGCTCCTACACAAGTAACAAAGTACCAGCAACGTTTTTTTAAAAAATTGACACAATGAATTTAAAATTTATATGGAAATGCAACATAGCATCAAAACAACCTTCAGCCCTGGCCAGTGTGACTCAGTTGGTTGAGCATCCTCCCTGGCACAGACATTTACAGAATCCCAGAATGCTGGTAATTTTAAATTTTAAAATTAAAAAATTTAATTATTGTATATGAACAGGTTACTCTTATCTTTCAATGAAAGATATAGCTGGCTATTGCTCAAATTCTTATTATTCATAAGCTTCCAAACTACATATAAATCATTTATTGTCTTTAAATTTTTATGTTGCACTGATCTTTTCAAGTCATTAAACAATTAATACTAATGAGCTAATTAAAGACAATATCATTAACAAAACTAACCTCTTTTTATATTGTCATTAAATGAATTTATGTATATTTCATTATTATATAACATACATAAAAATGTATAGATTTGTTTTTGAAAAGATTAGTACATCTCATAAAATCTAGCAAGATTGGCCAAGAAAAAAAAAGAGAAAACACAAAAACTTATATCCAGAAATAAGTTATATATAGCTTACAACCAGATACCATCCCTTTTATTTCCCCAAAGCCAAAACAATAAACCCAATCTCTATGAAGCTTTATGAACTTTTTTCCAAATGTTTTCTGATTTCTCAAATGTATAAAGTGAATGAAATTGATTTTTGCTAATACCAACTTCTGAACACCAGTGTACATTCTTAAAGTTATTATTGAACATGTGAAGAGCCAAAAGCAGAGATAGACTGTCTTTTCCCATTACAATGACAATCTAAACTTGACACATTGACAAAATCTTAACCTTTTATTCACCAGGGTAAAGATTCCCACTCTCTTCAGATTTTTATTACCTCAAACAACCTCTTTTCCAAGTCTTTTTCTTTCTTTTTCTAAAATATTCTGAATTGTTTTTTCATATTGGAATATGTAGAGGCTGATAGTTTCTTTGGCAATGTTAGTCACACATTGATTATGCGCTTCCATTTTTAAGGAAAGTTAATTATAGGTCAAGTATTTTCCCTAATAGGAGCTAGTTTTTGGACCAGGGAAATGATCACTAGTTGTGGCCCCAATAATTGGGCAGAAATCTCTGGATCAACTTTTTGGATTATATTGAGCAGGATCCAAGAAGGAATACAAAGTAAATGCCAATTACAAATATATTGAATTGCCCCAGCTGGTTTGGCTCAGCGGTTGAGCATCAGCCTGCAGGCTGAAGGGTCCCAGATTTGATACCTGGTCAGGGCTCGATCCCCTGGTCAGGTCTCTCTTATATTGGTTTCTCTCTCGTTCTCTCTCTCTCTCTCTCTCTCTCTCTCTCTCTCTCTCTCTCTCTCTACCCCTTCTCCCTCCCTTCAATTCTCAAAGAAAAAATATATGTATAAAAGTGATGCTAGTCCTGATGTTGGCTCTGCTTCTAATAAGCTGTGTGATCTTTGATAAACCATCTATCTCTCTGAACTTCAGTTGTATCCAAACTCAGACAAGACTTAGATAAATTTGTTATCTTCTATATTATAAAAAGGCAATATGCAAATTAGGCCAGGACTCGATAATGGGTCTCGACCAGACAGGAGGAGGCTGCGCGCACAGGTGAGGCCAGGAGCAGAGAGGGAGACAAGGCAGGGGGGCCTGCCAGAGTCGGCGCGGTGGCTCGCATGGCCTCAGAGCAGACACAGGCAGGGGGGCTGGGGAACGCTGCAAGTCAGGCGTGGGTCCCAACCCCCTGCGGGGTGCCTCCTTGCACGGCGGGAGGTGGGGCACCTCCTTGCGTGATTTCAATCATGTGCTGGGCCTCTAGTAAATACAATAAAATGAAAACACGCTTTCTCAGGGCTAGAAGCCTGGTTTGTTGGTGTGTTACAGAGACATCCTAATGATATTCAAGACTCAGTTTACCCGCCACATCCCCCACCTACCCATATTCCTTCTTTGCATTCCCAGGGAATTTGATCTGCATAAGTTTTAGGAATCTATTATCTTTGGTTTATGTTTCTACCTTTGGGAAGATTGTGAGTCATTGTGCAAAAATCCCTACTCTTGGAAACCAGAAAACCTAGTTTCCTCAACCTAGGCCAAGAATCCGAAGTCTCTGGACCTATGTCCTCATCTGTTGTAAAGAAAGCAATGCTAACCTCTCCCGCAGTGTTACCCCAGGTTAAGTAACAGTCCCTGAGTTTAGAACAGTGTCCAGCACATGGTGACATCTCCATCAATATTAGCAGTTCGCATTGTTGTACAGTTATTTTTACACATCTGTTTCCCACACTCCCTTGTAAGTTCCTCAAGGATAAAAATTGTCCCTGTTTAGCTCTCTGTATATAGTAAGATCTAAAAAATAGTTAGGGAAGGGAAATGAAGGAAGTAAAAAAAGGGCATTGTAAGTGGATAAGAAACGCTGACTAGCATATCAAATAAAATGTGTTCATTTAACACAGAAATCAGGGAAATATATATTGTCTGACTAAATTCTCTTCACAGAGAATCCCACCCAGTATAGGATTTCAGAAGAACATGTGTTGTAGAAGTAATGTTAAATATATGAGCTGCGTTCATTAGAAAAAGTAAGTCGTTTCTCCTAGCTTTACTACATTTCATTTGCCACACCACATCCAATAAATAAATGAACAAAATAAAATTCCTACTGTTACACTGGATGTTTCTGTCAGAAGTTGGTACTATCCTTGTTGTAGGATTACCTGAGCATGAAGGAGGTAGAGAATGAATCTAAAATGAAAGTATAAGGAAGGAAGCACAAGTAGAGAGATTTGAAGGAGGTAAGTTTAGTGGTTTTTAAACAATCAGAAGCTTAAATCTACCTGGATGTCAATAAAATATTCCTTGTGTCAATTTCACCTGGAAAAAAATGGTATCTAGTTCTTCATTCACAATAGCATTTGCCTGGCTGACCAACTGTAGTTATATTTATAAGCAGAACAGAAAGAACAGAGTAAATCCTGTTTCGTTGGAAAACGCTAACGTTTGATGGCATTCCAGAGCTCCGTGATGCCGTGTGGATGAGAACTTTCCAAGTGCTCTGAGCTACAGAATTGTCTGAAATGGCAAAAGCTACAATCTCAAACATATAAAGGTAGATATGGTCTGCTTGGCTCCTTGGCCCAAATTGTATTCAATATTCCAAGTTTAGTTCACAAATAATCATTGCCACATAAAATAAGCACGGGGAAAGAGCCAGACTGGCAACTAGTGATGTATGCATTCAATTACACAAAGACCAGACAGAAAACCAGTTAGGCCTTAGTCCTGCCAAAGTGATCTAAATTAGCATATTGCTGCCTTACAGTTATCCAATTATTCACATTTTTATTTGATTGCAAAAAAAATCCACCTGTTTTTATTCTGAATAATAGTCTGACAAATACTTAATTTTCAGATTTTGCTTTTATTCACTATCACAAATGGTCCTTTCTTAGTGTGTCTGAAAGAGACTTAGATGCATGCCCTTGTCCAAATTGGAATTTTATACTTTTTTAATAAATTTTTAAATAAATTGTATTGATTTTTTTTACAGAAAGGAAGGGAGAGGGATAAAGAGTTAGAAACATCAATCAGCTGTCTCCTGAACACCCCCTGCTGGGGATGTGCCTGCAACCAAAGTACATGCCCTTGACTGGAATTGAACCTGGGACCTTTCAGTCTGCAGGCCGACGCTCTACCCACTGAGCCAAACCGGCCAGGGCTGGAATTTTATCCTTTTGACCTAAATCTTGACAAGTAAATGCCAAATAATGGAGCCATCTCTAAAAAGTTCAACCTTCTATAAAGCAATAGATACCAAATAGGTGATAGGACCTCAGGTGCCATTGATTGAAACTGATGTTTATCACACACTCTAGTTTTACTCAGTTTATTTATACACACAGCACTGATTGTAGAGTAAAATTATAATGAACTATATTTGCATTTATAACCTAAGGCTACTGCAGGTAGCCTAGAATTTCTGGAGCATATCCAATTTAATATAATTTTATTCTTTTTAACAAATTAAATGTCACTTAATGTGTATACCTTTGTAAAACTTTTAATATATTTATAATCCAGAAAAAAGTATTTGCAACGGTAAGAATTTCCGGTTTTTATTTAGAAAAATAGTATTACCATGCTTAACATGCATTTAAAATCTATATCTCTTTCTGCTTAAGCTACAATCCCAGAAGGGAATTGTCTGTCCACAAGACAGCAGCTCTTGAGACCCGCTGCCACTCCCAGCCAGGCATAATCTAGAGTTGGCAGGGAGTAGTTAGAATCAGTGACAACTAACACTGCATGTTGTTACACAGTGTCCTTAATTCTAAGCAAATCAGAATGACTTAGAGCCTCCCTGGTTAGTCCTTCAGACTTCCAAAGAAAATTTTTGTTTGTATCCAACTCTATAATAAATGAGAGGACTTAGAGCTGCACTGATTTCTTCTCATTTGACCTTGGCATTGACCCCTGAATAAAGGTACTCTGGAATCCAGGAAGATGCACCTGTGTACCGCAGGATAGCACCAGATGTAAGCCAAGAAAAGCTTTCAGTTTAGGAAATCTTAAAAGACTCAATGGATGGTTTCCTCCTCTCTGTCTTGTTTTTCATTCTCTGGATCTCCTGAAAAGATTACATTTGTTTACACTTTCAGTCACTTTGTTTTTCTCTTAGCATTTTGTGTCTATTTTCTTGTCAATTTCCTCACTTTATGTTCTCTCTCTCTCTTTCTCTTTGGTACTTCTCACTATTTTATTTTACATTAATTCTTTTGGTCTCTAATATCCCTTTCTATAGTAACCTGTCGCGTGCTTCAAGAATGCTGTATTTTACTTCAGGAGGATATGAATGATCACTTTTTGAAGTTTTTGCACTCCAGGCTGTGTCTTTTCCCCAGGTTGCATTTTTAGTTTGTCTGAGTCAGCACTTTCACACTGAAGGCTTTCCTCAAATGTTTCATGATCCTTGATTCCCACTCATATGGAAGCATGGGGCTCAATGAATTGATTTGAGGATCTGGGCTCTAGAACAAGGCTGATAAAGTGAAATGGCTGTTTCACTGTGCAGTGATCTGCTGAGCTGCCTTAGCAGGTAACCTGAGGCCATTACCTTTCATAAGCTGTTGAGTCCCAGAGAAGAACCCTACAAGCCCCTGACCAGAGGATACAATACAGCTGCCAGAATTCTAGAAACCAAGTGGAATCCAAGGTCTGAAATGGAGATGTCTTCTTTAGGTGGAAATATTAACTTATGGTTTTCAATCAGCACTTTCAGATTCAACTTGGAACAGACTTTCATACCATTTTGTTTTTAGCTCTACCTTCACCTCCACTTTTAGGGGTCACATGTGGACACAAATTCCTGAGCCTTTTCAGGTTCCTGTGGTGAAAATCAGGTTTTTCTGACTGCTAGCTTAGGGTCAGCTTTCCCAGCTCTGCTAAGTCAGTCACCCCCAACACATCTGCTTTCCAACTTCAAAATTGTGAAGCTGTTGTCCTTCGCCAGTTCTTTTGGCTTTGTGGGCTTCAGTCTGTGGATTTCGATGGGGCAGGACTGCTCCCAGGGGCATATTGGAAACGTGTTGAATTGGTTTGCTTGTTTTTGATAATCACAGTGATTCATGGATATTAATAGTGTTTGATAGGCAGGACACACTTCCTGTTTGTCATTCTATAGATATTTTGCTTGAGAAATCATATCATAGTCCACTTTCAGACTAAGAATCCTGGCATTAGATATATTTCTGACATACACAGTCTGAATTCTGCAGAAATGCCTTGAGTGAACTTTTATTTCATATTTTTAAGAGGAGCTTTGTTTTCTTATTTTGCTTAGCTCTGATCACAAAGACAATTCTTTTCTCTTCCAGTGTCTGTTAATCCACTCAGAAATGCAAATTATTTATGTTGATTTTATTAACAGTACTTTGAAAAATTAAGCTCGCTGAGTTTGCAGAAATGCTAGCTGGTTTTGTTTCATTTCACATCTTTAATTGCATCCTTTGTGAGAATGCATAATTAGGCCTTGAGTCTAATTCATGATAAATACAATTAATTCAAATATTTAAAAATAATTACTGACAGCCTCAAAAAGAGCAAGATTAATGAAACCTACAAAACAGTTCAGTGAACTTCAATTTATTGTCTTATTTAGCTTGACCAACTCTAAAACAAGACTCTCCACTAACTTATTAAAAAACTGAGAAAAGAAGAAAAGAGGAGTAAAGTTTCATTTATTTTTTTTAAATATACTATGAGACGTCAGTGGCTGTTCGACAAAGGGACTCAGTGTAGTGCTAAAAGAGTAACTCCCTTACAGTGCCTTCCTCACAAACTTTTAAAAGACACAAAATAGAGGAACGAAGAATTCTGATGCAATAAGAATTCTCTTTCAATACCTGGAAGTTAATATTTCTATCTCACACAGATATTTATGCTAATGCACATCTTATTTCCCCTGTGATTTTCATTGTCTTGCAGTATTCCACGTCAGTAATAGACTTCCAGAAAAGGATTAAAATAATGCCACATTTAGTGCTTTATCTTCAAAACATCACACAAGAATGAGAGACACAGTCAAAACTAATTAACCCATCATTTTTCTGTAAAGGTAGAATAAATGTACATTGGTCATATTATACTCATGATCTACCAGATAATCTTGATAAATAATGTGTACAATATTCTATTGGCCTACTATAAAAACAGTAATATTTTTTCTATAACTTAGAACAAATTGATAATATTTTAGAGAAAATTATTTTTCCAATATATCACCATCAGTGGACTAACAAATTTAAACTATTCAGAGCAATCTCATTCACTAAAGAGTTAACATATGGCATATCTACCATGGCCACTTCCTAAGAGTAAATCATTGTTATAATAATTTTATTTCTTCAGCTATTTGCATAGGATCTACCTCATTGGAGTCACTGGAAAATATCTTTATTTGTTTTTGAGGTTACTTTAATGTACATATAAATAACACTGCCACTTCATTCTTGACAGAATTCATATTATATTTTGAAACAGGATTTCAATGCTCAGAGTGTTTGTGGACAAAACATACTAGTGTGCCCAAAAGTCTATTGTTTCTGTGTCTGTAAATTACTCTTCTGGTAATTTCCCAGCAGCTGCCAGCTTGCCACAGCTACTTGAGTACAGGCTAGTAAAACTCTTTATCCCCATCATCTCAGATCATTCAAACAATAAATTTTATAGAATGTCATGGACTGGTTTCCCAAAAAAAGGCTTCAGAACAGCTCAGGAAATAGAACCATGGGTCTATGCATACAAATATTTTATATCCAACAAAAAAAAAAGGAAAAATTATCAGGTATGTCTCAAACACAGAGTATTTAAGTAATACTTTGAAGTTATATATATGGTAATATATTTAAAAGTGAAGGTTTTGCCCTGGCCTGTTGCCCAATGGTTAGAGCATCAGCCTTTGGACTGAAGGATTGCAGATTTGATTCCCAGGTCAAGGGCACTTGTACCTCAGTTACAGGCTTAATTCCTGGTCCCAGTCAAGATAGGTATAGAAAGCAACCAATCAATGTGTCTCTTTCACCTCTCTCTCTCTCTCTCTCTCTCTCTCTTTCCCCCTTCCTTCCTCCCTCTCTGTTCTTCCTCCCCTCCATTTTCTCTTAAAAAAAATCAGTGGGAAAAATATCCTCCAGTGAGGATTTTTTAAAAATGAACATTTTTAAAGAGTACCATCCACCCTAACTATAATAAAAAGCTGTATGAACCACACAATAATCACTTTTCTTGTATTTGTTAGATAGCTAACATCACAAAGCAACCAGTAACCTGAAATCTAAGGAAGATAGGCCCTTCCAAAGAGAAAAGAAGTGAGGATTGCCTCACTTGTAGTAGAATATGTGGGGGAAGAGATGCGATTTCAGCTAAAAGTTTTAACATATTTTTAAGGGCTCAGTGTGAGCTAGTAAGAAAGTATCAAATCCCTGAGAACTACGGACTTAAGGGGAGTCGGTCTGCAGGTTCTTTTCCACTGACCTCCACTGGGCCCTGAACAAAAAGAGTGCAGGTAGAGCATGATACCAGAGAAATTCTCTCTCAAGGGCATCGGCCTGGGGAGGGGAGCAACCACTGCTGTGGGAGAATCCCAAAGTCCCAGCAGCTCCTTCTTCCTGCCGGAATAAAACTCTTAACCTGGTGGGCAAAGGGCAGCAGACCTGCTGCTTCCAGGGCACAGATGAAGACTCCCTGAGTCTGGAGAAAGGGTTTAAAAAAAAGTTCTTAAATCCCTAGAGAAGGGATAGAAAAGATCCTGGGCCAGACCATGAGTGGTTTTCTACTGCTAGGGAGGGAGGGGGGCTGGAAACTCTCACACATAAGACCCACCAAAGCAAAAATTGGGTGCCACAAAGAGGAGAAGCAGGATCACTAAAAACATCCAACCTCTGAGACCCAAGGGCAAACAACATGCTAAAATTGAGGCTGGACTAGAACACAAAAACTCCCCTTGCCCCACCTCCTGAATCACTGAGTAACAAGCAACATCAGTTTTTCATTACAGGAGAAACAAGAACATGGGAACAAAATCCCTTCTTTAGCACAGGCACAAAGAAGGACAAAAGCTGAAGCTAGAGTAGGAACATTACAAAACCCCTCCAGTAACCCAGCCCATACCATACACATATGATAATACTAGAGGAATTGGCAAATGGTTGTGCACAAAAGATACAGCAACAACAACCAAACACTCCTGAGCTCAACTCCTGAGTACATGGGTGCAAGCTCCAACATTAATGACCTAGTGGTGAAGCATCCATCTTATATAAAAACTGCTGTTCGAAAATTTAACCCTGCTATTTTGGCTTCTGTAAACATGTGCTTGCTTAAATAATAAGGAAAATAAGACTACTCCCATTTTAGAGAGGCCATAAACTATGCCCCAGACAGAGTTGTCAGTGCTGGTACCAGGCCAGGCCTTGAGATATGCTCTCATGGCCCCTTCCCAGCATGCAGGCCTTCTTTCTCAGAAGGCCTGGAAGTCTCATTCCAAATTTGGGAGACAAAGAGCTAGAAAAAAGTATAAATAGAAAAAGCTTCCTACAAGTTGGGGGTCCAGAATTTGAAAGACACATTTTTCTCTGAGCCTATGCCCATATTAGAATAAAATGTAACTCCCTTTCTCTAAGCATGATTTGGTTTTTCTCCAGTCTTCTGTAACAGCGGAAGAGGCTTGCCTATTTCTAAAAATAAATACTATTTACCTTGGTCTTTATTGTTCTACTTATAATGTCAGCATTCAGAGAGGCGGGGGGCGGGGAGAATCTCTTGTCAAGAGACTAAGGAATCAATATAACCAGACCCAAAGATGAACCAGATATTGAAACTATCAGAAAGGGAGTTAAAAATAAGTATTCTTAACATGTTAATGCCTCTAGTTTAAAAGATGGACAAAACATATTAAGGGGTAGGGAATTTCAACCAATAAAAGAAAAAGTCTTATGAAATACCAGAAATAAAAAATGTAATAACATGAAGAATGCCTTTGACAAGCTTATAAGGAGACTCAATACAACTAAGAAAAAAAAAAATCAATGAGCTTAAAGAAAGAACAATAGAAATTAAACCAAAACACAAAGACAAAAAGAAATGAGATCAGGATGGAAAAGAGCATCTAAAAGCTATTAAACAGGCTAAAATGTATATTATTGTAGTCCTAGAGAAGAGGAAAGAGAAAATGAGGCAGAAGATATATTTGAACACACAACAGCTTAGAATTTTACAAAACTGATAAAATATACCAAACTAAAAATTTAAGAAACTCAGTAAATATCAATAATATTAATAGCAATAATTTTAAAATCTAGTCATACTATATTCAAACTGCTTAAAATGAGAAATAATAAGAAAACCTTGAAAGCAGCCAAGGGGGAAAAATAAATTATATATAAAGAAATAAAGGTAAGAATTATAGCAGCCTTGTTTCAAAGTGTGCAAGCCAGAAAAAAAATAGGACATTATTAAAGTGCTGAATGGATAGAAGTAAGGCAAGGATGCTAACCCCATTAAAAATAATTAAAACTAAAGAGAAAAATGATTTTTCTCAGATAAACAAAAGCTGAGAGAGTTAATTTCCAAAGACCTGCATTAAAAGAAGTAACAAAGCAAATTCTTCAAGCAGAAGGAATATGGTACCAGACAAACTTGGATCTACACCAAGAAAGGCATATCTCTGGAAATGGTTAAAATGAAGTTAAAAGTCTTTTTTATTAATCCTAAAATGTAATTACTCTCTAAAGTAAATAGTGTCAATATATTGTGACATATGACCTATATAAAATGGATGTTTTTGAAAAAATAGAAATCTGGAGTATATAATTATTTTTCTTATATTACACAGGAAGTAATATATTATTTGAAGGTAGATTTATAATTAAAGATGTATATTATAAACACACTGAACAATTAAAAGAGGTATAAAGAACATATAATTAATTTTTACACAAAAAATAGTATCACTGTATTGTGGAGTTTATGACCTTTCATACATGTAAAATAATGGTGATAGCATGAAGCCAAGGAAGGGAAGAAATGGCAGTACCTTTTATAAAGCTTGCCCATGCTTCAGAGTACAATACTTGAAGGTAAAGTATGATAAGCTAAAGATGCATGTTATAAACTAAAGCAACCACCAAAAATAACAGACCCACGATTTCTCTAAGTTTAGAAAGCAGATCTGTAGTTGCTTGCAGATGCCAGTGGGTAAGTCGGAGGGCATGGAGTGCAGGCAATGAAGCATGAAGGAATGGAGGTGATGAGTGTGTTTATTATCTTGATTGTGGTGACGGTTTCAAGTGTATACATATTTCAAAACTTATCAATTGCACACTTAAATGTCTGCAGTTGTTTACATCAATTATACCTCAATAAAGCTGTTTTTTAAAACTCTGTCAAGCAAACAGTCAATTTCTTTAAAGATGAGCAAAATATTTGATCAGACACTTCCCCAGTGAAAATATATAAATGGTCAAGTAAAAGAAGTTCATGAAAAGATGCTCAACATTGTTAGGTAATAAGGAAATGCAAATGAAAACTACTTAGAGATGCCACTTCACACTTTCAAGGTGTATAAAGACAGCAAGTGCTGAGGAAGATGCAGAACAGCTGGAACTCTGTTACATTGTTGTTGGAAATGAAAAATGATGCCACTTTAGAAAAGTTGGGCAGCTTCTTATAAAGTTAAACATACTTAGCCTGAGACCCGGCAACCCTGTTCCTAAGATATTTACTCTAGAGAAATGAAAGCTTGTGTTATATGAAAACCTGCATGTGCCTGTTTCTGTAAACAATGTAAGCATCCTTCAACTAGTGAGTGGATAAACAAACTGTGAAAAACCCTGCCATGGCACACTACTTAGAAGGGAAGAAACTGATGGACTCAACCACACAAATTAATCTCAGAAATATTTTACTGAAGAAAAGAAGTGAAACACAATGGAACACTTACTAGAAGATTCTATTTATATAAACTTCTAACACAAGCAGAGCTCATCTATCAAGTCAGAGAATAGATTGGTGGCTGCCTAGGGCTGGGAGATGCATTTTATTTTGTGTAAAGTACACCTTAGAAGTCTTTATTTCAAATTATAAAAGAAAATTGATGGCCATGATGGTAGTCAGTGAGGGGGAGAGGGGTGATTATTCCAGTTCTTTTTCTCTACACCAAACCCTGGCTTTACTTGATTAACTGAAATTTTATAAATGGATTTCTACACAAATTCAGATATTCAGCAAAAAAAAAAAATCTTACCTTCTCACAATAGTCTCCCTTTAAAGGTCTGCTAGAAGCACAGATGAATGTTATAAAAGTTTTAAACAGCACTTACAAAGTCTTAACACAGAGAAAAACAAAGTTTCCCGGGCTGTGCATCCTATTATAGAACTGTCTATTTGTTTTAATCCTCTCAACCTTCCAAGGGGGAGATGCTGGATAATTTCAACATAAGAAACACCCCCACAAGGCTTCATGTGCTATGTTAAGAAGTGGTATAATTTTTAACTTTTAAAAGCAGAATTCAAATTAATATGGATATTGACAACTATGTGAGATAGCAAATAAAATATGCATAGAAAAGAGATTGGGAAAACACATCAAAATGTTAACTAAGTTATGAAACTATGGGCAATTACTTTCTCTACTTATTACTTTCTCTTATTGGTATTTTGCAGTTTCTATCGTGATAATGTATCATTTTGTGATTAAAAATTAGTAAGTCATCTCTAACTGTCTAGAACAAATTAGTAAGTTATCTCTAACTGTCTAGATATTGCCCTGCATACCTCTTTATATGAAAGTTTTACCCATCTGACACAGACAATGTTTTAAGATGCGCAGAACACATGTGCTTTAGCTAACTTTAAAAATTTGTTTGCATAAAGCAGAGTAATGGGTTCTGTATATCTTTTTTTTCTTTTCTTTTCTAATTTTGACAGAGTTTTTCTGCCTAGAGTTTCTATTCTCCAGCACAAAGCACTTGTGGCTTGAGCAGCTGTACATACTGGTGATAGAAAAATTAAGCAGTCAGGGAGCAATCCTACATGCAGCTAGATTCTCTTCCTTAAGACCCTGACCTCTGAAAGAGTTGACAACAGGTCATTCATCTGTCCTAAGATGACCCTGTATGAAGTCTCCTTGACTTCATAAAAAGAGTAAGGTGCAAGCTCCACCCTCTTAACCTTCTAAGATGCTGCCAAGTTACTCATCAACACATTAGTCCTAGGAGAGGTTGTCCTTATTTTTGTATTCAAGTTTCTACACATTATCAACAATTCTCAAAGTGTTCTGTCTTGTAAGGCAAAGGCCTGGTATTCCAGGGCTTAATAGGCAGATGATTAACATACATCCTATGCTGTTCTGTATAGGATCAGATCCCTAATGTGAACTCAAACTGTTACACGGAGTAATTGCAACCAGCATCACACTTACTGCAGGGAAGGGGCTCGAGGGAGGGATGGGTGACACAGCAAACAACCCAAAGAGAAGGACACAGCCTCAGCAGTTTTCTTCGTGAAGCTAACGCGTGGCCTGGATTTTTATGAATATAAAGAAAAACTTTGCAAGCTCAGGTGGAGGTCTGCTTGATTGCTTCAAAGCAATTCCAGACCATCAAAGCAACTGTGTCATCCACACTTTAATATTGATATGGGATTCAAAAGCAAACCCTGAGGTATGCCACTGCGAGTGTCTTCATTACTTTCTCCGTCCTCTCTGACTTACTTTGCCTCAATAAAGACCTTGTCTCCCTCGTCAGCCCAGGTTTTTCTACATTGATATTCTTGGCTCCTTGGTGGGTGCTTCTGTAACTGACCAGGGTAAGAACTGGAGATAACTGATTAAAAAATCCAATAAGTAGTTATAATTATTGTTGTTCTTATCACTACCATCATCTACCTGTATTCTTTTCTCTCTTATCCTTCAAAACTTTCTGTTTTCCATCATATCAAATTTGAAATTTTTTTACGCATTCTACACCCATGCTACTCAAAGTGCATCCACAGTCCGGCAGCGCTGGTGTTCCCTGAGAGCCTGAAGATGATTCGCAGGCACGCTGTGCTGGAAAAGCACTGTGTTAGAGCACCCATAGCGCCATTCCAGTTTTCCTTTAATCCTCATATATGCCCTCTAATATCAGCAAATTAATCTTGGCCACCCCTTCCATTTTTTCCTTTCCACACACACATTGCTTAATGAAATGAGTATTTATGCTCCTCTTCTATTACTGTTCAGATTTTCAAGTTCTCCAAGGCACATCTCTAGATCAACTTTTTCTTTGAATAAACTGGAAATTTAAGGAGCATAGGGACCTTTTTCAGTTCAGTCATTGCATTCTTCAACTCTGTGTCTCATTGATACTGTTTGACATTGTTCTCCGACTTGACCTCAGCACGCATTGGCTTTGCCAGACACACTGGCACTTAATTTTATTCATTATACCATGTCATTACAGACTTTTGTCTTCTTTCTGTCTTACATCTACTACTTTCATGTAGAAGTTGTGTTTCCTCGAAATGACTGTAGGAATCATATCATACAGCCTCTATTCGGGATTACTCTTACATTTGGTGCTTTAAAAACGTTGTTGCATTGATTGGAGCTGTTTCTCGGACATCAAACAATAATCAAAATGTAAAATCGGGGAAAAATGACAATATGTTTACAAACTGCAATATTTCTACTAGTAAAAATATGTAACTTATAACTGATTCTCTTATAACTGGAAATTTAAGGAGCATAGGGACATTTTTCAGTTCAGTTATTGCATTCTTCAACTCTGTGACTTCTATTTGGTACTTTCTTAAATGTCCTATCTCTTGGATGAAGTTCTGCATTAATCTATTCTTTTCCTGAGTTTGGGGAGCATCTTCATGATAATTACTTTGACCTCTTTGTCAGGTAACTTATTATCTCCATTTCATTAAAGTTTCTTCAAAGGTTTTTGGTTTGGGACATATTTCTTTGTTTCTTCATTTTGTTTGACTTTCTGTGTTGCTTTCTATGAATTAGATAAACAGCCATTTCTTCCAGGCTTGAAGGAGTGCTCTCATGTAGGAGAACCTTATCATTCAACCCTGCTCTAGCTCTTGGTGTTTGTTTGTTTTTTCTCAAGCCTTTGTTTTTATTTTATTTTTTAATGGCTCCCAATAATTGAGGATTTGGCCAAGGCCTGTCAGTGTCCTAAACGGGAGGATCTCAGTCTAGGTTCAGGCTGATTGATAGGCAGCAGCATTCAAAGTATCACATATATACAGTGCTATGGGACTGCAAGCTTAAGCCCCACTGAGCACCAGGTATATCCCCAGGAGTAAAAGAGTAAAACTGTTGAATCATAAGGTTATGCATATATTTATGTGGAT
Source organism: Corynorhinus townsendii (assembly GCA_026230045.1). Classification (NCBI taxonomy): domain Eukaryota; kingdom Metazoa; phylum Chordata; class Mammalia; order Chiroptera; family Vespertilionidae; genus Corynorhinus; species Corynorhinus townsendii. The sequence goes on along the minus strand of JAPDVU010000001.1, from coordinate 164,527,454 downwards.
ACTACCAAGTTGTTTTTTAAAGTAATTATACCAATTTACTGTCCAACGAGTATTATATGTTAGAGTTGTTCCACAGCCTTGTCAACGCTTAATACTGTTTGTTTTTCATTTTAGCCATACTTGTGGGCATATAGTGATATCTCATTTTAGTTTTAATTTGCATTTAGATTACATTTTGAGAAACATGTTATACACTTACTGGCCATTTTGGATATGCTCCCGGCATTTTTTCTTTTTGCACATTTTAATTGGGTTGTTTTTATTTTTCTCATTGAGTTGTAAGATTTTCTTTCTGGATATGTATCTTTTCTGTATGAATTAAGTAACTTTCATGAGATTATGTCACTTAATAAACAACCTCAAAAACTCAGTGGTTTAGAACAACAAATACATATTTCCTTCTCACTTTACAGTTGTTTGCAGGTCTGTTACAGCTCTTCTGAAAATTGCTAGACCAAGCTGGACTCAGATTTGTTCTTGGCTTGACTTGACTTCATAATCTTCTCATTCTAGAAAAAAAACTGTAGATGGACCAACTTTCTGAAATACCCTATTCTCATGGTTGAGGGAAAAAAGCAAGAAATGGGGTTACCAGAAACCAGCAATGCCTCTCAAAACATCTATTTAGTCACAAAAAGCATCATGTCCATTTATAGGCCATTGGATAAGACAGGTCATAAGATAAAACCAAAAGTCATTGGGCAGGGAATTATATTCTCCCTAAAAGGGAGAATTTGAGGGGCAAGGAAAATCGGGTCCAAAGAACAGTGAACAAATAATACAATACACCACAGTTGGAGATGTACAAAAGCCTACTCTTCCTTAACAATGTCTTACATGGAACAGAAATTCATAACAATAATTAACTAAGTACAATTTAACAATCTTTTTATTTATTATTTATATTTTTTGTATTCAGTTTAACAAATCCGTGCCTCTCATAAGGACATGACAATATTCTTCTATGTCAAGAGCTGGAAATTTTTTGTAAAGGACCAAATAGTAAATATTTCTGTTTTGCAAGCTTTACACTCTCTGTCACAACCATTCAACTCTGTCATTGTAGCATAAAAGCAGTAAGAGATAATATGTAAATGAGTGGTGTGACTATATGGCAACAAAACACTATTTACAAAGATAGGTAACAGTTTGGATTTGTCCTTTAGATCGTATTTTGCTGACACCTGTTCTATGTCATCCTCTAAAAGCTTTATTGTTTAAATTTTTACAATTACATCCACAGTCAAACTGTCTAAAATTGATTTTTTTGTGTTTGGTATGAAATAAGAGAACTGTCATTTTTTTTATATATGTACATCCCATTGATATAATATCATTAATTGAAAAGTTTCTCTTTCTCTATTGCATTACAGTAGTACCTTAGTCATAAGTCATGTAGTCATGGCCCAACAATATTAATCTTTTGCAAATTTTATTTACTGTTCTTGGTCCTTTGAATTTCTACACAAATTTTAGCATCAGCCTTTTATTTGTAAACACACACATCAATATACATACTAGCTAGAAATTCTGTTGGGATTGAATTTTTTAAATATTCACACAAACACATATACATTGGAGAGTATTGCATCTTTTCAGTATTAAGTTTTCAAACTGATAAACATAATATCTCTAATTTAGGTTTTTATATCTTCTAGTAATAATTTGTAATTTTTTCTGTGGAAGGCATGCATATTTACTAGAAATAAAGAGAAATATTTTATAACTGCACAATGGTCAATTCAACTAAAAAATATAATATCTTTAAATTGATATGCAATTAAGAATATAGCTTCAAAATACGTAAAGTAAAATATGATAGAACCAAAATGGGAAATAGAAGATCCATAATTATAGCTGGGGATTTTAACAGATTTCTCTGTAAAGAAAAAGAATTGAGCAAGATTATCAAACATAATCATACATATATTAAGCATATACTGGATCATAAAGCGAATCTCAAGAAATTTCAGAGTATTGACATTTTCTGCCAGGATTGCAAAAGATTTAGAAAATCATAACACAAATTTAACTATGTCTATTTTATCTGATATGAGTAACACTACCAACTTTGCTTTGGCTATTATTAGTGTAGTACATTTCTTTCCATAGTTTTACATTTAACCAGTCTATGGCCTTGTGATTAAGATACACATTTTGTAGCAGGCTACAGTTTTTGTTTATTTGTTCAATCCAGTCCAGCAATCCCTCTTTTTAAGCTTTTGTAGTCTAGGTAAAAGTAAGTAGCTTGTTTCATTTTAATGTATTTACTGATATATTTGGGTTTAAAGCACCAACCTATTTGTTTTCTATTTATCTCAACCTTTTTTTCTTACTCTTTTTGGATTATTTGAGTATTTTTTGTTATAAATTAACACTAACTCAATTCACCACCTACCCTTTTTATGCTATTGTGGTTATATATTATAATTCTACTTAAATTTTAAAGACATTACTGCTTCTAAATATCAACATACATATAGTTACTTGTTTATCTTTTCTAGTGCTCTTCATTTCTTTTTACATTTCCATTTATCTATCTCTTACCTTTTCCCTTCTTCCCAGAAAGCTCTCTTTAGCATGTCTTTTAAGTATGGACAATAAATTTATTCCATTATTCTTTGCCTGAACTTTTTTTTTAATTTTGCCTTAATTTCTGACGAATGTTTCTCTGGATGTTGAATTTGAAGTTGGTAATTATTTTCTGGCTGCACTTTGAAGAAATCATCTTTTCTTCTGGATTTCTCTTTGAAAGTTAGCTGTTGCTCCTTTAGTTATGATATTATTTTGTTTGGGGTTTGTAGAATTTCTTGACTCTACAGCTCAATAGATCTAGCACTTGTGGAAATTTCGAGTCAATCTATCTTTAAATATCTTGCTCCATATTTTGCAACTCATCTCATTTTGAGACTCCAATTACATATGCAGTAGGTCATTCTTCACCATGTCCCATATATCTCTTATTTTTCTATTATTTCTTCTTTGTTGCAGTTCAAGCTTCAACCTGAATATTTTCTACTATTTAACTTTTGTCTTTTCTCTAATCTATTGTTAAACCTTCAATTGAGTTTCTGTTTTCAATTATTATATTTCCAATTGCAGAATTTCCTATTGTTTCTTTTTTGCTTAAATTCTAGTTCTCTGGTAAATTTTCATATTTCGGTTTATTTTCTTGAACAAATTAATCCTACTTTAATCCAATTTGATAATTACAATTTCTTGATATTCTACTCCTCTGATTCTAGTATATGCTTTTATTTATAATTTTTGGTGCTTTGGCCCTATTTCCTAGGATGCCTGCTAATTTTTATTGAATGTCAAACATTGTGTAGGAAAAGGTATAAAGGATCTGGGTGATATAACATGAAAATTTTAATCTTCTTTGGCACATAAAGTAAGGGGGGATTACTTTGATCCACTCAGAGTTGTATATTTTTTCATGTTCTCACTCGAGGCAATATACCTGCCGGGGATCTCAGCTGAAATCCTGGAGGTTTCACAGCCCCTCCTCCATAACTGACCCCAAACTCCACATTGTGTCTCTCCAAAATCTTGAAATGCCAAATCTTTGCTTGGCTCTTTAGCTCTCAGTAGTTGCTTTCTACTTAGTTTCCTGATCTCTTGGTATTGACCTTCACTCAAGTACAGTTTAGGAGTTACACTTGTCTCAAGGAGAAATTCCATGTACAATAAGTAGATCCTCAAATAATGTTGTTTCCTTATAACACAGATGAGAAAAAAATCAATTCCCGGCTGGACCCACATTCTCCCCGTGTCTGCATGGATTTTCTCCAGATACTTCGATGTCCTCCCACACCCCAGGGATGTGCACGTGAGATGATTTGGGTATCTACATTGTCCCGGTCTGAGTGGAGGAGTGAGTGGCCCTGTGATGGAAGGGTGTCCTCTCCAGGGTTGGGTCCAGCCTTGCCCACTGAGCTACTTGGACAGGTTCCTGCCACTCGAGATCCTGAACTGGAATAAGTGGGCAACAAAATAATTACCCTACTTGCTTTTATTAAAATAGCTCACATTTACTTCAATGTTTAATATTAGAAGTGTTTGGGAGCCTTTATTTAGAAGTTTAATGATGTTTTATGACCAGAAATATGCCCTAGGAATTTAACTTGTTTATATCCATTGCCTTACAGTAAAATTTGTTTCCTTCTTTCATTTAAAGTCATAGTTTCCAAGAACCAAACCATGACATTAAGTGAGGACTTATTCTAGTTCACCAAGTTCACATCTTTGCAGTTTCCTTTTCCCCAGGATTTTGACCCCTTAAGTCCTGGCTGTTCTGCTAACCCCCATCCCTTGTCTGCCCAACCTACTGAAGCTGCTGCAAGCTTCAAACGAATACTTTCAGTCCAGCCTCCATGCACCATGCTTGTATAAGCAAACGCTCTAATTCTTAACATAACTCTGACACTAACCCTAAGGAATAGATAGAAGAGCAGGTAAGGTTTGGCTCATCTAAAGATCTCTAAAGGTCTTTCCCTTTTTTTTTTTTTTTTTTTTTTGAATGCTTTTGTTGCTGTAGTGTCTTTAAACAGTTGTTTTCTGGTTTTATTAACGGCATGATTTTTTTTAATTACCTTTTAAATTTGTTTTAGGGGAGGTCTAGTCTATCATAGACAAAAACAAAACCCCTGCTCTTCCCTTTCATTTGATTCCTGGCCCAATGTATGCATTTATCCCTGATCAACAACACATGGGTTGTTGACCCCTGTCTTTTGGAGTCATGCAATGCATGAGTGGCCAACATGAAATTATGTATCTCTCCATAAGAGAGTACCAAGCACTCTGCCATTTGGACCCTTCAACATTCCTCAATATAACTTTTACACCTACCAAAAGGCATATATTAAAGCCTGTCAAAGTTCCTTTTCTAGCAGTAATTATTTTGTTTCTATTCATTCAAATGCCCTGCCTACTGTAGTGAGCCTTTGAGTCCAATTAGGAGATTTAATACAATTATTACAGACTGAAACTCAGGGGGGAAATTAAGGACATTGATTATTACATACACATGGAACTAAAATATCTGGGTTTTATGTCACCCTTTATATGTCCAGTCAAGCTTTATCTTTATCCCCTGACCAGTCTGACCCAATTTCTCATCACTCTCCTGTTTTGCCTATGCTGCAACCGCAGGCTTCCCTTGTCCCTTGTCGACTTAATGTGTGTGAGGGCTGTAAAGAGAAGCTAAGTGGTTCTGGCACAGTAGCGAAGTGTGGAGGCAGTGCAGCCCGCCAGAGGACACGAGAGCTCTACCATGGTGCACTGTTTGTCACTCTGACAGGAGGCCTGGCTATGAGGTGATTTAACAGAATGCTCCGGGTTTTTCCTCTCACTATGTTAGCATGCTCTCCCCATGCCATCAGCCCAGGTTTCTTTCCATTGTAACCTTTTAATTATAATGCAGGACTGGGGAGAAGAATGCACCCACTGGAAACTCAGCAGTGATTCAATTGTTCAAAGCCACTTGGGTATTCCTCTGTTTATTTGTTCCTAGGTTTACAATTGGGCTGTGACTATGTTAACTCATGGAAACTGCTCTGGGACAAATTTAAATCAAAACAGTTTCCATTCTTGCTCTAAAAATCAACTGGGAAGATTTGTTTTAAATGGGGAGTTAATGGCTTGCCCCAATACACTTGGCATGTTCACTTTTTTAGATATAGGATAATGCATTTTTTAACAAGTCCAAATGCCTCTGACAAAATAGATTTTAAAAACAAACAAACACCCAGTGTGTGTATGGATATAGTTGGCATCTGAAGAACAATACTTCCTTGTTGACAAATATACATTTCTAGCTGGATAAATAAAGTTTTATTGTATATTTATGCTGAATAAAACGTCTCATATGGGACCTTCTGTAAGCTGGCCACTCTATTCACTGCTATCAATGTTTCAATGTGTAAAAATAATTCCAATTTAAAATTGTATTTGCACGTTAGTTTTAATTCTATAAACAGTGTATTTCTAAGTGATGCTCAAATTCTTACCATTCTATTTTGGTAAGTTTTATTTAACTTCTAGAAAACACTTCACACAGTTTTAAATAGTTTGGTGAGTAGCTATAAGCCACCAGACACTACCTAGGCACTGAGGAAAAAGAATGAATCTATAATAATAAAAGTGTGATATGCTAGTTACACTGGACATCCTTCCGAATGACCTTCCAGACGAAGCTGGGGCTGTGAGGGAAGCCCAGGTCTTGGAGCCAGAGGGAAGCCAGTGCTGGCAGCTGGGAGAAGGAAGGTCTACTCTTGCAAGAATTTCATGCATCAGGCCTCTAGTAATAATATATGGTCCTTGAAGTTTATCGTGGAGGATTCTTCCTTTAAAAATACTTAACATCACTTCAGTTTCCATTTCATTTTTGTGTTCAAGTGCCAGAATGGAAGTTGTAGTTTCTCACTATTCAGAAGGATTGGAATACATACTCATAACTACATTGCAAGATTTAACTTCACCCTATCATCAGTGACCTATGTCCTCCTGATGGACAAGCATAGAAAAATGCATATACATGTACAGCACTTTAGGAAGTTCGTTCACTTGTATAATTGAACTTAGTCTTTACAATAGCTTATGAAGTAAGCAGAGCAGATATTATTATCTGCATTGTCTATTTGAAAAAGAAACTGGAGACTCAAGTGATTTGTCCCAAAACACACAGGTTCAGTTCTCCTACTGTTCTCCCAGGATGCATCTCAACATGCGCCACGACCACGATTCCTCACCCTGTAAGAAGAACTCTAGAATGCTCTAGGAGTCAAAAACATTTTAAAGCAGTAGGCTAGTTCTGAGCAGTAGGCTTATTTCTGATTACATTTCCAAATGAATGCAGTAACTGGTAGTCTATGACTCTGCAAGACACCAAATGTATTTACATAAACCTGCTTGGAAATTCCTATGAATTAGAGGCTGAATCTTACTTTTAAAAGCATATGGAGGGGGTGAGGGGGAGCTTTAGCAAGAGTATGTTTATAAACAGATCCTTATTATTGAGATTAAAACTATTTAAAACTGTGCGAACTGTTTTCTAAAAGTTAAACAAAACTCACAACACTGTTTCCAACCTCAACAGCTTAAACATCTACACAGGATTTGTCTGCATAGGACGCCAAGGCCCTGGGTCACAATCGTACATGGATTTGTCTCCTTGCTTTTCTCTGCATGGTCCCACCTTCTCCAGGGAGCTACTCTCAGAAATGATGCAGCAAAAGGATGTGCACTTGTCTGGCCTCCAATTCAATTCCCAGAAGCTTCCCTTCCTGGAACTTAGGGCCATCTAAGCAAAATATCCCTTCGCTACCAGGTTTTGTTGTGTGTGTGTGGGGGGGGGGGGGGGGAGTGGTCGTTTTGTTTCGTTTTGTTTTGTTTTAGTGTTAGACTGTTCCATAAAGTGGTTAAAGTCTGCAGGCCATAGCTGCAAAGATGGTTGGTGCAACTTATTAAATACAGCAGTTTAAATGTAGGTACCAAAACCACATTTGAAATATGAGTATGTGTCTGGTTACTAGCAAGCATGGTTCTTTCTTGCCCTGCTCCTAAAACTCTGGCTAACCTTCACTATACTCCAGTGGGCTGCCGTGGGTAGGCTGGCCTCGCCCACATGGCCACTCCAGGGCTCACACAGTCTGGGAGCTGCCCTTTATCTGCTTGGCTCTGTAAAGGAAACACTCTCCTTCCTCTGGCCGACAAGAAAAGGTCCATCTTTTGAGGGCCTGTGAGAGGACAACCCTCCTATTCTCCTCCAAAATCTTTCTGAAGTGAAGGAAAACGGTCATCTTCCTCTGATCAGGATCTTCCCTTTCCTTCTTTACTGGGCTCTGAGCATCCATAAGCTCCATCATACCCTGCGTCTGTGTGTCCACCCATGTGGATGGAGGGAGAGAGGGAGAGGGAGAGATTTGATTATAATGCCATCTGGGATTAAAGACTTAGATTTTAATCAGGCTAATCGAGGAAACAAGACAAAAACATTCCCTTTCCTCAAGGAGTGTATTAATACTGCAGGGCCTGTAGTTCAACTTCCTTCAAACACCACTGTAAGGAAATTAGTTTTAGTGGGGAATTCCAGACTTTAACAAATCAGTAAAAAGTTGTAGTTTGGGTGGTAATAGTCTTTCCAATATCATGCAAATCATACTGCAGAGGGTGCTAATCTGTGCGCCTTGAATAAAGCTTCTCTTCCATCATGTAGCACTGTAAAAGACAACCTAGTGTGAGAGTCAAAATCAATCTAAAAGGTATGGCCCTTGTTCATTCAGGAGAATCTGTCATGGACGCTATTATTCTATTTTCCCTCAGCAAGGCTTCCTAGATTTCATGTGTGTTTCTTTTAAAGCTGGTTTATAAGTACAGATTTCTTTCAGGAGAGAGATTTTCTTCTTTTTTAGTGCTGGGACCCCATTTGGAGCTGCTCTTTTTATGGGCAGGGTTTCAGCTGGTAGGCAATTTCTCCTAACATCTGTGGCCATTCCAAGCTCCTCATGGTTTAAAGCAGTAGCACCTGATGACCACTTGTCACTCACTTAATCCATCAAAATGCCAGGGGTATGGCTGCCTCTTGCTAAATGCTAGATTTATTTCATTCCTTCCACCTCCCCCTCCCTTTCTGTATTAATTGTGATTTTCTATGCATTTTACAGATGTTTGTGGAACATTCATTACTGTATTTTTCCTAGTAGGTATTTAGATCAGGTATTTATGTTTCTTTCTTAAACTGACATTTTTTGCCTATAAGTAGGGGGCTCCTCTCTTAAATGATTAGAAGAAAAGATTATGTCAATTATGTTAACACTAGCTAATTCTGAGCAAAGGACGAAAACTTCTTCAATTCCTCAAATGTGAACTTTCTAGAGTTTCATTGTCCTTTAAACCTTGCCATTAAGGCTCATGTCAGAATGATAGGACCACAGGCTAAGAGCTTAAGACCACTAAATTTTTACTTTATACCCCGTGGACTTTAAATTAGCAAAATGATCATAGATTCCTTAAAAATTTGTTAACTAATAAAACAAGACAAAAATAGTGTTGATGTTTACTTGGTGAAAAAAGAAAAGTTCTGGAACACAAATCCTATCTAATAAAAGAGTAATATGCAAATTGACTGTACCTCCCCTACACCCACAAGCCATGCCCACAAGCCACACCCACCAGCCAATCAGGAGGGAATATGCAAATAAACCCAACCAAGATGACTGCAGCCACAGAGAGCAGGAGGCTTGGATTTCCCTGGCAATGGAGGAAGCCAAGCTTTCCCCTTGCCCTTGCCTCCACTCAATGCTACAAAGTTTCAATTATAGAAGATACATAAATCCCAACAGAAATGGCTGCTGCCACAGAGCAAGCAGAAGGCTTGGCTCCATTCCAGGCTACAAAGTTTCAATTGTAGAAGATAAATTAATCCCAGATACCAGGGCCTCTGCTTGGGTCCCCCGGGGGCATGGCCAGCCTGCAAACCACCACAGGCCCCTTGCCCAGGCTGCCCCATGGCCCAAGGTAACCCCTACCCTGATCTGGGACACCCTTCAGGGCAAACCAGCTGTCCCCCACCCATGCACCAGGCCTCTATCCTATCTAATAAAAGAGTAATATGCAGATTGACCATCACTCCAACACACAAGATGGCTGCCCCCATGTGGTCAAAGATCCTGCCCCCATGTAGACACAAGATGGCCACCACAAGATGGCCAGCAGGGGAGGGCCGTTGGGAGGGACCAGGCCTGCAAGGGAGGGCAGTTGTGGGCAATCAAGCCTGCAGGGGAGAGCAACTGGGGTGACCAGGCTGGCAGAGGAGGGAAGTTGGGGGTGACCAGGCCTGCAGGGGAAAGCAGTTAGGGGTGACCAGGCCTGCAGGGAAAGGCAGTTAGAGGTGACCAGGCCTGCAGGAGAAGGCAGTTAGGAGCAAACAGGCCAGCAGGGGAGTGGTTAGGGAGTGATCAGGAAGGCAGGCAGGCAAGCAGTTGGGAGCCAGCAGTCCTGGATTGTGAGAGGGATGTCTGACTGCCCGCTGGGATAGGGCCTAAAGAGGCAGTCGGACATCCCTCAAGGGGTCCCAGATTGGAGAGGGTGCAGGCTAGGCTGAGGGACACCCCTCCCGCCCCCATGCAGGAATTTTGTGCACCAGGCCTCTAGTATTTAATAATAGTGATCATCAGAGCCAGCCTCATGGGCTTGCGACCTGTAAAGTCACAGGACCCCACACTCAAAAAGACCCCACACTTGCTTCAATGCTCCATTATCACTGTCTTAAAATTCTTAATAATTTTTGAACAAGGAACCCTGCATTTTTATTTTGCACTGGGCCCCACAATTTATGTAGCCAGCCTGGTGATAATTCTGCTTATACCCCACTAACAGGGCAATGATATGGCCCCATTTACTCTGGATAGTTGTGGGTGTGTCTATAGACTGCGGTAGTTACTTCATATCTTCCCTTCACTCCCGGAAATGACCTAGTGTAGATGACAAAGTATAGAGTCACTAACTTTAAAAAAATGTTTAATTAATGAAAACTGAAAATTAGTTGTGATTAGAAGTTCATGGATCTAATGGGTGCCAAAAAAGTTTTACTGAAAAACTCTACTAATTTAATTACTCATCAAAAAATGGTTGCAGAGTGTCCACACCACATGAGACAGTGTACACTGCACCAGGATCATAGTCTAGAATTTAAAAGTTCTATATTCACTTAATTCCAATATTTTATTATTTAAATGTTGGAATTATCAAACCATTATAAAATGTGAATCAAGTACACATAAACACAAATCTACCGAAAACATGCCTAAGATAGAGCACTGAATTGTTTGGGGATTGGAAATTCCAACGAAGTTTATAACTGAGGGAGATTTGTGAATACCTTTCTATAGAGATAAAGATATGTGCCCTTATTTGCCAATCTACTTTGATTCCTTGATATAAACCCCACAGGAGACAGATCTAGAAATAAGACAGATATTTTTCTTTTGCAGAATGGACAAAAGAAGAGGGAAGTTAACATTTGTGTACGGTAAACTGAGTTATATCTTCCTGCCCAGTACTTAAGGAAATTTATTTTTTTGTTCAACACCTCCCTCCATTTCTTCCCATCACATTGAAGGACCAACTCAAAAGCACACCTTCCTATCATCACCTAATTATCTTCTTCTCCCCTACTCCCTTACATTACCTTCCTGGGGGGGCGGGGAGGGAAGTACTCTTTGATTGATTAGAAGGAGGAGAGGTAGTTGGTAAAAATCATTGAGAATTTTGTGACCAATTTTGAGAGCCTAATTTTTAAATTTTATTTTATTCTTTTTAAGATATTATATTTTAGAATTTGTAACACAAAGCATTATCTTCTCAAATTGGTATAAAATATATATGACATATAGTATAAAACAGACAGATTTCTAATGATAAAAAGAAAGGTAAATAAATGAAAACAGGATATTGAAGTGAAAGCTGCACTCCCATGTTTGTTACAGCATTATTCACAATACCCAAGATATGAAGACAACCTAAGTGTCCGTTAACCAATGAATAGATAAAGAAGATGTGAAAAGCCCTAACTGGTTTGGCTCAGTGGATAGAGCATCAGCCTGTGGACTGAAAGGTCCCAGGTTCAATTCCGGTCAAGGGCATGTACCTTGGTTGTGGGCACATCCCCAGTAGGATGTGTGCAGGAGGCGGCTGATTGGTGTTTCTCTCCTATCAATGTTTCTAACTCTTTTTTTTTCTTATAAATCTTTATTGTTCAGATTATTACAGGTGTTCCACTTTTTTCCCCCCCCCAGCTCCCCTCCACCTGATTCCCCACCCCACCCCATGCCCTTACCCCCCGCCACTGTCTTCATCCATAGGAGTAAGATTTTTGTCCAATCTCTTCCCGCACCCCTCACACTTGCTTCCCCTGAGAATCGTCAGTCCACTCCCTTTCTATGTCCCTGATTCTATTATATTCACCAGTCCATTCTGTTCTTCAGATTTTTTATTCACTTGATTTTTAGATTCACTTGTTGGTAGGTATGTATTTGATGTCATTTTGTTGTTCATAATTTTTATCTTTATTTTTTTCTTCTTCTTCCTCTTCTTAAAGAATACCCTTCAGCATTTCATGTAATCCTGGTTTGGTGGCGATGAACTCCTTTAGCTTTTTCTTGTCTGTGAAGCTCTTTATCTGACCTTCAACTCTGAATGATAGCTTTGCTGGGTAGAGTAATCTTGGTTGTAGGTTCTTGCTGTTCATCACTTTGAATATTTCTTGCCACTCCCTTCTGGCCTGCATAGTTTCTGTTGTGAAATCAGCTGACAGTCATATGGGTACTCCCTTGCAGGTAATTAACTGTTTTTGTCTTGCTGCTTTTAATATTCTCTCTTTGTCTTTTGCCCTTGGCATTTTAATTATGATGTGTCTTGGTGTGGTCCTCTTTGGGTTCCTCTTGTATGGGGTTTTGTGTGCTTCCTGAACTTGTAAGTCTATTTCTTTCACCAGGTAGGGAAAGTTTTCTGTCATTATTTCTTCTAATAGGTTTTCAATATTTTGCTCTCTCCCTTCTTCTGGCACCCCAAAAATTCGGATGTTGGTTCGCTTGAAGTTGTCCCAGAGGCTCCTTACACTATCTTCATATTTTTGGATTCTTTTTTCTTTTTGTTTTTCTGGTTGGATGTTTTTTGTTTCCACATATTTCAGATCTTTGGTTTGATTCTTGGGGTATGTTGATCTACAGTTGAGTTTCTGTATATTTTTTATTTCAGACAGTGTATGCTTCATTTCTGACTGATCCTTTTCCATTTTTTTGGCATTCTCATTAAGGTCCTTGAAGGTCTCACTAAGCTCCTCAGAAGTGTCATCAAGTTTCTCAGCGGTTTTTAGAAGATTCTTGAGTAACCTTATACATGTGGTTCTGAACTCTATGTCATCCAGTAGTTTGCTTTCCTACGTTTCTTTCATTCATGACATGTTTCTTTGTTTCTGCATTTTGGCTGCTTCCCTGTGTTGATGGAGTGGCTTTGTGTGGTAGGTGACCTATAGGGGGCAGTAGCTCAGCCTCCCCAATCACCTGATGTGGATGCTCTTGGTACACCCCTTTGTGGGCTGAGTGCAAAGTCTTGGTGTAGTTAAGCTTGAATTGCTGTTGGTACGCTGGGAGGAATTGACCTCCAGGCCAATTAGCTGTGAGCACTCCCTGTGTCTATAATGGAAGAACTGCTGTGCTGAAGACACGCTTATGGGGCAGGACTTGTTTCAGTGGGGCTTCGGTGCTCACTGAGTTTGCCTCTTGAATGTGTCACTTATGGATGTGAGGAGTTGAAATCTTGTGTCTCACACTGACCACTAGGTACACTGGCTTCTGGATCTCCAATGGGGTGCAGGTTAGCTACTGTCTGAGGCCACTCAGCAGGAGCTACAGTGAGAGCTGCAGTTTTCTCCTCTTTGCTTGGGGTTTGGAGGTTTTGGAACTGTCTGACCCGGGCTGCAAGTTTGCTAGGTTAAGCTGCGATAGGGCAGGCTTTTCTTATGCTAACTTGGTTGCTTGGAGCTTGGGTGGGTTTGTAGGTTGTGCAGGGCGGGGCCTCAGGGCGTCACTAGGTTAGGGTGTGGCAAACAGCAATGGCTGCTAGTTAGCCGGCTCTGTGTCCCCAAAGGCATCCGCGAGTCCCGTGCCCCAGTGCAGTAAACAATTATTCCTGCGCGCAGCTCTGCAAGCAAGCCACCCTCGCTGGCGGACAGTCCAGCTTCTCCCCGTAGGAGTTTGAGTCCCCCACGTCTCCCCAGAGACTGGATTTCAGAGTAATTGGGGGCTTGTCTCCGTTCGGGTTGAAAAAAGCAACGCACCCAGTCACCCGCAGCCAGCCCGGATCACGCACCTCCGTACCTCAGCTTTTCAGCGCTCGTGCACGTCTCAAAGCTCTTTTCTCTTTCCTTCTAGTTGTAGAACTTCCACTCAGCCAGCTTTCCCGTGGTTCTGGGTGATAGACCTTTTGTCTTTTAGTTGCAGTTTAAATTGTTGTGGGAGGCAGCAGTTTAGGTGTTTACCTATGCTGCCATCTTGGATTCTCCCTGTTTCTAACTCTTTATCCCTCCCCCTTCCTCTCTGTAAAAAGTCAATAAAATACATTTTTTAAAAAAAGAAGATGTGAAAGATATATATGCAATGAAATATTATTCAGCCATAAAAAAATGAGGAAATCCTGCCATTTGTAATAGCATGGATGAAATTTGATAGCATTATGCTAAATGAAATAAGTCAAAGAAAGACAAATGTTCTATGATCTCATTTATGTGTGGAATCTTAAAAAGCTGAACTGAGCCTGACGATGTGGTTCAGTTGTCTGGGCATCATTTCATGCTCCAAGAAGTTATCATTTCAATTTCCAGACAAGGCAAATGCTTGGGTTGCACACTGGATCCCCAGTAGGGGGTGTACAGGAGGCAGCCAATCAATGATTCTCTCTCATCATTGATGTTTCTATCTCATCGATGTTTCTATCTCTCTTTTCCTCTCCCTTGCTCTCTCTCTAAAATCAATAAAAACATTTTAAAAAATAATAAAATAAAAATTAAAAGCTGAACTGATAAACACATAGTAGGATGGTGGTTACTGGGGATCAGAGTAGGATGGTGGTTACTGGGGAGGTTGGGGGAGTTGGGGTGATGCTCTTTACACAAAGTTGCAGCAGGTAGATACATACTAGTAAGTTCTGGAGAGCTAATGCACAGCATAGTGATTATAGTCAAAAGTACTGTATCACAAACTTGAAAGTTGCTAAGCTACTAAATCTTAATTGTTCTCACCACAAAAAAATAAATAAATAAATGGTAACTATGTGTGTGATATGATAGAGGTGTCAGCTAACACTATTACTGTAATGATATTATAGTATATAAATGTATCAAATCAGCACATTGTACACCTTCAACATATGCAGCATTATATGTCAATTTGATCTCAATTTTAAAAAAGAAAGGAAAAGTTTTGAAATGTAATCTCTTGAGTATACATTTGCTATTTATTTCAGAAAGTTTTAGATTATTAACAAACAATAAAGCAAGAGCCATATACATTTTATCCTTCAGACTCTTAGTTCCACCATATAAAATGAAATGAATACTTTCATCCTATATAATAAAAGTCTAATATGCTAAGTGTCCAGTCGTCCAGTTGGTCGTTCAACCAATCAAACATAATATGATAATGATATGCTAAGGTTCCTCAACTGCTCATTATGATGTGCACTGACCACCAGGGGGCAGACAGTCGATTGGTCAACCAATCGCCATGACGTGCACTGACCACCAGAAGGCAGGTGCTTCGACCGGTAGGTTAGCTTGCTGTTGGGGTCTGGCTGATCGGGACTGAGCAAGACAGGCCGGACACTCCCTAGAGCCCTCCTGCAGTCCCTCCCCAGCTGGCCAACCTCCCACATCCCTCCCTGCCCTGATCGTGCACCAGTAGGGTCCCTCAGCCTGGCCTGCACCCTCTCGCAATCTGGGACCCTTTGGGGGATGTTGGAGAGCCAGAACGACCAGTCTCTATGACATGCACTGACCATCAAAGGGAAGACGCTCAATGCAAGAGCTTCCCTCTGGTGGTCAGTACACTCCTACAGGGGGAGCACTGCTCAGCCAGAAGCGGGGTTCACAGTTGGCAAGCACAGCAGCAGTGACAGGAGCCTCTCCCGCCTCTGCAGCAGCTCTAAGGATGTCCAACTGAAGGCTTAGGCCTGCTCCCTGTGGGGAACAGCCTAAGCCATCCGTTGGACATGCCCCAAGCGCTCCTGAACTGCAAGAGGACACAGGCCAGGCTGAGGGATCCCCTCCCCCAAGTGCATGAATTTCGTGCACCAGGCCTCTAGTCTATTACTAAGAACAATGTATGAAACAATTGTCAAAATGTTAAAACACTAAAATGCCCATACCTCTGACCCAGTAGTTTACTACATCTTTCAAACATAATCTCAAATATGGGGAAAGTGATGCACAAAAGTGTTCGTCACAGTAGAATTTTAATTAGTGGATGATCAGAAAGCACATATATCTTTCACAAGTAGGGAAATGGTCAGGTAAATTACAGTACAGTATATGTTGTGTTTTTAATATTATAACACAAGCATTTTCCAACATTTAGTGACTGCATTGTATTTTCCTCACCATCTACACCATGGACATAGATAATGTTTATAGTTGGACATAAAACCTTAAAAAAAAGATGAAATATCCTGTAAATGGCTTTCTATTTAAATAAGAAGCTAGCCTTGCTCTCAGATGTAAGAATGATGAACAGTTTTTCATATACTCTATATCACATTTGAGAAGTATGTCAAAATGTGGTGATGCAACCCAGTTGGTTCCCAGCAGAGAATGAATCCTTGTGATATTTTTTATCCTCTTTTGTTTTCTTCTAGGTTCTGCCTACGTCTAACTAAAATGTTATATTTAAATTTTATACGCAAATGTGGGGAGAGCCCAACGAATACTGGTAAAGTCTGACTTACACATATTTCCACTGAAGGAAACCCATGAACTCCATTCTATGGTCCTTGCTCTAGCAAAGCACACATGAACTTCAGTGGGAATTCTGCCAAGAGCAAGATGGTGAAGCGGGGCTCAGTGGTGTCAAATCAGATTAGTTCTGTCTGCCTTTGCCTAGCTGACTATTACACAGAATGGCACTCTTTTATTGTGTTTAACCACTTGTTCAATATATTTTTATTTTCATAGACAGCTCGATATGCAAAATGTGGTACAATTGCCTCTTATAGAGGTGGTAAATTTAATTTACAGCATATACATAATATTCATGTTTGTAGAAAACATATTGATCAAACCAGCTTCCTTTACTATACTTAATATGCAGAGAGAATACAACATTTCCTAGCATTGAAATATGTTGTCTCACTCCAACAAAATGAAAGAAAAATGTTTAATGGTATTCTGAGTTTAAAACTAGTCTTTCACATATCTTCAGTAACTTATAACGATGTTCTCATGAAGGAGTTCATGCCCAGGATGTGTCCTCACAGAACAGTAGCCCATCCAATCAATAGCCCATGTGAATGGCTGGGCAGTTCGTTTTTGTGAACAATCTATGGCATTCTATCAACAATTTCCACGCTGAAAGTCCCCTGTTTTGCAGATCAGGTACCTCAGAGGCAGTCCCGAGACAGAGATTTGCATACGGGTGGTTGATTGGGAATTGCTCTCCAATATAACACCTGTAAGGGAGGAAAGGAAGCAAAGGGCGATTTGAAGTAGCTGCTGCAGAGGCCTCAGTAATCCCATTAGTGCTCTGAATGAGGGATGGCCCTTCTCAGGTGTCCCAATTCCAGTCAAGAGGGCCTGCATGAACCCATTGGGTGGAAGCTGCCCCCAGGGAGAGGGCGATGCCTGGGGCAAGGTGATTACCTGGGAGAGAACCCAGCCCTGGATTGAACTCAGCAATGAGACATCAGGAGGCAGCACTCCAGGAAGGTGGTCCTGAAGGGAAAATCTGGCAGCATACCCCAGCATCCACAGCAATCGGCCTCTTTCACCCTCAGAACCACATCTCCTCCAGGTTTCTAGTTCAGTTTTGTTTTGTTTCCCCCTGAAGAAATTGACAAGAGGAAGCTTAACGAGTTGGACTCCAGTCTACTGCTACAGCTAGTCTTATGTCCACAATTCATACTCATCATCTCCCTCCTCGGTCACTCATTCTAGATTCCCTCACCCAATTATCATCCCTACTGGTCACTGGTTTATCTGAGGGGTCGGGGGGAGAGTGACACAGATCAGATCCCATCTTTTTTTTCCTCTTTGCAGGAAAATTTGCAAGTAGAATTTATTGCAATTTTTGCTATAAATGTATTCCTTCTTGTCATTGTCATTGGTGAATATATTTTTAGCATCTGAATGCTGATGTAATTTTTTCCAGATATATTGTGCTATAATTGACATATATCACTGTATGAGCTTCAAATGTGTATCATATACTTTGACCTATATATATTATGAAATTATTACCACAGTAAGTTCAGTTTAACATCCATCATCTCATAAAAAACATTTTAAAAAATGGAAAAGATTTTTCTTCTTGTGATGAGAACTTTTAGAATTTACTCTCTAACTTTTCAAATATATCATATAGCCGTGGCAACTATAGTCGCCATGTAGTACATCAGATTCCAAGTATTTATTTACCTTCTGACTGGAAGTTTGTACCTTTTTACCATCTTCCTCCAATTCTCCCTCCCCTCCCTTCAACCCTCTCTGAGAGCCAGAAATCTGGTCTTATTTCCTATGGGTTTGCTTTGGTTTATTCTGTTTGTTTTTTAGGTTCACCATATAGGGAAAGATCACACAGCATTTGTCTTTCTCTGTCTGATTTATTTCACTTAGCGTAATGCCCTTACGATTCATCCACATTGTTGCAAATGACAGGATTTTCTTATTTTTTATGTCTGAATAATATTTTATTGTATACAGATAACTACCACAACTTGTTTATCCATTCCTCTGTTGATGGACATTTAGGTTGTTTGGGTGTCGTGGCTATTGTACATAATGCTACAGAGAACATAGGGGTGCATATATCTTTTTGAGTTAGTGTTTTGATTTCCTTTGGCAGTTTCCCATCTTTGAGCTCCTGATCACTTTTCCCTTCTCAAGATGTGTCGGATGCATGTGTCCATTTACCGTCTGCATTGCTCAGAAGATTACAAAAAGGAGTGCTAAATGGATGTTTCCTGCCCTCCTTGTGTGATGGCAAGCAGCCCCACCGCCTCCTAGTGATCAGGGTCAGTTACCCCTGCCAGGATAGTGACTCCTCTCTTTACCCGCTGTTCTCCTGGCACAGAGAGTGCCGCGTGACCAGGCAGCAGACACAGCTTAAGGTTTAATGGGACACTTACTATGTACCCTGGTGGAAGTGTTCCCCTTTGGGAGCCAGGACCTTAAGACTTGCAGAGATGTGTGACCAAACTCCCAAGGCAGTCGCTGCATCTGATGGTAAAAATGAAAGTCCACTTCTAAAGATGGTGGCGTAGGTAAACACCTAAACTGCTGCCTCGCACAACAATTTCAAAACTACAACTAAAAGACAAAATGTCTATCACCCAGCCACGGGAAAGCTGGCTGAGTGGAAGTTCTACAACTAGAAGGAAAGAGAAAAGAGCATTGAGACGTGCACGAGTGCTGAAAAGCTGAGGTACGGAGGTGCGGGATCTGGGCTGGCGGCAGGCGTTGCTTTTCTCAACCCAAAGGGGAGACAAACCCCTGCTTACTCTGAAATACAGTTTCTGGGGAGACGCGGGGGACCCAAACTCCTATGGGGAGAAGCTGGATTGTCTGCCACCGGGTTGGAAAGTGAGGGGGGCCTGCTTGCAGAGCTGTGTGCTAGAATAATTGTTTACTGCGCTGGGGTACAGGACGCAGCCGGAGACACAGAGCCCGCTAACTAGCAGCCATTGCTGTTTGCCACGCCCTAGCCTAGTGACGCCCTGAGACCCCGCCCCACACAACCTACAAACCCACCCAAGCTCCAAGCAGCAGCTTTAGCATAAAAAGGGCCTGCCCTATCGCAGCTTAACCTAACAAACTTGCAGCTCGGATCAGACAGCTCCAAAACCTCCAAACCCCAAGCAAAGAGGAGAAAACTGTAGCTCTCGCTGTAGCTCCTGCTGGGTGGACTCAGACAATAGCTGACCTGCACCCCATTGGAGATCCAGAAGCCAGTATACCTAGTGGTCAGTGTGAGAAACCAGATTTCAACTCCTCACATCCATAAGTGACACATTCAAGAGGCAGACTCAGGGAGCACCAAAGCCCCACTGAAACAAGTCCTGCACCATAAGCGTGTTTCCAGCACAGCAGTTCTTATAGACACAGCGAGTCATCACAGCCGATTGGCCTGGAGGTCAATTCCTCCCAGAGTACCAACAGCAATTAAGGCTTAACTACACCAAGACTTTGCACTCAGCCCACAAAGGGGTGTACCAAGAGCGTCCACATCAGGTGATTGGGGAGGCTGAGCTACTGCCCCCTATAGGTCACCTACCACACAAAGCCACTCCATCAACACAGGGAAGCAGCCAATATGCGGAAACAAAGAAACATATCACGAATGAAAGAAACGGAGGAAAGCAAACTACTGGACGACATAGAGTTCAGAACCACATTCATAAGGTTACTCAAGAATCTTCTAAAATCCACCGAGAAACTTGATGACACTTCTGAGGAGCTTAGTGAGACCTTCAAGGACCTTAATGAGAATGCCAAAAAAATGGAAAAGGACCAGTCAGAAATGAAGCATACACTGTCTAAAATAAAGAATATACAGAAACTCAACTGTAGATCAACGTACCCCAAGAATCAAACCAAAGATCTGAAATATGAGGAAACAAAAAACACCCAACCAGAAAAACAAAAAGAAAAAAGAATCCAAAAATATGAAGATAGTGTAAGAAGCCTCTGGGACAACTTCAAGCATACCAACATTCGAATTTTTGGGGTGCCAGAAGAAGAGAGAGAGCAAAATACTGAAAACCTATTAGAAGAAATAATGACAGAAAACTTTCCCTACCTGGTGAAAGAAATAGACTTACAAGTCCAGGAAGCACACAGAACCCCAAACAAAAGGAATCCAAAGAGGACCACACCAAGACACATCATAATTAAAATGCCAAGGGCAAAAGACAAAGAGAGAATCTTGAAAGCAGCAAGAGAAAAACGGTTAGTTACCTACAAGGAAGTACCCATACGACTGTCAGCTGATTTCTCAGCAGAAACTATGCAGGCAAGACGGGAGTGGCAAGAAATATTCAAAGTGATGAACAGCAAGAACCTACAACCAAGATTACCCTACCCAGCAAAGCTATCATTCAGAGTTGAAGGTCAGATAAAGAGCTTCACAGACAAGAAGAAGCTAAAGGAGTTCATCGCCACCAAACCAGGATTACATGAAATGCTGAAGGGTATTCTTTAAGAAGAGGAAGAAGAAGAAAAAGGTAAAGATAAAAATTATGAACAACAAAATGACATCAAATACATACCTACCAACAAGTGAATCTAAAAATCAAGTAAATAAAAAATCTGAAGAACAGAATGTACTGCTGAATATAATAGAATCAGGGACATAGAAAGGGAGTGGACTAACAATTCTCAGGGAGAAGCGGGTGTGAGTGGTGCGGGAAGAGATTGGACAAAAATCTTACTCCTATGGATGAAGACAGTGGCAGGGGGTAAGGGCATGGGGTAGCATGGGGTGGGGAATCAGGTGTAGGGGAGCTATAGGGGGAAAACAAAAAGAGGAACACCTGTAATCTGAACAATAAAGATTTATTAAAAAAATAAGATAAAATAAAATAAAAGACCATTTTGCCAAAAAAAAAAAAAATGGACAGATTTGAGCAAACATTTCACCAAAGAAAATCTATGGATGGCAAATGGCAAACAGAAAATATGCTTGTCATTGGGGAAATGCAAACTAGAACAACAATGAGATACTACTATACATCCATCCGATGGCTAAAATTAATAAGACCAGTCACAGCAAATACTGATGATGTGGAGCAACTGAAACTGATACACTGCTGGTAGAAATGTAAAATGGCACAACCACTTTGGAAAAGATTATGGCAGCTTCTTACAAAGTTAACATACCCCTACTCTACGTTTCAGCCATTCAAAAGTCACTAAGTATTTAGCCTATAAAGACATGAATGCATGTGTCCATAACAAAAACTTGCTTGTAATAGCCAAAAACTGAAAACAACCCAACTGTTCATTAAAAGATGAATAGATGCCTTACCCAGTTTGGCTCAGTGGATAGAGAGTCAGCCTGAGTACTGAAGGGTCCTGGGTTCGATTCTGGTCAAGGGCACATGCCCGGGTTGTGGGCTTGACCCTCAGCGGGACGCGTGCAGGGGGCAGCCGGCCGATGATTCTCTCTCATCATTGATGTTTCTATTTCTCTCTCCCGCTCCCTTCCTCTCTGAAATCAATAACAAAATATATTTTAAAAAAGAAAAAAAGAAAGTCCACTTCTACTTCTACCCTTGGTTTTCAGGCCTATGTATTCTACCTTTTGGATACTTAGCCTCATAAAATGACCAATGATATACTGCATCGTGAAGATGGTGACCCTCTTAGGGTGTCATCTCTAAGCTTATGCCCTAGACATATCTTCAAAAAGCTCTTTTATTGCTTTGTGGACCCTCAAATTCTGGGTGGTATGTTATATAATAGGACCAGTGGAGCCCATGGTAATGTGCCCACTACACATAATCCTGATGTGATGCAGTGTGATGTGGGATCCTGTGTCAGAATATTAAATATTCTGCAGGCCTCAGATAACAGCACTGACCGTAAATGGATTCTCCCTAGTTAAGCCCCTGATGAGCTCAGAGCTATAGTTCACATTTTGGTATAGCCTGGTGAGACACAGAAACTAAAAACCCAGTTAATCCATACCCAGATTGTTAACCTACAGAAACTGTGAGATAATAAATGCGTGTTATTTTAAGCCACTAAATTTGTGATAACTTATAATTCAGCTTAGAAAACTGATACAGACCCTGTTAACAGAAAAAAACACACACCATATACAAATCTAGATTGTTTATCATAATCAAGATGAATCATTGCTCTTCATGGGTAAAAGGGATCCACTGTGATCAATTTGTTGACAAGTGGCTTTTTTTTTAAATATATTTTTATTGATTTCAGAGAGGAAGGAAGAAGGAGAAAGAGAGATAAAAACATCCACGATGAGAGAGAATCATAGATCAGCTGCCTCCTGCAAGTCCCCCACTGGGGATCGAACCCACAACCTGGGCATGTGCCCTTGACTGGAATCAAACCTGCAACCTTTCAGTTCACAGGCTGATGCTCTATCCACTGAGCCAAACCAGCTAGGGCGACAAGTGGTTCTTTTATCTCTTCAAAAAATGGTGCTACATTGAAGACTTAGTACTGGTCTCTGTTGCTTGCAGATTTAACATTTGGCGGCAGTAGTCGGTGAGGCAGATCTCATGCTGCTGGAACCATGCATAGTTCCCATCCCTGGAACCATGGCTATTCTGTTTTTATGTCCATTGTGCCAGCACTTGGGTGGCCAATGACAAAGGCTGGCTGATGTGCACTAGCTTGTTATTCTATCTATTTGGGCATGTAATACATCTTCCTTAGTGGATGCTCTCTGGTATCAACATGTGATATGAAGGTCTTCATACTCTGTGACCATACATCCTTATAAATGCCTCTTTCCTGAAACTTCTTGAGTCACACCTCTAATCTTTTTCCTTCCAGAACCTTGACCAAACATTCAAGCCTCACCATCTATATTCTAACCTAGAGTCTCTTCTCTTTCCACACAAAGTCAATGATCAGGCATCCTATTTAAAGTTATTCCCTTTGGGGGAGAAACCAAGATGGCGGCATAGGTAAGCACCTAAACTGCTGCCTCGCACAACAGTTTCAAAACTACAACTAAAAGACAGAATGGACACCATCCAGAACCACAGGAAAGCTGGCTGAGTGGAAATTCTACAACTAGAAGGAAAAAGAAAAGCTCATGGAGAATTGGAGGAACAGCAAAGCGTTGAGGTACAGCAAAGGGTATTTGTGTGCTCAGAGAGGAAGGGCGGCTAAGAGCCTGGCTGACTTTCTCTGGCGGGAGGGGGAAGGAAGCCCCCAACTGCACTGAACCCCAGTTCCGACTGCATTGAACCCCAGTTCCAGGAGAGCCCCTGGGGACCCGTGCTCTTGCGGGGGGAATCTGGACTCTCGGGCAGAGGATCAGGAGCCAGCGAAGCCAGAGGTCTGGAGGCATGCCTGCGTGTGCAAGGGCAGGACTGAGGGGAAGCCAAGACTGTCTGCTCCGCCCTGAGACTCCACCCCATCGAAGCTGAGCACAGAGGCTTTTGCAATTTGGCAAGTCTAATCCTATAAGGCTGTCTCCAGCACAGAACTTCTCCCAGCGTAGACACAGCTGATCCTCACAGCCAACTGGCCTGGAGGTCAATTCCTCCCAGTGATACCAACAACAATCAAGACTTCCTCCATTAAAAAAAAAAAAAAGTGGGGAGGTAGTAGGGCAATATCATGTAAGGAAAAATATCCTATAAGTAAATTACATCTAGAAAATTTTTACTTTACCAAATTAAGTTTCATTTGCAATGCTAACAGCAAGACGGACATTAAAAACACACATGGTGTCTAAATAAGACAAAGGAAAATCATTTGAACAAAAATAAAAAGTATCCCAAATCAATTATATAGAAAAGATTCCTTTATTAACTTGTGGTCGAGAATATATTTGTATATTTTCAGAAAACAACCCCAAGACCAGATGGATTCCTGCAACAGAGAGGAATTGACAGGAGTGCTCCAACCACAAAGACAAGAGGAAAAAACGGTCCAGAGATGGAAGACGCTGACAACGCCTTGCCATGGGAGCAGTCAGCAGCTGTGCACCGCTACAGGTTACCTAGGACCAAACCAGAGAGGGTCGGACCTGTATTGCCACCATGTGCCCACCATCCAGATATCACTGCTGACATGTACACATAAGGAACTGTTGGACATTGAAATTGGGACTCAAACATTTTTTTGTCTTGTCTTGTTTTGTTATTATATGTTTATTTCCAGTCAGCAAAGGCAAAACTTTTTAAAGGAAAGAAATGGTGGGAAAAAGATACAGAGGCAAAGAAGCATTGAACAGACTGTCAAACTACATTGGGAAGACAGGGGAGGTTGGGCGAGGAGGGCTGTAAGAGACCAACCGAAGGACTTGTACGCATGCATATAAGCACAACCAATGGATATAAGACACTGGGGCGGGGGTGGGCGGGTAGGGTGGGCAGGTGAAGGCATGTCCTGGGGGGTAGGGGAGGTCGGGGGGAGATCAAGGGGGAAAAAAAAGGAGACATATGTACTACTATTTGTAATACTTAAAACAATAAAAATAAAAAAAAATTTTTTAAAAAAGACTTAACTACAACAAGGCTGTACACACAGTCCACAAAGGGGTGCACCAAGAGTGTCCACCTCAGGTAACTGGGAGGCCGACCCACTGGGCCATATAGGAAACCTAGCACACAAAGCTACCCTACCAACTCAGGGAAGCAGTGAAAATGCGGTGACAAAGAAACAGATCACAAATGAAAGAAATGGAGGAAAGCAAATGACTGGATATAGAATTCAAAACCACGGTTATAAGGCTTTTCAAGAGTATCCTAGAAAAGGTCAATAAATATAACGAGACCCTCGAAGATATGAAAAAGGACCAACTAGAAATTAAACATACACTGACTGAAATAAAAAATATTATACAGAAACCCAACAACAGACTAGAGGAACGCAAGAATCAAGTCAAAGAATTGAAATACAAAGAAACGAAAAACACTCAACCGAAAAAACAAAAAGAAAGAAGAATCCAAAAAGTTGAAGATAGTGTAAGAAGCCTCTGGGACAACTTCAAGCCTACCAACATCAGAATTATGGGGGTGCCAGAAGAAGAGAGAGAGCAAGATACTGAAAACCTATTTGAAGAAATAATGACTGAAAACTTCCCCCACCTGGTGAAAGAAATAGACTTACAAGTCCAGGAAGCGCACAGAACCCCAAACAAAAAGAATCCAAAGAGGACCACACCACAACACATCATAATTAAAATGCCAAGGGCAAAAGACAAAGAGAGAATCTTGAAAGCAGCAAGAGAAAAACGGTTAGTTACCTACAAGGGAGTACCCATTTGACTGTCAGCTGATTTCTCAAGAGAAACAATGCAGGCCAGATGGGAGTGGCAAGAAATCTACAAAGTGATGAATAGCAAGAACCTACAACCAAGATTACTCTACCCACCAAAGCTATCATTCAGAATTGAAGGTCAGATAAAGAGCTTCACAGGCAAGAAAAAGCTAAAGGAGTTCATCACCACCAAACCAGTATTATATGAAATGCTGAAAGGTATTCTTTAAGAAGAGGAAGAAGAAAAAAGTAAAGATAAAAATTATGAACAATAAATACATATCTATTAACAAGTGAACCTAAAAATTAAGTGAATTAAAAACCTGAGAAACAGAATAAACTGGTGAATATAATAGAATCAGGGGCATAGAAAGAGAGTGGACTGATAATTCTCAGGGGGAAAGGGGTATGGGGGGGTGCAGGAAGAGACTGGCCAAAAATCGTATACCTATGGATGAGGACAGTGCGGGGGAGGTAAGGGCAGAAGGGGTGGGAACCGGGTGGAGGGGAGCTATGGGGGGGGAGAGAAAGGAGAAACAATTGTAATATTCTGAATAAAGATTTATTTTAAAAAATTATAAAAATAAAATCATGATGAACAAAAATAAATAAATAAATAAAGTTATTCCCTTTGGGAGCATTTCCTATTACTATGGACTTTCAGAGCTACTGTTGAATGGGACTCTAGTGGAGCTACAGTCTACACTTAGCATATACTCACACATTGAGCTATGAACCACACATGTCCTTTTTCTTCTTGACCACTCCCATGTAACCTTCCATATGAACTAAGAGAGAGGCACTGACATAACAGTGATGGATTCACCTGCCCAAGAAGCTTTAGTATGCCTTCTGGCCCTGCCATTTTCTGAGAAAAAATATAGTACTTCTGTCTTACAAGGGATTGTTTTGAGGCTCAGATCATGATGGGCACTTCTGTCCACTTGGTCATGTGGTATCCTAGAGTTAGTATCAGGCCCAGTAAAATGACAGAAACAATTTTTCAAATGGTGTAAAATTTCTGCTTCAGAGTGTGTGGCCTTTCTTCAGGACTCATTAATTTAATATTATGATTCTTCTATTGTGATTTGCAATAAACTCTGCACAGCATCTTTTCCTACCATTTGTCATCCTAATACCAGAAAGTCCGCCAGGTCATGTGGACAAGGAAGCGCTGGCTGTGCTGCAACCTAGACCTGCCGTAGAGCCTTTTCCTGCTCAGGACCCTATTCACATCTGGACATCTGTGAGACTTGATCAATGGGTTGGAGCAGTGATTCATAAGTGTGGAATATGCTACCTCCAGAACCCAGTGGCAATTACCAAGGACTATGAAATATGCAAGATATAATAATTTTCTATTTGTTTTGAATGCAATATCCTGACATCCCCCAGACATCTGGACCCCTAAAACCTTTTTTAACATGAAAGACCCACCCTTAAATCTTCACAGAGTATTTATCTCCCACCTTCTGGAATACATATGTCTTTTCAAGGTTTCCAACACACTTGCCACTTCTTGTTTATCTGGTTTGATTAACATAATGTCATTGATGTAGTGGACTAATGTGACTCTCCGCATCATGTTATGACAGTCCAGATCCCTTTGGACTATATTATGACAAAGGACCAGAGAGCTGACATGCCCCTGGGAAAAGATTGCAAATGCACATTATTCTTCAGTCCACATGAATGCAAGCTGCTCTTGTACATCTTCCTAACAGGAATAAAAAAGCACACTTACCATATTGAAGGCTGAATACCACGTGCTTAAGGCCAGGTAACCCAATCTAACAGTAAGACCACATTTGTATAGCACTGCAATTGATTCTACTTGGTTGAGTTTGTATGTCTGCATCTTATCATCCCTATTATTTTCAAGGAGACCAATGCCATCTTCCGGAATCGGTCTGGTATTTGCAAGGGCTAGAATGCTGAATCAAATAAAGGTATGATGAGGACTGCAACCACTTGTCCTTTGGGTCTTTAATGTTGGCATTAATTTTTACCATTTACCCTGGTATATAATATTTTATTTGCTTTATTGTCTGGGAGAAAGGACAGTTTTGGAGGCTTCCACTTGGCTTTCCATGCTATGATGGGACCAATCCTATAGACCAGGAACAAATGTGGCAATTCTGCAAAATACCAAGAAATGTCCATTCCAAGTATATATTCTGGGATGGGGAAAGTGACAACTGAGTTTGTTAATGGATCCATTTTGAGCTGATATCTGAGTGAGAACTTTATTTTCTGGCTTTAGACTCCCTCACACTATGGCTTCATAAATGATATTTAGGTCTAAGTTAATAGCTGGCAAAATATCTGGGTATTCCCCTTCCTCAGTCAACAGCTACCCAAGTAAGTGAGCCAGAAGTCTCTTTGGGAAAGGACAAAGAGAATCATTACTGTATGTACTTTTGATGGTACTACAAGGTTCTCTCCCTCAGGAATTTTGAGTCTGGGAACTGGCTGAGATTTAAAAACTGGGCAAGAGATCATGACTTACTACTGGAGAAGCTGCTCTCAGCATTATGATTTTCCATTTATGAGTTTCTTTTATTTTAATAGATTGAACAACTTGGCAACTACCCATCTATCTTTTCCTTAGTGACCCATATCCACAACTCTTTGTAGGTGAGGACACCCTGGCTGCTACTCCCAATGTGTGACTCATGATGACAATCGCACATACCCCGCTGCAGTTGATAAAATACTACTACCTGATATCTATTATGTCTGTATCTTATCATCCCTATTATTTTCAAGAAAACCATTTCTGTCACAGCATCTCCTACTATAAACGTTTACAATGGGCAGACACTGAGCATTTCAATGATACTCTTGTCTCTCTCTCCAATTCATTCCTTATTTTGGTAAACAGAGTTTCATGTAGGCCCTCCCACTGAACATTCTGGTGTTGTATCGTAGCCTTATGTATACCCTGTAGAATTTCCACTTCTCTGGGTGTTTTAATCCCTTCTTCTACCATCATCCATGGCACTTCTACTTCACTTGGTGTGGGTGAACACTTCCTTTAAACTTCAAAGTGCCATTATAGTAGCATACTAGCACCTTCTTTTGGAGTCTTTTTTTTTAATATCTGTTTTTAATTTATTTCAGAGAGAGGAAAAGAGAGGGAGAAAAAGATAGAAATATTAATGATAAGAGAGAATCATTGATGGGCTGCCTCCTGCATGCCCCCTACTGGGGATCAAGCCCACAACCTGGGTACATGGCCAACCGGGAATTGAACTGTGACCTCCTGGTTCATGGGGTCGATTGTCAACCACTGAGTCATACCAGCCAGGCCTTTTGGAGTCTTTGACAGAGCATTACATCCTTATGTTCCCATATCAATGAATTATTTTCTTTCTAACTTTATGTTCTGTCCTCATACTTCAGCACCTTTGGGGTCCAGTTTCCATACATACTCTCCTGAGCCTCACAGGTACATATTGGTTGGATCATGTAGCTCTTCAGGCCTAACACATCCCCAACTGAAATATGCTGTGACTTGATCCTTGTTATTGCTTTGGTAACCAAGAGGGGAGTTGGGAGTTGATTCTGAAGAAAGAGGCACATATTACCCCACAGGTCAGAGTTCTCTGCATTTCTTCAAGTAAGGGAAAGACTTTAGCTTTTAACAGAGAGGAGTGGGCCACTTCTCAGGCTCTTGATCCAAGGTCCCACTCCTTCCCAATCATGGCCTACACAAACCTTGGCAGAGACAACTTGGAGATAAAAATGTCATCTTCTCCAGAGATAATCTACTTTCATTGTTAAGTCCTGAGTCAGATCCTCAACTTTTTCCACTTTTCAGCTGCAGGAGATAGTAATCTGCTGCCAAGGGGGCCCTCTGGCCTTTAGACTTCACCTTAATTTGGTGAGTAACCACCCTCAGCCTTTAATGTCTTTTCCAATGCATACATAGCTTGCAGCAACAGCTAATTCTATAGTGCTTTAATTACTACTTACCCCTAAACTCTCAAATACCTGAGACATCACACTTTGCAATGCATTCTCTTCTGCTGATATCCCATCACAAGTCAAGATCAATGCGTTTTAACAAATGCACCACTGACATATCCCAAGGCTGTTGATACCCTACCTACCACCAGTGATGAGGGCCTAATTACCAGCTGACCAGCAAATAATTTAACTCCCAAATTCCACTTCAGAGCCTACCTCTTAGGACCAGCTCCAATATTAATTGTTATAGGTTGAGTTTTCTGTAACATGGACTCTAAGCTTGAAATTTGTGTTTCAGTGGTTTATGGGGGAATGCTCTCAGATATGATATGTGCAAAGAAGTAAAAGAATCAGGTCTTGATAGAGAGAAATGTTGAATTGCAAGTGTAGTAACAGCAGAGACCTCAGCCAATCTCACAGGGAGCTATGAAGTTTGTTTGATCTATCAGAAAGATCTCCAATTGAAGCATGGTTTAGTTATTGGATTCAGGATAGACCTGGGGAAGGGTTGTAACTTAAGGAAAGATAGCTCCCTTTGGCCTAACACCATTCCTAAGGAAGCACTCAACAGCAAGGAACTCTCTGGCCCCGGGGAACCAGGGTCTTCATCTCAATGGGAATGTGCAGTGCACCATCATCGGACCTACACACATCAACACAAGGTAAAGGAGGCAAAGGAACATTAGGCAATCAACTCTTGGTTAACTTAACTGTTCTAATGGTGGAGAATATAAGCTCAGAAAAATACAAAGCAAAAATGACTCCTAACCCTACTCACCTCTAACTTCAGAAAGTAAAGCCAGACCCACTAACAAAGAGAGAGGACATACATCTGCACTCATTCTTACCCATCCTTGGTGATCCTGTCCTTTCTGGTCATCTCTGCTGGGCAAAGCAATCAGGAGGACTGAGATCCCAGACAAGTAGCCACAAAAATCGTTTTTCAATTACAAATAATCAGGTGAGCTATTTTGCATACATCTACATATCTGTTTTTTAACAACTCATTCACCCTATTCAAAAACAAAAAACCCAACTTAATTCAGCACTGCAAGAAGAATTTAAAAAAAAAAAAAAAACTAAACATTTAAAATAAAAATAAATCATGAAAGGTCCTTGCCGGATAGCATCTTGTCCCGATATGCCAAGGTTTCTGGTTCAGTCCCAATCAGGGCACATGCAAAAATCAACCAATAAATGCATAAATAAGTGAAACAAAAAATTGAACTCTCTCTCTCTCTCTCTCTCCCTCCTCCCCATCTTCTCTTTCTAAAATCAAGAAAAAAAATTTATTTACAATAAAAATTTGTAATGGGAAAAGGTGCAAAATACTAGCATAACGCATGCTCTCTGTGAAATACACAGTCATATTCCTCTGAAATAAACTCTTACTAATCAGTTCTGAGCTTTATAAAACAATAGCAGTGGAATGACAATGCTGTCATTTGTATATTGTCCCTCAGTTCTCTAATGGAAAGCTTTTTTTCCTCTGCCAAGTCATTCTTGACAATGTTAATGATTCACTATAAAGCAGTTTCTGGGCTATGATTTGTGACATTCAGACTGGTTAGATGGGAGGGCTCGGCAGGTTTCTGGGGAATGTTTTGGATGCAGAAATGCCTTGAAGATAGCACTTTATTATATTTAGGACAAGTATGACATCCCACTTCAAGGAAGAGACCTCTATACATATTGAGAAGGGATTTCTATGGTTTAAGTGGGGAGGAGAAGGTTGGTTTAAAAGAATGCCTCTGTGTGTTTTTTGAGTCGACATAAAGATAGAAAGCAGAGAAATGGAGGCAGGAGGCAGAAGGATTATGGATAATGGAAGAATTTTGCCTGAGGGTATATGCCTGCTTTGCCTATTCCTGTATAACTAGAATATTTATAATTCAAATACTTATCTTTAATAATTAAAAACCAAGGAATATTAAAGACAAAAGGTAGAGAATATTATGTACACATGTGTAGGCATCATGCATTAAATCCCCACCCTTGCAAAATACAGCAAGAGGTAGATTTAAAAAGAGGTTAAAAAGTGAATATTTTAAAATGTCTTGAAACAGAATTTCTAATTCACTCCAGTTCTGCCAGGAGTGATACCCTTACTTCTGATTTCTACACACACCATCAGTCATGGGGATAGGTACTAAAAATATCCAGCATGGTAGTTTGACATCAGCACATCAACAATTAAAAAGTGGATACAAATATTTCAGGCTTTCAAAACTATAAGGCTTTCCTCCAGATTTATGAAAACATTGGATTCACACAGGAAAAGGAAAAGTCTTTTTCAATTGTTTTCACAGACTATTTAGTTGCACAGTCTATGTAAACTACTAGCTACAATGGAATGTAGTATTCTACCACCGCCAGAAAGGCTCTCTGATCTTCTGCCTCTTCTCAGACAGCAAAGAAACAAAGAAAAACAGCCCTTGCTGTGGATCCAGAAGAGTGTTTGAAAAAGAGAAAGAGACCTCAACCTTGCCCCCCAGTATTAGAGAGCTGTCAATTATAACCACGATTACAAAAAAAAAAAAAAAATAGTGAAATAAAAAAAAAGTTATTTTAAGGAAGGGGGGGGAAAAAGCCAGCCTCATTTAAAAAGAAGAAAGAATAACCAAAAAAAATATGGTTCAATTTCAACCTAATGATTCTAAAGGTAATCAAAAATAATATAAATGAATAGAGCTCAATTGTTTATATTACAGTAGCAAAAAAAGCAGAATGCTTAGCAGCCAAAATATGAACAAATTAAGATACTAGATGAAATGGTCAGGTGTCATTGTTTTTGAAGAATGTGGCCTCTGTGGCGATGAGTTTATGAATAATAGCTCCCACTCATGTCTGGATCAGAGGTGTTAATATTTACACCTTTGCTAATTATGGCAAGGAGGGGATTAATGGAAAATTAAATGCCCCTATCTTTTTACCTCCCTACCACACCAAGTAATTCCTGGTTGAACATTAACAACCTGACAATAATATGCTGGAGTGGGGAAGTAAGGAAAGGGTCCCACAGATCCTTCCAAGCATAGAAAGAATGATGATAACCAATGGCTAGGCATTGGTTATAGCTAGCAATAAAACTAAAAGTCACATTTAAGGCTCATTTTATAAAATTACTCATTTTTAGAACTGGGACGAGGGCCTGCCTGGTCGCTGCAATATTTGATGCACTCAATGGTCTTGGGTAGAGCATCTTTTGTCCACCCCAGATGCTACTGCTCCTGTGCTGTGAAAAGTGACAAGGTACTCTGGACCGGTAGCACCATCATCAAACCCAATATCTGCCAAAAGATATTTTTTGTGGGGTCCCCGCTGGGATTAACAGATCAGAAGAAAACAATGATTTACTAAATATTGAGTGGGGCGGGGGGGGGGGGGGGAGTGGAATAATTTTTAAAACCCTTCTTTAAATAGATTTTTTCTTTATTGATTAAGGTATTACATATGTGTCCTTATCCCCCTATTGTCCCCGCACCCCCTACACTCATGCCCTCACCCCCCTGGTGTCTGCATCCATTGGTTATATTTATATGCATGCATACAAGTCCTTTGGTTGATCTCTCCCCCTTAACCCCTCCCTCCCTTACCTTCCCTCTGAGGTTTGAGCATCTGATCGATGTTTCTCTGTCTCTGGATCTGTTTTTGTTCATCAGTTTATGTTGTTCATTATATTCCACAAATGAGTGAGATCATGTGATATTTATCTTTCTCTGACTGGCTT
Source organism: Corynorhinus townsendii (assembly GCA_026230045.1). Classification (NCBI taxonomy): domain Eukaryota; kingdom Metazoa; phylum Chordata; class Mammalia; order Chiroptera; family Vespertilionidae; genus Corynorhinus; species Corynorhinus townsendii. The sequence goes on along the minus strand of JAPDVU010000001.1, from coordinate 164,494,020 downwards.
ATTTCTCTTAGCATAATGCTCCCCAGCTCCATCCATGCTGTAGATTTTGTAACTTGAAAGGAATACTAGTTTCCTAAGAATTAATGTATGTTGTCCAGCTTGAAGATGGGACGTTTGAATGAAAACGTCTCAAGATTCAGGCCTTCACACCTGCAAGATTTTGAAACTCAGCAGTTGTTGGGACCATTGAGTACTTTTCTTGTGTTTGTTGTTTGTAAGTTCACAGAGAGGGCCCTTATCTACGTCTTCTCTTGCTGCTTGTCTTACATCCTTATCAGCTTTCACAAAGCGCGATCATAATTACATTCCAAAGCCAAGGATGAAGTCACCTGAATCAGCATCCAACTACCTGCAAGGACGATGGTAAGAATGGCAATGTTCCTCGGCGCTTCCTTAATTCTGGTTCGGCAGCGTTTAACTGCCTGACCTCCTGCTGTTGTCAGTGCCACAGGCGGCTTGAGTGCTGTGCAAAAGCATTACTGTTTTATTTGTTGTAAATTTGCTGGTTATTAATTTCACAGTGTGACCTCCTATTCTCCTGTTAGTTGGCAGATTTCTCCATAGCCTTCAACAAAGCTAAAGATTTCCATCAAGCTATGTCCTATTTCTCTATCTTCTCTGGCCATTTTCCATCACATGTAAGATTCACTGTTTCTTTAACCATCCTTGTTACCCTTTTTCTGAGATTCATGTTAGATAAGTATCTGTCATACTTAGAAAGTTAATGTTTTTATTTTAATAAGGATTTGCCTTATCTCAACCCCTTTTTTATTTTCTCACAAATCTCAAGAGAAGCAGCTTTTTTGTTGCAAATATTGTATATAGCAAATAGTTTTCATGTTGTTGAGTAATCTTGTATTTTTCCTCTTCACACAAAGTGGAGGCAGGGAATGGCCTCTATTACACTAAGAATGGAAAGACAGTCCCCGTGTAAATTCGCTGCCTCGGGGTCACTGCAATTTCCTCGTCTTTCTCTTAAAGTCATGAACCTCCCACTCCTGGACTGGATCTTAGAACTTAGACCTAAGGTCATTTAATAAACAAAACAGTTCATTTATTGCTACTTCAAGTGGTATCAGAACTGGGTGGAATTTTTGCTATGGGATCAGGAAATCTCAATTCGGGATCTTAACAGTGTGCTGCATATGAACGTACGGATCTGTAACCTGGAATTGCAGGTTTTGTGGCATCAGGGTTCTTTTGTATTAGTTGTATCTGACTTCCAAAAGGGCCATCTCTGTTCCAGCTAGGAGCCACCGAGGCAGCGGCCCAGTTCTGAAAAGCATACCACTGCAAGGGGCTCTTCAAAAGCCCAACTGCATCATCTTGAGCTCTCCACACTCCATCTGCGAGGGCTATACGGGGATTTGTATGAGAGCCATTGCATAAGAACGGTGAGAACTAGAAACCAGATAAAAGATTGTGGACAAGAATGAGAACAGTGTTTCCAAACCAGATATGCAAAATGTTAAGTAGGAGGGTCAAGGCAACACTTTTCAAGATAGAGAAAGCCTTTAGTTTTGGAATGTCCTGCAATTAAAACAGAATCGAGGAGAGAAGGTTGAAGTCACAAAACGACCAAAGGGTAACTGACAGACCAACTTGCAACGGAGCATTAGTGGAAGGAACCCTGGGACTTCTTTCTGGAAGAACCTGCCTTTGCTCCAGTAGCTTCCTCTGAGACTTCTTGGAACTCTGCACTCTGAAGCTTTATATGTAACAGATAGCAATGCATTTCATATATTAAAATATTTCTTTCAGCTATTCTTATTTTACAAATGAAAATAAGACACATGCCACATACTACATGTACATAAATGACATCAATATGGAAAGAAGCAGGCAAAATAATACAGAGTAGGGCAAAAGTAGGTTTATAGTTTTGAGTACATGAAACACCGTTTATTATTGTATTATTTATAAATTATTGTATTATTTTCCATATGAATAGCTGTAAGTCTACATCCCCCCTACCTTCTATAAAGGAGGTATCAGTGTCTGATACAACACATGTATTTCAAAGAGTAGATCAGCAGTCATCTTCTTGTAAAAGGTTTGCATGTCAGTGGTTTTGAGTTTCCAAACTCATTTTACTCTTATTTATGTTGTTCACACCATATCATAGATTCAGGCAACTATTGTAGCCCCAGTGTTTATAAAGTTGGATGGGCGGGAAGGTGGCCTGGAAAGGAAGGCAGGAAAAAGTTGAAGTGGTACACCTAAAGTAATAAAAATAGCATCAGTTCTCCAAATGAGGGTGCCCCACCCTCCCCTCTGCTTTGCACTAGATGATTCCTGAGGACTTCATTCCAAGTAGCATACTTTTATATTAAGCAAAGAGAAATGGCACAAATATGCCATCTTCTTTCCCAAGCATACCATGAAAACTACTTAGTAAAGATGGCTCTTAGCAGTTCCTTCAGATTCCCAGGGTTTCTGTTGGAAACAAATGAAAACGAATAGAGACATTGCTAAGCTCCTGTCACATTAGGATTATTCTCAAATTGACTGATGGACTATAAATAATAAGCAACTATTAGGAATGCCTCATTAAATTGGGGACAGTGGGGTTCTGTAGGGGTAGGGTTGAGACCAGTGCTAAATGGAATGTTCAAATGAATGCCCTGATGGAAAAAGTAAATAGCTGTGAGCATACCAAGATAGAACTGCAAGCACAATGGAAGATCTTAGGTGCAAACATTTAAATGGAATGAGATTTAATTTAGATAAATCTATAATAACTTGCTCATGGGAAAGTCATTCCTATCTGCGTAATAACAAGCAAAATTCTCCTAAGAGAACAGGGAAATGGTTAATATTTTCTGAGCATTTAACAATGAACAAATCATTAGGAAAATACTTTAAATTAAAAGCAAGTCTCCCGTTTTTCATTAAACTATAACTTTTACTTCCCAGGTATTGTCTTTTTATGCTCATCAGTTTGATCAAATAAATTACTGCCTGGGTATCCCCATCTATGACTTCAAATCACGTGCTCAATAGTTCCAGCTTTATTTGATGCCTGCAGCCCAGAAACAAATGATTCCAGAGGTTGATAAGCTCAACTCTTTCAAAAGTCCAAACTCATGCTTAAAGCCCTCCGCTTCAAAACAGAAAGGAAGAGCAGTAAACTGGTCCCAAAGCAGGGGAGCCTGTTTCGGCTCTGGTGGCATCAATCACAAATCAATGGCAGATGCAAGGTTGTGCACTGGGGAGCAGTTGTTGTGGTTGTTTAATTTTCAGATACACACAGTTCACAAAAGATGCTCAATGATTGTTCGGCAGTCAAATTGAAATTAAGAAAATCTGATCTAATAATTTTGACAAGAAATAAAAAGGAAACTGCAGCAGCATGCCAGGAAGATATGTGCCCACATGCCCATTGCACTCCTCCTGAACAGAGAGCCCGTGAGGGTGCCAGCATGGCCCCCATGTCTGCCCAGGGTGGAGACACAAACCTGAAGATGCACTAACATGAGCAGGAGCTAAAACTGGCAGCCAACTTGTAAATAAACTTAGCATATCCTTAAGAATGATCCACTGGCCAACATTCAGGGTGTTTTTCTTTGTAGTACGTATACATAAACACGTACACCAACAGGGTCTTTTTTTATGCTTTCTCTCCTTTCCATGCATTAAATAAAAACCCATTAAGTACTACAATTGTATGACTAAGTGTAAAACTGTCCAGAATAGGGCAGAGCCAGGGTTCCAGTGAGCCATGTGAGGCACGCAGAAGGGGGAGGAGGCGCACCAGGGCAGAGAGTGTCAGCCAGTGATGAATCCAGAGTGAGCCAGGGTGGAACAAGATGGAACAATTTCCAGTTGCAGTTGCTGCAAGTTTAAATTTTCCATTCTCGGTTAAAAAAAAAAAAATTAGATAATGAAAAAATTCAAAATATTTCTATTTCTACAAAATGTGCTTATATACACTAATAATAAGGAATTATTTTTATCCAGTGTTAAAATGGATAAATATGTTGAGGTTAAAACATATCACTTGACATTTTTATGAAAAACGAGATACTGACAATCAGTGACTGTCCGTAGAACTCTCCAATGCAAGCCCTCTTTCTGATGTCAGTGAACAAAATTTACTGTCATCCAGTTTCTCAGAATTTTTCTTGGCAACAAATGACTTTAATTTTAAGGAGTTGACTATGATATAATAGTGGCATTGTTTTGGATGACTTTGGCTCACTGCACTGAAACAGGACTCTTGGACAATTTTCATTGATCCAGTTCAGCCCAAATTCTTGGTATCTCAAGTTCATTGATCATTATTCCTGCATAATGTTCTTGGATATCAAGCCATTTGAATGTCCGGATTGAGCTTTTCTATTCAAAGAGTTCAAAATTTACTAAAACCATTAAGAATGTGTGCAGCTGCCTCTAAGTAAGAAGGAAAAGGGAATCTTACAGAAAAATGCTGCCATGATAGGTTTTTAAAAGTTACTTTCTTCTCTAGATTTGTTTGCACTGTCAGACATATACTCTGCTGTGGATATGCGTGGTGATTATATCAAAGTGAATATTTTGGCAAGGCTGCTTGCTTGTTTGGGGGGACACTTAGTACACCTGAAGGTAATAGTCATTAGGCGCCATTCTCTCTCAGGAACCACTTGAGAGGATGCTTTGAGGATGGCACCACAAGTTGAAGAGGCACATCATAACCTGCCTGTGCTGTATCTTACCCCATGTAGAATAGACACCTCAGGGGGAAGGAGACAGAAGCCTTTAAAGAAATAAAAATGACTGGACCCAAGCTTCCACGTTTTGCAAGCTCCTTATCTTTAAACTTTTCTCACCTGTTTGTAAATTCAGTCATTCAAAATGGTTTGCATTGTGGGGCTCATCCATGAATGTACTCACTTATGTATCCCTAACATTAAGTTCCCTCTACTTTTTAAAAGAACCGTATGCCATGAGAACCTTTGATGATACTTGAAGCTAATTTAAAGAGAGAGAGAGAGAGAGAGGGAATGCTGTAATGAGGTCACCAGATAATATTTGAAAACAGCTCTCCCACAATATGAACATGCAAATTTCAAGATATGTTCCAAAGAAAACCACATTAGGAAGTAGTGAATAGAGTGTGGGCAGGGCTGATATAATTCATATCTACCGTGTATAGATGCGAAATACAAACACATAGGAGATGCAGTTGCAGGGTTAAGCATATCTCTTCAATGCGTTGTGATCTCCTTCACACTGAACAGATCGATAGACCTGTATAGCCCAATCAGTTTCTGAATGTCAAAGTCACAAAAAACAGTTCTGATCTGGCACATAAATATGATAATGGACATAATTAGAAGGCATGTATTTCTGAGTCCTAAGAAATCTGGTTGAGAATGTTAAAAACCATATGTGGCTCCTAAGCGTTTGATATTGAATTCAGGAGTACATATGAAAAAATTTTTAAAAACACAAATCAGAACTATTGCTTCATACCACTATGATTAACAAGATACATATTTCTAAATCTAAGTTAACTTGCTTTCTTAAATGAGTGAAAAAAGGATTGCTCCTTGCAAATCTGGATCATGCGTCTTACACAAGAGTGACTGACTACTTCTTGGACTTGGTAGGTGGTGTTTCCTCAGAGAACAAAGTATTTGTACTCTCAAGTCCTTCAATGTGATGGGTGGGTTTTCTTGTGCTCCCTCTAAACGTTCTGAGTATAGCTCCACAGCCCTATTTCTTTAACCTCATTCCCTGTCGGATTATGAGAAGCCCAGACAGATCTGATGAAGTTATAAAATCAAACAGTAAGAATGTATTGCATCACAGGTATTTCTTTATATATTGCAGACATTTGAAGGTTTGTTAACGAAGATAATCATATCAGAGTCAGCCCTCAATAAATGTTCATTTATTTCCATCACTTCTTCCCACCCTCTTTCACTCAATTTCTCTCTCTCTCTCTCTCTCTCTCTCTCTCTCTCTCTCTCTCTCTCTCTCTCTCTCTCTCTTTCTCTCTCTCATTAGCCATCATCTTGTTTCTGCATTTCCACATTGTGGTGGGCAGTGTGATCTCTTGTGATGGCAATGAACATGATCATCAGCCTCAGTGGTGGAATTTTGGATACTGATGTTGTATATGCCTGGTCTATACTTTTGCTAGTGACAGAGCTCACTGTCTGACCCACTGTTTTGCAAAGGGAAGTTGTAAGAATCAATAATATAATGGACAGGTTTTCCTTTTACATATTCTTTGGGGTTTTGTGAGCTTTAAATATTTCATAGACTAGTATTCTTCCCCAGAACCCACAATAATGCCTACGAAGTTATAAAATACAATCCAAGGATGAGTCCACATCTTATAATACCTGAGACATCTACAATTTGGGAAACTGTATGGAAGGAAAAAAATGCCAATGTTAACTTAGGTCCAAAAGTGAATATTTCTGTAAGATAGCAAAGAAATTGTGACAAATTACAATGACGAAAAGCTGGCAAGTACTACAAAATCACAAAACCCAGAAAAATAATAGAATGTTTCTATTCATTAGTTGACTAACACTTCCTCTAAAATACTGCTTTTGGGCTGCAAACTTCTTAATATGACTATAAAGTTATAGTAGACAGAAAAAAAGAAAATTTATTATATTATGTAGCTTAGTTATAAAACATTATCTTTTATTATTAACAATTTGGAAAAGCTTCAGCCCAGTTTGCTCTGTTGATGGCATTTTTCTGTTACATCATCTGGAACCACCAGGCTCTATGAGGACAAGGCATGCTGAAATGAAACCCACATATTAGGGTGGGCGAACAGGGGACTTCACATGGTCAAACCCACTATGCGAAGTCCTGTTACAAGCTGTGTCTAAAACCACAGGAATTTTAAAATTCTATCTTGCATGATTCACATCCAAAAAAAAAATTAATGACCTTATATAATTGTAGAAGCTGCTTAATTAAGTATATTCCAGTTAAACTAGATTTCAATGAGAATTGAGTCTGTTTACAATTTTACATCCCTGGAGATCAGGAGAATAGCCCATAAACTGGCTCTGGCTTGTTACATTTAAAGTCTTTCTCTTTTTTTCTTCCACAGCCTACATCCTTCCAGTATGACAGGACAAGTTAATATGACAGTTTGACCACTGGCTCTGCACCTTTGATCGAGACGCAGGGTGAGTTGGATGGTAAAGTACTTAGGGAGCCAGAAAAAAGCATGTGGCTATATATAAAAGTAACTGTGAAACACACAAATAACCCACCAAACCTAAGCCAAGTGTGTAGTCAACTGAACTTTCTCTTTAGCCAGATCCTCCAAAATGCCAATCTAACACGGCCGGCCAGGAAAGAAGGTGTGACTGGGGGAAGTTAGAATGGAAACAGAGAGCAGTCATAACTGATTATGGTCAAGATGGTTTAATTTGACAAATTTTCCAAAAGCATATGACCATTGGAATATATTCCTTGAAGACCTCCCATGGAAGGGGTCTATCGAAGTGTGGGACCCAGAAGGGTAAAGCTTTAACTTCATAGTGAATCTGCCTCCAGTACAGATATGGGGTCAGACACACGAAGGTTCAATCCCTTCGTCGTTGTATGGCATTCACTAAGTTCCTGAGCCAATCTAAGCCTCAGTGTCCTCATCTGGAAAATGACTACAGTAAAACTTGCCCTATGACTGTTGTGATATTTAAATGTACATAAATTTTATATGCTATGAACACTCAATAATTAGTAACTATGTTTATTAGTAGATGAAATGCTCAGAATCTGTCTCCCTTTATAAGATAATGTTACCTAAAATACAGCTTTGGTTTCCAACACCTATCATCCTGCATTTGCTTATTTCTTTTATTCTCCTATCCAAAATGCACTTACCCTTCTCTTATTTCCTAACTCAAAGCCTATGTGTGTATCCTTTCATGCCAAACTAAGATCTCACCCATTCATTCCAGTTTTTTCCGATTTTTCAGCATTTGTGGCTGAGTCAATTCTCTGAAGGTCTAGCAGCACTATCCAATAAAAATATAAGGTGGGCCGAAACCGGTTTGGCTCAGTGAATAGAGCGTCAGCCTGCGGACTGAAAGGTCCCAGGTTCGATTCAGGTCAAGGGCATGTACCTGGGTTGCGGGCACATCCCCAGTAGGGGGCGTGCAGGAGGCAGCTGATCAATGTTTCTCCCTCATCGATGTTTATATATATATATATATATATATATATATATATATATATATATATATATAGTGGGTCACATCTGTCATTTAAATTTTTCTATAGCCAGGTTAAAAAAACTAAAAAAAATTTTAAGTCCAAATGAAATTAATTTTAATAATGTTTTTATTTAACCCAATATATCCAAAATATTACTTTAACATGTAATCAGTATTTTTAAATTATAAATGAGATATTTTATGCTCCCTTACTCACACTATGTCTTGAAAATTCAATGTATATTTTACACTTATAGCACTTTGAATTCACAATAACTACATTTTAAGTGCCCAGTAGATCCATGTATCTAGTGGCTCCCATGTTGGATAGCACATGTCTATAACATGAATAATCTGTACCATACTATTTAATGTGTAATTCTAGAGTGCCATTATGGTGTGTGTTTTTCTTCATTTATCTTTATTGTTGAAAGTATTACAGATGTCCCTTTCTTATCCCCTGTTGACCCCCTTCACCCCGCTCCTGACCCTGAGTGCAGGTGTTTCTATGTGTCAGTCCTTTCCCAAGTAGTCTCTAGGCTCTTTTGAGAAGGAAACTCTTCTTAGAATTCTTCTGGGATGCAATGTTCAAGCACAGTGGCCATTCAGTAAGGATTTGCTGATCAACAATTTGGATGCATTTAGAAATCCTAGAAGGGAAAATGCAGTAATGTGATTTCCTTCATCTTGTGCTACTTTTATCACTCTGTAAGCGTTGTTTATCTCAGGATGTAAATTCTCAGTGTATGTGGAATAATGCCATTTGAAGACGGGTATTAATAAATCTGCTCTGGCATTAGTGTGAATAATACAAGAGGCAAAAACAAGAGTGAGTATTGCCTGTGGTAATGCTTTGCTTATAGATTAAACAGTCAATTTAAGGCGCTTCTAGGTATGAATGGAGAGAGACGTTATCTCACCACCATACCTAAAAGTGGGTCTCCAGTTTTTAAATGTCTACTTATCAGTGATCAAAAAAATAATTCACTTTTGATTGGCAACTGTGCTGTGGAAGAAGTGATTGCTTTCAAGACACAACCAGGGACATCACACCATGTGGAAAGCATACCACACCTAGTGTGCTACACAATACTCAGGTCTTTCCACAAACCTTTGAAACATGACATGATAAAGAATTTGTCACATTTTGAGCTGATAATTTTTAGAAATTCAGATAAGAATCAAATTATACAGTACACATAGAAAAGATTTTTCAGAGCATATAAAGCCACGTTACAATAATGCCATAGATTCAGGTGGAAGTTTGATTTCTAAACATAATATTTGTTTAAAAAGGAAACACAGTTGATAGTAGGAAAAATTTCCAAGTTACATGAAAGGAGCAGAGATTTGAAAAAGGTATGACTCACCCATGAATCACTAAATATCCTGGAAAAGGGTATTTTACTATTTTATAGTTACGTGACTTAAAAACCTTTAAACTATATCCTGGTGATTAGGTTGACAACAGTCAATACTTTCCATATTATATTACATTATTTGATTGAAAATGTGTCTTGTCATTTCTTTTTCTGTGTATAATAAGAGTAAAGCAAAGAAGAACATTCCAAAAAACTTACTAACATATAAATATTTCTCTCTTTTCTGCATCCAGTGTGGCTAGAGAGCGGTCCAGTTCCTGAATAGGGGCAGCTGGGGATTGAGAAAATGAAAGAAAGAGACAGACAAAGAGATAGAAGGAAAAAGCTGGGGCCGGGTGGGACAGCTGTCCTCTGATGGAGAGACAGTGACCCAGAGCCAATACAGCATGTTTATTTTATACAGCAAAATACCAGGAAGTTTTACTAAAGCCCAAGACAAAGGAGATGATGTGCATCCTTGTGGCTTCTTTGTAATCGTCACTTCTGGGTGGGCCCGGATAATCCTGTTTGTTCCTGATGCTTGGCTGGATTTAGATCATGAAACCCACCCCTGGAGCCTGAGCTGAAGGTCAGGCTGACAACACACCTGCATCTGGCAAGGTATGTTTCCAGGGCATGGCTCTGCCAGGCACCGCTGGATTCAGATGACAATCAGCTCAGGGGCCTTTCCCAGGCTCTCTCTACACTGACATCTGCTTTCATGTTGAAAAACTGCCTCCCAAACATATCCCACAAAATACTACGTTATCAGGTACAACACCTAACAGCAACTTGAATTACATCTCAATGTCAGAGCATTTCATTTTATTTTCTAATTTTTAGCTTTCTTATAAAAATCCTCACAAAGGGCATGAACAAATTTTATTTTTTCCATCAAGCCTTCCTGAATACAGACTCCTCTTCCTTCTCTGAATTCTTCTCAGCAAGTTCTATGTGGACACAAACTTGGTATTCATCAATCATCTACTCATTATGGTTCTTTCCCCATATGCCTATATCAAAGCTGTAGCATACACACATAAGCTTCTTGAAGTTATAATCCATACCTTATTCATCTCCTGTAACTCTCAGCAGAGCCATGGATAGAATAAACATTCAATAAATGTGCTAGAAACCATGATGATTTTGATCATAATTTACAGGAACATCATTCAGCAGACCAATGACATGTTGTAGTAGTTCAGCCATTGTGAATCCACAGTAACATTTTTATACTTCTATCTATTCCATTTCTTGACTATCCTATTAAATATGTCTGGCTAGTGTGACTCAGTGGTTGAACAGTGACCTATGAACCAGGAGGTCTGCATTCATTCAATTCCTGGTCAGGGCACATGCCCTGGTTGTGGGCTTGATCCCCAGTAGGGGGCGTGCAGGAAGCAGCCAATCAATCATTGTCTCTAGTCATTGATGTTTCTATCTCTCACTCTCCTTTCCTCCCTCTGAAATCAATAAAAAAACATATTTTAAATAAAAGTGCTTAGTATTTCATCAGCATTTTCATTCCAAAAACTCAAGTGAAATTTATTTTTAAAACTTAAAATAAAAGTCTAATTATATTCTAGCATCAAACAACTCTTTTTCTCCCTTACAGTTCTATTTTAAATGTAGGTTTTCTTACTATCTAACCATAGTTAAGATTCCAGTTTACAAACACATATCTAATGTGGTTTTTTCCCAAATTTAATAATATCCTGAAACTTAACTTTGTTTATTGGATTCATTTAAAATGTGGTTGCTACACAACAATTTTGGAGAAATGTGTATTACATCAGATATAACATTCAAACTAAACCCACAAGTTAAAACTCTGTAACTAAGAAAAACAGAAAGACTCCAAATACGAAGCATGAAAACCCGAGGAAGTTAACGTGCCCCACAAAGTCATGTGGCCTCCTGAACACTCTGCCCAGTGAATTCAGCTGTAAGAAAATGAAGCATGTGAAATGCACAGTGGGGAATGCAAGTGTGTGGGCTCACTGATGCCACACTACAGAAGTGGCTCAAGAGTAAGAGGCCATTGATCAGAAGAAGGTTGGATTAACTCTGGCCTCAAAGTTACCCCTGGAAAGTGAGGAGCACTCAGTTGTGAGCGGTGCATTAACCTCTTCCGACCACTAGGGTTCAAAGTGTTCCATAAGGGGTAATTTAATAAATGGGTCCTAATTGCTTGGTAATGTACCTTCCAAAAGTCACTTCACTATGCTATGATTAGGCCTGGGATTTGCCCAGTGCTGTCACTCTCTTTGTAACTCCATAATGGAACTCTAGGATGTGAGCAGCTGATCCATTGGAGAGCTGTATATCTAATCGGGGTCCAGAGTCCTACCAACAAAGCCAGGCAACCTTTCATTGAATTTTCCAGTGTGTAAACACTCAGACACAAAATTGATACACCTCATAGTAAAATATGCCTTTTACTAAATAAATATATGTTTTCCTATATTATGGGTCATTGGTTATATTGTTTTGACAAGATAGACACATTTTTAAGATTTGTGAATTTTTCCACTTTATTAAATTGTTTCTTAAAAGTATAAATAATCATGCCTTTTGTTTTCACCATCTACAAGCAAATTTCCTTTTGACCTCTTTGTTTCATATGAAGGCCAATCAACATGACTTTCTTACTGGGGTCCAACACAAAACAGTGTGCACGCTATGGGCCAGCCACTGGGCAATGCCTTTGCTAATTAGCAAGGCCAGCAGAGGGAGTGCAAGAGCACTGTTACAAAATATTAAAACTTTTTGTAAATGATAATAATAATTAGAAGTAGAAAATCTGACAAACTACAGCAGAATCTAGACATAGAAGCAGTTTTGGTAACATCATATAGGCCACAGGCTAGAACTAAAGAGATGGGACTTCTAGTCACTGTCATAGTCTTCTAATAAATAATTCATGAACTCACCAAATATGGCTGTGCCTCACTTTTTCGGTCTTGAAAATGGTAGCTTTCATTAAGATAAGAAAAGCTTCTGTCCTTCTTAAAAAAGAATGATTACTTAAAGATTGGGAATTATTGTCACAAGAAGGAAGCTGATGTCATTTCTGTCTTTCCGGGCTCTAGGTCATTTCTTAGACTTGACCATGAGTGACAAAGAGCTAGGTAGTATTCCCATATGTTCTTTGTTGATTGCATCATGGAATTAGACATATATCTTATTACCATGAACAAATAAAAACAATTAGGCTTCAAAATTGCATGGGGAAGCCTTTTTATCTGAGAAAAAAATTATATGTTCTAATCCCATACTTGGTTTTACAGTTCCTATTTCCAGACCACTTAAAGAAGTTACACATTTTCCAAAAATGTTTTCAGACTATTTGTTACAATGCAGTTTTGTTCAAATCCATCACTCATTGGTTAGTGTTAATGAAAACCTCAATTTCACCCTTAAGGGAATGTGCTAAAGTCGTGTTTTCCAGAAGGCTTTAAGAGCATTTCTTACAAGATAATTTGTGTGGCCCTCATAACCACTTTTCCCCAAAGGGCATCTTTGAAAAAATGATAACCAAAATAGGCCAGACTTTACACCATACAGAGCTACATAAAATCTTTCTTTGTTTTAGGACTTTGGGATAATCTTGAGGATAAATCTCTGGAAATTTAGCAGGAAAATAGTTTGGAAAGTAAATATTCAGTTCTGCTTTCTCCAGTAGATGTCACTTTCTGTACATAGGATATCGAGATATATATAAGATGAACAGTATTCCTTGCAATAATGATAAAAAATAACTGAGTTCCAGCCATATGTAACAATTTTTAAGCTTTCATTAGTATTTTCTAGTGTTAGGAAACTTAAGAAATAGTAAAGGCAAAGGAATGCTATTAATTAATCATCTTACATATTTCTGTGTAGCTTTTGCAATGTCCATTAAGCATAACACATGATATAATGTTGCTAGTGCCTTTCAACAGTTACAGAAAGCTAAGTATTATTCCACATCACAGCATAAAATTATTTTGCCAAAAACAAACATGGTGTCTGAGTAAATAAGCAGTCATTAATAATACACTGCATACTTACCAAGAACCTAATTAAATATGGGTTTACTTGACCTATTATAATTTCAAGAGTTATTCTTTGTGGGTCCTCTACATCTTTTGAATATTCACATCAGCTTTATATGTCTGAGAAAAGAAAAATCTAGCTCACTAAGGTGTTTTACCACACAGCAAGAGATAGCAACACTAGAATGAGAAAAAGAGAACGGAGAGAGAGAGAGAATTATAAACCTTAAACAGAATTTTTATGTCATCCACATGTACAAGAATGAAAATCAAGTGATGGAAGAATATTAATACTTGGAGTTAGATTAATTCTTCCTAAAATACTTTCTAAAATGCTCTTTGCATTTCTAAACATAAGCCTCATTATGCTGTTCTATTTGTATTCCAACACCATTGAATTTTATATTTGAGTTGTTTTAATAGATGACTTTGAAATGACAGAGGAGAGCACATTTTTGTTTCTTATTGATCCAATTAAGATTTTGCTAGTAGCTACTATAACTTGAAATAATAGCAAGGCTATGGAGGCTTTTTAAAATGTTGATGTCTGGGTCACCTCTGATGCAGTCATTTTATTGATAAATGTGATTTGATAACTGTTAAATTAAGCTCAAGAGAAAATTACTTAAACAACTACTTTTATTTTTAGATGCTTCAAACAAAAGATATGAAATTTGGTGGCAAATAATGATAGGGTGCTGAAACAAAAATTCCCTAAGAAGCCAAATGGGCATGTGGCTTTTACAAAACAAAGGACTCTATCTGGTCATCAAAATAAACAACATCCCAAATGGTCCCTTTGGGTTTTAAATATTTTGTGCAGAGAATAAACCCAAAGAGCCCAATTCTTATCTGAGGCAGAGATTTCTTCACAGGTAACTGGGAAGTTCATTCCTGTGTATACTTGGTTAACACAAAGAGATTATAGGCTTAGAGTAACAAAAGTATTTAGAAGCTTTTTCACCTCTAGGCTACTGAGTCAACTCCATTTCAGGTTGAGGAGACTAAAGTCCTGAATGTACCCAGTGCATGGGGTTTACTTTGAATTCAGACTGAATTAGGGTCCCACTTCATAAAAAGCCTAGGGCACTTTTTCAACTCTTCAGAGCAAATAGGGTTGCCCAAAGTAAAACAAAGACTGAACTGGAAGAAAAGAAACAAACCCTAGTAACTACAGAGGTGAATTCCTGAGGAAATAGCCCCCACTGTTACATCTATCTACTGAGTATTTTCAAGAACAGTGTCAGCTTTCCACCACTCCCGGATGATGTTAGTGTTGGTCAATAAGGACATCTGAATGTAGAATTTCGAAAGGAAATGATGCCATGGAAGGATCTTGAAGGCCACTGGTTGTATCATGCAGTGGGGTTCCTCTGCTTTTGTGTGATCTCAGGGGAGATCCTCGCAAAGCTCACACTCCACAGCCTGTCGGTGCCTTTTCCTGCGTCAGGCAGGAGTCGTTTTGCACAGCTAGTCCCACTCAGACAAGAGGGCTCTGGAAGAGCTGGAATTCCTTAGCAACCTACAATGTCTTTTTGTGCTTCTATACTTCCCTTTACCCTATAGTATTTTTGTCCTGTTTGTGTAATTTATTGGAACAGAAAACTCAGGACACTGATCAACAGTCAATTGCTTAATGTCACAGCCTTAATATTTTAAATATAATGATTTCATTACCACTATTTGTACCATGTCTTATCATTTTTCTCCCTTAAATATGTTTAGCAAATATTAAATTAATTCAAAAAAGTATTGATAGCATTCATGTAAAATGCACAAGTGCATACTTAAGGTAGGCTTGTGTATTCTGTTCCCAACTTAAGAAATGAACGGAGCAGTCCCTTCGGAATCTTGAGCCCCTCCCAACCTATTCCTCTACCTTCCCTTTCTTCGTAGCTAATATCATCCTGGATTTTGTATTAATAAGCCTCTTGCTTTTCTCCCTCTCTTTTGTAAAAAATAATATCAGTGCTACATAGGGATTTTTGAATATTGAATATTTGTTTTAAAAAACACTTGAGAAAATTGATGCATACAAGCTATTTAGATGTTACAATGTTTATTCAATCAAAATAGTCTGTATCATTAGCATTCATTAAAAAATCAAAACTTTATAGAATATAAGAATGCTTCTACCTGCATACATCACTGTAATCCTATGCGGTGCTCTGCACATAAATTGTACTTTTAAAAAATGATGTTTTCAAATCATATAGTAAAAAAAAAAAAAAAAAAGGATTTTTAAGCATATGTGTTATATATCCTTTTGTGGAGGATCAAAAAACATTTTTTTCAACCTATAGGTTCATATGAGCTCTCACCCAAAGTTAGGATTGGGGTCTAAATGACAGATGATTACACTTTTGAGTATATTATTAAGGAAAAGATTCCTCAAATTACTTAGTCACCCCACCAGCCTGGTCTCAAGATCTGAAGATAAGCAAGTCCTAAAGGGGGAGTGGAGAGTGTGAGCTCAGAGTCCTCTGTGTGGAGAGATCCGAGGATAACAGAGTGAGACCAGACGCTCCCTGAGGCATCCTGCCCTCTCCTCTTGCTTTTCCTTTTCTCCTGCATTCCAAGGTGTACTCCAGACCTGTCCACCACAAATACATAGCATAATCAAAGTGTCATTACTCAGCAGCAAAGTCACTCCAAGCGTGTACCTGCTTCTTTTCTTCCCCAGAACGTCCCCCCTGGACACACAGGCACATCCCATCTTTGGATCTTGTATCAATACCACTGACCCTGGAGTTACCTCTTTACAATTTGAGAGGAGACATCCATTTAGCATTTAGGAGTGTCTAAGTCAAATTTTACTAGTAAGGTATTGTTTATGATAATTTTAAACAAAACATTAGATGATAACTTAGTTTTGTGCTATGGTTAGATGCCCTAAATTCACATATGTCATCAGCCTGAGTGTTTTTAATTGTTTAAAGTTATTAAGAAAAATTCCAGGCCTGAACCCTAAAATAGGAAAAACGAGATATTTAAAGCATCGGTCGTTGGAATTGTGAATAAGACCCTTGATGGATTGATTACCTAATTGCAAGTATGACAAATGTGACAACAGATTCAGGAATAACATTACCACCTCAGTACAAAATAAACATGAATATTACTAATGATTAATTTATTTAATAGTTTAAGTAATTTTGCAGGCATCAAAGATGTTGAAAATTAGTATTAGCAAGTCGAAGTTTTGTATAATCATCTCTGTCAAAATACCTTTTATATATCATCTGTTCAATATATTTCAGACATGTTTCAAAATTTTTATGCGTTAGTTTATCTTACTGCCACATTTATTCCTGCCTTTTTTCTTCTTCTTCTTCCCATAGCTACCTTACAAACTAAGTCCTTAGAGTATCTTTTGCTGGGACTGTTTTTCATGTCTTCCAAGTTGGCCTTTCAAATCATTTTACATGGTATTACCAGACTGAGCTTTGTAAGCCAGAGTTTTTCTTCTTTTGCTTCACTTTAGATGAGCTCCAATTTCCCATAGAAATAATACTAAACTCCTTAGTATGGCATTTAAGTAAGTTTTCTACCTAATTTTCCAGGTTTTTCCCCAACTACTGCAAAATCTGTACAATTTCTAATCTAATGTGTGACCATTTTCATGTACAATGAAATCCGCTTCCCTTACAATGCTCTACCTTGCCCTTGTCCCATTGTATATTTTAGCCTGAAATCTTTCTGTTCCCCCAAACCAAAGTACTGTTTCCATGTGCAAGCCTTCAATTAATCCCAAATCCTTAGAGCTTTCAAAGCACTTTGGTCATGCTTAAAACATAGCATTCATCATACACTGTCTCATATATTGTTTATGAAGGGTGTGGGTCTTATTAACTCCCCCATTCCCTGGATGTGGTTTATGTATAACACCCTCTTAAATGTAGACTACCACACAATTAGCACAGTATTTGTCAAAGTGAATTAAATAGTTGAATATATTCACTAAGTGGCCAGATTATTATGACCACCCCATCAGTACTTTGTTGGGCCACCTCTTGCCGTCAATACTGTGGTGATTCTTCTTGGCATTGACTCCACGAGATGTTGAAAGGTGATGCGAGGAATCTGACACCATGCCTGATGAGTAGCACTGTCCAGTTCTGTGAGATTTGATGGTTGTGGAACCAGCTGCCTGATGGCTCTTTTAACTTCATCCCACAAATGCTCAATTGGATTGAGATCTGGTGATTGTGGGGGCCACCTAAGCAAGGTAAAGTCTCCCTCATGTTCTTGAAACCACTCCTGCACAATATGAGCACTGTGGCACGGCACATTGTCTTGTTGGAAGAAGCCATCTCCATTGGGATATGCCATCAACATGATAGGATGAACTTGATCAGCAAGGATACTTAGGTATGTTGTGCCATTCAGACGTTGTTCCACATGAATTAAAGGGCCCAAATCACGCCAGGAAAACATGCCCCAAACCATAACACTTCCCCCACCAGCTTGAAGTGTTGTACTCATGCACGTGGGGTGCATGCTTTCATGCTGTTTCTGCGAAATTCTCACTCTGCCATCTGCATGATGCAACTAGAAATGTGATTCGTCGGACCACATGACTTTTTTGAATGCTCGACTGTCCAATCCTTGTGTTCCTGTACGAATTGGAGACATTTTATCTTGGTAACTGCAGACAGTGTGTGTATGTATATATATATATATATATATATATATATATATATATATATATATATACACACACACACTGTCTGCAGTTACCAAGATATATATGGTATGATAAAAAAAGAGAAGACCCTTATCTTTTATCAAGATCTTGAAAGAAAATCACTTAAGTCTAGTAATTGTATGGATAATATTTTATAAATTTACTACTCGGCATTTTTTTTTCAAAGAATGTTTATTTTGAATATTTCCAAGTCCCCGGACCAGTGCTAGATTGAGAATTCAAATATAATTAAGACCCACCCTGACTTCTAAAAGCTCAAGTCCTAGCAAGGAAGATGGGCACCCAAATACAATCCTATATAATAAAAAGCTAATATGCAAATGGTCATCACACCCTCACACTTAATGACTGATCAGCAGGAGACTACATGCACAGCAGGCACATGCGGGTGGGTGGGGCTGCATGCGCGACTGGTCACCAGGAGATGCATGAAGCTCCTCTCGGTCCCTCCCCACCCAGCTCCTGCAGGTGGTGGTGGCAGCTTCCTCCTTGCTCCCATGGGCACCGGCGGCTCACTCCTGCCTCCCACAGAAGTGGCATGGCTCTTTCCTGCATCCCTCCTGAGGAAGCAGCAGGCAGCCTACTGTGCATGATTTTGCTCGCTGGGCCACTAGTTAACTATAACACAATGCTGTAAAGATCCAAGAAAAGGTTAAAACCAAAATGCCCTGAAAGCACAGAGCAATTAATTCTTTTTCTTTTTAAAATGTAATTCTTGAAGAAGGGAAGTGGTAACAGGGTGGATCACCTTAGGATCTCTGAAGAAGATCTTAAAAGAGAAGTAGCTAAGAAGCCAAGCCTGGAATAGCCATGGAGGTAGGTGGTGCATGGTTCAACTTTAGGGAAATCATCCAGTTAAAGTACAATGCAATAGTATCCCCTGGAGGTGTGCAACAAGGTAGCCCAGCAAAAGAACAGACCTGGCTAAGAGGTGAAAGCAAGGCTAAGCAGTTGTCTTAACATCATGTATAAATTCAGTTAACATTTTATTAGGATTTTTATCTTCCATTTTGTCTTTTCTAGGCCTCCCTTTTATAAAGTTTTAGGAATTTTGTTTACAACCTCTATTTAAAGGGAGAAGCCAAGAATATGATCATTCTTGCTGCCATAGTATTCATTGGAATAGTTATGGAACAAAATAGGTTGCAGATCCAAATTGGCTAACCATAAGAAATCTTAGTAATCATTACTTTTTTAATTCAACGTTTTTTAAACTGTCGAAGTCATTTCCCTTTACTCAAGTTAAATGCTGCTAAGATTAATATGCAAAGAAGAAAAAAGTGATGGTCTTTGCCCTGAGTTCCACCAGCTAGTGTTCCCACCCCGTGAAGATTTGCTGGTTTCTCAGGGCCCTGGAGCTTCAGAGGTACAATTTGAAAGTTGCTGCTTCTAGACCAACCTCTTCTTTTACAATTGAGGAAACAGAGATTCAAAGAAATTGAAGCACCTTGTACAAGTTCATAACACAAGTTAGTGGCAGAATAGGAAACAGAAGTCCCTTAACTGCCACTCCACTGCTCTTTCAAGATAAAATTAATTCTATTTACATAGCAGAATGAATATGAGGTCCGAGGGTCTCCCAAAGTGACACTTAGAATAGGCAGAGACTGTTTCTTTTGCATGATAAGACAGGACTTCATTAGAATTCAATAAGTTAGTGATAAGTAATTCAGAATCAATGCTAACTCCTTTATTTTATTCCATCTTTTTTCCATTTTGATATTGAATTATGAGAAATGACAGCTCCCAGGTCCTCTAACTTCTTGATCCAACAAGGGAGCTGGTTAAAGAAACTCACCTCCGTGCTGGCCCTGGCCAGACAGGCACTTTCCTGCTGTACAAATCAAAGTTGGATATATTATCTCCCCAGTTTAAAAAGGCAAGAAAAACAAAGGCTTTTCTCTCCTAGCCTAGATTGTAAGGAAAAGCAAAATGACTACATTCCTTGGCTAGTCCAATATGTTATGTTTTAATTTAGAGATTAAGCAATTTTTAAAACTATATCTATATATTCACTATCTATAGACCTAATCAAAATAATCAAATATATAAGTGTTGCAAATTATTCTCCTTTGACAAGAAAGTTTTAGTATCTAAATAGAACTAAAATAATGTTGGAACTAAATAAATGGAACTACAATAGAAGGAAAAGAGTGTTTGCTATATATAGACCCCTGCTACTGGCAATCATTAAAACAAATATTGAAGCTAAACAACTTAAAAGAAATTTGGATAACTTAAATAGCCTCATACTATACTATGACAAAACATTTGCTCAGAAGAGTAATAGAAATGCTTGCTTATTACAATCAAATTAGTTAATAACTTTGAGGGTCAATACATTTTTAGCTATAGAACCAAAATAACAAGGTATGGCTTACAAATATGCTCAGCTTGAGCTGAATCAATACTGAAAAATCATAATTTCAGACTTCACATAAAGATCTTAAAATTACCAAGGCCACTGCTTTTGGAAGTCATGGCTAGTCCTGACTATTCATAGCATAGAGGTCATCTCCGCTGCTTTCCTAACAGAGCAGATAATGGGAGACAATTCAAAATTCTCTCTTCCTAATTATACCACATCTGAATTTCACCTCCCAAATCTGAATGTTTGCCTTAAAACGTGGTCCAGAAAGAAGATATAGATTAATTTTCTAAACAGACCACAATCCCCAGCCTCTTCCAAAATCAGTGCTATTGTGTGCCACAATTTTCACGTGATGCCACTAACTTCATCAATCATCCCAGCAAGCAGACAGAACACAATAAAGAGTCTGGCAGAGGCAAGCATCTTGGAGACATACATTATAACTTACAGATAGTAGTAGCCCAAGTAGAAACTTCTGAGAAAAATTAATTGAAAACCTTTCTACCTTAAGGCAGGGCCTAAACACAGCTTTCATTTGTAAGTCCTACCACTTCAAGGTCTCTCCATGCAAATGTGTGCACTCACACATAGCCCAAAGCATCAGTAACAAATTAATGACTGGTTACTTGCTGAACAAAATAAGAACGTGTTTATTTAAATTACAAAGTTGCCTATGTTTTACATTTCGAATTATTTCAAAGTATTCTTACAAATTGTTCTTATACTTCAAATTCATCTGCTTCCTTCTAAATTAAAAAAAAAAAAAAAACACAACATTGCCCTGACCAGTTTGGCTCAGTGGATGGAGCATCGGCCTTGGACTCAAGGGTCCCAGGTTTGATTCCGGTCAAGGGTATGTATCTTGGTTGTGGGCACATATCCAGTAGGCAGTGTGCAGGAGGCAGCTGATCTGTGTTTCTCTCTCATCTATGTTTCTAACTCTCTATCCCTCTCCCTTCCTCTCTGTAAAAAAATCAATAAAATATTTAAAAAAACAACATTAAAATTATATCATCTCCAATGGAAGCTATTTTGTCATGAAGGGATTTAAGAGTTGAGACGTTCTCTAAGTTATGTATGCCAGATCATAACCTTTACTTCAGAAAGCAACTCTATAGGAATCGGTGTATATTGAATTCTGTTTAGCAGAGCAAACAAGGGCACTGCAGGCATAGCCTGAAACTCAGTCTCTGAAAAGGAAACTCTGTGCTGTGGGGGAGAAATATGATGTCCAACCACTTTCTACCTGGCTGGTCTCCAAGAGCGTGATGAATTGGAAAAATATAACACACAAAAGAAATATTTATGTGTCTTCCTCCTTCATCAGATACACAGTATTTTTTTTCCCATGTCACAAAAACTGTAACCGCAATTTACAAGTATATGCACAATCAAATTGCTATTGATTTAGAGATGCATTTCTTTGGTGTCCCTTGCCTTAACCTCATTTATAAAGCTGTTTTGCATTATTTCAAACTGTCAATGATTTGTGACTCATGAATATTCAAATCTAATTTGCACTTACCTTTTTGGTAGGCATGCTTACTTGCAATATGTCTCTATATTTGCCCTTTTGTTTTGTATTTATTTGTGGATTGTTTTATTAAAATAATACTCCTTTAAAAGCATGGTGAGTCTATTTAAAAAACAACAGGAGTTGTTGATGACTGACTCTTCTTGATCTCAGAACACCACCTTTATACTTTGTTACTTAGCAAGTTCAGTCATTCTGCAAATGTGTCTCTGGTATTAAAATAGCCATTTTTTTGCTGGTTGATGTCAGTTTCAGTGAGATGGGTTTAGTTTTGTTGGGCTATGTGTCTCTAGGAAAGTGTCAATAATTTTAGATGAACTTGAGCCCTACAGAGAGAGACAGAGAGAAAGAGAGAGAGAGAGAGAGAGAGGACTAGGTCTGTTGGAAAAACAAAAGGTTCGTGCAGAATTGAGCCCTTCATGTCAGTGTGGATCAACTTTTCCACTTACATTGTGGAATGCAAGAAGTGAAACCTAATGCTCTCAAGCACTAAAAAACCCTTTTAGATGTCTTTCAGATGATGATAGCTAAAAGAGACACCCAGGACTTTGTGGATTGCAGGCATGTCACTAGTGATTGAAGGTCCAAAACAGGAGAGCAGGGAGCCACCTGCCTACAGAATGGGCAGAATTTGTTCTTGTAAAACCTGTTCAGGGACAAATACAAAGTGTCATATGAAAAAAATGGTGTAAAGAACATCCCTTTTGAAACTGATTTCTGGATTCAACTGAGATTTCTAAGAACATCCAAATAATTAAATGCCCTATTTTGCCAAAAGAGAAAAAGAAAGCATTTTCAAATATTTATGTTCTCATGCCAGCAGCTAAAATAGAAAGTAAACAGCACTTACAATTCAATAGCTGTGTGTTTCCTTAATTTGTCTCATGTTCAATTTCTAAACTACCTTTTTAAGCAATAAAGAAGTCATTGGTCACTGATTGCTTTCCATCACATGATAAAGTTGTCCCCACATCCACTCATTGATTCTGCAGACAGGATGGACATACGTCTCAGTGCATCCTATCTAGCCAATAGCATATTTTTCTTTTTACAAATGTCTCATTGTCCCTCAGTTGTACATATCCCCCAGGTAATATGATCTCCTTATAAAAGCTACTAAATTGCTAAGTAATCTCTTTTGTAGTCTTTTTTTTTTTTTTTTTTTCACTTAGAAAACTATGTTTTTAATTGCTGGGGAAAGGTTTTGGTACCATGATGTCTTATTGCTTATGTATGCTTAAACAAATAGCCTTTGTTTAAAATAGTTTATAATGTTTTCCCAACTTTATCATTTTCTTTGTGACAGTGATATTATTATTCCCTCCATTTTGAAAACCAAACATTAGATTCACCAGACCCCACAGTAGGCTATCTACAAGGCAAAACCCTCACAGGATACTACTGTCCACATAACTAAATGGTTATCCTGCTCTCTGATCCATGGATCAGAGGACTCTGCTCTGAGAGATAGAAAGCGGTTAGGATCAAGGGTTCTAGCATTACGCTCCTTGATTCTACTACTAAGAAACTGTACATGAGGGCAAGTTGCGTAACCTGCAAAAAGCTCCATCTCCTCATCTGGGAAGAAAGGGCAATAATAGTTCCCGCCTTGAATTATGAGAATTAAACCAGAGCTTTCAAATGCAGTGCTTAGCATACTGCTCAGCAACTAGTCAGTTCTCCATGTGGATCAGCTACTCCTAAAGCCCAGTGTTTGCTGGAAATTGCACCTTGTTTCTAGTCCGTTGTATTTTAAACTGAGAAAACATTGTCTTCTCAGATAATTCCATATCTCCCCCTTTTTGTACTGGTAACACAGTGAAAGTGGTGCTCCTGCCCCCAAGATTGCACCTTTCCTCTAACCAGTGGTCACTTCAGGACTCCTGGTTAAGCCTCCCACAAATGAGATGTGAGAGGAAGTTTGCTGGGACCTTCTCAGATTCCTTTTTTGCCCATCTTCTAACATCAGTATTCAAAGAAAGAGAAACAGACGACTCATCTCCTGTGTTGCTGTGGGAAGGCAGAGGCCCAGAGCTGCAGAGGCCATCTGGCCATCAGCCTGAGGATGAGGATGGTGCACCGAAAGGGCAGAGCCAAGAGGACTGAAGGAAGGAGAGGTAGAGCCTGCCCACATCTTGCCAATGGTCCAGCTTTATTTCTTTACTACAGGCCCAGTGCACAAAATTCGTACACAGGCGGGGCGGTGGGGGGTCCCTCAGCCTGTCCTGCACCCTCTCGCAATCCAGGACCCCTTGGGGGATGTCCAACAATCATGGGCCTAAACCGGCAGTCGGACATCCCTCTCCCAATACGGACCCCTCACTCCTACTCGCCCGCCTGCTTGTTCCTTACTGCTTGGCTCGCTGCTCCTTAGTGCTGCCATGGAGGCAGGAGAGGCTCCTGCCACCGCCGCTGCACTCACCAGCTTTGAGCCAGGCTTCTGGCCAAGCGGCGCTCCAGCTGTGGAAGTGCAATGACCACCAAGGGGCAGTTCCTGCATTGAGCATCTGCCCCCTCGTGGTCAGTGCACATCATAGCAACAGGTCATTCCACCTTTTGGTTGATTTGCATATTAGGGTTTTATTATATAGGATTGCTTAAGCCAAACTAAATTGGGTTTTCTGTTACCTGCAGCCAAACACACTCTAACTGATGCACAGAGGCAGCCAAGTACCATGTCTTTTACATACTGACTCCTAGGAGGACACTCACAGAGCAGCATGGTCCAGTGTCCAAGTTTACCAAGCATGTAAACAGATAATCCCTCCTGCCTTTTCTAAGTCATGTGCCCCAGCCACATGTCCACAGTGAGTCTACCTTTCTGAGAACAAGAAGAAAAGAAATGTAGAGCGAATCCTCCAAGATTTGTTCAGTTTCCTAAACACCCAGCAGAGGCCACAAAGTGTATTTCTGCTTTTGGAAGAATAGAATCCACAGCCAGGGTGCAGCCTCTAGTTTGCTGCTGTAACCTCATCTCAGACCCACAGGTTGCAAATTTTAGGGCTCAGAAATATATTCTGAACTTTTCATTCTTGGCCTTCTAGAAAATCACCACCCAGAGGAGAATGCATCTTCTCATGCATCTAATCACATTTCATGAGTGAAAATTATTTTATGATTTGTAATATGGTTTCATGTTCTTACATCTAGCTGACCAGTTCAACCTGTATCTGTAACCTAAAAACAAGTTAATGTCTTTAAGCTTCATTTGCATCTGTCTCAGAAGGATAAATTCAATTTTTTTGAGCTTTAAGAAACCTAAATAATGACTTGTCTGATCAAATGAGTAATTCACAACTGAAAATCCAACAGTAAACATTTTATGGTACCAAATCAGTTCAATCTTTCTCTACCTTCCCCTTACCACCCATGTGCCCCAGGCTATCCATGATTTAATCTTATCAGGAGCTCTCAGGATTGTAGTTCCAGTACCCCTTTGTCTAGGCAGTGAGAGGGAAACCAGGTAATTCTCTATTACCCTAGATTATATGGGACCACAGATCTGAAGACATCTGTAGATATTATCTAAAGGCCCAGGCCCAGATAATGCCAGAGATATGCTGAGGGTCACAGTGCTGGAAGCAAGTTCTTTGAATCTCAGCCCAGCCATACACCACTCTGGCTCCCATATAAAGTGGTTCTTAAAAGATGTATGAATGAATACATTACTCATTTTAACCTGTAGGACAGCCCTTTGTTGCTTAATTTATCTCCCAAGGAATCTAAGTACGTCATATCTCAGCTTTATAGTTATTTAAAAAACACTACTTTTTGAAAAAATAAAAACACTGCTTTTTGTATTTCAGGTACAGAAAATTAAGCCACTGCCCTATTTTACTGTAGATTTCTTAATAGCAGGTTAGAAAATGTCCTTTTTTGTGTTGCCAAAAACTAGAAGTATGAAAAAGATGTTTTTAAGTGTAGTTTGCTTATTGATCCTCTTATTCTGGGACTTAACTGACATTGGTGTCCATTGTAATTGTGGGCTTGCCTCTAGTCACACAGGAGTGCATGAACAGTCCTTGAATGAGAGCTCCTTTTGTCCATCCGACAAATACCAGTCCTAGAGACACCTTTGCTAATTATAAACATATGCGATTTTTATAGACGATTTCTTAAAATTTAGATTAGGAGTACATCAGTGAATTCATTTGGGTTCTTACCTTAATTTGTTGTGGTAGCTTAAAAACTACTTTTCAATCTCTCTATTTTCCTGACTCTAAAGTGGGAGTAATTATGTTAGTGGTATATTTCCAAATATTGCTGCAAGAACTAATGACATAAAACACATACTTTCATAGATTCATATTTTGACCTCACATACATATGTGAATTTTATACAGCAGTGTGACAAAATAATCACACCACAGCAAACATACACACAGAGTTTTAAAAATCTGCTATTTAGAAAGCAAGCGATTAAAGTAAAAATTATGTTCTCCTACTGGGTAACTTCTAGTTTTAAAAGTGTCTATTTAATTCAAAGTTGAAATAGGATTCTTAAGGAGAATCACTAGATTTCTTTTTTTTTAAAGAAATATTTCAAGACCAGGTGTAAATCATTCATATGTGAAAGAATATCAAGGATCCCTGAGATTAAGAATCAACAGGAAAGCAACAAGAGGAAACTGAATCCAAGTAAAGTTCCTATGGTGCCTTCTCTCTCCTGATGGCCATTCCGGACACCTAAGCATATCTTAAGAAATGTGAAAAAGCACAAGAGGATCCTATGAACCATAAAATGGTAGCAATAAAAAAGTGAACATGTATATAGGTACCACAGACATTAAAATATAGTATGAAAAGACTAATATACCTTACTATGCAATAAATTTGAAAGCTTAAATAATATGGATAAATTCATATAAAATTATAACCTACAAAACCTGACTTAAAAAGAAGTAGTAGATCTGAATTGTCATATAATAATTATTAAATAAATTTAATCAACAAATTAAGAATCATCTGTTAAAAGAAAGCAAATAGTATTTTACAGTAAACCCACATTTTTAAGAAACAGATTTCAATCATATATCAATTTATATAGAGAATAAAAATGGGGAAACCTTCCCTAATTCTAATTTATTATAAGAAGCCAATATAATCTTGTTAACAAGATTAGGCAAAGATGATGAAAAATTTAAGGAGGAGGGAGAGAGGGAAAAGATAAAAAGAAAAATGACTGGCCTGGCCATTCTTTTGCATCAATAGAAATTCAAAACTACTAAGCAAAATAGTTATAATGTAAACCTAGCTGTGTGCAATAAAGATATTATCATGATCAATTTGAATGTAGTCCAGAAACACAAGTCTAGTTTAATATTAGAAAAACTATAAAAGAAATGTCCCACAGTCACAGAGTAAAGGGAAAAAAATGATCATTCTATTACTAAAAAAAAATTTTAACAATCATTTATTGTTTAAAAGGCTCTGAGAAAACTAGGCATGAGGGGAAAAAGACTTCCTTAACCTGATGAAGATTATTATCAATTAACTACAGTAAATAGCATTCTTCATGGAGAAATGCTAGAACACTCATTTAAATTAGGAATGTGGTAGTGATGCTCACTATTTAAGAATGCTTCTTTTCAGCATTGTCTTGAAGATCTGGTGCTAGAAAAGGCAGTAAGACCAAAAGAAAAAGAAAGAGAAGAGGAGGTGGGGGAGGAGGGAAGAGGAGAGGAAAGAGAAGGGAACGAAGGAAAAAGAAAGTACTAAAGTCATAGAATTGGAGAAAAGGAAATAAAACTGTCATTTTCTGTAGATTATACTATTATCTACATTGAAGCCCCAAAGAATTTATAGACAAACTGATACATGAGAGAGATGGACTAAAGATCACTAGGGAAGTAATGGAATTGGGATGTGGGTTATCCATACAGAGAAAATGAAAATGGATTCTTACCTCACTCCTACACACAAAAATCAATCCCTGTTGCTTAAAGAATTAAGTACAAAAAAAAACAATCAAATTTATTAAAGGATTTTATTAAAAAAATATAACTTTAGGATATGAAAGAGTATTTTATACAAGACAACAAAAAATGCAAGCCATAATAGCAAATATTGATAAGTTAAACTACAATAAAATTTAAAAGTCCTGTTCTTCAAAACATATTTTAAATAAAGACAAAATTACCATGTGTTAGAGAGGATATAGATAATAGAATATTTTACATATAATTATCAGGAGTAAAAGTAAATATAATCACTGGAAAATAATTCATGTTATCTAGGAAAATTGAATATTTACATACCAAAAAAATCTGACAATTCACCACTAGGTTTATACTCAAAATCTAGAAAAATTATTTGCACATAAACATCAAGAGACACGTACCAGAATATTTATAACAGGATCTTTATAATAGCAGCAACAACAATAAAAATAGTAACAACCTAAAAATGAAAAGATAAATAAATTGTGTTATAGTTATATAAAGATATATCAAGCAGAAATAAAAAGGAGTGAACTACAGCTACAAGTAAAAATTATTCTTAAAAATGTAATGTTGAATGAGAAAAAGAAGCCGGAAAAACTACATTGAGTATGATACCTTTTTTTAAAAGAAAAAAAAGCAAAATGAAACAATATATTGTTTAGGAATACATATAATACAAGTATATAGAATATAAAGAGGTTAAGAAGGTATATATTATTAATATATTATATTGTATATGATTTTTATAGTTTATATAAAATATATGGAGTTCAGTAATCCATGCACCAAAAGCTTTTTTTAGATGAAATCATGTTTTATTATTTTTTTTCAGTTTTACTGAGACATAATTGACATATAGCATTGCATAAGTTTAAGGTGTGCAACATAATAATTTGATATATATTTATTGTGAAATGATCACAATTCTTAGTTTAGTTAACCTCACATAATGATCAAAAACTAATTTTAAAAATTCAGGGTAGTAGGTACCCTAGGAAGCAGCAGCAAAAAGATGAAAAGGAAAGAACACATGCATACATGCCAAGTTCCCTTCTTAAGTTGAGTGGCTAGTTCACAGATATTCTTTTTATTATTACCCTTTGTAACAGCCAAATATGTTACATATATGCTTGTGTATGTAACAAATATTTTAGTAAACATGAAAGTAAAAAGATAATAGTAGTTATTCTTATTAAAGAAGAGTAATGTTATGACTCAAAGAACAGGAAATAACAGAAAGAAAAGAGAAAATATTAGAAAGCTCACACCAGAAATCCTTGGTTTCATTGAAGGAGGAAGTGAAATCACCTGAGAATGAGAGGGGTGAGAGTAGGGAGTAGTCACGGACTTCTGAGTGGTTTGTAGACACAGGAAAAAAGAAAAAAAAGGAAGAAGATGGGAAGAGAAAGGGACAGGAAATTAGAGGAGAGAGTGAGTTATTATCAAAAGAAGGAGTTGACACTGAAAATGGATAGAAGAGTAACCTTAGCTTCAGAGCATACATATGAATTGTATGTGTTCAGGACTTCTTCCCTCAAATGTTGACTATTCAGATATATGGTGATGGGAGGAGTCTAGTCTTCAGGTGGCGAGAACGCTATAGAGTATACAGATGTTGTATTAAAATGTTGCACACCTGAAATGTATGTAATGTTAATAACGAATGTAACCACAATAAATATATATATTTTAAAGGTGACTATGCAGTCAAAGGAACAGAAAATAATTAAGAGTTAAGATGGTAATTTTCATGGAGGTCATGACAAAAAGTTCAAAAATCAAGAGAGGCTTGGGATGTTGACTTAAATACATTCAAACTCTTTGATCTATGTCCATTTTAAGAAAATTACTCTGAGTTTTGAAAAACTTTTATACACAAAAATACTCATTACAGGATCACATATAAAAATAAAAAAATAAATTGGAGCTCAATAATAGCGTAATGGAAAATTGAATTATATTAATTGATGACATCTACATTGATTGTCATAAAGAATTCAAATGTTTACCTAAGCTGGAAATTTTATGCTAAGTACAATTTCAACTACATAAAAACTACACCCCATTCGACCTCTTCGAGGTGCCTGTAGTTACCTATTCATAGAAAAGAAGCAAAGACACACACTAAAATTTTGACAGTAACTTGATTTGGATATTTTGTCTATGGGTGATGTTTTTGTCTTTTATCTTCTTTTAATATTGTCAAATTGTCTTTAATGAGTATATATGTATTACTTTTAAAACAGAAAAATTTTAAAGATACATTTCTTAATGTTTTAAACTGGGTGGAAGTGCAAGTATATGAAATGTGACTAATGAACTGGCAGAAAATGATTGAGACACCAGAAGTAACAAAGAGGGTCATAATGAAGAAAGAATGGTTGTTTTAATAGAGTATAAAGATATGCTAGGTAAAAGAAAGGGAGGGAGGGAGGGAGGGAGGGAGGGAGGGAGGGAGGGAGGGAGGGAAAAGAATATCTACATTTGAGGTCATGAAAGTAATTTTAAGTCTGAAGTACAGCTATAATTGTGGATGGCTGAAATGCAGATATGTGCATGCACAAACACAATGTGAACAGAGATGAATGAATCTTGGCGTGGGGTTGTCAAAAAAAGAATGAACCAAATGAGGATAATCAAGGTCTTTGGACAAGAGCAACTTGAATGACAATAAGCCAGAGTTGTATAATGTTTTAGTTTGAACTTCAAAAAAGAGACACAAATATTTATCAGCATTACCATGGTGAAGTACATTGTACTTAGGTATCATATTTATCGATTACAATTGAGATGCAAAAGGCCCACTTTGTGATGAATAGTTAGAAATAAGCTGTTGAAGTTGTGTTATATTTATTAGTATGTCCAGTTGTATATAAATGCATCCTGGGTACTGAAACAAATGGCCCTACTTTCTTCTCCATGTGTTGGTCCCAACTCATTTTTCAAAGTGTATGTTTACATCTCAAATAAGTCTGGTCTAACTCATTACACAAATGGAATCTAACTGGTAAAGTACATTTAAGCAATCTTCTTTGAAGATAACCATTTCCAAGGAGTCGGTATAAAATATCTCTTTTACTTTTTTTTTCTAAATATGTTTTTATTGATTTCAGAGAGAAAGGGTGAGGGAGAGAGAGATAGAAACATCAATGATGAAAAAGAATCATTGATTGGCTGCCTCCTGCACGCCCCCTACTGGGGATTGAGCCTGCAATCTGGGCATGTGTTCTTGACTGGAATTGAACCCGGGACCCTTTAGTCTGCAGGCCAACGCTCTATCCACTGAGCCAAACCAGCTGGGGAATATATCATCTTTTAAATGTACCCTTCTTTTCCTGTCACACACTCTAGTCACCAAAAGAAACATTATTTAACTTTTTCTAAGTTTCCACATATACCTCAACCAATCTGTCACTGTAAAGGGTAATACAGTATTATACTGTATGTGTGGGGCTTTTCTTTGTTTTATTGCTAATATTTATATCAGTAAGAGAGAAATATTAATAAACTGATATCATCAATTTAGAAGGGTCTGAAAGGCTCAAATGTAAGTGGACTGAGACAGATTTCTCTTTGCTAAGACCCAGTTCTGACCCAGGAAAATCTCTTCTCTCAATGTTCCCCACTCAACCTCTTCAAGGTGTCCATAGTTACCAAGGCAGGTTTTTACCTTTGTTTATACCAAAATCTGTTGATAAACCTACCTTTGTTTCACTCTGTGAACCCATGGAAACAGAGAATATATTTAATTAATATGTTAGCACCCATAATACTTCCTGGAGAGTATTACAAGGTGAATAAAAACTTATTTGAATGATTGAACAAAAGTTTCCATCATGTTGCTGGTATTATCCAGTTGCAGGTTTCTTGGGCAGGAATTTGGTGTTTAGGTTCTGTATGAGTTTGGAGTACAGCAGCATATTCTAAAGAATTAGCAAGTTCATACTTAATCTCATTGCTTATGCAAAAATCAGACTTTATTTGAAAATTCCCTATATGTCTTAGAAACATGATGATGCCTCCTGGCAAAACTTCCAATTATGTGTTCATAAATTTGTTTTTAACCTGTCAAGTACACATTGCTTCTCCTGTAACATACCTATTCTATTCTTAGTGAAATCACTGGATTCCAAATTGCAACAGTATGCTTTATTTCAGCAATAATTTAGCAGAGACAAATCCAACGCTACATGGAAAGACACTTATTATCTCCTGCACCTCTGCCTCTAAGTCATCTAAGCCTTTCTCCAACATGTATGACTAAAGGATCTCCCTCCGCCCCCAACGGTTTTGCTCAACAAGCTGCTGTGGAAAGAGCGGGGCATTGAGAGCTGAAATAAATGGGCCTACTTGGTCTCAGGGATGTTCCTATCTGGGGTTAGTTAGACTTTGAGTTCCTACCTTAACCGCTGGGCCTCCATTTCCTCACATATAAAATGAGGAGGTTGCAGCAAATGCAAACAATTAAGACAATAACTAAAAGTTGTGTTTTCTCAGGCCTTTCTTGTGTACAAGGAACTGTGCTTTGTGCTTTACATACATGATCTCATTTAATTTTAATCCTCCAAACAAATTTATAAGGTGTATCAGTCAGGGTCCCGCAGGAAACAGATGGTACATATAGAATTGGGTAATTTGAGGAGTGCTTCATAAAAGGACTATATTAAAGAGGTGTGAGCGGTGTGTTAGCAAACAACGGGGGCAGTACAATGCCCCAGACACTAGTAATGGAGAGGACAGTGGTTACCTGACCCCAGAGAGAGCTCTGTGAAGAGGGCTGCTGGCGCTGTGGCGGGGAGCAGCCAGCCCACGGAGACCCTGGGATTAATACCTCACTCTACCCATTCAGTGCAAACCTGACGGGAAGCAAGGACCAAGGTAGCATTCTGAAGCCATCCACACCAGCATCCAGGACCACAGGGCAGGATGGGAATAAGTGAAGAGTGGATCTGGAAGAGCCAACAGCAGATACCCAGTAACATTAAGTATAGTTCTCCTAGTTTTATACATGAGATTACTGAGGTTTAAAGAGGTGACTTGTCTTACTTGAGATTACACAATTGGCACAGGACAGGTCCAGGATTCAGCCCCTCTCTGTCAGAGTCCAGAGCCTGGGCTTCTGACTGACGAGAATCTCTTTTTGTCCTTCTGGGGTTAGAAACAGCCTCAGACGTGACCCAATTTAACCCCCTCTCCCTTAGAGATGCTTGAAAGAGATGTCTTTCCTTTTAGGGCTTGAGCCTTACAGAGACCTCAACTAGTGGTCTGTGTGGTCCTTCTTCCTGTTCCTATACTTACGGTTTATATCCTGACGGTTTGATTTCTAACCCTGACTGAGACACTGGTAGGAAAAGAGTTGGTAGACAGTCACAAGGAAAGAATAGCATTTTTATTATAAAATAAAATTATCTTCTCACCTGTTCTCTAAGTTAAACACAATTAAAAATTTTTCTTTTCCAAAGAATAACCTAGTGTGTAGTGTGGGGAGTGAACACTGAGTAAACTGATGATTGGATTTTCCTATTTCATGTGCTAGAATTAAAACACAGCCCAAGCTGTGTACTTGACAGGTTAAAAACAAATTTATGAACACATAATGTATATAAAGCCCAAGACCATGCTAAATGTGTCTCAGTAGACTGTGGAAGAAGTGAGCAGAACACAAGATGTTTAAATGAAGTGAAACTAAACACTAGTATTAAACATATCCTTCAAAATCCTTGCGGGGGCCCTTAAGATAAGGAAAGGAAAGGAAATTCTCATAGAGTTAGTCAGAGGTTGTTAATTATTCCTTGTGTGAAAATGAAATTTGCGTAAGAGGGAAGACTGTAGTAATTATCTGAGGTCTAGGGGTCCATCCCCAATCTGTCGGCTCCTTCGTCAAATAGAGATAAAAGTCCTACTCAGGACTCTTAATAATGGAGAACTCTTGCCCTACAAGTACTTGCTGACCTACAAACAAGTTGTGGTCCCAGAAAGTCCGTAACTCGGTTATTGGGAATATGAAGTAAATCTTTTACAAGCCCAGGCTGTTATAAACTGTAGCTCAGGGTTGGCCCAGCCCTCAATGCCCATTTAATTCCAGAATCTAATTCAGTGAGGCTTGCAAATGTGCTTCCTGGTATGAAGCAAGAAGAGAAGTGACAATACTGGGAACTTGGCCCCGTCCCATCACAGGTCAGGTCCTGCACCTAGCCTGTTCTCACTGCCTCTCAGAGGTCACGACTCAAGCATCTTTAAGACCAAGGCAAGCATGGAGCTTCCTGTTCAGATAGGTGGGAGTGGTGACTTGGTCAGCTGTCTCTGTAATATCAGGACTTGAGAGGCTGTGGTGGGGGAACAGTGAGTGTTTGGCCCAGATATGCCTCACCTTGAACTCAAATACCTTTTTTGTTTGTATTTTTATGCCCCAATAGGTGATTTATCCTTTATTCCACCTTTTAAGATAGAATACTTACATTTTTGTTTTGATTATTTGACAAACTTCCTAATTTTAGCAGAATGTCTGCCCATGAGTAAGGAGGCACTATGAGTTAAGAAAATGGGCACTTTAATACTTTTTCAAAGACTATCTTCATAGCCTGAAAGAACACTCTCAGGAGAAAAAGTTCAGTTTGGGGCTCGGTTTTAACTAGCTAGTTAATCATAAGCAATCTCCAAAAACCCTGGGTGTGACGCCTATTCCAAGAAAAGTGATTTTCCTACCATTAAGTCCTTGCTAAGCAGCTTTTAGATTGCTTGATACTCAGCAGCAGCTTCATCGTGTCTTGGTAGTGAGTGAAAATGGGGTTAGGATAGACGGAGGGGGAAAATTCCAGCGCCCCATGGTAAACCAGTAGCTAAGAGGTCCCTCTCCTCAAAGAAGCCCTGTGTGTGTGACAGTCTACTACTTTATGAGAGATTGGAAGATGAAAGGGGCTTATATTTAGACCCTCTAGAGATAAAAAAAAAAAAAAAATGGTGAGCTTACTTCAAATTCACCTCCAAATTAGTTTTGACTTAACAGTTTTCCTAGTAATTTCCCCAGACTGGGGGACTATAAGGGCATTTAAGAACCCTATCTTTTAGGATAACTGAAAAAAGGAAAGGGGGGGGGGGAGAAAGTGAGAGAGAGAGAGAGAGAGAGAGAGAGAGAGAGAGAGAGAGAGAGAGAGAGAGAGAGACTCTGTCAGTTAACTTTCATGAATCCACCCTCTCTGAGCTTCTGTTGTTGCTTTGTTTATGCAAAGTTAGCCTGGGTGAGACTGAGTGAAGGAACTATGAGATCCATGCTGAAAAGGGCAAAAATAATTTTTAAAATGTAAATGAAACTCACACACACACACACACACACACACACCCCTTCGGGTCGAGGCAACCCTGCCTGTAGACTTTGAAATGAAAACACGCTGAGGAGGGGCGGGTGGGAGGCCCGGTATCAGCGGGGAGCGTTGTCGGTGACCGAAGGAGCTCTGGTGAATATCAGGTTCGGATTAGTGACAACTCAGAAGTCACGCCGGCGGTTGGGGGCTGGGAATTTGCCAAGGTCTCTGAGCTCCAGGGAAGAGAGCGCAGCTTCCCCTGGCGCCGGGCGGAGCTGGGCGGACCCAGAGAGACCTCTGTCCCGGCGCGAGCGGGCCCTGCGCGCTGACACCCCGCCCAGAGACGGAGTTTGTCAGCGATCATAAAATGGGAATTGATTATTTCAGCCACCATTGATTAGGGAAGAATGCTTACTGCAGCAGCGGGGGAAAGGTTAAGAGGAAATTGACCTTCTTCCTAGGTGACATAAAGTCATTAGGTAAATGAGATATTCACACCGGAGCTTTAAAAGGTCATGCTCAATTTTTATTTGTAGCCTGAAGAGTCAACCTGAAGCTCCGGCTCAGCGCAGGGACCCGCTCTTCTGGGCTGGTGGACCTAAGCGGAGAGCGCGCTCGCGCGGCGCCGGACAGGAGCAAGGGCGGGGAATGGGCTATTGTCTCGGGAGGATCACTTTGGAATTGGCGGGGGTCTTGGGACCCCGAGCTTTGTCCCTCCTGCCGATCCCGTGTGCGTTTCTCTGTACACGTGTGCGCTTGTGTGTCCCGCTGAGGGTCTGCGCTACGTGCCCGCGTCTCCTCGGTTCCAGCCGTCGGTCAGCAAGGGGGTGGAGGGCAAAGACAGACAATTAAAACCCCTCACCCGACCACAGCCGGCCTCGTCTCACACAGAGTGAAATGGCGTGTGTGTGTGTGTGTGTGTGTGTGTGTGTGTGTGTGTGTGTGTGTGTGTTTTAAAGGAGAGTCTGAGATGTATTTATGCACATATTTATCCCTCTAATTATAGGAATTAATCCTCTTACTTATGACTAAAAGGTAATGTCGAAGGACGTCCCTTTGATGTGGAAAAGCATCATTTGTGACTCACATTCATACTGATTAAGGAATAATTGTTCCTAAATGCTTTACTAGAGGAGAGTGTTTAATTGAGGGGCATTTGTAATTTTACGGCTTAGCACAAAATTAAACGTAATTAAAAACTCAGAAATTCCAACTGATTTTTCCAATTATTTTTATTGTCTGAGCTAATTGTTACACAAGAGTATCACTTCTCCCCAAAGGCATTAAAAAAAAGAGCTAGCATACCATTCCCAAATATTCCCCGGGAGGATTCGGAGCTCTCTCTGGGTCCAGGACAGGTAAGGGACCTTCCTGCCTCCCTCTCCCTCGGTCCCGCCCGCGCCCCTCCCTCCCCAGCTATAATGAAGCGTTCCAGCCACTCTCCCCTTTCTCTGAGTTACTGCAACACCTAGGGATGTGAGCAAGTGATGGCAGGTCTCTTCTGCAGATCACGGCAAAACTGCAAGTATCTATAGAAGGCTGATGAATTTCTTGAAGTAACACTTGTATATGGCGGACAGATTTTTAAAAACTAAGTAAACACAGCTCTCTGGGGACGATCCCTGGATGCCTCAGCCTTCGAGTGTGAGGCAGGAGGGAGGTAAGAGGCAAACAGGAACTGGGAGATGTTTATAAACGCGCACACAAGGACATACAGATACACACAGGAAACTTCTTTTGCTGCTTTTCTTTTTTTTTTTTTTTTAAGGCAAGGGTGGGTGTGAGCACCCTTCTCAGTTGGATTCTGGGTTTCTTTTTATTTTCTAATACTTGCATTGAAGGCATAAAGCCAAGCTATCTTTGTACGCGCAGCTTCTCTTAATGTCCAGCAAGATTTATTTAAATACATTAAAAGGTTTATAAAAAGTGCTTCAGTGTTATGGAAATGAAAACACATTTCCATAACACTCATCCAGAAGTGGCCCTGTCTTTCCAATCAGACTTAAAGGGAACCCTGGGGGGGGGGGGGCGGGCATAAAATTAGGCAGAATGTGAATTTATAAATTTCAATTAGTCCAGATTCTAGACAGAGAGCATGGAGCAATGGAACCTGTTTCACTAAGCGTATTTAATTTCTCGGTGATTTTTAGGATAGAGACTATCCTAAAATCTAGAGTAAGTGGATTCAAATTTTACATCCCACCCGCCACCCCCCCCCCCACCCCAATAAGTGATTGCTTCTGATCTGACGTGGCAGGTGAAAATGAGTGGAATTAAAACTGTCAATTCTATTCCCAACTTGTGTCTTTCGATTGAGTTCAAAGCTTTTAAAGGTAAAACCTTTCATTTATATGTATTCTTTAGTTTTTCTCCTATCATAGCTTTTTTAAAAAAAGAGAAAGAAAAAGTAACTATTTCCAAATTCATTTTCCCTGGAAGATTTCGATCTTCCAGGTAATCTGATGACGGGCCCTGACATGTGTGAGGACGTCTGCCCATTGTAGCCGGTTCACAAGTGCCGCCAAGGAGGGACAGTGAAGTCCGGTTTTTCTACCTAAATGATTTACTTGGAGCTAAGATGTGGATATTTAAACCTGAAGCTTTCCAAATGCTACAATGTTATTTCAGAGAGAAGGTTAGAGGAGGCAGAGTTGAGGAAAAAGGAGGAAGGCTCCCTTTGAAAGTTACAAATGGTGAAAAAGACATGTAATCCGATGTGGAAAATTGAGTAATAGAGGCAGTGCACACTTTAGCTTAGAGGAAGATTGCTGAATCCTTTGAAGAAACTGACACGGATTTTCCAGAGCTGGGAGGAGAGAGATGGGGTGGGGGTAGGGGAATCCTAGGGTGGGCATTTTATGTAAATGAGTAAATTCGAAATGTAGTACAAATCCAGAATAGTAAAACTGACAGTTCTGACAGTATTGACAACATAAATATATGTTTGAACACTGCACTTTCAGACACTTAACCGATGAAGCAATAAAAAAATTCGACTACAATATTTCAGATAATCGACATTGATGTTTTGATACATCATTTTTATACTCTGAATCGATCTATCACTCTGGGACTGGTCAATTTTAAGTAAAAATGGGCTGCAATTATTTGCACCTTGGCTAATGATGACCCAATAACAGCCCTCAATTAATTATCCCCGACCTGAGCTTTCTTCCTTCAGCGGGGAGGTGGGGGTGAGATTCTTGAGGAAGGGAACCTGTGATTGTGTCACCCTCCCTCCCCCCCCCTTTCTATTCTACTTTTGAGATTGGGGGCCGGGTAGTAGGGAGGATTTCAGAATTAGGCAGAGGTCTTTGTCTGGTTATCACAGACACTGCAGGCTGAAGTCCCCTGGCTTCAGGTAGTCACTGACTGGTTCTGTATCCGGGATACAGTCCTCACTTTTACTTTGCAAGGTTAAAACTAAAATTTTAAAATTTGCAAATATAAAGTTGCATGAGTCTAATCCCTCCCCGCCCCTCACCATGCCCCATATCCTTTCCTCTATTTCTAGAACTAGATGGAAGAAATTTGCTCAAAGGAGTATTGGACAGT
The DNA here is from genome assembly GCA_026230045.1 of Corynorhinus townsendii. Taxonomy (NCBI): domain Eukaryota; kingdom Metazoa; phylum Chordata; class Mammalia; order Chiroptera; family Vespertilionidae; genus Corynorhinus; species Corynorhinus townsendii. Next base: position 164,455,034 of record JAPDVU010000001.1, on the reverse strand, counting down.
TGTCTTAGGCTCAGTGTGTGTGTGTGGGGGGGGGGGAGGGTTGAGGGACGGAAGGAGGGAGGCAGGGGAAGGGGGGGAGAGAGAGAGAGAGAGAGAGAGAGAGAGAGAGAGAGAGAGAGAGAGAGAGAGAGAGATTGGGATAGAGTATCTAAAGCACCCAGTCGAGTTGAATATCTCCTTTGCCCCTTACCCCCTGACGGTTCCCCACATACCCTGGAGGGTTTGCGAGCTAGTGGCTTTGGTTTTTGTTTTTCCTTTTAAGCCACACGTAAGAAAAAAGACGAATCTCTGTGAGAAAGGAGCGAGGATGCTGGTGAGTGCCGCATCCTCAGGCGTGCGTTCCTAAGTCCCTGACTGTTGGTGTTCTCTTTGCCCGTGGGGTTTCCAGTGAGCTTCCTTACTCCCATTCCCCCCACCCCATTCCTTTCCAAATTTTATGTGAGTGGTGGTTAGGGGTGGGAGGATACAGCTAGTTCATATTTAAAAAGAAAAATAAAATTCTGGACAGGCCCAGGACAAAAACTTGAGCAGTTCATTGCGATGTAGGATCAGGCGGGCGGGACTTGAGGGGGCGTGGGGAGGCAGGCGCCCCCACGCCAGCTCTTTCCCCAAGTCGGGCGCCGCGCGGTGTTATTCCCACGCCTGGGAAGCCCGACCCTTCCTCAAACTCACACGGAGACGCGGCCTCTTGACCTAAAACTTAGCTGGGACCCACTAGCCGGGATTCCAGTGTCTGATTTCTTTCCGCCAAACTTCAGAAATAACAGTTTTAAGCCCCTCCAGTCCACACCAGCTGAGACGCCGAAACTTCAGCAACCTTAAGATGCTAATCAAAGGCAAAGGATGTGTATGACCCACGCTGAGTGGAGGCGGGAGCCCTAAAGAGCATCAGTCGGTTCCGGTTCCGCGGGTATCAGCCCCTGACCGGGTCTTTCCGAGCCGTTGGCCCTGGAGGTGCAGGTGGAAGCTAGAGAATGGGCAGCGGGAAGAGGGAAAGGGCATGGGATCGAGATAACCAGAGACAGGAGGAAGAGAGAAAAGAAAGAGAGGAAGGAAGGAAGAGAGCGCGGGACGGAGCCAGGCTTCCAGAGCGAGCGCACGTCGCTGTTGGAGCCCCGCCAGATAGCGCTAGAGGGCTATTTATTGAAATACTGGCGTTCTGCGAGATGGTGAAGCAGCTAAAATTGGGAGAAATAAGAGAGTAAAAGGAAAGAAAGTGCAATGATTCCACTCGTCTTATTTAGGAAGGTAACTGTGGGGTGTCCTACTGTTATTAATTAGGAATGGGGAGTAGGTGGTATATGATAAAAAGCCTAAGTGGGCAAATGGGCCAACCAACCAACAAACAAAACAAAGGTTCCCTTCCCTCCCTTAATACGAATTAGGAAGGGAGTGAGCAAAGTTAACAGGTAAGGAAGTGGAATTCTTCCTAGTACAGCTTTCTGAGCAGCTGGTTTTCCTGCAGGAAAGGTCAAAAACAGTTCACAGGGATGAGCTGAGGGTTCTAGAGATGGTTTTAAATAGATGGCTGCAAGGGGGTGGGGAGGGAGAGGCAAACACGTTATTGGAAACGCCAAATAATATATGTATCAAAAATTCCAACCGTCAGCCAGTAAGTCTGGAGCAGGAGAGCCCCGCTGCCTGTGTCCCGGCAGTGCTGTCTATGCAGGGCTGCAATTAAACTCCTTATCACAATGTATAAATACTCTGGGAAACTTGGAGAAAGGGGCTTGACCACAAAAATTCCCTGCTGCACTCAGAACCCGAAGGACAGTGAAGCAGACGAAGAGAGGAGACCTAACGATAGAGCTGTAGCCTTAAGAGAGGTAGAGGAAGAATAACATATTTTGAACCTTTTTACTTGCTCAGGTCAGTAATGCAAGCAAGAAAACGTCTTTCAAATAATACTTTAAAGTATTGATTTGGTTTTATTCTAAAACCCCTGGCCTCTCACTCATCTAGCTTCTCATCTTAAATGACACTTGCTTTTTACCTGAAGAAATTTTCTGAATCAAAAATAATGAATATCTTTCTTCCAAGACAGCAAACAAAACCTCCACAAAAAAGTTACCTTATATAGCCCCCCCCACCGCAATCTGCTTAATGCAAAATACTTCAATTCAAAACATTAACTAAAGTTACAAATAAGATTAAGGATGGATTTATTTGCTCCTCTAGCATAGCATCAATTGTTCTAACTATTGTAAGAGGACAAAAAAAGATTTAAACCCAGCAATTTTAATACACAGATCAAAACTAACACTTCGGACCTCACTGTTCTGAGGAATTCGGAGTTATCTGTGCAAAGGACCTATAACTTTCTAGGGAAAAAAAAAGGTGAAAAGAAAGAGACACAGCGGCTCCTTAAGGAAAGGAGCCCCTTAACTTCATCTAAAAATAGAGTCTGGCTTCATGAAACTCATTTCGAATTAAATACTCCCCCCATAAAGCCAATGCCCCTTAAATTAAGTAACTATAGCGGGATTCAGTTATTCTTTTAAAATCTTGATTGTTATCTGTAATAGCATTTCATGTTGAGACCAAAAAAAAAAAAGGAAAAATAGAAAAGAAGCAATTCTCAAAAGTCCTGGGGATGCTTCAATAAGAAAGAGGTGATTAAAAACAGACTCTTAAATTTGAGAGGCCCATTCCCCCTCCCACTTATCCCCACCCGATCTGGTCCCCTCCCTTTCACCTCTTTTTTTATACAGCGCCCCTACCCCCCACTCCAGAGCTAAGTAGCCTTATTTGGGATTCTGAAGAAATAGGTTTCAGCATCCATATTTGTTCTGGGGCACTTGTAAAATGCGATTTGTAGAGGGTCTTTAGCCTTCTGATTGTCTTTGAATTGTTTTTACTGAAACAGATCTTTCGCAGTTAATGAGTCCCCACGCAGCTGGACAGCTCCTCTCGGACACTGAGAACTCTAACCCCAAAATGACCCCAATTTGACACCGCAAGATGAAATTTTACCGCCTGTTAAAACCATTTCCAGCCTAGGCAAAAGGAGCAGACTGTTGACGGAGGTGTGTGCCACCCCTGCGACCCTCATCTCGAGCCTGTCTCCTAGGCCTGCCCTATCTACCTACTTTTCCTTTGCCCCAAATGTTGGAGAGCAGATGAGCATTGCAGTCTGCGTGAGGGTCCCGAGGCTGAGAATGGAGCATCAGCAGGGTCCTATCAGGCTTGAAATCAGAAAGTATTCCAACCCTGCTGCTTTTCAATCACTTCTATCAGAGGGGGGAAACTGAGAAGTTCTTTTAAATGTTTTACAAAGCATCAGTAAGTTGGTGATTAAAAGTAATAGTCCTTGGAATTAATCAGATTGACCAAGAACCTACACCCTGAATCACCTCCAACTTGATCTTATGTGTAATCCACCGAACTGTGATGCTGTTTTAAACTAAGTTTCATAAATGACATTCAACTAGGTAAGTGAAATTTCTTAAAATTGCAAAAAAATTGGAGTTCTCACCTTAAGTAATGGAGGGTTTTTAAATGCCTCAGATTTCCTTCTAGTAGGGTGTTACTTTTAACACTCTAACACTTCTTAACTAAAGTCTTTGGAATTAAAGATTTTTTTTTCTTTAACAGTATCTTAAAATGTCCCTTTTCTCTCTCCCTCCTACATCAAACCAAATTGTCCCTGTTGTTTACTTTAATGTATTCAATAAAATGGAAAAGAAGTTACAGAATCAGAGAGAAAGAGAGTGTGTGTGTGCGTGTTTGCAGGTTAAAAAGGCTTCTGCATCGCCCAAAAGATGAAAATAGATTTTAAACTTTTTTCTTTTGTAAAACCAAAGATCATCACGGAGCAATCAACCCATTAGTATTTTAACAAGTGTTTGAAAATATAGAAATCGCCTATTGGTCTGAATTGTTTTTACTCAGTTGCAGTGCCTCACAAGAAACAGGTTTAAAAGAAAATACTAATGCAGTTTTTCTAAATAGAAGCTGTAGGGATGCTAACTCCACGGTATCACTATGAGAGAAAAAATGCGGTGATAAAAGCAGCAGAAGGTAATAACGTTGAATCTTTAAATCTGAGATGCAGAGGTTCAGTTCAAAGTTGATCTTTAAAGGAGCGTGTGTCAAGGAAAATGGGTTTCTTTGTAAAAACGGAAGTAATTGGTACGTACTATACAGACATTTAAACAACAATAATTCCCATTGGCGACAATAAATATGCAAGACTTAAAAAATTAGAAGAGTAAAAATGGAAAAACCGCGTATAAACTTCTCTGAGAGCGGCGCTGCACGGGAAACTTGGATCCACCAATATGAAGACCTCTCTGCAAAGTCAAAACCTTCTGCGGTGAGACCAGCTTGGTTTTTTCCGCTCTCATCCTTCCCGCCCCGGCTAACCTGGATTCGCCTAACTGTCCCTTGAAATAAAATTCTGGAAGCCAACTTTTTCTTTTCTTTTGCGTCTTCTTTTCTTTGTTACTCACCTTTTCTTATATGTCGAGGAGCAACTCAGTAACAAATAAGGATTCATTTAATCTTGGAGTTTCTTCTAGGGGAAGAAAAAATGAGGAGGTGGAGGGTAAGAACCCTTCCCCCAACCTGCAGGTTTCATACCCAAGTCTTGCAGGCTTGACCCCCGGCATAAGCGTGGCTGGGCTAAATTCTCCTTCCCAAAGCTCCGCGCGCGCCGGCCGTCCCTTCTCAGGCTACCCTGGCAAATACTTAGCTTCCGAAGCCCCGGTCCCTGGCGTCGCACTACCCTCGCTCTGCCAGGCCTTCCGCACTATCTTTATATGTGAGGGCCAATTTCCAGCAGACATCATTGTTATGATGGCTCATTTAATCAAACTGTTTAATTGCTCTGGTAATCACTATCATCATCACAGGTGCTCAATCATTCATCATTTTTGGAGGGCTTTATTGACCTACAGAGCTCATTCCCCAGCCCTATGAAAACGGGTCCAAATTTCTCCGACTCCACTTGGAGTCTGCAGACTGCAATCTAAGCCCGAAAGAAGCTTAAAGTGAAGCAGAGAAGATGGAAAGGGGGCCAAAAAAAAAAAAAGCCCACCCGCCCTTCTCTCCTTCATTCTCTCTCTCTCTCTCTCTCTCTCTCTCTCTCTCTCTCTCTCTCACACACACACACACACACACACACACACACACACACACAGTACTTTATTCTCACTGCCCCCTCCTCCCCACAACCCCCATTCCTCGGGAAGTCAGGTCAAAGTCGCACGGTGGATATACTACTTTCTACTCCCCAGAAAGGGTTCAAAGTTGGAGGGAGGCGGCTGTTGAGGAACAGTCCGTTTTCGATTTTCTGGGCGGGGGAGCATAAAACGCAGGCGAGAGCTTGGAGTTGGGAAGAGGGCTCGTTCCGAGCGCAAGGCCAGGCTGCAGGGCTGCAGGGAGTCAAGGGGCGGCGGGGTCTGCAGTGTTGCGCGCGCTGGGAGACCGTAGCTCCGCCCCCAGCTCGGGCTCGGAGTGATTGACGCGCGGCCGTCGGGAAACCCTCGGCGCGGAGGTGAGGCTAGGTGCAGCTTGGGCCAGCGATTGGGTGAGACACCGACCAGAACTACTTTCTACACAAATGGTGTGGGATCGTTACCTTGCCTCTCCTTCCCTCTCCTCCTTTTCCATTTTAGAAAAGTTCGTTCCGAGTCGACCCTATCTTCCAGACCCCGCGAAACTGCCGAGGGTAATTAACACAGCCATTAGTCGGCGTTACCGCGCGGAAGCCTCTGCGCCCGGGGTGACCACAACAAAGCTGGGCGGGGAGTACCGGCCAATCCTCCTCCCATGACATCCTCTCTGTCCCTTTCTCCCTTTCTGGCTTTCCAGCTCTAAGTGAGATCTAGTACTGAGGCGCGCGCGCGCGCGCGCACACACACACACACACACACACACACACACACACCCTCCGTGGCGAAATGAGACATGAAATACCCAAACGACTCCCTCCCCATTTCCTCCCACCCAAGTCCGCAGCGGCCCCCAAAGATTCTCCAGGGTGGCCCTTATCCGCAACGCTTGGAGGGAATGCTCTCTGAGTTAAGCTGGTTTCTTCTTGTCCTGGAAAAAAAAAATGAGTTCTGACAAGGGTCCTGGATCTGCACTGGGAAGAAAGTACCACTTGAAAAAAGAAGAGAAGAGGAGAGAAGAGGAGAGAGAAGAGAAGAGAAGAGAAGAGAAGAGAAGAGAAGAGAAGAGAAGAGAAGAGAAGAGAAGAGAAGAGAAGAGAAGAGAAGAGAAGAGAAGAGAAGAGAAGAGAAGAGAAGAGCCTCAAGTCCGGCGGTGGTACCGTCTGCTGAGCCTGCTGCCCCTGGATGTTAGTAGAAAGCCTTAAGGCGCTGTAATCGGCTTGCAGAGGAGTAGGGGCCCGCGGAATTAAAAGGAACAAAAGCAAGAGCGCCATGCCAAACGTTCCCAACACGACCCCGTTAGGCATGAGCCCGGAGTGATGGGAAAATAAACTAGAAGTAAGTTTCTTTTTAAAAATATTAAAAGATCTGAGGCTGTACCGTACTTTCCCTGTGGTTTTCTGCAGTTTTCCTCTCTGTGCTCTCCCTGTCCTCTTCATTCTCTCTCTCTCCCTCTTTCCTCGCTCACGCGCGCGCGCGTGCACAAACTCTCTCTCTCTCTCTCTCTCTCTTTCTCTCTCTCTCTCTCTCTCCCCCCCCCCCCTCTCATTCTCTTTCTCATTTCTCCCCTCCCTCTCCTCCCCCCCTTCCCACCCCCCGCCGTCCCCGCGGAAGAGCTGGCTTGCTGATTTGCTCCGGTTTGCTGGGCTCCTGCCTCCCCTCCCCCTCCCGCCCTCCGCCTCCCCTGCCCCCCCAGTCGGGGCAGTCCGATCGCACTCGCTACATATCAGAGTCTCTGCGCGGCGCGCTCCTCCTCGCTCCCGCTCCCCACTCCCGGGATGTGTCTCCGCCGAACGAAGGGCTATGGCCACCACGACTTCCGGGTTCCGTCATTTCGTTCTCCCGCCGCCGACCCGCGCCGCCAAACTGAGGCTCTTCTATAAGCCAGGCAGCAGCCAACCTGCCAACACCTACTGACACTCACTCATCTCCCAGAGAGAAAGAGAGCGAGAGAGAGCGAGCGCGAGAGAGCGAGCGCGAGTGAGAACGAGCGAGAGAGGGAGGGAGAGACAAAATACCTACCAGGAAAGAGGGGGAGGAAGTCCAATTTTTGCAAACTATTCTTTTTTTCTTGATTCCCCCCCTCCCCCCGCTTTCTTTGACCGATACTTTAAAGAGAGAGGATCATATAATAGATACCACGGGGGCAAAGCTAAAAGAGGGGGGGAGGGGGGAGGAAAAATTCAAGAAGCAGAAACCCCTCGCGGAGTTTTACTGGAAGAAAAAAAAAACGGGTCTGAAAGATTCCTCCTCTTCATCATCATCAACCATCATTCATTCACTACCTTGACATTCCGGGCTTTGATTGACAGCTGGAGTGGCAAAAAGCCATGAAACACGACAGTTCGGTTACATGTGGGTTGCTGACGGGCCGCTCGTAGCCTTCAGTTCGGGGGCTTGACAATTTTTTTTTCTTCTTTTTCTTCTTTTTCTTTTCTTTTTTTTTTTCCCAACTGAGGGGCAGAGAAGAGAAAGAGGGGGAAAGGAGGACTGAAGAGGAGGAGGAGGGGAGGGGGGAGGAGGAGGAGGAGGAGGTGGAGGAGGAAGATCAGGAGGAGGAGAAAGAAGAGGAAAAAAGAGAAAAAGAAGAAATATCACAGAAAAAAAAAAACTCTTCGTTGTCTTGCCTGGGCTTTTTTTTTTTTTTTTCCCTAAAAAAATAACATATTGGAGAATTGGGAGAAGTCTCCTTGGTTTGGACAAAAAAAAAAGGAATCTTCAGCTAGATCACTTTCTTATCCGGACTGGGATATTAAATATACGACACATCCAGGAGTTTATTGGAGCGCAGACTGATGGCGCAAAGGGTAGGTTTAAATCTCCAACACTTACCTAGATATAAATCCTCTCCTAAGAGGGGCCTGTCCCGATGCTTCTCTCCCTTCAACGCTGCTGCTGCTGCTGCTCGCTGCTTGATGATGGCGGCCAGTATTTTAAAAAATAGCAGCAAAATTATTCATCGGCTTCTTTCCTCCCCGTGCCTTTGCGTGTGTGCGAGTGTGTGTGCGTGCGTGTGTGCGTGTCTGGGCGCGCGAGTTCTAGCGCTGTGCGAGCGGGCGGGCGGCGAGTGCGTGTGAGTGGTGTGTGTGTGCGTGTGCAATTGTTACACGCTTCGCCTCGCTCCAGCTTTTACCCTAGCAGCGCGATTCCCCCGGTTCTCCTGCTGCCGCCGCTGCCGCTGCCGCGCCGCTGCCGCCGCTGCTCCTGCGGCTCCGGGCGGGCACTGGCTGCGTAGGAGCCGCCGCCGCCGGGGCCGCCGCCGGGGCCGCGCTGCTGCAGCCGCTGCGCCGCCGCCTAGACTAGCCTGGGCTGCTTGTTTTGTCTCTGAAATTGACAAGGACGCAGGGAATCAGCTGCTAAATAATGTTTCTGGTAACTTTCACGTTATTCCCCCCACCCCCACCCTCCGCTCCTTGCCCCCGGGGAGGCACTGGCCCCAGTCTTCCCTGGTCCTCGGCGTTCTCGTCCTGATTATTAGCGTTTTTCTTCTCTTTATTTTGTTTCATTTCGCCTTTTGATTTATTGGATCCTCTGAAGAGGCGAAGGGGGGTTAGGGGTGGGATCCGGGGCTTCCTCCTCACACTAACTCCACTTCTCCCTTGGTTGGCTCGCTTCGGTTCTGCTACCTCCGGCCCGAACGGGACCTCCGAGCACCCCCTCGTCCCCGGCCTCACCGCCCCCCTCTTCCTGCTTTAAACGTTGCTCCTAATTCAGACTTCTTAATTTTAAAATTAAAAAAAAAAATTCCCCAACTTTCAGCTCCGTTGTTTCGGCTGGTTTGGTTTTTGTGTGTTTAACTCGTGCTCAGTACTTTTCTCCTTTCTGACTTTGTTTTTATTTTTATTTTCTTCTCCCTCGTTCTCTTCCCCCCCCCCTCCTGCTTACTCCCCCTCCACTCTCGTCTTCCCTTCGTCGTTCTCCCTCTCACATCCCTGTTCCTTCCCCACTTCTCTCCTTGCTGTCTTCTCCTGGCTCCTTTTTCTGTCCCCCCTCGGCTTTCTCGCTCTCTCTCTCCTCCTGTGCCCCCTCCCCTTTGCCGGACTCTGACAGTACGATGAGCTGCCCCATTACGGCGGGATGGACGGAGTAGGGGTGCCTGCTTCCATGTACGGAGACCCTCACGCGCCGCGGCCGATCCCCCCGGTTCACCACCTGAACCACGGGCCGCCGCTCCACGCCACGCAGCACTACGGCGCGCACGCCCCGCACCCCAATGTCATGCCGGCCAGCATGGGATCCGCTGTCAACGACGCTTTGAAGCGGGACAAGGACGCGATCTATGGGTAACCCTCCACCCCACCCCCCACGACCACGACCTGACATACTGTGTGTGAGTGTGAGTTTGAGTGTGTGTTTGTGGGGGGGGGAGGGGGTTTGAGAGGGTGAACGACTACGTGGGGAGTTACTTCTGCTTAGAGAAAGGGGGGGGGGGGCGCTTGCCTTAAGAAGGACAGTGCAGGGGGCCTGTTCTGCCCCTAGAGTCTAAGTTCCCAGAAGGTATAGCTTCCTCCACCCCCATGGCCCTGTCACTCCGGACCCCACAGCCCGAAATGACTGAGTCTTCAGAAGCTTGCCAGGGCCTTCTCCCCAAGGACGGGATTCCTGGCCAAAGGACGTAGAGCTGGTCCTTCCAGGCCCCCTAACAGAGGCCTTGACGAAGGAGAAAGTTTCCTGCCGAGGTCGAGCAACTTTTTTTCTCTTGTGTTTCCTACCGAGAGCCTGGGAGTCCCTAAATGCAGCTTGAGCTGAGATCAGGGCTGCTTCTGTGGGCCAGGAAGCCCTAATCACCCACTTCTTAATTCTCTGTAAATAAAGGGGGCAGCCTTGAAGTGCAGCCGGTGGAAGGGACTGCTGCTTGCACAGAGCCGCTGGGGGTGGGGTGGGGTGCGGGGGGAGCTGGCTGGAAATTATTTTACATTCTGAGAGCACTCCGGGATGGATGGGGCTGCACGGTCCAAACGCGTACCACTCGGGCTTTCCCCGCGGAGGGTAGGTGGGGAAAGCTGCGGGAGGCCGAAGGGAGGGAACAGCCGGTCGGCAGCAATTGAGCCTGAAGCCAGAGGCCGCAAGCATCCCGAAGTGTAGCTCAGCCGCCCGGAGGAACACAAAGGGCAGACGCGCACGCACACTACCAAGTTTTAGCGCTCGACTCATTTATGTTTGCCTGCTGGAGAAATGTGTCTCTGGATGGAAGCTCTTCGGCTTAAGATGACGATTATTTTGGCCCTCGCACCGGGCTTTACTAGAAGTAGAGCAAACAAGTTTAAAAGGCCAGGGGTGGAGGGGCTCGGGGAGCCCCCTCCCCGATTTAGGAAATATCACCTCGGGTGTGTATGAAGGCGAAGGCTTCGGCCTCCTCTGCAATGCCCGCTAAAGTGCGGAGTTCAGGCGATTTTTTATTTCCTTTCTTGGGAGGTCAGGGCTGGGTCTCAGGGGCGAGTGCAGCGGCCTCTGTAGCGTGGGGAGTGAGTGGGTCTGGATCCACTCCAGGCTCCAGACTGCCTGAGCTTCTTGGACGTTTCATTACGTCCCCACTGAGGCTCTTTTTACTTGGCGGGGCCAGGGGCCAGGGGTTCTCCCAGCAGATCGGAGGGACCCCTGAGCTGCGGGGAAAGAGCCAGGCCGGTTTTCCTTTCTGTTTCTGGCCCAGGCTCGGCTAGCTGGAGAAGGGCTGTAGAGTGTGATGCGTGTCTGTTGTATTAAAGAAGGAATCGGAACCCTCCAAACTTGTTGATTACAGTTCTTGCTCCTTCCCCTCTGCACCCCGTCTCCGTGCGTGTGTCTCTGCGTGGCGCTGCCCGTTAGGCACCCGTTGTTTCCTCTGTTAGCTCTGGTCTTTGAGAAGTGCGAGCTGGCGACCTGCACTCCCCGGGAACCCGGAGTGGCTGGCGGAGACGTCTGCTCCTCCGACTCCTTCAACGAGGACATCGCGGTCTTCGCCAAGCAGGTCTAACCTTCTTGACCCACTCACCCTTCAGCGGCCCCATCGCCCCCCTCCCCTCCCCTCCGAGCTTTACATGAAAGAGGAGGAAAAGGCCGGGACACCCGATCTGTTCCTCCGGCCCAGTCCGCGCTCCTCCCCATCCCTGAGCCTGGAGGCAAATTGGAAGCGGAGATAAATATGGGTGTTTGTTTTCCCCCCCAGCCAGGAATACAGGGGCTCGACCCTCGAATTAAAATTGACCTGCTCCTAATCTGTGGCTTGGCCTTTCCCCCCGCCTGTAGCTACTTGAACAAGAATTGGGGACAGGGGCTGTTAGGGACCCGAAAGTGCCCGGGAGGGAAGGAAGCCGGGCGCCTCTCCGGGCGGTCCGCGTCGGGCGCCGAGGTGCGGGAGGCTGAGAGCCCCTTGGACCACAGGATCAGGGAGTACTGGAAACCCGGAGTTCCCGGCCACGGTTCAGCAGTTCCAGGGACCCCCTCATGGGGCCGGAACCAGAAGGCCTGAGTCTTTCTCAGCTGAAGCTGACCCCACCAATGTAAGGCACTAGCTCGCTTCATGCATTTTAGCAAAGCCCCTTTCCTCTTCTCTGCCTCTGTCCCCCCACCATCCCCACGCACACACTACAGATTAGTCGGTGACAGGGTGGGCTTTTTTCCTTTCTTTTAAATGGAGGGGTAATTCATGCTGACTTCCCCTGCTTCTTATAGGTTCGCGCCGAAAAGCCACTTTTTTCCTCAAATCCAGAGCTGGACAATTTGGTAAGGCTTCATTCACTGTTTCTTGTCTTTCTCCAGCCTGGACCCCCTCCCTTGCCCAGAAGCACCCACTTTCTCCAGAGCCCTGCTGTAAAGCTTCAGTGGGGCAGGGAGGCAGGGACTAGCTGTGGGCCCCGACCCGGGCGCAGGCAGTGAGGGGCCGGACGGGCGTCGGGGGAGCCGAGTCCGGGGAGGCAGCCAGCGGGACGCAGCGCCCAGGGCGCGAGCAGGGGACAAGTCCCAGGTCTCGGCCCGGGAGGGAGGCAGCGAAAAGTGAGCTGTTTCCTCTGTGTGCAGGGGCAGGCGGTGGAGCCCGGGGCAACGAACCCGGTGGAAGTGAGGCGCGGCGGAGGGCGGGCTGAGGAGGTGGGGGAGCGAGGGGCAGGCCAGCGCAGGCCACTTTTAGGTGCGATTCTTTTGCTAATTTGCACGATTTCAATATTAAAAGTACTTAAATCCGCCTTCAAAGGCCTGCCTCACCATTCATCTTGAGTATTTTCTTCTTTAGTAAGGACGGATTTCGCCGGGTGTGCTACTCTAAAAAGCTTTCTCTCTACAGAGAAGCGACTTTTTTTTTTTTTTTTTTTTTTTTTTTTAATTTGTCCTGGTCGAGGTCGAGGGAGGGGACGGTGAAAGAGGGCTCAGGAGGAGAAAGAAGGCCTGGCCCTAGGAAAGCTTTCCTTAACAAATATCTTACTGAACAGCAGGGGCAGAGATACTAAACGCTTCGGCTCAGGTTCAGGAAGAGCCTACCCCTTGGCCAGGGAGACAGAGCTCATCAGTAGCTTGATTTTTCTGAGGGTTTCTTCAAGGGTGGGTTTTGCTGGCCACTTGCCTGCTTCTTCTCCCCAGCCCAATTCCCTCACCACCCCCAACCCCAAGTCACAGAGTCTTAACTCCACACTATAAACTTTTCTTGCAGATGATACAGGCAATACAAGTACTAAGGTTTCATCTTTTGGAGTTAGAAAAGGTAAGCAGGAAATGACACTCCCAGCTCTGAGGTAGACTTCCCTCTACTAGCTGCGTTGGGATGTTTTTTAACAAACCTCCAGTCTGAGGGATGGAGCACCTGGAGATGTTGAGCAACATGCTACCAAGTCCTTCCTTCTAATTGCTACTCAACCCAGGGGCTCAGAGGATGGGTGCCTTAGAACAGCCTTGCCTTTTAAAGTAGCCTCCCCCACCTCTTTATTCCCCCAGGCATTCAGTATTATTTTTAATGCAGCAAACCATGTGTGTGTTACTGGACACTCAGCCTGCTTGTGTCTCTATTAGCTCAGCTCACCCTGGGCCCTGAGCGTGCATTAGGTGCAGGCAGAGGGAATCATCCTTTCTGGGATGTCTTTACATTGCTCTGCAGCTCAATCACTTTCCCTTGGAAACATGCAACCCTCCTAGCTTATTGAATCGCAAATGCTAATGCTGTTTCAAGTCCCAGCGTCCTTACATTTTGATGTTATCATCAAATCGGTCATTCCTCCCTGGACTCCCAGTCTGAACCCAGTTATTTCCAGTCCTCTTTCTTCTCTCTCCATTATAACTTGTTGCTCAGGGAAGTGTCTGGAGAATAATATTTGCTGCAACAATTACTCTATTGTTTCCTCGACTTCAACTATTATATCCATTAATTAGACTTAGTTTGGAAGACATCACACGGTTGCTCTTTCCAAATGTAACCCTGCAACATGATATTTTACCCTTCAAAAATGAAACAAAACAATAACAGCCCAGCTGAACCCTCCACCATGACCCTCCTTCTAGGTCCATGAACTGTGCGATAACTTCTGCCACCGGTACATTAGCTGTTTGAAGGGGAAAATGCCAATCGACCTCGTCATTGATGAAAGAGACGGCAGCTCCAAGTCAGATCACGAAGAACTTTCAGGCTCCTCCACAAATCTCGCTGACCATGTAAGTCTGTGAGCCTTGTGCATTCTTTTAAGGCCACTAAGCAAAGCATTTCTTTTCTTTTTTTAAACTTGTAACATCTAGCTCCACTGATTTAGCTTGTTTTTTAAATGATTTGGTCTCTTTGGGGGGTCTTCTCCCTTCACTTTTGCCATCCTCTCCTCTCCCTTTCCCTTTTCTTGGGTCCCCTCCATATTTATGTTGAGAATCAAAAAAAAAAAAAAAGCAAGTCAGGGAGTTGATAGAGTGATTTGTGCTTTTAATGTGTAAAGTTTCCTGGATTTGGTGACTTGAGTGTTAGCAAATTGTCTGTTTGATTTGATGACTGCTGTCTTTTCTGCTTTCTGAACTCTGTGCAATCAGTACAGCAGTGAGAGAGAGAGAGGCAAGACAGCTAGCTGGTCAGGATCAGGGAGAGAGGACTGAAGAAAGACAGAGAGATGGAGAGGGGGCTGATTTCGAAGTCTCTCCCAAGATGACAATTCTGAGAATTATTGGCACTCTTGCATTGCATTAGAAATAAAAGGAGTGAACACTTTACAATTCTCAGAGCTTTTGCTCTATAGAAACTTATTGTCAGAATATGGACTTATTGCCAAATGCCTGAAGCATATTCATAATAAAAGACAGTAACCTTGATGAAACAGTTATTAACAATGTATTGCGGAAAAGCTGAAGGGAATTGTGATTGAGTAACCCTAGGTTAGTGGTTGAATTTTAACACTTTAACAGTTGGTGAATGAGGACGGAGAGTGTAGTAAGGAGCTACTGTGGATGTCAGGCCCGGAAGGGAGATTTCTTTCTATTCTCTCTGTTTTTAATCCTATTTTGGAACTGATCTAGTAAGTCTGATGCTTTTATTTATATATAAAAAAAGCATATGTAGTGAGACTGAAAATTTGAAAAAAGAAGCAAAGAGAAAAAGGATTGCAGCTGGTAGGAAAGGCAAGAGTGAGGAGGTTAAAGAGTGGGTGTGAACAGCAGTTTATTTATAGAAACTCAAGCCTGGGTGTCTATAGACTGCATTCAATTGAATCACAACCTAAATGATATAGGCTATAGACTAATAACTTGGTGGCTGAAATACTAATTTAACGCTCCGTGGAATTAAACGGGTTGAGGCTTGAAGACACCACCACCACCACCCCCATTCCGGGGCGTTAAGAGGAATGAATTGAGATGCCTTAAGAACGTTCTGTGAGGTGTCCCAGCCCTCTTTCCCACCACCAAAAGTTTTGAAAATATGTAGTTACAGATTTTAATTTCCAACCTTTGTGTTGTATGGAAAGACTGCCTAAGGACCAAAGTTTGAAAAGGAAAAGAAAAGAAAACCTCGGTCCCAGCTATCTAGTTCTGATAGATACTATGTTGTTGAGAGCTCCTATGACTATCTGCACTCTTGGCTTTTCCCATCACGATGGGGGAAAACTTTGGGAGCCCTTTTGTATATTGAATTTATAAACTGAAATTAAGTGGGTGCAGCAGCAGCAGCTACGTAAGTTTATTTGCTGATATGTAGCCCTGAGATGCGTGGTTGTGGTTCATGAGGCATGACACTACCTTGGAAATATTTGTTTTTGTTGTTATCTATTTATTTATTTTCATTTTTCATGGCTTTCTAGTTCTGCGTTCATATGCATTTTACATTATTGGGAGGATGGGAAGGAACCTAGTTACCTGGTTGGTAGTAGAATGAGAGGTTCACAGTTGTCCGCAGCCAAAGAGCTCTTCTCGTGATATTTCTAGGGGTCTCAACTACTTGGTTTTCCAGAACAGTTTCATGGCAACTGTTTTTCAAGTGGATGTATAGATCTAGAACATGCTGATGTTTACCTGAAAGAGATAAGATGAACTAGACTGTTTATATAGAGTATTGTCTGATAGATAAGGCCAATTTATGGAACTATTTCAATATTTAAATTACACTCGAGAAGTTGTACCTATAAGAGGACAATGCTTTAATAACTTAACAGCCACCATCTTTGGGTAAAAGAACCAACTGTAACGTGTTGCTCCTCTGTCAGGCCCCCAATCAAGTAGATATGACAACTGATTTATTTTGAACCCAAGAGGGCTTGCCACCTCATTGGGCATCAGAATTTAAAGCCTTTTATTTCCTAGAGATCTGAACTATAACATTCTTATTTTAGCCCCCTGCTATTTGTTTTGAAAGGAAACAATAATTTGTTCCACCAGTGCACTGAGTGGGGAATGGTGAGGCTGCCACAGACTTGAATTTTATGCAGGAGGCGAGAGAAAACCTTGGAGGGTTTTCACCATTTCTGACACTTTCGTACCAGAGGTGTATTGATTGCATTCATTTCCAGGCCTCCCCCTACAAAGCGAATTCTCATGCTGCAGCCTCTTCTGCAAGCAGGACCTCCCTCAACCCCCCAGCCAAAAAAAGGGAAAATGCCACATTTTCCCGAAAAGCAGTTCTAGTAGGACACTTTCAGCATGTAAATGTGTCCAATTTGAATCTCCAGGTTTATTTTTTCATCTGCTTTGATATGCATATTTAATACACTGCCCCAGGCTGGATCTCATTTGGTGCACTCTGGTGCAGGGGTGATGATGAGCCACTTCAGAAGGACCGAATGTGTTGTTTTCTCTGTTTTATCTGTTGGCCCACTGTTCTGATCTACTGTGCTTCCTCGTGGTTTTATTTGCACATGAAATGCTGGGAACATTTCAACTTATTGGCTATGAATAATGACAGCTAAAAAGAAGTGTAGTTTAATTTGTTGTGTGCCAAGGTTTCTGTTATGGAGGTGACAGTTTGTGACAGCTGTTTGACACCCCCAAAACACATACACCTCTATCCTTATTAAGTGGTATCAAGCTACGTGTGTGTGTGTGTGTGTGTGTGTGTGTGTGTGTGTGTGTGTGTGTTTAAGGGAGAAGCGGGCAAGGAGAGAGTGAAAGAGAGAAAAAAATATGTAATTCTGTGCAGTGGAAAGCAGACAGAGAAGCATCAGGAACAAACTATTAGGTACCAGAATAACTTTCAGTTTTCTTATTACAATTTTTGAAAATAGAAATGAATGAAAGTAATTATTATAAATATCTTAAAAGCAAGTCTTTTGGGAAGACTTTTAAGAATGACCTTTATATACTATTACTTAGTACATCAGGCTGTTGTCATGCTGATTTCACATTCCATAATTTTATATAAATAATCTGATATAACACAGATGCATTAAAAGAATGTCTTATCTTCCATGTTACATTCAGTAAAGATTCTGAATTTTTTAATTTATTATTGATACTTGCAAGATGGGCATAATGATAAAAGGAAGTTTGAAATTAAATAGAAAATACAGTTTGCAACATTAGCTACTATTTTATTTTGTTTAATAAATTGATATTGAATGTTTATATCTTCAATATAATAATGTACTGTATTTTATGTTATTCTCGTGACATAAGAGTAATCGTTATAAGTAGGAAACAGCTATTAGAATGTTCTTTGGAATATTGGGGAGACAAAACTATGATGGTGAAAAGAATAGAGTTCTATTTTCCAGCTGCAGTTCATGTTAAGTTTCCCAGACATTCAAATTTATCATGTTTAAAATAAACATGTCAAGAAACCAATTCTTTAAAAAAAAAAGTTTCAACTTGAAAACTCATGCTTTTCCTAGTCTGTAATATTTCTGAATAATAGGTGATATCCCTATTTTCTACTTTACCTCATTTTAGGTCAAGTCTTTAGACCTCGTGCAGACAAATGAAAATATCTTTATGTTTACATATAAAGATATTACATATCTTTAGATTGAGTTTAGGCCAGGAAATATATTTGTTTGAAGTACATTCTCTGAGGTAAATACAGTTATATTATTGTTACTCCTAATCCATGTTCATAAGGAGCAATATTTTAGTTTTTTGGACCAGTTAAGTTTAGGGAAGAATATACAACTGTATTTATCAACAGTTCATGACAAATGCCTTAAAATTGACTGGCTCTGATAATATGACTAATAAAAGAAAAATACTTTAATTTTTATGTTGATAGCTGTAATTTAAGTGGAGAGATGCTGTTGTTTTCTTTTGCATCTCTAAACATGTCAGGTTTACTCATGTCACTACAATTCTGATGAATGGGCTAAGGCAGAGGGGAGAATTCCCAGAACCTTGTTCCTGACAGAACACAGGCAAGTGTCTTTAGGGAGATTATTTTATTACCTGAGAAATTAGAGGGGAGTGGGCAGTGAGCAGAAGGATAGGTTTAAGTGATGGATCTATAGACTGTCAAGAGGGAAATCGTGGGATTTGAAATGAATATTAGTAATATTAATGATTTATTTTATCATCTAGTTTCTTCTTCCTAGTGTGGGACTACAGTGTGTTCTCTAAGCCTCTGCGATCTGCTCCGGGAAAGTTCTATCTCTCAGCCCTGTCCACCAACTCCAGGAGACATGGCTGAAGGCATAGGCTTTCTGTTATTGCTGTTGCATAGTTTCTGGTGGTTGATAGCTTTTCTGTCGATTTCCCATTTGAATAATTACATTATTTAAATCACTTAGGTTGTGCAGTTTGAGTCTGTTTCCAGTGTCACTGTGATGAGATGAAATTAAACAAATATGCACTTGACAACCACAGGCATTCACTCTCAGATTAAAATTGTGATATTTTTCAAAATTCATTTTCTTATGGTTTTCAGACTGGTACTCTATGGAATATTTCAACACAATTGAAAACTATAGGAGACATATTATAATACACCAACAATATAAGAAATGTCCATCTTCTCTAAAAGTTGCTCCATTAAATGGAGGAATCGTTTGCAATGAGTACTTGCTACTTCTCTGAGAGCTGCGCCTATAGTAATTCCCAAAGCTTAACCGAGGGGTGGATGCAGGAGGATGAGGGAAAGACCTGGCTCTCTGAGCATTTTTACAGATTGAGTCCATGTTCTGAAAGCACACGCATTTCCCCTGAGTTCTTATGTCAACTTTAGAATAGCAAAGGGAAATTCCAACATTGTTCAAGCCATACTATTGACATTTTAAGTTTTGTAGCCTTGCATACATACCTTCTGATAGGAGTCTTCATCCTATTTTTTAAAACATAATTTTTGCATAATGTCAATTAGGAGTGAGAACATCATAAAGTCATAGGTAATACGTTAATGGTATCAATTATTATACTGATACAAGCATATCTTGCCTTTGTTGTTTAAACATATATAGTTAAATTAGTTTTGCACTCTCCATTTGCATATTATATATATATTACTTTCCACCTATGAACACCTATTCTGAATTGCTTTACTGTGTTTTCTAAGTTCATATATAACTTTTGACTCTGTATATATGTCTTCATTGTGTGGGTTCTAGAAAATCAAATGCTATTTTAAATTATTTTTAATAACAGAAATAAGAAGTGAAAGTGATCTATGTGATCTCACCTAACTTCTTCCTTTTAGAGAGAGAAAGGAAACAAGTCCCAGGAACATGAAGAACAACACTTGCTCAAGTTCACATGATAAGTTAGAGTTGGCACCAGAGTCTTCCTTCCAAGCAAAGGCTCTCTCCTAACCACATCCATTGAGTCACCTTTTCATTTGGGGCCTGAGATGCTTCTGATTATTTTATATAAAACCTGTGTAGAGTAGCCCTTGTTTTTATTTTTCTTTCTTGAAGCCTCATAACGTTTTACTGACCCACTCAGTTTTTGAATTTATTTAGAAACCCTCATATATTTACTACATCATTCCTATGAGTGGAAGAACCATGAGCTGTGTGCAGTTATCTAAACAGGAAAATATCACCAATGTACCAGGATTTATTACAGAGAACCCTAGGCAGGTCCCCCACAGAAATGCCATAATGGTGTAAAATGTTACAGTTTCCACCATATCTGCAACCTCAACAAAAGAGGTGCACATACAATCAGCTTCCTATGCCTGGAGACTCTTGTCCTCTCTCCGCTCTTTTCTAGATTTAGCAAAATTCAGTGATGGTGCTAAGTCAATTTTTTTTTTTTAACTTTCAAGGGAGAAAACACTGGCAGGATTGTGTTTTCCAGGGAAAGCTGTGTGTAAATGAGAAACAGAGGAGAGCGGCAGAGTGATCTCCTGTGGCCCCACTCCTACAAGCTCCCCCATCTTGTCTCCTGCTTTTATATTAATTACAACTTGCATTATCAGCTGTGAGTCTGTAGCCCAGCAAATAGAAAATACTGCCTCTGGAGACCTAGCTTCTTGTATCTATTTTCTATCTCCTTCTATTGTGCTCCACTCAGTATTCACTGCCTTTCTCCTGCTAACACTGCTCTTTAACGCAATTACGTAAGAGCAGGAAGAGTACCATATTTGACTCCCAATTATTAGAGCCACTGGGAATAGAAACATGTTCATTCCTTGCCCTCGGTGTCTTCCCGGTACTTTTGGCTGAAGAACAGGACATGTATTGTGGAATGCATACACCTGAATGCTCACCCACACACATGCACACGGAAAGCATTTCTCTTTATTTTTCTACATATGTCATGTGTTTTACATGCTCTCATATGCCACTTTGGTTTCAAGATTCACTAAACTCCTGCATATAATTTGGCAGAAAGCCAGGCTGTTATTCTTGAAGGATGTAAACTTGGAAACTATCTAGGGAGGGAAAAGAAGAAGAAAGGAGTTGTGATATAAACAAATATTTCTATTTAAGAAAACAAACGGTGTTATGGGCAATGGATTAGATTTTATCTGACCATGTAGGTGATAATTTTTTATGACCAAAGAGATAGCGATTTTTCATTGACCAGATTATCAATGTTTGTCTGGGTCTATGGTCAGGTCACCATGGTGTAGCCCAGTACATTCAAGTTTAGGGCAACTCCTCAGCCTTGAAACCCCAGAGGGATTTAATCTGTCTTTCCTGCTGTCAAGTTGGATGAATACCATGGTGCCCTTTAGGTTGTGTCCGTTTCTGAAACTAGATGCTAATACTTGAGATATTCCATGGAAATAAACACCTGAGAGCAAAGAGGGAAGAGAGGGGGGCATGGTGGGTTAGAGAGTGAACTTGAGCTTATCTCAGGTCTAGGCTGAAAACCAAAGACCCAACTCGCTTGGGGAAACCAGCTGCTCTTAAAGTAATATTTGCTTAATGTCACTTACTTTTTACTCCTTTACTTTAGAAAACACCTTCTCCAGAAAAACCATCGAAAGAAATAAACTGAACTATAAATGAATGAGGTCTGACTTTAAACTCAGTACAGGTTTGACTGATAGGGACAAACCACTGTTTTCAGGTGTAGTAAGTCCTTCTGGGTGATCCCTTCAAATCACTCGAGTGCCCAAACAGAAAGCCTCTTCGAGCTTCATTTCAACAATTATCTAATAGCTATTGGATGACATTTGCCTTAAAACATAGTCAAGGTGTTAGTGGTTAATTATTGTAATTTTCATGAGGGGTAAGGAGCTTTTATAGCAGCTGGCTTAATAAAAAGCCTGCAGTGCATAAAATTAACATCACTTGCTGTGTACACTGCAAAGTTAAGCTTAGGCGAATGTGTTGCAGTTATTGCATTTTCTAAAAGAAGCCTGTAGCCAGTGCTGTTGCAGGACTAAACTCACACCATGCTATTCTCTCCCTCTCTCTCTCTCTCTCTCTCTCTCTCCTTCTCCTTCTAGCTCTTTATCTGATTACCAGCCAGCAAACAGCTGACACAAAGAGGCTACAAACCTTCAAGAGATGCTATACTATTCTATTTACTAGTATATTTAGGTTGAAACTATTGGAGTGGTTTCTAACTTAGATATGAAAGAGAGATTGCAGACACGATTTTGTCTTAATATAGGAAGCAGAGATCCTTGGTTTTCATTTTATTCTATGCTATTTCATTTTCTAATCTATTGCCTAAAACATATCTTTATTTTAAAGATCTATACCTGTGCTGTATTTATAGTCACTAAATTTCTGCTTGGGGTTTTCACTTTGAATCAATTGCATGCCTGATGGCGATGCCAGCAGCATTATTTGAGATAGATGTTATTAATTTAGAGAGCTTTGGGTCATTTCAAAGCTCTATAGCTTATCTATCAAAAATGCTAAATACTAATTTACACTCAGTTTGTAGCATAACCACACATAAGTTTTCTTCGGTTGTTGTTCCAAGTAAGACTAGTCCTCTACTTGGTCTCAGCTTGGTTTTAAATTTTATTTTGGTAAAATTTTATGTTCTATGTGTACATTATAGAGTTGATGTTGAGGAAAATGATAGACTGATTCTTTTTCTGGATAAACTATATACACTGACAACACTGCAAGATTACTTTCAGATGGTCAAAATGTTTGCCTGTTTGCCTAAAAGCATGTTGGTCTGTCTGAATCCTTACCAATTCTTGTAAGAAGAAATAGTGTACTTCCAGAGATTGATGTTATTTAAAAAAAAATTTTTTTTCCCCTCAAAGAATCCCCCAGCCCCAGAATTTACTTGCCAATAAGTCTGTGAGCTTAGTTGAAGTCACCGCATACAGGTGACAAGTGCACAGCACTGGCCTATGGGTGGTGTGTTTCACGTGCTGTTCCTATTCCCCATTTCTGCCAGAGGAAATTCCATCTCTTGCCTGCCTTCATGTGGTGCTGATCAAGTCCTTCCTGTACATTAGAATTCCTGTTTTCCTTTAAGCAGCAGCAGGGTATTGGGAATGCTCGGGAAAGGGGAGGAGGGCCAGGAGAGGAAGACACTCAGCAAAGTTGCATGAGCTGTAGCGGGGTCTGCCCGCATGTCCTTGGAAGTAAGTAGTGTTCTCCCAGGAAAGAGCCCCACTCTGCGAATTGAAGCTCCCTTAGAGCTCATGGGCGCGGCCTGTCCGGTTTATTAGATAGCTGACGGTTCCTAATTGTTTCACTTTTTTCTTGCTGCTAGTGCAAATTAAAACAGAACTGATCATATATTAGGTACTGATGCTGTGATTAATATCACTGGGTCTGTTGGTTGTATAATCAGTTGATGACAATTTTGAGTGTTCAGTCAGGCTGTTTTAGGGCAATGCATTTGAAAGGTGTGAAGAGCTGTCTCATACACTCTTTTTTTTTTTTTGTCTCATACACTCTTGAGTTTTTTGTTTTGTTTTATTTTTTTAAGGGACTCACTGAGTTTTGTAGATGTTAAATGTTCTGAAGTATTTAGCAAACAGTAGCGTTGGGACCTATTTCATGGAAGAGTATGCTCTAATTAAGATGGCAAGAGGAAAAAGGACTTTTAGGTTTTTAAGTAAGCTTTTTTTCCTCCTAACTTTAAAATTTAACTTTTATGTTCTATATGTACATTATAGAGTTGATGTTGATGATGTTTATAAGTTATGAATCTTATAAAATGGAGAATGTTTTGACATGGAGACGTTCTTACCTGGCTTCTTAAGGGTATTCTGATTTTTACAGTAGACCCTAATTTTAGAATGGCATCTATAGATGCCTAATTCCACAAATACTAATATGTACACATTTTGTTTCTCTCTGTACCTCTCTTCTTGGTTCCTTATTTATGGCTGAAATGGTAACTGTGGACAAATTTCTTGGAATCCTGACATCAGAATCCTGCATCTTGGCGAGATCACGATGATGCAACCTCCACCCACTCAGCAGGCACCCCAGGGCCCTCCAGCGGGGGTCATGCTTCCCAAAGTGGAGACAACAGCAGTGAGCAAGGTAAAAGGTCAAGCATTTTCCTTGTGCAAAGTAGGCATGACTAAAATAACTTCAATATTTTATGACTTCAGTACATCTGCCTCCCTGTAAACAAGAGGATGGCAGGTTAGGGAGCATAATCAGCTGCTATTTAGGAGACTATTTAGTATTTCCTCTCTTTAACTTACATTACTTAAAAAAGTCCAAGTGAGATGTACAGTCTTTAAGTAGGCATTGCACTAACAATTGATTAGTTCTGCCAATTCTTTTACAAATTTGGTTATCTACACTTCTGTGTGTGTGGAAATAGCATGATGAGCTCCCTTGCAGCTAGGTGCAGTAGTTTTAATTATGCTATAAACACTATATTTTGTTTGCAGTACCCACTGTAAGAGTTCTCTATAATCAAGCAATAATGCATCTAAAGCACCGAAGATGCAAAAATCCGTTCTTTTTAGCTCCAGAAGTCCTGCAAAAATTGTATGTGGAATCTTATCTTGGGAATATGGGTTTTGAAATTCTTAGATGTTTATTTGTTTCTATTCAGCAGTCATGATGACTTTTGTCACAAGTCCTAAAAATTAAAATAATCAGAGGGCAAAGGGGACATGAAGTGCAGATGACAAGGAAGCCTGGTGTGATTTGGAATCAATTTTACCATTTAAAACTCACCTATTGCACAAAGAGCAATTACATGTTGATAGGGATGACTCTTCTACGGCTAAAATGATAATTTAAAGGAAGATACATTACTGAATGTGGTCCAGAAAAGTGTATAGATTTTACTTTTTAATATTTTTCATTATCTGGTGTCCTATCTCCTAGGTCTATTTCATCTCTATTATGACTGTGTTTATAGCCACACTATTTAAGTATTAGACAGTCTTCACAGTAGAGGACAGTTTAACAGCTTGAGCTGTAGTCATATGTGCCATTTACAAGAGGGTGGTTGATGTAGGGTGAGTGCCTTCACTCTTCCAAATTTCTGGCCAGGGATTTTGGATTCCTGGTATTCTGGAAGAATCTAGGAAATGACCCATCTAGGATGCCATTAACTTGAGAATGGGTCCAAATTAGAATCTAAGTTTATGCAAGTTGCAACTGACACAGAAATTAATACTATCAGATGATACATTGTGGAAGAACTTGTGAGTCATATGTATTGAGACTTTATGTACTGTTTTTAATTGGACCAGGTAGACTGTATGTAAGACAACTAAACTCCATGGCATTTTGAAGGTGACATGTACGTAAATTCAATGAATCTGCAATGCAGCTGCTTAATTGTAGTTCTGTGTCATAGTGATGGACTGACTTCTCAATGTGGTTAAATCTGGAAAGCTTTCTATGACTCCACCCTTCCTACCACCCCAAATTGCTGCCACATAAAGGGGGAAATGTATCTATTAATAAAAACAAAACACGCTAAACACTGTGCAGAAGAGGGGGGAAGGAGAAGCAGACTTAATGGTCTAATGAGGCTATCTTCCAAAGACTTGTGTGTGAGGCTTGCTTTGACCTTTCACTTCACTCAGGAGCTCAGCGCTTCATTTTTCACATTCTTGCAATTACGTTAACGCTTCAAGCATTTCTGACTCCAAGTCAGCTAGCAACACCAGGCATAACTCAACACTGTGAGTTTTTCTCCTCTCTGTAGATTCATTAACAGGTCACCAAGGTCCCAACTGAAATTTAAAACTGACTGGTTCTGTTGGGTTGGTTGAGTTATGGCAAGGGAGATAGCAGGAAGGGACCAGAGACAAGGGGAGGGGGAGAGAGAAGACCCTGGGGTTTGGAGCAGGGAGCAGTTGTAGTAACGGGCACGGCATGGAGTTTTGTCATTTGGGTTAGTTTTGTGTTGTTGTTGTTGTTGTTTTGGTGAAGAAAGAGAAAACCTCTGAGACCGACACACTGGGTAAAACAATATACACAAATCTCTATGTTGTGGGGAGCTGTACCCACTTATCCAATGTTGAAGGATCTGATCCCTGCAGGATTTTGTTTCTTTAACCATATCTCTATGGGATTAAAGAATGGACATGGTAACTTATGTGAATGAGTACTAGGAAGTCAGTCATTTTATGTATTAGAATGTAAAGGACAAAAGAAGTTATGAATCTTATAAAATGGAGAATGTTTTGACATGGAGACGTTCTTACCTGGCTTCCCACATCAGTGGTTCCAAAACACATGTTTAAGGGTATTCTGATTTTTACAGTAGACCCTAAATTTTGAAGGCCAGATTCAAGTGTATTTTGTCATGCCCATGCCCTTATTAGTCTTTTAGACATGTTTTCAAGACATTTTTATATTTTGTCCCACTGAATTGTCCAGAGTAGATTTCTATGGGAAAGATTAATTATCTGCTTCAGGGCAAAGTCAACAGAGATATTGACTAAATCGCATATGCTTATCCCAGGTTAAATCTTAGGGTGGATGTATAATGGAAAACGTAAGAGGGAAATTTATGGTCTTAGTATTAAAGATATTATAATATTACATTAGAAACCAAGTTTATAGTTTAGAAAAGAGTTTTTCTTACGTATTCAGAATTTATTAGCACAACAGGCATATGGAAAACTGTAAAATGATTCAGTTCCAAAACAAATTATGATAAACAGGAAAAATAGGGATGTATTGTAGTAAATACAGTGTTTTCCTACACATTTTAAATTAAACTTTAATAGCCATATGCTATAAAACAATACTGCATTTATGTTGCTTTATAATTTTTGTGAATATTTTTACTAAAATGATTCATACAAATTTTTACTTTGGAATGTAAAAATACCTCATTTTATGACTTGATAGTGAAAGAGCTACAGTTACACAGGTGAAAGGTCATCTTTTCCTCTCTAGTGTTTGTGCAACAAATCGAAAGGAAGAAAAAAAATCAGATTTTTTAAAACTTGTAAGTAACAAACTTGATAAAATGTGAAACTGACTCTACTGTGTCTTTCAAACAGCACAAGCCTAGCAGTAAACTATATAAATATGAACCAGACTTTTATTCACTCTGGTTTCTTTTGCTCAGAGCAGCTGAAGGGAGGGAGTTTGCTTGACAGTCATTTTAGAATAAAGAAAGAAATCTGTTTTTTTTCTGGGACAGATTTAGGGTGCAGACTAGTGGCTCTGTGGAAGTAACTGGTTCTCTTTGTATCTGGCTTCCCATCAGTAAAATGGGGCTTGATAATAAGGCTTGGGGTCCCTAATTCTGTACCTGCTGAGTCAAAAGCTGCTTTGTACTTCATTGTGTATTTTGCCAGAGTAAAGAGTAGGAAGCAGCCCCCTTGTTCACAGAGCACTTTGAGAGCCTTAGATGAAAGGCACAATATATGTACAAGTATTATTATTATTGATGGGTTTGTGTAACTCCCATTAACGCTGATGGGAGTTACGCATGTGAATTGGCAAGAGAATAGACCCCTCAGTGTTTAGAGCACATGAAATTTACATTTTTTCCAGTGCTGTAATTGAGATGTTGACAAATTGGAGAATATTGATGAGCCTTTGTTTTAAGTATTCCGTGCCAAGTTTGTTTTATTTTTCCTGGTTTGAACAATGGTATGGGTTCAGCAGCAATGAATAAAAAGGGTAGAGTAAAGATAACTTGGTGTTTCAATATTTTGATGTGCCAATATGAAATGAATTGTCTTAGGCAAATGGAATATGCTGTTTTAATCATTAGCTATGCATGAAAGAAAAATTGATGTTGACATCTTTGCTGTAAAATCGTTGTAATGGGGCCTTCCTTACAATTCATTTTTGTAAAATTCATTTTGTACATTTTGCAGCAATTGAACAATCCCTGCACTGTGAATAGGCAGGATTCCCAGAAATACCGAGACAGTTGGCCCAGTAACTGCTGAGCTCACACTGCACACCACACGCACGTTAACCATACTGTTGCCAGACCCAGTTTAACCTAAATGCATTCGTCTTCTCTAATCTTTCAGGACACGGGGCTGCACAAACCAGCACAGTTCCTCTAAATACAGCCACCTGCCAAACACCCCCTCCCTTGATGTCCCTATCTATCACCCCGGCAGTGAGACTAGAATTTCATTGCTAGATACTTATTTATTTATTATCCAGTTCTTTAGCCATCATGGTGTCGAAACCTAAAAATACCCCCTGTATATTGGATGTAAGTATTTATAGATAAGCAAACATCTAAAATAGTCTTACCTTTCTGAGTTTATGATATATGCGATAGTTATGAAATAGTATTCTCCCCCACCAACGTATTCCAGTTATATTTACATGGGGGTCGGGGGGCGGCATATTTCAAACCTACTTACGGTGGTCCTGAATATATTCTACTAGAATTTCTTACTCAGTCTAGGAAAACTCTGTCAATGGAATGTTTTCATAGTGGCGGCAATCTCTTTAAAATAACCCTAAATACAATATGACAGATGCCATCTGGCATAATCTTTTGCTAGTTGCTTTTAACTTTTATTTTTCCTGGAGCTAAGTTCATCCGAAACTGGTCACTTACTGTTACAATAAATGCAATGACATTTCTTTTCCTTCCTGTTCTTTTAATTGTATAGAAAATTCTCTGAGAATGTAATTGATAATTTATCACTGCCATAGCAGGAACTGTTGTATATAGAATATGTATGTTTCATTTCCATTCTCTCCCCTCACCCCCCAAAAAGTAATGTCAAAAATATAGCATCCTTTAAACACCAGCAAACATTCAAATGATTCCTGTTGATTTTCTTAGGACTTTAAAAAATAGTAACCATTAGAAATAAAATGAAACTCTTCTAACAAATAAATGCTCTAGGAACATGTAATGGTGCCCATAAATACTTAAAAGCTTTCTGTAGTTGCTGTTAATTTTGAGTAATTTCTTCCTATATGTATCAACTTACTTGAAAAACCCAGAGTTGAGATTTCTAGATTTTTTTTTTAACTTAGTCATGTAAAGGGATGTCTCCTGGTGCCAGTTAGAGTTTAATTTAGAGGAGTAATTAAACTTGAATACTGCCTCATAAACAAAAGATAAACAATAAACCAGCCACATTCCCTGCTGTTTCATAGCTTTCTTTCCCAGATGTTTTAGCCTGATAATTTTTACACAGTGAACTACCTAACATGGAGTTTTGTGGACAGAAGTTGAGAGTGAGGGTTTTTTTTTTTTTTTAAACCTCCTTTTCCCCTCCAAAAAGCAAGATGCAGAGGATTTTTCCACTACTTATAGATTTTTTTTTTAAATTTTGATAAAATAAATACTTAATGCAGATGTGTTTTGAAGATAACTCTAATTCTTTTTCTAAGATATCGTTTATTTTTTCTTCAAAACTAATCTTGTCATGAGTGTCTTTTACACTTACAAAGAGGAACATACTTTTATTTAAGTAAAATTTGCTAAGTCGGAAAAAGAAAAGAAAAGCTTGACAAGGGACAGTTTTTCTTCCTACCCTCTTTTCTCCTGCTTTCCACCCCGTGCACCCTCCCCCAAGACCCACGGTGCTCTATGCGGTCCTCTTCTTTGGGTGCCAGGGGTTTCTCTGTCCAGCTCCGGACCCTTCCACCATCAGCCATGATCTTTCTAATTGTCAGGTACTAGTCGGCCGTTCAATGCAGAAGCCATGTTATTTTCACTGGGTGGGGTAATTACTGAAAGCTGAGAATAGCTGCACTAAAGACAGAGGGATACTTTCATGATCCCATTAGCATAAGAGTGGGTAAATTATTCATGCCAAGTGAGGATTCTATGGGGAAAAGTATAGTTAATGCACATAGTTTTTAAATGTATCCCTTTCTGCTCTGAGACTAAATTCTTGTTGGAATCAGTTCTCAGACATTTACGGGAAAGCTCTGGTGGCGTGTTAGATGCAGTTCATCTCTCTCTGTTTGCGGCGCTCTCAATAGAGACCATCTGGCAAAGATCCAAAAGGTGATTAAACAAAATGATCAGCTCTTGTTGCTGTGTTACATGTCCAATACTCCGGATTAAAAACATGACCCACGACAGTCAAGCTCATGTCATGCCTCTCCTCCTCCCCCCTCCCGTTTCCGTATAAGAATTCAGATGGCCCACAAATGTGTGTGCCATCTTTGTGTCCTTATGGCCCATAATCATGAACAGGTTGTGCAAATGGCTCTTTCTGTAGCACTGTCTGTTCCAGCAGCATAGAAGCATTTCATATTAATTGGGTCAGTCTAATATTCATATTGACATGGGGAAAAATTACTAAAATTTATTCTTATAGCAGACAATGAATATGTGTGCTTTCTGCCATGAGGGAAGTGAAATCTGACAACTGGCTTGTGCAACTGATTAATTTTTCTTAAAACGGGAGAAAATCAAAGCATGAAAAACTGTCATTCTCTGAAAACAGTGCACAACCCTTTGTAACTAAACAAAATGGATTGGGTTGGGGGCTTTGGAGGAGCTTGTGGAAATGAGCTCTGGTTTTAACACCATAATCAGGGATGAATTTACAGTGCCATTCAGAGGAGTCCTCCCTCCCCATAAACAAGCTGATAATCACAGGGAAGCTGACTTCCAATTAGCTCTTCCTTCCCGCACACATGGATCAGGGTGTTTATATGTCCTCCTTAAGCTCTGATATGTCACTACTGAGTTGATACATCTTATGTCACATTCAAAAGTTTGGAAATAAAATGTTTCCTTATGAGTAATTCCTGCTAATAATAAGCAAGGTAATTTTCAACCAATCATTTCACGATTGAGTTAAGGTAAAAATGCCAAGATTTGTGACTAAGGGACAGATGTATCTTATCTTTGGGGGTTTACACCAAATGCCAAGTAGAAATATAAATTGAACAAACCAGACATTGTGAGGAAGTGATCGAAGAAATATTGAGATGAAATCTTGGAATGAACTATATATGTATATTTATAACAATGCTGCACATTGCTCACATTTGCATACGCTGGGACTCTGAATTTATTAAGGGGCAGTTTCATGTCTGTTAGTTAAGGCACACAAAATACAAGATTATTAGCTTATCCAGAGATGCTACTTGGCCAGTTAACATTGTGGAAATAGTCTATGACTGATATTATAGGCTGCATTTGAGTGCAAATGTCAAGAAAAGATAAAGAATAAAGCAAAAGGGGAAAAAATTCTTAAAAACCACTTTAAAACATCATCAGTCCTTGACAGCTCTCCTTTCAAGAGAGGGTAAGCAGTAGGTTAGAAACACAGGCAGGCGCAGTGCTCAGGGAGGGGAAGTGAGGTTCCCCTGGAGTCAGTGCAGTGTGGCAGATGAAAGCGACTTGCATAGCCTTGGGGGTCTTAAGGCTATTATAGGGCAACTCATGCTCTGTTATCATGCTGATTTTTCAATTGATTTTTGGCTGAACAGTACTTGTTGAAGCCCTCCAGAGCATCAAACGCAGCCTTGTGTTGCTATACATTGTAATACACGTGTTCTGTTTTCCCCTTCATTGTCTTCACTTGCTTCGGAAGAATAGTCTATACTGACGCCATGTTATTATTTCCCCCTTCCTCGTCTTTCTGTTTCTACCCTCAGAGACTTTCTTGAAATTCTTACTGGTGTTTCTTTGGGGGATGGATAGTGGGAGAATAACTTTATATTGATCTTGCTAGGCTGCCATTTGTTTTTAATTTGGCCTCTAAAAAGATTTTGATATCACAGCAGACAATAATATAAACCATTTTTATCTACCAAATTTGTCTCTCGTAGTCTTGAGCTACTCACTTTCTTTCTAATGACCAAGAAAATACTATGGGATTTCACTAAAATCTAGTTTCTCATTAAAATGAAAGTGGCCCATTTCATTCTACAGGGCTGGGCCAAAGTACTTTTATAGTTGATGGATGAAAATTAATACAATAATTAATAAATAATAATACAAGAATTAACTCTGGGTTTTGTGTACTCACAACTATAAAGCTACTGGTATTTTGGCCCCACCCTGTCTGTAATGATAGGGTCCTTCAGTTTGCTGGGGAAAAGGGGGAGTAATGGAGGGAGACGGAGAGGAAGTTTGTCCCTGCCTCTCTTTTGCCTAGGGCACTCTTTTGTCATCTCCTCCTGAAGCCTTCCTGATTTGCCCAAATAGAGGACAGTGTCCCCTTTTCTGTATCCTGGTGGCACTTTCTACCTCCATCTTTCACATTTTGTGTTGTAGTTATTTGGTTCTTGATCGCTCTCACTTCTTTTCCAAAGCAGGGGTAGTCACTTAGTCAGCTATCTAGCAATAGTAGGTCCACTTTTGAATCAATTAACAAAAGCCACAGATTTCACTTTTTTCCTCTTTTTAAGGTGGACCACAACATAAACAAACTATTTTGAACATATTGATACATTCAATATAATCACATTACATCCTTAAGAGATAATAAAAAATAGTCTGGCCGGCATGGCTCAGTGGTTGAGCATCGACCTATGAACTCGGAGGTCACGGTTCGATTCCTGGTCAGGGTACATGACTGGATTCCTGGATCGATCCTCAGTGGTGAGTGTGCAGGAGGCAGTCAATCAGTGATTCTATCTCATCATTAATGTTTCTATCTCTCACTCTGTCTTCCTCTCCGAATTCAATAAAAATATATTTAAAAATAGATAATAAAAAATACTTCCTTTTACTGAAATTTTGCTGTATACAACACTACCTTAAATAAGCTAATGGACCATCAACTCAAACTTAGAATTATTTTGGTAGTAGGTAGGTTCTTAAATTTTAGATTCTTATTTTAAGTAGTATTTGTCTTATTTTTCCTTTAATGATGTCTTAAATTATGTACATATGGTCAGAATTTGGAGATGGGATTTCTTTTTATGATCCTATCTCTACCAAAAGAAAGTAGATAGATATGTCTTTTAATGTAATGGCAAACCTAATAAGGAAAATTGCTTAATGTGGCAGTTTCCCATGATGAACTCAGAGTCCATTTTGCTTGTACTGCTTGTTTAGGAATAGAATGACCTTGGAGGAAGTCATTGGTCTTCATACACAGGTAGTCTGGAAGTAATTCGTGAATTTTTAGCCCCACATGCTTTTGTTGATTTCCTACATATGTCCTTTAGTTTTTTCATAGTTTGCTTTTGAGTAAGTATAATTATTTTGGATGACGCAAGCAAAACCTTGTAGTGAGCTCTTTTTCATCTGCTTGGGGTTCTGTTTAGAATCTTGGACTGTGAGTCAAGAGGCCTGCAAAGGGCACAGACTGAGGAGGTAGAGGCATGGGTTCAAATCCCAGTTTGACTCGGTCTCTGCCAGATTTAGTTTCTACATCTGCAAAGTGGGGGAAAGTCTGCATGTCCTGGAGATTCCATTAAGTAAGAGTCCATGTTTTAAGCACATAACATTGCCTGGAACCAGCCACTGTTCATTCCTTTACTCTCCTTTCCTTCTGTCCTGTGCTGACACTAACTTGCTCCACAGCCTTGGATGAATCTCTTAATCTCTTCGGACTTTTGCTTACCTGTGAAAAGGACTGAATTTGGTGATCTTTCAATTCAAGCTCCAGGAATTTGATGTTTACATTCATGGGTCGTAATATTTTTCTATTTGTGCTTATTCTATATATTAAATTTAGAGCTATACTATGAGCAATTTTAGTTCCTTGATTTTATAGACTAGTTATAATATGTAGTGAAATAACATTTTTTTTGTTTCTTGCTTTTGTTTACCAGGAGAGCTTTCTCTTTTCTTGGTTTCCAGTTCATTTTCTGGGGATAGTATAATGTCACAACTCAGACATAGGGCATGTGAGGTGATGCATTAATATCAAACAACTGTTCAGCCAGGTAGGTATGAGGGGTATTTGTAAACACGAAGCAACTTTTCCATTATCATTATCTAATCAATTAGAACCTCTTGATGTGGAAATGTACTTAACAAGAACACTAAATGCTAATCATTACAGAGGCTGAGACTAGATCCTTTCCTGAAATGTATTCCAAATAACTTCAAAAAAATCTAAAGGATTTTCAGGAGAAATTTACACCAGTTGAATATATTTTACTGGGTTGTAATTCTTTTTAGGCTGATAATTCATACAAGATGTAGCTGGTTACCCTTTAGTCAATAGAATATTTGCTTCATCAAAACACTGTTCCTTAACCCTCACTACCAGTTAGAGGTGTTACTGTTGCCTCAAAACCAAGAATTCATTTTTTTTTTAAGTTAGAAGATTTTCAAAAGTAGATGAGGAGTGTAAAATTTCATAATTCTCCTTCCAACTAACATTTGTAATAAATGCCATCCACTAAAATAAAACCTCCAAAGTTTCTATATACTAAATGTGAATGATGAAGAAAAACTGATAAATCCTGGATTATTGAAAGCCTGTTGAGTCTACCTCGTGGGTATCCTTTTATAGCATACTGTTGTGCATGGGGCAGATATGCAGGTCCACACATCTGTCTAGAGGGAGGAAGCTCTCAATCTCTCAAGACATCTAAGTGTATGCTGCTTAAATTCAATACACAAAGATATTCATTGAGCAAGGCACCCTGGGAATAAAAACATAGAAATTACAAGGGCCCCTGCCTTCAGTAATTTACCATCACCCAGGAGGTGGAGGCACCATGGCATGTATATACATAACTCTTACGCAAGATAGATATGCATTTTGGGGGATGCTTTGAGGAAGACTTATCGACACGGAGGCAGTGTGGTATAGAGGGAATGGCAGCTTTGGAAGCAGGTGGCTCTGAACACTCATCCTTGCCCTGCCACTTCTAATCGGCAATGTGTCTACATGTTAATTTTGTCCCCTGTAAACTGGGAATAATGATTAGGTCATAGGATAGTTGTTAGGATTAAGTAAACATCGGCTTTTAACAAGTTCAGGTTGGTGACTAAGTGGAATCCCCCAAATAAGCTCTTCCTTCAACATTTACTGACCATCTGATTCGTACCAACCACTGTCCTAGGTGCTAGTAATACACAATGAATAAGGTGTGGTCCGTATTTTCCTTCTATGCTCTCGTAACTCAGAAATGTAAACAAATCAACGAGCATGCTTCTGATAGTGCATGTAACATGTAAGTGTAAAGTGTATCAGAAGAGGGAGTGATGGATTCTGTCTGAAATATGTTTGGAAGGCTTCACAGAATTGGTGAGATTTTTACAAGGTTTTGGTGGCTTTCAGTGCATGTTTTCAGGTGGACATGGTAGGGAGGGATGGGGAGCACATGGGACAACCAACGTGAAGGCCCAGAAGTGTGAAGCAACATGGTATGTGCAGAGCAACAACCGGATCGATATTGCTGCTTGTGTGAGAGAATGTGAGGTGGGAAGGGTGGCCGGAGAGGCAAGTAGGGGCCGTCGGTGAAGATCCTCCTTTACCACAGTAAGAGGCTTATACCTGATCCTGTGGAGCACTGTTTACCAAACTTTCCTGGGGATGAGTTGCTCCTAAGGGGCGTGTAAATACAGATTCCCAGGCCAAGCACAGATACACAGGATCAGGGTCTCCATGGGCAGTCCTGGGAGTCTGAATTTTTAACCCATGCCCCAGGGAAACCCTGCTCTGGGATGTGGGGAATACATTCAAGGAATTTAAGCAAAAGGAGTTCATGATGAAGTTTACTTTTTTTTTTTCTCAAAGCCCTTTTAGAATGTAGAGAATACATTGGAAGGAAACGACTAAATATAGGATATGGGTTAATACTCCAGAAGACAGATGAGGGCTGCATTACGGCAGGGGCAGCAGAGATGGGGGATGGGACTTGATAGAGAGATGACATGTGGGAAGAAAGGAAGGGGACAAAGTTTCAAATAACATGCAGGCATTTCCCTTGGTACAGGTGCTGCAGTCTAGTTTTCTTTTTCCCCTGGAATGAGTTTTAAAGTGTGGACATTGACCAACCAGTGGAGAATAGGAGAAAGAATATTCTGTTTGCACATGTACAGTTGTTGAAGTGGACATTCTGATACATGTTGGGTGAATAATGACTCTTTTGGGGGCATAAGTTAATTCTGGGCAGTATAGCACAGTGGTTAAAGATGTGGCCTTTGGCACTGTCCTGCCCGCCTTTAAATCCTCAGATCTGTCACCTGTCAAAGCCAAGTCTCCAGCCCTCAATATTGCATCTGCAAAATGGGAGCAATAAATAATATCTAATCTGAACAGATCTGGGGGCTGGGGATTAAATGCCATGCTTTACAGAAAATGACAGTGACCTTGTGGTTGGTTCATAGGAAATTATAAATATTGGTTTGATAATTGCCTGTAAAATAGCTTTTTTTTCTCCTGTTAAAAAAAATAGCTTGAGAACTAATCCCATATAATTGACATTATGATGAAGCACCTAAAAATGAAATCCTGCGTTCATACCCAGGAAAGGGAAGTTGCTGCATGTTGTAAAGCTGGAAAAGCATCTACCTGCCCTAAGCCTGGCTCTCCGCCTTCCGCCAGCCCAGGCTCAGCTAGTTGGAAGTAACTTCTTTCTTTTGAAGTGCTATTCCACATTCCTCTGATGCTCTCTGCTGACAGTCAGGCTCTTCTGTGCTATAGCGATTGGTTACGTGACTTATTTGTTATCCTATTTGAGCGTAAGGTTAAGGTTCTTGAGGACAGTTTTCACGTCTTAGGCATCTTCCCCTTCTGCCCCCATTGTGCTATGATAATGTAAGCGGCCTTCAATAATATTTTTTTTTGGACGGGAAGATTGGATCCATATTGTGCAGGCCATTGAATAGCAGGCTGGAGAGTTTGTGCTTGATTTGGTAGGTAATAGGGACCTATTGAAGATTTCTGAATGGGGGTAGTGACATAATCGCCTTCCTTTTGAATGCCAATGATGAGTTCTCCATAATGTCTTCCACGGTCAAAATAGCAGATCCGTATGCTTGCCTGAAATACTGTTTATTTGAAAGCGTGAATATTCTTTCAAATGAAGAAGCAAATTTCAAGTAGCTTTAAACAAAAAAAGCGTTGACATTCTTTATAAAGTAATTGAAGCACTTAAATCGTGATTCACAATTTATATATAACATAATTCTTGAAACTTGTATATAAGAACACCATTTTGTAAATTTATATAGCATTGCTATAATTATTAACAACTAGAAATGACTCAACAGGATTGAGTAAATATATATTCTTCAATATTTGAAAAACCAAGGTTCCAAGAATATTTAAGTAGACATTACTAAAAAATAAAAGTAAAAATAAAAGACTGTGTGGTTAAATAGATTGAACGCTGGAGTCGAACAGGGCTTCCTTTAGCACAGGAATTTTCAGATCCTCTAATTTGCTAATGTGCATTTGAAGTCTGCAAGGGGTAGAAACACAGAGCTTCGCAGGCTCACTTAACCATTGAAACCCTTTTGTGCATTGTCTCTGGGGACCAATCTTCCTCGGAACACACTCTGGAAAACTGTCCTCGACTGCTTCTTTCATTGAACTACTTTCAGAGAGGGTTTAATATCCTCGGGAGTCTTCTTGCATCTTGTATTTAAGAGGTAGGTCCGCGTGGGCCCAGGATCAATTTTCAGTCGTGTAAAAAGCAATTTCCTCTATGGTCAGAAGTCTGGTGGACTTCAGCGATCCTTGCACATAATGTTCTGTAACCCAGCTATCCTTGTGGTTCTACTTTATTTTATTAATCAGACTATATTTCCTGAATATCCCTGGAGTGTTTGGCTCAATGCAAGCACATTTGGTTACATCCTCAAAAATTTATAAATGAGGATCCCAGCAGAATCCCGTTATGAATTGTATTAATAGTTAGCTTGATGCATGATAGATGACGTTTCCTCAAAAGCAAACTTATTTCTTTTTAATTTATTTTTAGAGTAGCCACGGAGTTGGAGGCTGGATGGTAAATCTATAAGGGGGGAGGGGGAGAGGAGGGGAGAAAACATCTTTCTTCATTAGGAGTGGATGGCTTGGTCTCTGCCCTCTTCAGATGGTGAGCAATGGACTGGATATACTGTCCAGCCATTGGGAAGTTCCTGGAAAACAACTTGCCTGAATCTTGATGTTCTGGGATTTTCAGTGTTAGCAGAATGTTAGAACCAACTGGTTACCCCTAGGTAGGAGTTGCGTCTACTGGCAATAACATTTTCCCAGACTCTTCCTATTGTTGGAGGGTGCCTGGAGGCATGATGTTCAGGGGCATTCAGGAGGTGCAAGTTTGATTCCTCTTGTTCACCAAGTGAGGGGGAAGCCTCTGCATTCATACATTCTACTCCTGAGTATTGTGGCGGGATTACCCACATCAGTGTGCCGCCCCTTTTGGGCTGTAGGTGGGAGAATCAGGCTAGGCATGCCTTGTCTGTCCACCTTTGAAATGAGCAAGCGGCTAAGATACAACTAAGACTATCTTTGCAACATGGTGGGGGAAAACCTGATTTTGTCTTGTTTGTCAAGAAGCTTTACTACCCGATTTTGAACCCTTTAGAGCAGTTAGCTCAGAAAATTGCAACACTTCTAAAAGATGTCCTTATTTTACTGATAGGAACTTGGAGAGCTAATGATAATTGGAGAACCAATGATCTTTAATACCATGAATCAATTTGCAAACCTGAGAGTAGAAACATGGTTTACAGTTCTTTATGCATCCAGATTTTGATGCTTCTGCATACATGAGCTATGTATCTCAGCATAGCTATCCACTACTTGATGGTTGAGAGTTATCACTGTGTTTCTTATTCTAAATAGAATTCTAGTATTTTCCGCTAGTATAAAGCATGATTGCTTTCAGCTAGGAAAAAAAAAAAAGAAAGGAAGAAAAGGAAAGAGGAAGGAAGGAAGGAAGGAAGGAAGGAAGGAAGGAAGGAAGGAAGGAAGGAAGGAAGGAAGGAAGGAAGGAAGGAGGAAAAAATTGGACCCTGGGTGAAATAAATTTACACAGAAAAGTAATGTGTCAGACTTTTTAACAATTAGAGGGGAAAATGCTACTCTTACACATTGCTGTGTTGCTCCATATGTTGGGCATTTAAGGCAGAAATATCAGTGAACTTCCCTTTGAACTTGACAGGAACCTTGAAACTTACTGCTTTGTAGGTGGGTAGTGAAAGCCCTGACTTCATGGACATCTTTTTGCCTCATAAAACATCACTCTAGAGACACTAATCTCTGAAGCTGTGACATTTTAACTTTTTCATCTGCACCAGCGTACTTTTTATTTTATTTTTTTAACTTTTTACTTAAACCGACTGGCCTCTTTTTGGCCATGTTATCTGATAACATTTGCTGAGTTTTTATGGTACCCTTGACAGCAGGAGGTAAGGAAAACAAAAGCTGAGAAATCAATCTTGATTACAGAGGACCTCTCACCTACTGCTTGCTCCATAGACCTGCTCTCATACCTAACAACATGTGCTGTGCATAGTTTGTGAGAAAGACACATTGATGGAATAAATTATTTCAGTTTGACAACTAGTTAATAGCTAATAATTTGTAGCAACGTAATAGATGTTCTTAGTATTGACTTAGGGTTTGATTCCTCGTGGAGAATGTTAGCACACGGAAAATGGTCGAGTTTGTCAAAGTGTCAATCACCAAGTCCGTGACGGATTTATTAGGTGGAGTTGGTAGTTAGGGGTCCAAGAAGCAGGCACAAGGTTATGGCTGGAGATCTCACCAACTCCTACAGATTTAAGGGAAGTGTTTCTGTGCACTATGGAGAAATTATTATTTAAAATTCAAAAGCTCATAACTTTGCTTTAAAATTTTTTAATTTAAATTTGATTTTTCAATTACACTTTACATTCAGTGTTATTTTGGATTAGTTTCAGGTGTACAGCATAGTGGTAATAGAATCATGTACTTTACAAAGTGTTCCCCCCGATATTTCCAGTGCCCACCTGGCACCATATGTAGTTATTACAGTATTATTGATTATTTCCCTATGCTGTACTTTATATCCCTGTGACTATTTTATGACCACCAATTTATACTTATTAATCCCTTCACCTTTTTCACCCAGTCTCCCAGCCCCTTACCCCCTCTGCCACCCATCATTCTGTTCTCTGTATAAAAGCTCATAACTTTGTTTTTAAGAGCATGGAGTTACACATAACTAGGTCTGAATCCTGACTTCCACACACAGTGTGACCTTATTAAACTTGTTTAAATTTTCTCATTTACAAAATGAGGATTGCCACACCTTTATAGAGATTCTGGGAGAATTAAGTTAGATGATCCAGGCCAGGCATATATAATACAACATGCTCCATAATAATATGCATATGATCATTGACTTTTTATTAGTTTGAGGTCCATAACTTTAACATTAAGCCCATCTAACTTTCTTTGAATTTCTGTTTTCGGTATACAGTATAATGTGGTTTCTAAAAATATGAGAATAATAGCCTAAGATACTTTGCTTCTCTATTTTCTCCTGGTCCTCTCACACAGACATACAGAGATAGGATTTGTAGGCAAAGGAGGCTCAGGTCAGGATATAAATCTGGGAGAATTATGAGGCAAAACACTGTTTCCTGGGTAGCATGCTTTGGTTCGAAGTCGAATGTGGTCCCACTCTCTTTTTCCTTTTTTTTTTTTTTCATTTTCTAATTTTTATTATCTATCTGAAGGCCAGAATGGAGTGAGCTCAGCTCACCAGATTCTGACTATGACTCTTCCATTTAGCCTGTGGAAGGTGCAGTGTGGGGCAGCTTTGTGAGGCCCTGCGGTTATAGGCTCAAACTTCAGAGCGGAAGAGCCTGGTCAAGCTTCCAATTTTAGCTACCTGTAACCCAGGTTCGTACGTTATGAGGGAGCATGAGATGATCGTGTCTGCCTGGCATGTGATAACCATCCATTAAATGTTAGTTAATATTATCATCATCTCTGTAAGCTCTCATGGACATACCTTATATCTCTGGGTGATGAGAATATTGGAGGATTCTTAGGTCTTTTCCAGTTCTGAAAGGCTCTATTTATTACTTTTTAAATAATATCATTCAAATTCCAAATTGCATATGAAAAGTGGTACCTTTTAGTTTTATTTTTCTGCTTCTTAATACATTTTTACATAATCTTTCATTTGATTCCCACAGAATTTCTCAGGTTAGCCCCATTTTCTGGATGAGGCAGCAAGATTGGTCATGAGGAGGGTCAATTACTTGCCTATTACCATAGAGAAAAGATGCAGGAGAGTTAAGACAAAGCCATTGAATTTTTTCCTGTTCTTTACCTACAAATTACGTTTTACATAGGAAGACACTCAGTTCACAAATGTTGTAAAATGTAATGATGGTAACTGACTATCTTGGGAAAGTTATTATAACCCCCATGCCATCTCTCTAATCAAAAGACTGCCACCCTTCTATTAATTCTTTATTACAACCTTTTATTTTTATTTCTTCAACTGGAGCCTGAGCTCTCACATGCTACTTGTTAAAGATTTTCAATCAGTTACTTATGCTTTGGAAAGTAATTTTTCCCATCTTTTTTTCCCCCATATATGTTGGTCAAATGCACAGGATCAATCTTTGAAAAGAAAGAGAAGAGGTAAAAAATTAAGTTAGCATATTCTAAAGGCTTAGTTCTCTTATCCGTGTACTTACAAATGAACAAGAATACAAGAGGTGCTGAGCCATAAAATAATGAGCCTGCTTTTCTTCCAAGAGTTGGCAGTTGGATATGAAGTTGGTATTTCATAATCACCAACTTCATATGTAATTAAATAATGCTTATGTGCATTTTACTATTTGATCTTTGCATCAGGCATTTAATGGCTTTGGAGATAAGAATTCTGCCACCCGAAGAAAATCTACCAGTTCCATTAGTAACATATGCAACTGGATAAAAAAAATTGGAGAGTTAGTACATATTTCATTCTGTGGGTTTTTAAAAGATACTTTTGTGTGCATAAAAAGACTTTCTCAAAGATGTTCATTTCAATTTCCTTTTTAATTTGCTCTCCAACATCGCTTAATTACCTCTGCAACCTGCTAGAAGCACTCACGAGATGGACTTAAAAAATTAAATCAGAATGATTACTCTTTAGCTATAAATGGGTTTTAACATCTTGTTTTTATCTGGCATGAAAACATCGAAGCAATAAAATAAAACCACACTCTTTAATTGAAAAGTACTTCTGCAATATTCAAACCAAAGTGTCAGTCACGTGTATTGTTCAAATTCTGCAAAGCTCTTGAATTACTTAAAAGGTATCCTGAGTATTCTGAGAAAGTTATTTTCTGCCCCACTACTGAATAAAAAAGAACCAGTCAGGGTTTCCTCTTCTCTTTGGCAATATTTTTTCTCTAAAGGATTTCTTGACACTCTCTTTAGTTCTTGACTTCCAGGGCTGTTCCTGACAAATCTCCAGAGATGTATTTCAATGCCTACGGTAGTGTCAAAAGCATGAAGCCACACGCCCAGGTGCCATGACCTCACATTTGATTGCCTGCAATGCCCCAGATAAAGTGCTTAAGCTGCAGCCTGTCTAGGGGCTTCCAGAATTTACATTATGCATTTTTGAAAGGCTATACTTTGAGGTGGGACCAAGTGAGTAGTTTTCAACTCTAGCTGACCCGGTCTTGAAAACTTCAGGCAATATTAGTTCCTAAGGAATGATAAGAATGAGAATAGTAAAACATGTACCCTATATTTATAGTTTTCTATACTTTTGTAAAGATTTAAAAGATACATTTGTAAATATCCAGTTATCTTTGCATTTGACATTTCAGAGGGAATTAGTTGCCTAAGAAATGATAGCAGACAATAGATAATTTATTCCCTCTTTTGAAATGTTGTGCTTGTTTGTTGATTTTTACTCACTGGATTGGGTTTGTGGTTTAAAAAGAAGTTAATCCTGACTTTCCTAAAACCTATAGAGTTTCAGGATTTCTTAAAGATAATGGCCTTTGATACTGCAATCCAATAAAAATTTCCCATGTGTAAGTAATTTCCTATACCCTCTTTTGCTCAAGTTCTGGGACAATGTCGATGGTGTCTGCACAGTTAAAATTAAGCCAAGACTTGATTGATTATTCAATTATTTTGACTAATGAAAATGAAAATAAATATTTTATTTTCCACACCAATAAAAAATTAACCTAAATTTGTTTTAATTTCTCAAATTTA
Organism: Corynorhinus townsendii; assembly: GCA_026230045.1. Lineage (NCBI taxonomy): Eukaryota > Metazoa > Chordata > Mammalia > Chiroptera > Vespertilionidae > Corynorhinus > Corynorhinus townsendii. The sequence continues at coordinate 164,412,665 of JAPDVU010000001.1, read as the reverse complement.
CTTTACCCTTGTGGATATGTTTTATTGTATCATTTACTATAAAGATTCCAGTATGATTCATAATGTCTCTTTTCTTCTAAATTTTTATAAATGATATAGATTTTTTTATGATTATGGATGTTTAATGTTTGATAATTTATGGGATTTTTTCCATAATTATGCAAACATGCTCCATATAGTACCTCTATATTGGTAGTTTGATTTCAGCCCTAAGAATGTGTATAAAGTCATCTTTAATTTTCTAGTTTTTTATTTATTTGATATATTGCATGGAGACACAGATGAGGCATTTTTCTCTTTTGATTTCTTAAGTTTAGAAAAAATAATATTTTATTTTGGTTGGGATATCAAAACAAGACATCACTAGACTTCAATATCCTTTATTCTTTGCTTTTGTAACTACTCTCCTCAGAAATCACTTACTATGAAGTCCCTTTGATAAAGTTTTTCATTTATTATATATTAAACAAATTGTCTTGTTTCATACCTCAACCAGTTCTAGTCTAAGAACTGTTTGACTCAAGCAAGAGTTTGAACTCAGATCTTGTAACAACACCCATTGGCTGAAGGCAGTTCTTCTCTTTATTCTTATGTCTCATATGTCATTAGGGAAGAGAAAAAATAATATGATGTCTGTGCTAATTCCTTGTTTTTAAGAATTTTAAAGAATGCTACCTTGGATCTAATCATTATCTTTCCAGATGTCATCTTTATTTAATACTACATGCTTATTGTAGCCTGAGACCCTGCTCTTCTATTTGATTATTACCATTGTTGGATTAAAAAATAACAGACCTCAATCAAGAAAAAGCGTCTATGATATACATGCCCAAATTTGGCAGCGATAGCAGAAACATCACCATTATCACAGCCAATATTTGAAAACTACTTTATGGCAGATATTGTGCTACGTATATTTAGTGTAATCTAATCTTTATAACTTGAGTAGGTTTTTCCGTTGGAAAAGCAGAGGCTTAGAGAAGCTAAAAAAGGTGGCCAGGCCCAGGCCAACATCCTAACTCAGGTCTGTCTGACCCCAAACCCAGGCACTTAACCACTTGGCCATACCCTGTCTATAAGAAGAGATGAGGTGTCAGTGGTATCAGATACCTTTCGTCAGTCTGGAAATTGGGGCTGGAGGTGTTCTCCCCATTCTGAAAATCTTTATATTTTGTACGTTTTCTGTCTTTAAAGACATTTCTCCAAATTGTTTCATCCATCATAGGACCAAGCAGCATTGGAGATCAACTTATATCTAGAAATCTTCCTTATAAATTCTGGTTTGATGGCAGGTATTTAATGCCATGTATAATCTTGAGAAACTATTGGTGATAGATAGAATTGGCATCTTAGCACATTCCCTAAAGGCCACACAGAGTCTTCCAACATTTTTCTTATATTGTTTAACAATCAGGTAACCTAACAAAGAAAATTTGCTAAATCATTATGTTCGATGAATAGGATGATGATGAAGGTACAAAAATCACTGGTTGCCAAATTTCTCAGATATCCCAGTAAAAATCAGGTTAGATTAGTTAAATTGAAAACCGAATATTTATTAGAAAATCAGTATGTCACATAATAGAACTAAATAGTAGGAGAATGTCAATTTGGACAAATTATTTAAGAGTTCTTAAATGTAGATTTTATACCATATAGTTGTTCTTTCCAAGAAAAAAACTAAAATTTGTGAAGGATCTCATTGGAATTTCTTCCAGGTAGTTGCACAGGATAGACATGGGTATTTATTTTGATTTAAGTATTGGTTGACCTGTTCAGTGTTCCTGGTCACAAGACAAGACCACAGACAAAGTAAGATGAGACTAAAGTTGCATGTTCCAGTCTTCCCTGTGAAAGTCTCCCCCTGCCTCTTTGATCTTGTCTTTGGGGTCTACACTCCTTTCTAAAGTTTTATATTTTTGCAACTAAATTTTTTTTAATTTCTGCTGTTTATTATTACAACTTTTGACTTTGAAGGAGGGGCATTCTAAGGATTTTTTCAGGCCTACTTTAGCATTCTTAGTTCCTCTCTAAGAAGACAAGTTAGAATAGGTCAGTGATGGGCAGACATCAGAATTATCCCAAGGACCTCAATAAGAAGGAGGACCGACTTGTTAGGTTAAGGCCACATGCAAAGTGTGTTGAACTGGAGATCAGAACTTTGAGTCATAGGTCACATTGGCTCACCCTGGGCATCTGGGTCCATGGAAATTTCTTGTGCCTTTTGTTATAGTTTGCTCTTGAGGCAAAGTAAAAACATTTTAGTAGGCTGCTGAGCAGGTCACTGACACGGACTAGAGTGTCAGCAGCTGAAAGTTCTAGTCTCGGATATAATTTCTCCTATGAGCTTAAGCAAATCTCTTGGAAAAATAAAATGCCTTATTTTGAATTTACAAAATGGTATTGCTTTTTTTTATATTCTATCTGCTTCTTTTAACAGTCTTAAGATTTTTTTTTAAACATTCTTTTAAGGTATTTTATGACTTCTATTTTATTTAGAGTGGAGATCCAGGCTTCAAAAGTTAAGAGGAAATGGTACACTTATGAAAAGGGTTTTTAGAAAAACTGGTTCAGTGACTACAAATCCTAGTTTCTCTGGTCATCTCCTGCAAAGGCCCCAAATTCTTGCCTCCCTGTATAATTTATTTCAAAGAAATAATTTGGTCACTTTAGGATTTTTTTAAATGTTAATTGCTAGTATTGGGTTCCAAATGAGTGACTTGACAAGTTAGAGTAACAAGCTACTTCCGAAATATTCTTAATCTATTTTGAGTGTGGATGCCTTTGAAACCAAGAACACTAGTATGTAGTAGTTTTGTGCTTTTACCTAAAGACCTATATTAAAGGTATTTTACAGATGCAAGTATGTCAGTGTTTGATGTAGAATTTTATGGATTATAGTGACTAGTCTGCTTCCTGGGTGAGATGTAAATTAGTCATCTCTGTCCCTGAACACTTCCACTGTGGGCCTGTGTGACCTTCTCTTAGGGCGTCTATTTTATTGTGATTCTCTAACACAGCTTCTTTTAAGGAGATACCCTGGTCCCTTTGGCCCAGTCTTCCAATTGCTCCATTGTGACTCTTAGAAGAATATTTATGAACAACCAGTGAGAAGGTCCTTGTTGACTTTAGAGATAGAGCACCTGGAGCTGGCATCCTGTGTTCAGGTAATGTAGTAATAGGAATTTAAAAAAAAAATACAGATGTGGACAGTCACACCAACAATAAGGTTCAGATGCAAATCTGTGCAGAAGTCTAACCATGCCCATTGAAAATTATTAACTGCATCATGTATTAACTGTAGGGAATTCTTAACTTTTTCATTTATTTCCTTTCTTGATTGATAAGGCTGCAAACTGTGTGATACTCTCAAAATAGACAATAATTAAATTCATACCACTTCATTATTAGGTACCTATTTTCTTTCCAGATTCTTTTGGCAGATAAAAGATGATTCTGGCCCAAAAGTTTGTGTTTTTAGGGCCTTCTCTACAATTGTTAGAATTGTACAGAATTCTTGCATTCTATTGCTAATGCCTAATGCTAAGTATCATATTCATGGTACTACTAGGAATGGTGATACACTTATAAGTCATTACAAGATCATACACAGGTTAATTTTATTCACTTTGTTTCATTGGATCCCACCCAAATGTCTATAAAGGTTTAGATACCAGTTTCACCTCCTATATAATACACATATATTTTTTCCTACTTGAGTATTTTCAGTTACCTTCCAAACACCTCATGAAAAAGGCCTGGAGCACGTGGTCCTGGGTGACAGATACTAATCTGGCAAATCTGGCACAGAGAGCATGGGCTTAATTTCACAGCCCATAACACTGTTTTTAGAACAGTGAGCTACTACCCACCCAAAGGAAAGCCTATATAAATGGGCGCTTTAAAGGTAGTCAATTATACCAAGTCGAACTACACACATTCTTAAGAATATGCATCTTGCCAGCTCCTGCTAATCCCAAGGCAGGTGAAGAGGGACACGTGAAAGCCCCAAAGCAAGTTTTGAAAAAATGTACGTTTGAAAAGTTTGATAATTAGAAACTAAAAAGAAGATAGTACAGTTAGGAAAATACTGTATGTCTGCAAACCTTAGTAGTAGCCTAAAGACATGTAAGAACTTGAATCCAATGTCTGAAGGTGTTTACTTAAGGGTGTGTTTTTTAATTTTATTTATTTATTTATTTATTTATTTATTTATTTATTTATTTTTGAGGAGACAAATGCACAAATGGCTTAGTTTTTACAAAAATTATCACTGTTCTTAGAGTCTATTGCTTAGGGTTAGGCCCAATAATTTGAAAATATCTCTAATTCTTTATCTGCCAGATGTAACATTTCAGCCATGACTATTTTATTTTACTCTTAAATATATAATTTATAAATAGAAGCAATGTTGATAGACTGGTTTAACTCCCTTCTAGAAATAAATGACTCATTCTGGATTGCATGTGAGAGCTTCAAGCTGCTCTAAGTAACAATCTGCGACAATGAGAAAATTGTTATATTATTCATCTAGGCAGCAGGAAATTTTTTTTAAAAAAGCAAAGCCTGCTCCCCTAGTAACTAGGACCTTTTATTTATAACATCACCAATGGCAAACTTTAGGATTGCATCAGTTCTGAACGTTGAGCACACAAACATACTTCTTACCCCCTCATTTTTGTGCCTCGTCATACACTACATACATTGTTGGTCATTTAAATGCTATTGAATATACATTAATTTTTTTTAAAAATCACCTTAATTTTGTGAGTATTTCTCCAAAAAAAATCTGATATATTTTACATTAATTTTTTTTCTGTTTGCAGTTTATTCAAAATATATGTATTTGCTTTAGAAATGGGATTTTCCTTTGAAAAGAAAGCCCTTGGAAAAGGGACGCCTTTTTTAAATGAAGGAAATCAAGATCACCTATGGCAGTTATCTTTCCCCATCATATCGTCCAGTAAAAGTGGTGGCATCCTGACCCAAGTAATCTGGAAAATTTGGTGCCCACTGTTGAACTCCTTGTTTTGAAACTAAAGAGAAGAGTAGGGATGGAGGGAGGAAAAGACATTTTTAACGGGGAAATTATTTAGACATGCAAAGCTAGTTTCCCAATGAGGAAAGAGCTTTGTTAGCAGTGACTGCTCAGATCACATGCTGTAACCTTTTGACAACTGAGTGTCTGCTGGAGACGGCTGCGAGAGATGACCTTTTGACCTAGGAAGGAATGCTGTGAAGGTGGGGAATGTACTGTTAGCCCAGGCCCCCCAAGAGAACATGGAAAACAGTTCCAGCCGCTCTGCTCACAGGATCCTAACTCGGTTTTAGCTTTGAATTTGCTATTAGACGCTAAAAACTTGAAAAATTCTCCTAAAATTTTTCCAGACCTTTACTATTACTGCCATCTGAAATATGAGTTTCCCTATAAACATATGTTGCAAGTGGCTTGACAAATCAGCTCTATTCTTGCCACCAGCTCATGGGCCAGAACACATGTCTTTGACCTGTTCTCCTGTAGGGACTGAAGCCTATCCACATTGGCCTGGGGGGCCTTAGGTGGGTGTAGGGGGAGGGCGTGGGGGCAGGTAGAGAGAATAAGTCCATTACCCTAAAAGCATTCCCAGTAGCAGTGATCTTTGTAGAGACAAAAATCCATTGTGCAGGGTTGTAACCTGAGAAACTTTCTGTTATCGCACTTGCTCTCCTCACCAACATTGATCCCGGTACATGTGACCCTTTGAAAAGGAGCACCATGTTGGTGATTCCTCTTATTACTAACCAGCATTGTGTTGATAATGGCCATTTATATATGGTTGTACTCCACGCCCGTTTGGTTAGTAGGCGTTCCCGAACTCACTGATGCCATCTGACCAGGTGTCCTCAGATTATTCTCTTTACCCTGTCTTCTGTCATCCCTTGATGTTCTCTGTGAAAACAAAACAGGGAGCTTAGTGTGGTTAAAAATGGGACAGCACAAATTCTGTTGGGGAAAGGCAAAAAGGACAAAAAAGCCTGGTAAACCTTGAAGAAAATAGGTTACTTCCCCCCCACCCCCCTCAGTTCCACAGTATGGCTGTCTGCTGTAGCACTGATTTCTCAGCTAGTTGGGTCCCAGGAGACCCCCACGGAGCCCTGCACTGCTCCGGAGCTGCAGCTGTGTGAAATGGGGAGGGAGAGGGGGACGTAGTTTGTGCGAATTGTTCTTTACCTTGGTCTGGGTTCAGAATGGCAGCTGCACTCCGACTTTGTGTGTGACAGCACAAAGGCCAGCAAAACTGAAAAGCAAGTCAGCAAGTAGAGAGACAAAAGCAACGATCAGCTAATACAGCTCCACATGGCCTGACTAATTTATGAGAAGAAAACTGTTCTGTTCATTGGATCAGCACTCTGAGGGGGCAGGTGGAATCGCAGGAAGTTTTCATTGACTCTCCTGAGCAACTAAGGACGCCACGAGAGATTCTCCTCAGTTTGAACTTTATCAGGGTCTACGCTTAATCAATAGAGTATTGGAAAAAGAATTAATTACTAAAGCAGAATAAAACAGCTGCATTTTAAACTAAGGATCCATCAATTCCGTAATCTTCCAGTTACAGGCTAGGGGCCGTGAGGATTTGACTCGATGTAATGAGGAACCCGGGGAGTTTCCTCATGAACAGGCTGGGAATTCACATTAGCCTGGTTCAGCTATTTGTCATTAGTACAACTCATTTCTCCTCTCCTGCATGACAATGTGTATTTTCTGTGCTGTGGAACTTAGGACATCCCCCCATTCTTGGGAAGGGAGCACATGAAGGCAGAAATCATTGTCACCCTGAAAAAGAGCCTTCACCTCGCTGGGCCTCTTTATTCTGGACGCTGCGGACGCCCAGCCATTGTGTTCCAGGTGGGGGTCAGGGCTCCGCCTGTGGAAGATGTGCCTGGTAGAACCCAGCCTGGAAATGTTTCATCTGTAATTTCCATATCGGTGGCTTTCAAGGAGGGCTGAGGAAGGCTATGGGAGATGAATTAGGTTTTTAGTGAGCTCATTAGGAAGCCAAACAGAGTTGAGATGGCGAGGCGGTGAGCGGGGCTGTAATCAGTTCTGCTCGCTTTGTTCCTTGCCTTCGGGACATTTCTCGAAAACTTGGTGGTGGGGGGCTGCGGCGCAGGTGCTGAGCAGAGCGGCCGTCCTGGTGGCTGACTTGTTGATTTGTAAACCTCTTAATTCATTTTTTTTTGTTCAAGGTAATCTTTTCTTTCTGAAGGAAAATTAGTTGAATGTTAGCCCTCTTTGCACTATTCACCTCTTAAATTATGCTCATTTTGAGGAGCTTGTTATGCCTGAATAAACATGAAATGACTTGGCATTTTCCCATCAGAGGCACACCCATTTTAACACCATGTATTTACCATTCCTGGAAATGTCTCATTAACTTCTGAAAATCTGCGAGCATGGTATTTTGGGCTACTGTAACACACCTCTTGGCAGTCACAGAAGGCAGTTTGGTTAATGCCTCATAATATCCATTTTTATTCTCAACATGAAGAAAGACTCTCTATAGAAAATTGATGCAGTTTGCTCTGCTAATTTTCATGCTCATTCCAATTAATTTAACATGACCCAGATTTTCTTCCTCGGGCTCATCCTGACTAATTAGTAAAGCAACACCTAGAACAAGTTATGTTTAATAACACTGAGGAGCACTAGTTGTGAGTGGTTTTGATGCTAATAAAGATATTCACTGATGGGACAGATATTTTATGTCAATTATGGTATGTAATTTAGAAGTCCCAGTGTGCTGGTTGGAGTATGGAAAAGCTAGCAAATCACTACGGGAGGTAATAGTGTTTTTAAGACTTCCGAAGTACCTAAATAACCACTGGGACCAATAACTTTATTTATTTGTGGTTTGGGGGTACGCCTAGCGGGATGGTAATGAAAGGGGTGGAGTTGTTGTGTTACAAACCGGACCCATATTCACTGGGCCTGAGCCTTCAGTGCCTACTGAACCTTAGCAAGAGAAGAAAAGCGACCCGGGACATCAGAAAGCAGCGTTTGTTTAAGGGGTAGGAGTGGTTTCTCCACCTCGGTGGTTGGGGTCCTTTTATCACATTTTTGACGTTAAGATGAATCAATTTGAGCACTTACAGCAAGGGCAAAGGTGGTAGTGGCAGTGGCCCTGGGGGGAGGTTTTCAAAGTATTGTCTAGAATGGGAGTGGTTGAGAGCTACTTTTCACCAGGAGGAGAGGTGAAGGTAAGGCTCCAGGAGTGAAAAAAGCCACCGAAGAGAATTACTGTGTATCCCCTCTCCACAAACATCTCTTCAGTGCCCACCCACTGTGTGCCAGGCACTGTTGTGTGTGCTGGGAGTGCGGAGTGGTAATATGACGGAGCTCGCGTCTGTCCTCATGATGTTTATGTTAACATGTACATTTCCTGTTACGTATGTTAAATTGACAGACTGCCAAAACTTCAACCAACTGAATGATTCAGTAGAGTACAGAAATGTTACGATGTTTTATGATGATGGGAGATTCTGGATAGATGGGCTCTGAAGTCTCATGGGAAGCAACGCCTTACAGTGTTGTAAGGGTGTGGCTGTGAATCCTGTCTCTGCCACTTACTATTTGTATGACTTTGGGCAAACTGCTCGGTCCCTTTAAGCCTCAGTTTTGTTATGTGTGAATGGAAAATCAACCCTGATAGGATAGTGAGAATTAAATGAGGTAATCTACATCAAGTGCTTAGCAGAGTGTCTGGAAGAGAGTAAGTGCTCAATAAATATTGTTGTGTGTGTGTTGTTTTTTTTTTTTTGTTTTGTTTTTTATTAATGTTGCTGCTATTATAGGAAACATTTAGAGTGAACATTTCTCCAGAGGCATATAATAGAATATACTCTAATCATTTCTCAGTGCTAATTGCTATGGTTGAAGTTTGAAATTAGAATTGACAAGGGTAGTTCCTTTTTCTAGGTAGTATTAACAGGCTTTTTGCTACATCCCTATTGAAAAACGTAGCAAAGTCTCCCACCTCCTAATTGGTTGTTGGTAAGTTTTTCATGTGTAATGTCTTGGTTTCTCATAGGCTAGGGCTTTGGTTATTAGTTTTTTTTTTTCCCACTTTACCTTTTTATCTATTCAATATAGAAAGAGAAAATAATTGAAAGGCTTTGTAAAAGTAAGGCTAGACATATTGTTAAAAACGAGCACAATGGAAAAATAGAAGCAAAAAAAAAGAAACAACCACATTATGATTGATGAAAACTGGCTATACTGCTTTATGAAATTGCCATGTCGGTAGGTTTGAAAATTGTCAAATATTAGTAATTTCAGGTGGTTCAACTTAATAATATTCATAGACCATAAGAAGTGGAAAGTGCTTTCAAGGCAAGAGTTAGCATGAGGTTAACTGTACTTGCTTTATCTGTTAAATGGGGATAATGGTCTATGCCTCTTCCACTTCGTTGTGGAGATCGAGAACTGGAAAAAATCATTTGGAAGCTAAAGTCACTATGTAAATATAAAGTATTTTAATTCAACATCCCATCTTTTGAAGTGTAGGACACAAGTCTCATAATAACTGTAATTGTTTTTCTAATGTTTTGTGGTTGCTGTCAACTTTACTTTCCAGCAGAATAATAAATCAGCTATTGGGAAACTAGATATGCTAGTGAGAATTGTATAGATATGAAATATATTTTCAAAATGGAGTAATGCTCTAGTTATATGGTTATTTTCAGATTTCTGATTATTTAAATAATACACCACTTTTGGGAATTCATAATTTGCTTTAGAATCTTTAAATTTTAACATAAAGTAAGAGTCAGGATATAAATAGTTGAGGAAGTCATTATCAATTTTAGCATGATGTAAATTAGGCAGTTATCATTTAGCTGTGCTAAGACCCTCTGTTAGGAATAGTTTTACAATTATGAAATAAAGTTGGCCACCTCTTCAGTGATTACTGACTGGTGGTAGAAATTGTGTTATACTGGGTCAGCAGTGAATTCCTCACTCAAATGGTGTCGAGTCAGCTGGTTTTTAATTTGTTATCTTCTCAAGAGTGCATTCACAGACTTCATCACTGAGAAGAATGACTCCCTAGCCTAGTGTGATCAAGATCTGGAAATTCGCTGCATCAGCATATTGAGGTTGGACTGCTACTTGATTGGTGGCTCTGAGATCTGATCTTACAGCAAAGATGTCAGTTCTCCCATAGGCTGGCTTGCACAGGTATAGGAAAAAACCTGAGAGAACGACCCCAGCCCCTTTTTTTCCTCCTGGGGAATGGCTCAACCACTTTTCCTCCCAGACTAAGACTTTTACAGCTCCTGTTTTATCAGCTAACAGGGCCTGAATAAAGTTCACATTGGTACCCCTCAAGCTGAATTTTCTGTCTTCATGACAGAATATGCGGGTGTGCCGTGGCAAACTAATAGTTATGTGGTGTTAAGCTCCTGGTCTTTCTAGAATTAGATGGATGGCCATCCAGTGCTGTAATATTTCTTAAGTTGTGGCAAACGTGGCCTTTTGCTTTTGTTCTATTTTCAAGTAGGAGTTCTAGAAGACTGAGGAAAAAATTATTTTTCTCAAGCAAGGGTGTTTTTCGGCAGGTGGTGACTCTTATTTCCAATTTTTTCCCCATGTGAATGAGTCATTAAAAGAAATGAAAGAAGGAAAGGAAAAATAAGAATGAAATGAAACTCTTATTAATGATCTGATATGAACCCAATATCACATATCTCAAAATTCAGATGAATCACTTGGCCATGATCAGGCGTTAGTAAGTAACATGTACCTAGATTCAAAGCCATAGGCAGTTTCCCCCCACATTCTACCTTTTAAAATATTAACTTCACTTCCTATGCGAATACAGGCTCTGTTGTGAAGTTGAGCTCATGGACTTGAGGGGAGACCAGCTCTGTGACAGATTAGCCATGTGACTTTAGGCAAGTTTCTTAATGGGTGTGGCTTCCCTCTCTAGTATCTAGTATCTCAATTACCAGATACTAACTGGTAATTGAAATGCCTAACTCTGAACTGCCCTGCAGATGAGATGATACCTGCTGTACCTGGCACATACTGGTACTCCACAAATGTTAGTTCCATTCCATGTTCGTATGATGCATGCAGAGGTTTTCTGAAGGCATGGAGGTGGCTGGCAAGGGTTCATACTAATTCTGTATTTCCCACTGATTTTTCATTTTAAGGGTGCTTCAGAGTCTTTCATAAGTGGTGTCATTTTAGACCTTTTTTATGAGTGGGAGAATGGGTTAATACTGAATTCCCCAAAAGAATTTTTAAACTATAGTTTATTAAGAATTGTTTCTGAGTGAGGTCATATGGCCTAATGAATGAAGAATTGCTTCTGTTGCCTTTTTTAAATTATTGATACTTTTTTGCAAGTTGAATAGTTCTTGGTTAACAATATTTCTCATAATGCAGTTGGCCAATGAGAAAATTATTTTTTGGTAAAATAAGCAAAGTGCATTCTGACCATGCACTTTGCATCTTCGTAAAGTTGAAGAAAATAGCATAAATGAACTATTTTGTGTTGAATTTCTACCTTCAGAATCTTTCAAATGCTGCCCCAAATCATTTCATCCTTTCAGAACTTTACCACAATAACCTGGAGACTCCCTCCTCTCACCTCTGTGGATTGCATGCTATACTTTCCACTAAAATCTGTTTTATGCCAAATAACAGGTTTATGTAAATTTACCTACAATCTGCTCAACATTATTTTTTATCAACTTGATGTAGGTATAATTTTCATCCGAAAACTTCACCCATTCAAAGTATACCATTTAATGAGTTTTGACAGTTGTATACACTTATGAGGCCAGCACTATAATCAAGATACTGTAAGCTCTCATCACCACCAAGAAGTTTCCTATACTCCTTTTTAATGCACTCCTCCTTCTATACCTGCCCTCAAGCAACCATTGATCTGTCTTCAGTTATTATAAATTAATTGACATTTTCTAGAATTTAATATACTTGGAATCATACAGTCTGCATTTTTTTGTGTGTTTGGCTTTTTCCATGTAGCGTAATGACTTTGAAATGTGACGTGTTGCAGGTATCAGTAGTTTTGTTTTATTGCTGAGTAAGTATTATGGATACACTACATTTTGTTTATCCTCTCATATCAATCATTTTAAGAAATGAAATAACGAACATTTATTGATGTCACCTCTGCTGTGTCAGGTATTGTGTGAAGCTAAATGTCCTGTGTAAAGCTCCCAAGCTTGTTAATAAGAGTAAAGCACCTGGCACAAGGTAGTGATTTAATAAGCAACAGCTATTACTCTTATTTCATTTACTTTTCACAATTAACCTGTTGGGTATGTATAATTCTTCCCATTTCAAAGATGAGGAAATTAATCTCTTGACCAGGGTTACACTCAAACAGTAAGAAATAGATCTGGAAGTTCAATACAAGATCTGTTTTATTCCACAGCTCATGCCTCTTCTATTGCATCATCATCCCCCTCCTCCCCCAAGGGTGTGTGCAGTTATGTAGGGAGAAAGTGGAGGGACAGAGTGGAAGGGCATGGAGTATGTCAGAAATGAGCCTCCACCGTACAAAGTAGAATAGCTGCTCAAAAAATAGAATAAAACATTTAGACAAAGAAGGGTGAACCAATGATGTAAGGCGCCCTTCCAAAAGTTGGGTGCCTCTGCTGTTAATGTCTGTTTCAATCAAGTTGCTTCCTCCATACAGTGTGTCATACAAGTTAATGTCTTTGAAATTTATGAAACATCAACTCTATGACCAGTTTTCAACTCTTGTAGACCAAATCCTAGATAGTTTCTGTTTGCAACTTTTAGATATAAACCCACAAAAAATAAAGCACATTCCAAGAAATATGAGAGTCATCTATCCATTTATCCAATAAAAGGTTAGGTACTGACTGCACTAGATGGCATTATATAGTTCTGAGAAGGACATGAAAAAATTTAAAAAATATGGTTCCTGACTCGAAGAAGCTTATTAGAAGAAATGTAGGATTGGTGTGTGTGTGTGTGTGTGTGTGTGTGTGTGTGTGTATGTGTGTGTTGGAAGTTACTAGAGTTATTCTGATGGTTAAAGTAAGCTTGAAAGAGGCAAATAATTTGGGCCAGCATTTTGCAATAATACAATGGAGTGTGGAAAAGGATTAATTTCAGTATTAAGGTCAGTCTACTTTTCATTAATGCACATTTTTGTAACATAAACAGTATAAAATCCATCCTGATTGTTTCTGAGTGCATATGTTTGTTTATATGCAAGGTGTTGAGACGATTTTAGTGAGTGGCCTTAAAAATCACATTGTTTTGAAGCAATTTAGAAAAGATTATGAATACGTTCAACCTCGACTACTAGGATCTGATATTTGTTCCACCATGCTTTTTTATATGAGAGCAAAATGTGTTCATTTAAAAAAGTAGCAGCCTGGCCTGTGTAACTCAGTGGTTGAGCGTTGACATATTCACCAAGAGATCGCAGGTTCAGTTCCCAGTCAGGGCACATGTCCGGGTTGCAGGCTCGATCCCTGGTAAGGGGTGAGCAGGAGGCAGAAGATTGATGTTTCTTTCTCATCGATGTTTCTATCTCTCTTTCCCTCTTCCTTCTTCTTCTCTCTAAAATCAATAAAAAATAAATAAAAACATAGCAGCTTTATTGAGATATAATTCACATACTATATAACTCACCTATTTAAAGTGTACAATTTGATGGTTTTTAGTATACTTACACAATTGTGCAACGATCACCATGATCAATTTTAGAATGTTTTCATCACCGCAAAAGAAACCCCATACCCTTTGGCAGGCATTCTCCACTTAAAGTAAACTTCTAAAAGACCCCTGTGTCTGTCATTCTTAATTATATAGGCTATATGAAGAATAATTAATTTATGCTGTTTTATATTATTTTTGGTAAGCAGTCATGTTATTTGTTTTCCTTAGGTTTATTATTTGTATAACCATTTGTATTACATTACAAAAACATACCTCCTTGTTCTCAAATCAAAGTAGATTTAACTAAAACAATTATGCACAATAGGTACTTTTAAAATATTAATAATTTATTTTATAAAATTCTTAAAACAAAAATGCAGAGTTTTATTAGGAAACTGTCATGTGAAAATGTTTTTAAAATGTACAAATATTATTTTCTAATAATTAACAAATATGCTCCCATTCTGATGGGTTAATGGTTTAAAAAATATTCACCTAAAAGCAGTTATCAACTTCAAAGGTACTATTGTTCTTTTTTCTGGATAAACTGTGACTGGCTTCCTAACAATTTCCCAAAGGGAATGTTGATAGCTAGCTCAATCTAGTTCTCTTAGTAAGCATTACTATTATTGAGATGGCTGTCTCTTTGCATTATTTTACAATGCCAGTTGCAAAGACACATTTATTTATTTATTTATTTATTTATTTATTTATTTATTTATTATCTATCCTCACTCCAGGATATGTTTTTCATTGATTCTAGATGTAGAGGAAAGGGGAGGGAGAGAGAGAGAAAAAAACATCCATGTGAGAGAGAAACATCGATCAGTTGCCTCCCTTATGCATTCCAAATGGGAACTGAACCCGCACCCCTTCAGTGCACGGGACAATGCTCTAACCACCTGAGCTATACTGGTCAGGGCACAAAGTTATACTTTTATTAAAATATTCTTTTGTTTTGATTTTACAGTTGAGAAAGTGAAATAAATATTTAATCTTTTTGTTTTTATTGTGCTGCTATTTGAAATAATACCTGATAATACAAATTTATAGAGAAATACCATATTAAGAATTCATACTGATCTACTCTTTGATATTATACAATGTATTGCCCCTATTTTTGTTTTAGATAGCACATATGATAATGAAATAAGGATCCTAAAAATTGGATGAAATAATTACTGCTCCAGATAGAACTTTCCTTTCCTGTTATTACTCCTAACAAATAGTATTGGTTGATACTTAGTGTTTCATTTAATATAAAAGTATGCTAAAAGAGACAATAAACTAGAAAACCTTACAGTTAGTGATAAAATGAGAATATTATCAGTGTATACTAAACATGTAGGTTGGATGTAGTTAATACATTCTTGGGAACAGACTAATTATATTCCAGTTTTAGTATAAAATGTTAAAAATACATTTTGTATCAAAGGACTTTAGTAGGAAATTCTTTTTGCAAATATAAAGGCCATATCTTCCCTGGAAAGACCTGTTGATTCAGAGATGTTAGCCACCTATCTTTGCTAAAACACTTTACAATGCTAAAAATAATCCACTTCAGTTAAATATGGATAGTTTTAAAAAGAAAATCCCAGTTAGACTGTAACAGAAGGACATTTTATGTGACAATATTTTGCATGATTAAAAATTTAAACAGAATAACAGCTATTTATATTTACAGTTACATGAGAGTAATTACTAAAGCAGACAAAATACTTAGAGCATAATTTAATAATGTTTTCCTCTAGCAAAGGAGCCAACATTATTTGCATAATTTTCACCATTTGTACGGAAACATAGCTAAGTGACATGGAGAAGACATTTCTCCCCAGCCACCTTCTTTCTTTTGTAGAGATGTGGGGAAGAGACTCATACATCATAACAACCCATTTTTCTGTGATTTCCCATTAATATCATGACCTGTGTGTTAAACCATTAGGTGAAAGAGATGTGTTCCATTCATACTTTCTGTTTTAGGGTCAGTCTTTCAATGACCAGCCTAAGCCCAACTTCAAGGCTCCTAATTATAACATTTACTGGTTCAAAGATTAACTAACCTTCTGAGAGGGGCATTCTGGGCTGTTGGTAACTTGATCAGCTCGGTCTTCTCTTGGTCCCTCTCTTTCTTGTTCTTTGTATCTCAGGAGGGAGATGATGGTATCTGGCACATTCCTAGGATGACTTGAAGATAGCAGCCTCCTGTGTTTAGGGCTGAAAGATTGTGAACTCTGTTAGCTGAAATGCCACTCTGGGGAGGTGAACAGAACATTACAAAAGCTTTAGCTGTAGGTAGTGGAGTGCAAGTAGAGTCAAATTTGAGAGCTGGGACTTGAGTGGACATTTGTCCCTGTTTCTGCCTTAATAAAATCTGAGTGTTAACTGTGGAAAAGGGCATTGGAGAGATCACTAAAAATGAATCATTGGGTTGCCCAGAAGAGCTTTATTATGATGTACTGTGAATAACTTCAGAACCTACTCTGTACTTTTATACGCGCTTATCAGGTAACTGAGTAACAAGTACATTCTTTTATCCTCCACCACAGAGATTAAGCAGTCTGCTGAATTATAATGGCAAAGGAATATACTCTTCTACCAGCTCCAGTCAGTAGCCTTTAGAGAATTCTGTGGAAGGTTAGAAGAGGAGGTATTCTTTCTTGAAATAGTTTTAAAAATTCAAGTGAAATATATAAATGAGAGCAACCAACTTAAGTGAACCATAAGGCAAGAGTGTTGGAAGCTTTCATCCATTTCTGTTATAAAGGATTAGAGAGTCCCAGTCAATAAACAAAGCCACTTTATGGCTCCTGACAGGTAAATTGAGGGGACTGATTTGGTCAAGGACCAGTACGAGGATGTTTCTGTTCAACAGTTAACAGGATTCAACATGATATGGAAAATACAGGCACGCGAAACTATACTACGCCGCTCGCGTTGCCAGCTAAAGCCTAAAACACAGCCACATTTACATATGTGTCCATCTGTCTGTTTTTACACTTTATTTTTCCAACCAGTGGGTGAAGTGGTTTTCATCCAAGATGCACTCTGAAAGTTTTTTTCGCCCACCCCTTTCCATTTTATTCCATGGATGCATATTTTAAAGTGCATGTTATTGGTCTCTGGACACACATTTGCACGGCCTTGGCTGGGTTTCCGCTTCTCCTCTGGAAGGTGAGCTCACCTTCGCAGGCCTCCGCGGTGCAGCTGCTGCACCAGCCAGGTCGCCGGGGAGGGCTGAGTTAGGGAGCAGTTCGTTGCCTTGTCCAGGTTGCAGAACACCTCCATCCACTGCAGGCCAGGACCAAGCTGCACGCCACAGTCCAGGGCGAGCCGAGCTGGTGAGAATGCAAGTGCTTTAGGCCTCCTCTGTGGAGAGCCTGGTAAATCCTGTGTAAATAGAGGGAGGATAACAAAGAATGAGCCCCTGCAGCTCTGAGCATTTGGAGCCATTTGGGGCTGAATTTGCTAAATGCTGCTTATACCGCCTGAAAAGTTGAAGAGAAAGGAGCCTAAAATCCCCTCTTTTTTTCCCTTTCTGCGCCTACCCTGGGGGGAGGGTGTTCAGGACCAGGGAAGCCTGAGGTAAGCTGATGAAGACTTGTTTTTTCAGTGCTCTTTTGAGTGTGAAAAAGGTGGCCTGGGTCACTGTCCTCTTTAATGTCGGAAAATCCACACAGTTAGTAAATGTTGCATGTAAACGAAAGCATTTCATCTCTTCTGCTTCCCTCCATGCTAGTGGGCCATGAACTAGTCACTTGAAAAATCACAGAAAAATTTCACTTTAACATGTCCAGACAGTTAAGCACAGCAGGAGAGTAAAAGAGATCAGTAATTAGCAGGTCTTGCTGCTGGCCTCTCGCCCCTCACCCTCCCTACATTTCTAGGTCTGCAGCTTCTCCTGCCCCCCCCCCCCACTCGCCCCCCAAGCTGATCTAATGTGAAGAAAGGTAAATCGCATGTGGAAAAAGATTTACTTTGAGGATGACTGCTGCTGCTCCTCCTCCTTCCCCCACCCCCTCCCCTTTTCCTCCCTCCTTTCTTCTCCTCCTCCTCTGCCCTCTTCTCCCCCTCCCCTCTTCCACCTTCTCCTTCTTCCACTTTCAATCTCTTTTGAAACCCTGATGCAGGTTCCTCAGTGGAATGTCCTAAATTGAACTCTTGGAAGGTAGTCCCTGAAAGAAAATATATTTTGACTCGTAGTGCATTTTAATCCTGTTTTCAGAGTACTTTATTAAGAGGGGGGAAAAGCATCATGAACTGATGGCAGAAAACGAGCTTGTAAAGAGCTGTGTTGCCGGTCCATGGCTGCATGCTACTTCGTGTTTAGCTATAATGTTCCCAGTAATCTGAACAGCCTGGGCAATGGGCAGCCCACCCTCACCCAGCACTCTCTCTTCCCCATTAGAATAGGGCTTGAGATAGAGTACTATTTTCATAAACAATATATGACACATGTCTCAGATGTGTAAGGACCATCTTCGAGGAGGGTCATGCACATATGTAAACAGTAAAACACTGGACGTCATCATGCTCCCACTGCCCATAAGGCGGGGAGAGAGAAGTGAGGGAGCCCAAGGGTTTGGTCGCTACTGGAACAGGTTACCTGAGCCAGGAATCTTCTTCAGGGACACTTTCTTCAAAGCAGGTGACATTCTCACAGGGTCCTAATAATATATCTAAAGGCTCTTACTGCCCATTTGTCCATTCCACTCACATTTGAGTATTTACTCTTTGTCAGGGCTTGGAAATCAGAAATGAATCAGACACAGCCTCCTTGAAAAAGCTCATAGTCAAATAGGACAGACAAATAAGTAAACAGATACATTGCAAAACAGAAGAGTAAACATAGCAAAGGCAAGAACAAACTGCTAAAGAAGCAAAAAGCATAGTATCCTACTTTCTTTTGGGGGACTGGGGAAAGCTTTACAAAGAAAGTTCCTTTTCCTTTGGATTTTGAAGGTTGAATAGGAGTTTGCCTGGACAAAGGAAAATGAAGGGGAAGGGGAGAAAGAAAAAAATGAAGAAAAAGGGCCTTCTAGGCCAAGAGAAAAGGACTAAAGGCATGGAATCTTGAAAGATCTCTTGGCTCAGAAAAATTTTAACATTCAACAGATAATCCTATATCAAAAATTTTATTTAATATTAATATGAACTTTAGATCTATAAGGAGTAGTAATGATCCTGTTTGTGTAAAAGTGTGCATATGCTTGTTTCTTGGTTCATACTTTCTTTTATTTATTTTTTGACAAATTGTTTGCATTTATTTGAGCCAAAATGAGGACATATTCCTGGGAGCAAGATCTCAAATGCTTCTCATATTTACTTTTGAATATGCTGTTACCCACTATCACTTTGGGACATAAATGTGAATATACAAGTCCTCACTCCTGGGGTTTATTTCTTATGCAGTGAGGGCTAATCCAGAACATAGCTTCACTTTTCACATTTTCTTGCCCTCTCATAAGTTTAAGGAAGAGGGTAGAGGGTGTGAGCATGGTCTTTGGAGGACAAACACCACTCTGCCACTGATGGTGTGACCTTTGACAAGTTATTTTCTTTGGGTATAAGTTTTCTTATTTGTAAAAGGTGATTGATAATAGTAGTTACTTCACTTACTTGTTGTGAAGATTAAATGAAGACTGGGACAATGCAAGTGCCCAATGAATGCTACTTGTGATAATGATGATAATGAAAATGACAACAGTATTGATAAAAATGAGGGCCCTGTGTTCTACAGCTAGAGAAATGGTGTAGAAAAGGGACTGCGCTATTTAATATTAGATAAAAACATTTTAAGAACTTTATAAATTAGTGTATGTATATGTATGATATGTATATTTGAGTATAGGCAAAAATATGCAGTTCATCTACAAATATATTTGGACACTTGTGTACAAATTGGTGAATTATTTGAAATAGATACAATTTAAGTTATATACACATAGATTATAATCACATATATCAGTATCTATTTATTCATGAAAAGACTTAATTCCTGGGAATAGATTGTTTGGAAGATGTGTGTGTTTGCCAAAACCGGTTTGGCTCAGTGGATAGAACGTCAGCCTGCGGACTGAAAGGTCCCAGGTTCCATTCCGGTGAAGGGCATGTACCTGGGTTGCGAGCACATCCCCAGTGGGGGGCGTGCAGGAGGCAGCTGATCGATATTTCTAACTCTCTATCTCTCTTCCTTCCTCTCTGCAAAAAATCAATAAAATATATTTTTTTAAAAAAGGTGTGTGTGTGTGTAAGTGTGCGCATGCACGCACACACGTATATGTATGAAGTTAGTAAATTTACATTACACAAACTGAAAATGGTAATATACTGTGTTTCTATTTATCAATGATGATAGAGGGAAAAGTCATGTTCTTCCAGGTGAGCTATTCTTCTTTAAAGCACATATTTTTGTATAAATGTATTTAACTATTAAACTTGGTCCCAAACTTGGAGAAGTGAGGATTAAATAACACACCCCCAATTTATCAAAAAGAAGTACAAATATAAGAATACCATTAACTATTAACAAAACTACATGCTCCTTTGTCCTGATTATTTCTCTGAAAGTATAAAACTGAGAGGGCAGTTTTAGATGTTTGTAATGTGACAGTGTACCAAAATGTCATAGAAACCTTATTCTGTTTTTCAAAAAGTGACTTGGAGGCAGATACTATCACACTTTAATCTCAGTTCTGTGGAGTGTTTAACAGCTTGCACAGTGAGGGCATCGCAGCCCACGGGCTCCTGACTAAATAGATAGTCCATCTAAATGTTTGGAGCATCTCTGGGCTCTGAAAGTTAGTCTGTTGAGGTCCATATAAGGGTCTCCACTTGGACCACAATAAATTGATTACAAAAATCCTGGGTGCCGAAGACTTGCTGAACTGAATATATTTATAGCTCTTACAGACACTGGCTTACTTTTGGGAGAAAAGTTTGCACATTTCTGTTTGAACTGGGATCAACCTGTCCCAGCTCTAGCTCAGTGCCCGCCCTGGGACCTAGATCTAATCTCTTTTCTGCACTTAAACCTTTACATATAGGATCAAGCCTTACTTAGAACTGTCCCTGATAACAGAGTTCAAATGAGGTAATGCTTTGAAAAGTAAATGGAAACTTACAATGTCAGTGTGAGAATAACACTGGACTTGAAGTTGCCTGGACTCCAGTTTATGTAACTACATGTAACTGTGAAATCTTGGGCAAGGATTTAACCTTCTTCAATGCTAAATGTCTGGGTTTTTGTGGTTTTTTTTCCTTTGTTTGTTTGGGATGGGGAGGAGGGAGAAAGTTTAAAAAAAATGGACTAGGATCTTCTTGGTTGTTGCATTACATTTCTGATAGGTCGCATCCCAGTAGGACTGAACTCACCATAGCACATCGTCACTGTATCATTTCTTTGTTCCAAGCCAAGCAATTGATATCTAAAATATAGACAGATTTTTGGCTAAATGGAATGAGACAATATGCCAATGAAAGGAAGTGGTGTCCTTTTGCCTGGGTAGTTTTTCATGACCAAGAATTTTACCGTCTGGGAAGTTCTGCTTTGGAATCATCTCAGGATCCTCTCATAATATGCCCATATCTTTTCTTGATTCGCTAGCTACGTGGCTACAGATATAGATTTTGCTTTCTCCAGGATACCCTGCCCAGAGTGTAGTGTGCTCAGGAAGGATGTGTGGCTTCCTCCAGCACATGTCTGTAAACCCAGCCAGAGAGGAGGGCCCAGAGACTAGCTTCAGGCCTTCCAGAGGACCATCAGCCAGGGTAGCCGGCTAAGCAGACCTCCTCTGTGCTCTACAGCAGGGCTCCTCAACTGTGAGTGGGTGTCAAGTCCTCTGGAGTGCCAAGGGACACTCCGATTGTTGGGTCCCACTCCCTGAGTTTCAGGTTCAGTGGGTCTGGGATGGGGCCAAGAATTTGCATTTCTCACAATTTCTTCACCAGTGATTTACCTTTTTTTTTCTTTTATTAAAAATATGTTTTTATTGATTTCAGAGAGAGGGCAAGGAAGGGAGAGGGCAAGAGATATAGAAACATTGATGAGAGAGAAACATCCATCAGCTGCCTCTTGCATGCCCCCCACTGGGGATCGAGCCCACAACCCAGGCATATGCCTTGACCAGGAATTGAACCAATGTCCTCTTGGTTCATGGATTGATGCTCAACTAGTGAGCCACCCCAGCTGGGCTGATTTACATTTTGAGAGTCAACGTTCTATAGCTTCTTTCTTCCTGTTTAACCCTCACCATCAGAAGGTTGGGTAGGCGCGGGGGGGGGCTTCATTATGTTGGCTAGTATGTGTGATGGAGAGAACACCATGACTCTCCTACAATGAATGAGGCCCTGGCCACACTATAGGTGCTCACCATGACCACTGACCAGACTCATGGGAGTAAAGTAGAATTTTAACAATCCACCCTGTTCCTGAGGTTGCATTTTATTTCAAATTAGGAGGTCATGTAGTCTAGTGCCTTTCAAAAACCAGTTTCAGCATTAGTTCTAGGCTGATTGCATAAGCAGAGTCAAGGAGCTTGTTAGAAATACAAATTCCTTGTCTGTGCCTGAGGATATTTTGATTCTGTAAGTCTGGGATGAGGCTTGGGGACCTGTGTTTTTAACAATCTCCCCCGATGATTTTTTTTCCACTTCAAAGTTATCTGTCCACAAGTCTTGAGTATTTCTTCCCATGGTCACACACAGCATATTCCAGCAATACAGCTATTTGGACAATCTTTGCTTAAAACTTATATTGTGCCCTTAGTCAAGGGATTAGCAGCCTTTGGAAAGAGGTATGCACCATGTTCCTCTTTATTCCACTTTTCATCACCGGAGGTGGCAGTGTGGGGGAAAGGCCTGTGATTCAGCCCCTCAGAAGGGCCCTAATGGGCACTGAATTCTTCTAAGAAGCACTGTTCCTGGCATGTCTAGGATGAGGTGTACAAGGGCAGCCCACCTAGCCCCTTGCTGCTATACTGAGTGTACTTGCCCCAGTGTGGGATAATCGCAAAGAGAGGTGGACCCTAGAATAAGCTTATTGGTAAATTCTGTCATTCACTCACCCAGCAGTTGCTGGGTACCTGCTCTCAGGATAAAAAGATAAGAAACAGCCCGGCCAGTTTTGCTCAGTGGTTGAGTGTCGATCTATGAGCCAGGAGGTCACATGCCCAAGGTTATAGGCTCAATCCCCAGTAGGGGGTATGCAGGAAGCAGCCAATCAATGATTCTATCTATCTCTCTCCCTCTCTCTTCCTCTCTGAAATCAATAAAAATATATTAAGAAAAAAAAAAGATAAGAAATATTTTTGAATCCTAACTTCAGATGCTGACACATACACTGTTATCTCCTGTACCTCCTTTGGCACACACCTCTGTGCTGGTACACACACCCTTCTGGGCACAGAAAGTCATTTGGCACAGGTGCCAAGGATTGCCAACTATCTGACATACATGTGCAGCCGGAAAACAATAGCCACATTCGGAGACCCTGACCCCAGCGTCATCTGCACAGTTTCGTTTTAGGTTGCAGATCACACAGTTGCCTTGTTATCATTTTTCTGTAGGCTGTTGTTAGTCCTCTATGCTGGAGTTGGTTCAAAAATACATTGAAGGAAAGACGATGGTGTTTATTATGTATTTGAAAAGGAAAATTTCTCTCTTTATAGACATATAAAGACTAATATGAATTTAAAAATTTAATGTTTAGTATCTAGTTATAAAAATAGTCACTTTTTTCTTTACTATTATTTGTTACACTGGATCCCAATTCAAATATTTTATAACATTTCTATAAAACAGACTGCTTTATATTAAAATTCATGTAATGATCCTGTCTTCTCCAGTTTAAGTCAATCATCCAAAGAGGCTCAATCTCGCGCTATCTTTTCCTTGAGCTAAATATAGTGAATCATATAGTTTGAAGGTGTTACCAGCCCTCTTTGCTTTTAAGCAAGAGAAAATGCACTGTGGAAACGCCGTCTCTCATTCTTAAGGTCATTGATTGGTTAAAAAGGCAAATGCCTTTTTTTGGTTGAACTTCCTTCAATTAAGCCATTAACCTTTGAAAATAAGTATATTCAAAAATCTATCAGAAAAAAGCTAAATGAGATTTTAACAAAATCCTGACAATTTCAGCTTAAACATATACACAGAAACCATATGTGCTTCGAAAGAAATATATACACACAGGCATTGTTTACAGCGCGTGTTTTTATATTTGGAAGACATGGAGGGGAGAGCTGTTCCCCACACACATTATCTGAAATGTACATCCAGATAGCCTCCTAGATTTTCCACGGAGACAAAGACATCTTTATCGGTAGCAGGCAGACAGACTGACCGACTTCAAACTTGCACTTGCAGTGTGGGTTTTTTTTCCCCTCATCTCCGGGTACTGCTTTTCAAAACTGCCCCAGGCTACAGAACAGCACCTCAGATCCCCAAGGCCCACTGCCTGGCTCCTAATAGCCACTCTCCATCTGTGTCACATGAGCAGCTGATGAGATCGCTCCAGTGTCTGTATTTGGGAGAGCACATCCACCCAGGTTAAAATGCTAGGGTTGCCAAGGAGCAGTCAGAAGCCATTAGTGGGGGTGAGAATTTGCCTTGCAGCAGTTCCTTGGCATGGTAGAAGCGTGTGTGTGTGTCCCTGCTCGTGCGTGTGCATGCACTTGCGCTTGTGTGTGTGTGTGTGTGTGTGTGTGTGTGTGTTCTTGTGCAAGCGACCCGTTAGTGTGCATGGGTGTGCAGGGAGCACAGGCAGATGAAGGGTAGCCTCTGTCTACCCACTATTCAAAAGTCAAATGCCTTTTGTTTCCCTGCACTCTGATTAGTTCTTTGACTATTTGGGGTCCCTTTGACTCGCTCTTTTTTTTTTTTTTTTAATCATAACAGACGGCAAAGAAAAAGAGAACAGCAACTTCGGGGTCATGCTCTAGTGTTTGGGCAGATGGAGGGGAGCTGCTTTGCCTTGGGGCAGGGTGGTTGTAATGAAGTGGCCTGTCAGTCTGTAAATAGTGAGGGTCATCTCTTCCATGTGATGGAGGGTGTCGCGTTGCAGTGAAAATGGAAATGTCAATAAAATTAATCTGCCGGCTCTTTGCTGTGGCTTTTCTGCTTCTCTGGTCAAAGAAGGTTGAGGGTTTTTTGGTGAGAAAGGAAAAGAACAGGTACAGGGAAGCCCACCGAGCAGACCGTGAAGTTGGAAGGCGAGGGGCCCAGCAGGCAGGATGTGGCGGTGTGACCCCATCCGCCAGGAGGGAGCAGGCCTGGGAATGGACCGGTGGGTCTATGGCATTCCCCGGGACGCTGTGGAGCGGCCAGCTCAGGCTACATTGAGCACAGAGTTTATTGTTTTAGGCTTTCTTGGACAAGGTTTTTACTTAGCATGGGACTTATGGCATTTACTGCTAATGAATGTCTATTCTTAAATTACAAAAACCCCCATCTCAGCACAATTCCCAGATGTCCTTCCAGGACCCTGGCTTCTTAAACACCAGCGGGGAGCATAAACTCTCCACTTCTCTGTTTTCCTCTTTCGTGTGGCTCCAGGCTAATGATGTGCAAGGAAAACACAGCCATCTATAAAGCCCCATTGCTGTCCCCGTATTCTTCATTTATTTTGCATTTGATTATGCCACAAGTCGGATCTTGTTTCTCTCCTTTTTTTAAAGTTATTAGTTCAAATATTAATGTAGGGATATGGCATATACTGCTGCTCTTGATTGATGCCTTCCCAAAAACAGGAAGACGTGCGCGTCTGAATTTTAAGAAAGTAGGGGTCCTGCAATGCCTTGCCGGAAGAGTTTTTCAGATACATAATTTAGATGCCCTCCAGGCAGGCTTTCAAGGCATTTTTGCCGGAGGGCAAGAAAAATAACTATGACTGTTAAAAAGTAAATGATTTTTGCTAATGCACAATTGATGCCCGAGAAAAGCACAGAAGAGAAAGATGTTGATAGAAACTTCTGATTAAGTGAGCACCCTACCTTGATGTGTATCTTTTTTTTTTTTTTTTTTTAATGATAATGATCGCTGTGCAGAGAGCTACAAGTTTCATGCAAATGCTGAGTGCAGGGTCACTGAGGAGTGTGCAGCTGTGTGTGCTCCGGAGGTGACAGTTCTGGGAGGGGCTGAGCAGGCAGTGTGTTATGTGCAATGAACAGTGACACAGTTACTGTCACCTATGCAGGCAGCCTAGAATATATAGACTACAGAACATTTAACTTGATTACCCTACAGTCTGTGTTCACTATGGGCACGGGGATGCATTTTCTCCGAATGGGTTTTCTGATGGCGGTTTTCCCACATTGGACTCCATAATTGACAAAGAGCTACTGCACTGTGTCAAGCACACAATTATAATCGAATTAATGATACGGGCGAGTGTGAGACACACAAAATTAACATTTGAAGAGGCCTGGCTTAATTTTGTCTTTTACATATTTGTGTCTCCAATTATACTTTAATGAAAGAGACTATAGGCGCTAATGGATATCTCTCAACAAGCTGCGTGGAGCTCCTCATTAGCTGCGCGTGGTTGTTGGCCCCCTTTCTGGGTTCTCTCTCACGTGTTTTCATGTCTTTCCACCAGGGGATGGTCTGGACAACAGCGTGGCTTCACCTGGCACAGGTGACGATGATGACCCAGACAAGGACAAAAAACGCCAGAAGAAAAGAGGCATTTTCCCCAAAGTAGCAACCAATATCATGAGAGCGTGGCTCTTCCAGCATCTCACAGTAAGTCAAGATGAAAGAGAAACGAGTGTTGCTGCCTTGCCTCCTCCCAGCATGCTAGACGGGCTCGTACAGATTTCTCAAAGTCAGGTGCCAGTTTCCCCGTTCTCAAACTCTGACGACCAACAGAGCAGTTACGGTTTTACCAGCTCTCACCCCCCTTGAGCACCCTTCAGAAAGGAGCAGGTTTTTTTTGTTTGACTAGGCCAGGAATGGACCGTATTCACAATGACGTGGGACCCTAAACGGGTGATATGTATGCTAAGAGGTCTGAGAGCAACTTTAGGTAATGCAACCCAGGGCCAAGGCTGTGAGGAGCTACCTGGTCAATCCATCCGCATTGCTGACCATACTCTTAACGAAGGCCATCTCCTCCAGGAGGCGGCGGCGGCACCTGGCCACATGTGTGCATGTCCAAGCTCGCAGTATCAAGCGTGACTGTGATCTCTGAGGCAGCTTGCAGACATGTCATGTGTCTATGTGACACACACAGAAGGTTATAGGTGCTATAATGCCCTTGTTTGTAAGATGGGGATTAAAGGTGTGGGGTTTTTTAGCTGTTCAAATCCGTTATCTTAGAATCTAACCCTCTTTACTTCTGGGAAAAGATCAACCATTTGCAACATTTTTAAAGTAACACTTCATCCTCCTGTTTGCAATCCGTTTTATGTGTCTGTATATACTGTTGACTCTTAAGACTCTTGTGACCAAAAGAATGACAATGTAGTGTTTACAGAGGCCCTGGGCACTCTCCTGTTTTCCTGGGCATTTGGAAATCCTGGGGAAACGGTGACGATTTCAGAGGCTGTTTCTTGCTATCATATTGTTTTCAGGCCATTCTGTTGGGGCGAATGCTTAAAAAGAGAGTAGCACATTGGAAGCTGAAGGTCTTTGATTATCCAACTTGCGTGTTGCCATGCTGAATGACATTAGTTACAGTGTCATGGGCCCAGGACAAGGTTCCACTTTTATTTATGGCGGCGGCTGCCGATCCGCTCAGCCAGCAGGGCTGCCGAGGGCAAGCGGCGGAGGGGTGGCGGCGGGGAGGGCCAAGTGATAGATTCACGTTCCTAAATCGGCCATTTTGATGTAAGGACATTAGTAGCAAACTAAGGTGTATCGATCTGGCCTGTGGTGTCAGGATTAGCGGTGGGGGGACCGCCGAGGCCGCCGTGGCGGTGGTTATTCTTGCCTTGCAGCTCCGGCCATTTCAAAGGTCAGGGCCCTGCACTGACTCGGCTCAGAGGAATTAGACGGAACATGCGGTCTCCGGGCTGATTACTTAACCAAAGACAAAATAATGAGTCCTAAGCAAATACTGACTAATTGAAAGGGCTGTAAATCCATTACATATCGGTCAGGGATAATCAGGAGTATTTAATCACTTTTATCTATTCAGGAGCACTGAAGCTGCAACGCGGAGCCCCGAACCTTGCCATGTGGTTATTATTCTCATCATTATCAAAATTACTTCACAGCTGTTCTTTGCTACATCACCTCAGCTGGAGATTTACTAACCTGTAAAATGTTTTTAATCTGGAAGTCGAGGGAGTGGGAGGGGAGGGGTTTCTCATCTTTAACTGGAGGTTTGTTTGGTTAGAGTAGCAACTAAGAAAGGCCCATGGAAGGCTGGCAAGCGGCTTTCTCCCACGAGCTCACCTGTTCGGCTTCCTCCCTCCGCCTTCCTTCACACGCAGCCTTCCTTGGCCGAAAACAAAGACTTCAACAACTGCTTTCCCAGCAAACATCTCCCTCCGTTATCAAAACCAATGCCCCAGCACAGTGGAATCTTAGAGGATTCATCTGCTCTGTTTACAGATGAGGAAGCAGACCCAGAAAGGGAAGCGATTAGCTCCAAGGTCAAGCAAGGGATGACGAGGACTCAAGCTTTCCTCTTCCCCCAAATCTAGGCTTTTTCCACCACTTTATGATGACTGCTCAAATCATTATCACCTTTAACAGTTGCATATAAATCTCTCAACCTCTGCCATCAACACACTCAGAGTCAAAGAGGGAGGGGGGCTCTGGAGGAGCAAAGCATGTTCTCTTGTTTGTAAAGCTTCCTGTTCCTCCAGCCTTTCCAAATAGAGAAGACTCTCTTTGCACCTCCATCTTCGAGACAACTTTCTCCTTTACCCCTCGGATTCTGTGTTTTGAATTTCCCATGAACATGGCCCGAGCCCTCGCTGGCTCTCATGCCTTGTCCTGCCCCTCTCCTGCAGGAACGCACCCTGTGCTGTGGTCACTGGTGAAGAGCGGTGGGTGGCCAGAGGTTCCTGGGTCCTCTCTGTGGCTCTGATGTGCAAGGGGCTACCAAGCAGCTGTAAGACATATCCCCTCCCCACGAGTGCTTCCATCTCGTTAACTGTTTACAAGGCTTGGTGCAGAATTCTCTCTCCCAACGGAACGTTTAAGAGTGTCTGTCCTTGGAGTAGGGAGAAGAGACCACAGAGCCAGGAGTCCAGAACACTGGCATTTCCTTTAAAAAAAAATTATATTGATTCTGTAACACTGTGTTACCATTTGTGAGAAATTACATTCCAATGTGGGAGATAGGCACATTATCGTACAGATAAAAAATACTTCGGAAAGGGCCGTGATGGAAATGTATACACAGGACTGTGTGGTCAAACTGGCATTTCAAGTTCAGATTGCCTCCGGACTGGCCGAGCCTCAGTGAGGTTCCTTAAGTTCTCTGGATTTGCCATTTCCCTATTTTTCAAGCGAGAGGCACAGGTTGCAGGCTCCTTTCCCACACTCATAGGTACTGGTTCTGCTCCGTCCCAGCCTCTGGTCATCCTTTCTTCCTTTTCCCCTCCCCCCTTTTTTTCCACCAAGAGCTTCACTTTCCTCCTCCCCAGGGGCTTCTTTCACAGGACGGCCCTGTCATTACTTCCTCCCACCAGCTTTGTCTCCAGTCATCCTCTCTGTTCCCTCCTCTCTGCCTTTTCTGCACCTCCCTTGGATCCTAAGGAAATTCTCCTTGGCTTTCCCTTTGAAAATCTCTCTCTCTTCATCCAGACTCCCCCCCCCCCCCCGCCCCCCCACTGCAGAGAAGAGGCTCAGTAACTTTGATGAGGATAGTCCTGTAAAACTTTTACTTTCCAATCTTTAATGAGCTGGAAGATTTATTCAGCTATAATTCTGAGCTCAGAAACCGAGAATAGAGACCCCTAACCAGTGACACGTTAATTTAGATTTCTTTTCTTAGTTGGGCACTAACAGGCATGGGGCAGTCCTTGGAAAGAGAGATGCCCCGCTATATTTCTCTGTATTTTAATTAATTTCAACTTTCAAAGTGAAATGTTGGCTCTAGCTCACTGAAAATAGATGTAGTCTAAATTATTATTTCATGTAAATTTCTTCACAAGTGCACGATTCAGTGTGGATTCCTCCATTATTAGTCTCTTCAACATTATTTCAAACTGGTTTGTTCGCTTTTGTGCAGTATGACCGGGTCTTGTATTACAATAATCCCTGATGTACCCTTTTTCTTTCTTTTTTTAAAAAGAGAGGCTAATTGAATTATCTCATTATTTTAATTTGTTAAGCAAATGTATTTTGCATCTCAGGATGTGTTCTTAAAGAAGGGGGCTGCTATGGCTTTGCCCCCTGAATGGGCCATTGGCCCATTTTGACATTCATGCATTCATTAACTAGCAGAACATAAAAGAACTCTGGTTGTATTTTTTTTCTTCCAAACACCCAACCAGCATGGAGCAACTTTTCCCAATAAGCCACAGGGGTCTCTCTACATATGTTCTCAACTGCAAGCTATTGTCACCTCTTCTGAATACCTCAAAAGGCCCAGAGAAAAAGGAGCCCCACCTCAACAAAGGCCAACTGTAGCAATTGTTCAGTCTCAGTCTCAATATGACAAAAATCATTAACCTTCAGTTTTCTTGGAAGAACAGGCTCCACTACAACTGTAACAGTTAAAACAATCTCTCAAATTCCTGTGCATCACCAACATTAGGGGAAAAGGTAATGTACTCACAGCTAATTGATTATATGGAGAAAGTATTTAAACGAAACCCGCCGTGGCATTAAAAAACACATACACACAAACTATTTGAAGAATTGAGGAATTTTTATATTCAGAATTAAGCACTTTGAATTTGCTTAATCTGAGGCTAAGTAATTAGGTTCTATTTTCTAACTACTGATCTCCAGCATGTCTTTTAAGAAACTCACAATTATCTTCAAGAAATAGATCCATATATATATATATATATATATGTTTAGAAATTCAACTACTGAAAATGTTGTATATACTATTACCCCCTCTTCTATTGGTTAAGACTACAGGGCTGTGCCTGGCTCTCAGACTAAGAAATGGAGTGAAGATCGAAGAAAGAATAATCTGTTGAAAATGTATGTACTTCTGCTGGAAAGTACCCAATGGCAAAAAAAGAAGAAAAAAAAAAAAGAAAATAAATAAAAAATCTTAGGGAAATCCTAGGGAAATGTATTCCTTTCACTAACACATGGAGATTATGATATCATAAAAGTAAGCCTGCCATTACAACTGTTTTTATTTTACTTCAAAGATAGTTAAAGAAAGAAACAGCAAGAAATCATACCCAGGCTAGCGGTTTATTCATAACCATGAAAAACTCCTCATGGCAAGAAGCCCTTAGTGCGCTCAATTAGGCTCTCAGGCACCTCACTCGCCACCTTCAAGAGCTCCCTTAGTTGTGCTGCAAAGAATATATTTGCTCATGGAATGAAAATAGGGAGTGCTCGCACACAAAGACAGCACTTGCTCATACTAGGTTCTGACTAAAGGTTTTCTTATTTGAAAACATAGGGATAAAGCTCACACTTAGGGGATGTGGGGCTTCTTTCAAAGATACTAGTATGTGTACAGAATCAGAAGCAAATTTACTTTAAAGTGAGATAATATCGGGCAACCTTCTTGAAGCTGCAGGTTCTGGAAACTCTGCCCTTTGTTCATGGCAAGCGCTTTGTCCCATCTCGGGGGCTCTGGTGGTGAAGGGGAGGGGCACCGCCCACCTCACCTCTCAGGTGTTTGCTCGGTTCACTCCTGGTCTGTCAGAGTTTGCTTTATAGGGTTTTGTAAAAGTCTCTGTGGTATATAAAAATGCATCTTAAGGTATTTTGCCCTACAGAGACAATGCACCCAAGTTATGAGTAAATAGAGCTCCACATTACATTATAGAAACTTCTGTTACTTCTCCAGTGAGTCCATCAAGACCATATGACAGTCAGCTTAGTGATCTCATATGTATACGTGTGTGAGAGAGAGTGTGTGTGTGTGTGTGTGTGTGTGTGTGTATACACACACACACACACACACACAAGAGGCCCGGTGCATGGATTCATGCACTGGTGGGGTCCCTAAGCCTGGCCTGTGGGGATCAGGCCTAAACCAGCTCTACAATATCCCCCGAGGGGTCCCGGATTGCAAGAGGATGCAGGCCAGGCTGAAGGACCCCACCGGTGCACAATTGATGTCAGGGAGGGACCACAGGAGGGCTCCAGGGCATGTCTGGCCCATCTTGCCCAATCCCGATCAGCTGGACCCCAGCAGCAAGCTAACCTACTGGTTGGAGCGTTTGCCCCTGGTGCTCAATGCACATCATAGTGACTGATTGAACGGTCTGACACTTAACATATTAGGCTTTTATTATATAGGAGATACACACACACACACACACACACACACACCACACACTAGAGGCCGGTGCATGAAATTCATGCACGGAGGTCAGGTTCCCTCAACTCAGTCTGCACCCTCGCCAATTGGGGACCCCTTGCGGGATGTCCGACTGCCATTAGGCCAGGGATTGGGCCTAAACCGGCAGTCAGACATCCCTCTCACAGTCTGGGACCACTGGCTCCTAACTGCTCACCTGCCTGCCTTCCTGATTGCCCTTAACTGCCCTCTCCTGCAGGCCTGATGTTGCCCCCAACTACCCTCCTCTGCCGGCCAATTTGGTTCTGATTGGTCGGTTCCTATGCCAACATCAAAAGCTCTGCCTCCTAGGCAGCCATTGGCTCTCCCCAGCACCCAGATTTGGCTCTCATTGGTCAGTTCCTATGCCAGTCAGCATCAGAAGCTCCGCCTCCTAAGCAGCTATTGGTTCCCCACAGCACCCACCTTTGTTTCTGATTGGTTGGTTCCTATGCCAGTGAGCATCTCCAGGCCTATCTCTGGGCCTGATCAAAGAGGCAGGGCTTAACAGCAGCCCCCAAGGAGGCAGGGAGAGAAAGAAAAGCCTGGCTGCTGGTGAAGATCAGAAAGAGAGAGATAAGTACACTGATCAACAGCTTCCACTGAGGCTGCAGATCAGACCCTGACTCACTTTCTGGGTCTCAGACACCTGGGCAGTCAGTGCTGGGTCGCCAGGCTGTAGCTGGGCAACCCAGCGCTGACTTCCAGATGGTCTGCATTTGGCCGCAGGCTTGGTCCCTTCCCAAGCCTAAAGCTTCCACCCCAGGCTTTAGGCTTGGGAAGCAGGCAGCCCTCGCCCCTCTGATCGCAGCCTTGGCCCCTCTCTGCAGAGGCTTTAGGCTTGGGAAGGGCCTCCTGCTCTGATGGCCCGCTGGGTGTGACCTGGGTGCAAGGAGGTTCCCAGGAGTCAGGTATGTATGCAAATTAACCACCATCTTTGTTGGGTTAATTTGCATACTCACTCTGATTGGCTGTGGGCATAGCAGAGGTACGGTCAATTTACATGTTTCTCTATTATTAGGTAAGATATATACACGGAGAGAGAGAGACTGACTGACTTAATCTACGGCCTTTCAACTAGTTCTCTTCATCTTGTGTGGATCCAGATGGCTTTCTTTCTTAAATGAGGTGATACAGTGTTGCAGTCAAGACTATAGGACCTGGGATCTGAAACACAGCAGGTTTTTTTGATCTTGAGCAGTTACCCTCTCTAAACCTCATTTTCATATGGATAGAATGAGGATCATTCTAGAACCAACCCAGTAGGGTTATTGCAGGGATTAAATGCGATAATATAAAGCATTCAGCCCCATCCCTGGCTCTTATAGCATAAGTACACAATGCAAAGTAACTATGATTCTTATTTTAATCTAGTTGAATGCCTCGCAGGAAGCTTTGCCCAATGGAACTAGGTAACAGAAGTTACCACTTACTTTCCTGGGACTGTGTGAGGGGGGAGACCAGCATTTGCCAAACGAGTCCCCAGTGCCCCCCAGCAGAAGAGAACATAATCTAAACTCTGCCTTCTAGACCCCTGTGCACATCTGATGGCTGCTCAGTGATGCACGGGGACAGCATCCGGGAGGACTGATGCAGTGGGAAGCCAGGGCATCCTGGCCAGCCTTCTGGGAAGTAGTTGGGGTCAGGAAGGTGCTGGCTACAAGATAATTCAGAATGCCTTCGCTGGGGCCTGCTTTTCATAGAGCATGCTCTGTTCACCAGGAAGGGTCCAGTGTGTGAGCAGAACGCATAGTCTCTGGCTTCCTAGGAGGGCTCAAGTCCAGGCTTTCTGAGAGACAGCACAGTATGGTTTTGTGAAAACGGACCATTGAGTGTGAACTGAGAAGACTTGGGTTTGAGTTCTGTGACCTTGGGGGTAAGCTATTCAATCTCTGAGCCTATTTCCTTGCCTAAAAATGAAAATATTAAATGGGTGTCCTGCTTAGCTGGTTGGGTTGCTGTGTGGCTCAGATGACAATCCATCTGTGAACCATAATGTGCTGCACAAATGTCGAGTGTTTAGGCCTTTTGGTTGTGTGATTGAGTTCCCAAGGGTGAGAGAGAATGCCATCCGCCCTGTTCATCTCTCCCCTGATTTCTCCATGTGTCCATTTCCTCAAAGGTGTCCATGGAGACTCCATGATCATGTCCATCACTGGACATCTTTTTAAGGGCCTCGAAAGGCTCATCCAACCTGTGTGTCCTGGACAGTCATTATTTCTACTTGGAAGTGGGTATCTTCATGATTCTGAGGTTGGTCTACTTAATACTAATTGCTATAGGCCAAATTAATACCAAATAGGAAATGTTTACCCTTACTTACAGAGTGAGAGATGGCCCTTCCCACAGCCCAAGATACAGATGTGCACTGCATACCAGTGGGGCTTAATGCCTGAGAAATACTTGTATGGAAACGCATGTGCAGAACACTCAGCTGGAAAACACCAGCAGAGAGAGCTTCCCACAAGCAGCAGCAGCAGCAGCAACAGCAGCAGCAGCAGTGAGGCTGCCCAGGCCCCAGCCTTTGCATTGTTTGCTGCTTGCCAGGAGAAAACATCTGTGAATTATTTGAATAGAACCTTACACTGGAGATCGTCTGAATTGGTGTCATCTCTGTTTAATTTCAGGAAATGATGTCACAATGCATTAAATAACAATGCTGGGTAATTTATTTTCCTGTGGACATGCTGTCCTAAGCATTCCTCTTCTCTTGCAATGTTTCCAATTAACTGTAAGCTTGAGCATTCTTCTTATTTCATAATGATTTTGAGGGGTGGGGGCAGGAGATTGGGGAGGGAAGAGTGATCATTTCAGAGGTTGCCGAGGTTCAGAGCTAATGGCACATCCATCATGTCCTTATTGGGATAGGAGGGGACTCAACGTCGGGGCTATGATCACTGGTGGCCACCTACAGTGTCGGTTGGATGTAAAGAAAGCCTGCATGTTCTGACCCTGGGTAATTTTAAAAGCGACCTGCATACTGTAGCTTCTGCCTTTATCAAAGTTTCTCTGCACTCCCTTCTTCAGTAAAGAATAGAGGACATAAGTCAATTCCATGTGCCATCTGTCGTCGTTTTTACAATTTCTCAAATTAAAGAGACAGGCCAAAAATTTAACGTTGTATTGAATCCTAGAAACGCCTCTAGAAGAAATAAAATCGCAACTAAATTTAGTTTGTCTCTCTTGAGGGAAAAAAAAAATTGCATCCTGCTGTGTCATAGCCTTTTACTCAGAGTCCCAGTTTGGTGTTTAGAATTGGATTGTTAGGGGTTCTGCATGTGAAAGACTGATGTCTTTGGGACTCAGCAGCCTTTGTCCACAGTCTGAATGACTTTGAGGTAAAGTCCCCAGTACAGTGGTGCTGGTGGTGGCCTTTCATGGGGGGATGCGATGTGTGGTCTCCTCAGTGCAAAAACATCTGGTCAAGACATTTCAAAAATACGTCAGACGATCCTGTTTAAAAAGAAGTTCAGCTGAGTTAGAGTAAAAAAATTAAGTCCCAGATTATGAGCTACTAGCTGACAGACACATTTTAAAAATAAGCTACTGAGAAGATTGGAGAATGAAATGCTTATTAAATTGCCATCAAAAAGAAACTAAAATAATGATTAGCTCAAAGTTTAGCGCCCAATTTTATAAAATATTCAAACTATAATTGTTTAAAAATATGTTAAAGAATTTAAGAAAATGGAGAATTGAGAACCCTTCAGTCAAAGAAAATAGAAAGCATGTGCATATCCGAATATTCAGCTATTTAAAAACTCTAAAAATAGAGTGCCATTAAATGCTGTTTAGTGAAATCCCTGAATATTCATTCTGATCATAGAGAAAATTTCCATTTCTTCATTCCACATGACCACAGTTTGCAAGTGTATTCTGTAGGGAGGCGGCGTTATTGCGAATTAAAGGACAAGTGGTTTGGGTTATGAGATTGCTCCTTGTCCCTCACTCAGCTTTACTGCCCAGTAGGGTCATAAAGTGACCTTAACATTCAGGATTAATTTTTATTTTAGAGACTGTTACTGCCCAGATTTCTGAGGGCTCCCGGAAATGCCCTGCCTTCCCCATGCTGTGATCTGCTTTTGCAATTTGGAGCAGATTATGAAGTGTGAAGCTGATATCCAGCCCCACCGCTGCTGTTAAGAAATAGTGACTTGGGTAGAAAGCATTAGGCTGGTTGAATGGAATTTGCCTTATTACATTTACGGGCTGGATACCCCTTTCTAAATTGATTGGCAGCCGTTGTTTACAGTATGCAAAGTAATCACTGGCACCCTTTAAAGGTGTATTATCCTCTTAAAACATAATAGTAATGCTATTTTCAGGCTTTTACATTTGCTATTCATATTTTGAACTGCCAAGTCCCAAATCTGCCAGAACTAATTTACGTTGTTTTTATCTGATAGTGGATAAGTTGTCAAGTCACAATATAATGGCAGATAATTTTTCTTAAACTATAGTTTTACTTCTGGGTTATTATAGGTAACATGAATATTTGTTGAACCTGACTTTGATTATCCACAAAAAGGAAAATTACAACTCAAGAGGTTATTATTGTGGGATTCTGAAATGAAAAGAAATAAAGAGAATATCATTATCCAGCTATTCTGAACGTCATAGTAAATTAACATGAGCACTAATCAGCCCTCTTCTAACCACCCTGTCCCCTAGTTCCCTGCCATCTGATTTACTTTTCACATAGTCAGATAAGGCAGATCACCGTGGTTCATCCCAGTACCCAAACTTGTTGCTGCTCTTCATTTTAATACCTCAGTTATTATAATATAACAGAACATTATAATATAACTATCTAGATATATGTGCTTCTTGCACCATTCCCCATATATTCACAAATATTCTAAAATTAATTTTGATGGAAGTAATCTGGCGATTTCATAACTAATGATTTAGATTATGGCTGTTCTACAATCCTCAAATGGCTTATGTTTTACCCTGGACACATGGTGTGACTCTGTCATAAGTTGACAATAAACAGCCCAAATGTAGGGGGGAGGGGGGGTGGAACCACACTAGTCTTTCAAAAAGAAAAAGGCTCTTATCACTAGGAGAGATGAATGTTGGGTTAGTCCCCGTGGATTTGGTGACCCATTGGAACTCCCCATGAAGACAGCCTTATTTCCCCCATGGTGGGAAGTTACAGGGTCCATTTCAGTGTCTCAGGATTTCTGCAGGCAGCCATCAGTGACACTCGTTTTAAACCTGCCTCACAGTGACTTGGGAGAATAAAGTGAAAAGAGGACATGGGCAATTCGAGATCATTATTAGTCAGTTATAGGCTCAGTTCAGTTTTTGTGTTAATATCTAAGAAAACATAAATTTAGACCTGTGTGACGGTCCCACAGGTTACTCGATGGCACCTTGATGAAGACCTTCTTATAGCTTAATCCTGAAGCCTTTATGTTTACAGGTGAACCATGTAAGTGGATAGCCAAATATGAGCATGTGGAAAGGCGTCCGTTTTTAATCTGACTTGTTGTGAGCCTGAGAAATCTTTCGAAACAGTTTGAAATTTATTTATGTATTTCTGCAGAGTAAGTTTAAGGAAACGTGTGATTTAGTTCTCTGGTTCTTACTTGCTTGTACTTTCTTGTCCAAGTCAATCCCAAATGCCCCACCTCCTCCAAAATGTATATGTAATCAGTTGCATGCTAGGGGAGTGCTTATGTTTTCCTGAATTTATGGTTGGGCCTGAGTGGAGCAGACAATGGAAATGTTTGTAATTCATAAAAGAATCAGCACCTTTCCTACCTTGAGATAGTTAGGACAATCTCTTAATTCTTTGTTCTTTACAAAAATAAACAGATATTTCAGGGCATGGAGAAAGGAATCCCTTTTGTTTACAAGACTATATATACCCCGGAGGCAGTAGAGTTAGGACCAATTTGAAGTTATGTAACCAGGACCTCAGGCTCAATACAACCTTTTGCTCTCTGAGTTACCTTGGGCAAGTCATTTAATTTTCTGACTGCTGGTTTTCTCACCTTGTTGCTTTGAGGATTAGCTGAGATTAGAAATAGGCTTTTGAAAAGGGGCGAACACTATGTAAGTATAAAATGATATTCGTTCATGTTTTCATATAATTAACTAAAAATAATTAATTTGCTCTGCCTTAGCTCCATGAAACGTGAACTTAGATATGGAGAAAACACTCTTCAAAGAAAAATATTTGTTTCTTTTGACCTAAGTCTGTTTGGCATGAAAATCAAATTCAACAGTCAGCACGACATGTACAAGGAAAAGGGCAAAAGACTCTCTGGACCATTCATTTTTGTGGCACAGTTTTAGTGAATCAAAGGAATTTTTGAAATTTTATTAACTCGAGCTTAAGAGAAAGAACTGGAAGATAGCAAACTTAACTCCCCAATAAACTTATTCCCACTTGTATTATTACCGCTTTGGACCAAACTCCGTGAGGATTTGGAGATCTTTGTTCTTTGTCCATAAACTCTTCATTCTGAGAATTAACTGGTTCAGCAGCTGGCCACTTTTCATCTGGCCACGCTGGTGGGAAGAGCAGCTTTATATCCCTAACGTGGCAGTCACACAGGCCCACTCGAAAGAGGCAGGATCCTGCGAGAGACTCAGATGAGTCCATTGCAGTAAGAGAATAGTGTGATTTTTTTTATTTACCTGGATGTACCTTCGATGCTACATTCTGAGATTTGTGGATTCTACAGCTCTTAAAACTGAATCCTCTTTGGCTGAAGCAAGACTATGTATGGGAGAAAAGTGGGGAAAGTTTAAAAAGTTACAGTGAGGCCCTAGGTTTAGACACATAAGCCAGACAGAAATCCAGGTGGGGAACCTCTGTGGAAGTTTGGGAGTTAGGGCTGCTCTTTATTATTATTACTAGAGGCCCAGTGCACAAAATTCATGCACTTGGTTGGGGGGCCCTCAGCCCAGATTGCGAGAGGGTGCAGTCCAGGCTGAGGGACCCACACCGGTGCACGATTGAGGCTGGGGAGGGACCCAAGGAAGGCTCCAGGGTGTGTCTGGCCTGTCTCACTCAATCCTGATTGGCTGGACCCCAGCATCAAGCTAACCTACTGGTCGGGGCGTCTGCCCCCTGGTGGTCAGTGCACATCATAGCGAGCGATTGAGAGGCCTTAGCATGTCATTAGCACATTACACTTCGATTGTTTAAACGGATGACCAGACACTTAGCATATTAGGCTTTGATTTTTTTGTTTTTTAGACAAAGAGAGGAAGGGAGAGAGAGAGAGAGAGAGAGAGAGAGAGAGAGAGAGAGAGAGGAAGAGAGAGAAACATCAATTTGTTGTTCCACTTATTTATGCATTCATTGGTTGATACTTGTATGGGCCTGACTTGAGATCAAACCCACAACCTTGGTGTATCAGGATGATGCTCTAACCAGCTGAGCTACCCAGCCAGGTCAAGGACACAATCTAAGGGAGAAAGTAATGAGCAGAGATAAATTGGACTACTATGAGCATAATCTGATCATGTGAAGAGAGGAGTTTTGAAGTGGAGGAAGTAGATCCTTCCGAAAGATCAAGGACAATGATGACTAAAAATACGAGTTGGGATTTGGCACGTGGATCATGGCCTCCCTTTGAATTCTTCCGGTTGGGTAGTGCGCAGAAGAAGTTGGAAGGGAACAAGGAAGAACAGAGGACAGTGTGTGGGAGCGGCAGGGTTTGTTTCGCAGAGGTGCGTGAGGTGAGTCAGGTGTTGCGTCAGCGTGGGAAGGGATCCAGGAGAGAGACTGTCATGTAGGTGTGTGTGTGGCGGGGGTAGGGAGGGAGTGGAGAGAATAATAGATAATGCGAGGTTCACAAAGAGGCCAGTGAAATGGCGGTCAAAACACAGGTAGAAAGGTCAGTAAGAGACAGGCACATTTTGTAAAGAGTGGGAAGACAACTGAGGAACTCAGAAAAGTGCCTCTCTGACTGGCTAAATAGGAACTGAGAGTGATGAGGGTGGCATAGTGGGGCCGCCTTGGGTGGAAGAGGTCAGCTGGAATGGACCACATGTTTCATCCTTTTTCGGCAAAACTCGGGGAACCAGGGGCAAGAGGGGTGAAAGCGGACGGCAGGAAGAACCTAGCTCAGCCTGGAATTGACAACCTGGGAGAGAGGGAAGAGTTTTAGTTAGAGAATTCTTGAAATGGCTGACTGGTAAGTCAAAATTCCAATGAGATATTCTTTTCTGGGATCATGACTAAAAATGATTCTGCAGTTCATCTGAATAATGTCAAGCTATTTTTGGAAAAGAAAAGGAGGGAGGTCTTGCACTGAGTATTGTTAAAGTTGTTTAGAAAGCTACAAAGTGGCTAACACAGTAGGGAGAACGATCATATGAACAAAATAAGAATGCACAAATGGATCCTAATGTATGAAGAAATTTATTAATTTTATAGGCATCACTTCAGATCAGTTGAGGAAAAAAGGAATAATTCAATAAATGGATTTTGGTTAGTGGTTTAACTATGTTTGAAAAAAGCATTCATTACTCCCCATCAAAATATGTTCCACATTTAAGACTTCTGTGAAGTAGATGTAACTATTTCTCTTTCCTTTATTTAGTGAAATCTTGTCAGAGCACAAAAGCAAAGGAATTATAATGAAAAATGCTAATAGATTTTATTAAAAATAAAAACAAGAGCTTTTGAATGTCAAGAAAACACCGTAACAGTAAACATTAAAATGGCAAAAATATATGCAGCATCATATAACAAGCACAAAGGGTTAG
Organism: Corynorhinus townsendii; assembly: GCA_026230045.1. NCBI lineage: Eukaryota > Metazoa > Chordata > Mammalia > Chiroptera > Vespertilionidae > Corynorhinus > Corynorhinus townsendii. The sequence goes on along the minus strand of JAPDVU010000001.1, from coordinate 164,371,791 downwards.
TATCCTTAATAAACTGTACAGATCAATAAGGAAAAAGTTCACCTGATAAGAAGCCACAGGGGAATAGGTTCATTCACAAAAAAAGAAATAAAATGGCCGACAGGCATTTGAAAAACATTCAAGATAATTAGTAACCAAATCAATATAAAAATCAGGACAAAATATTTTTTCCTATCACAGTAAGGAAAACTAAAAAAAAAAAAAAAAAAATAGTGTCCAGAGTAGAAGAAATACCTGGTTCAATAATGACAATAAACATTGGCTTAATCTTTCTGGAATTTAAACTGGTAATATGTATTACTAATTAGGTTCTTACGTTTTGATTCATCAACTCAGTTTTGAGAAGTTTCTGTATATTTAATAAATTATGAAAAATGTGTATAAATATCTGAATAAGACAATGAAAACCATCTGTATTTTCAACCATAGAAGACCATAATGGTATATTATGGGCTACTGTGTAATCATTAAAAGTTATATCCTCAAAAATGTTTGAGATAGGAAAATAATCTCTCAACATAGTACCAGGTGAACTAAAACAGAGAAGGCAGGGTGTGTGATGTGATTCCAGTTTGGTAAAAGTAAGCATAGGTGCATACATGCATAGAAGAACAAATGAAAATGTTAGCAGTGACTACCGTGGGGTAGCGTATCTGGGTGACTTTTTATTTTCTTTATAGTACCCATATGTTCTAAATTTTCCATAAAGTGTGTGCTGCATTTATAATACAAGACAATAAATTTTATTTTAATAAAGACCCATGCTGAGTAAGGAGGCTTATAAAGTGTGCAGTGCTCTGGGAACACAGGGAGCCCCCTGAGAGGCTTGCAAATCCAGATGAAGACAGAAGGAGAGCAGAGAAGCGAGGAAGGTACACTTTAAGGCCTGTGTTCTTGGAAAGACAGCATCTCCGCTTGACAACCCCAGGCCGGGTGAAGTAGAGACGGATGACACTGGAATCAAGACGGGAGAGACAGTAGAAAGCTCTTTGTCATATATAAAGACGCCTTCCAAAGTAGAGGCACGCAGTGGGGTGGAGAGGAGAGTCCTGGCGCGGACAGAAGCCATTGGGGAACGTGGAGGTGGCGTAGAGGTCAACATTCTTCTGGCCACAGTGATGGAGAGGAATGAGGGCAAATGCTATGGACTCCTTGAGAAAAGTGGGTGGAAAGTCTTAGGGGCTGAGAGCAGAGAGTAAGAGAGACAAGGGAAGAGAGAAGTCTGGCTTCCCTTCCCTGACTCCAGAGACACTGGTAAGGAGGAAAAAGTGGGCGACTTTACTGGGAGAGAGTGGATTCGTCAGCTTAAGTACCACACATGGGGAGGCTCACACAGCAGAAATGAATTTGCTCCCACTTCTGGGGGCTGGAAAGTCCAAAATCAAGATGCAGACGGCTGCCTTCTTACTGTGTCCTCACGTGGCCTTTCTGCATGTGTGTGGAGAGAAATCTCAGTTTTCCTCTTCTACTTAGAAGGCCTCCAATCCTATGAGATTAGGGCCCCTCCCTTATGACCTTATGTAACTGCAGAGTCCTCCTAACAGCTCTGTCTTCCAATACAGTCACATGGGGTTAGGGCTTCCAATAGGAACTGGGCAGGGACACAGTTCAGTCCACAGCAGAGAAGTTTTAGGGAAACAATATTTTAGGGCAAACTCAAGTTCAAAGTCATTGTGGACAAGATCAAGAGTAATTTTTATTCCATGACACGGCGGTTGAGGGTGAGGGCAAAGAGGCAGGTCACCTTAGGATGTGGTGAGACAGAACAGAAGGCCAGAATGTCAAGAGGAAGGCCATGAGGACTGCAGGCCTTGAAAGCTCTCTCGGGCACTGTCTTAAGACTGAAGTAGAGAAACTGACCAAAAGGACCCGAGAGTGTTTCCCCAGTACACCTGCATGGAGGCGGGAAGGAGACGCCAGACAGGCATGGGGATAAATACCCAGTTGGCTAAAATAAACCACAAATTTGAGTTCTTATTTTGATCATGCTTAAGGTTTGTTTGATCTAGCTGTTTTTCCTGAGAGTTCAGTTTTACATATGTTTCAGCACCCCAACCAGCTTGTGTATTTTCAAGGTTTTGGGGGTGTTTTTTTCCCCCTCTCTTCCTTCTTCAGTGGTAGATCGGGGAGGGGAAAGGCTGGGGAACGCAGGTCGGCAGCCAGGCTCCGTCCCTGGTTTGTCAGGCTCTGCTCTTGACCCTTCCCCGGGACCTGTGATTAATACACGCTTTGTAAAGGAGACTTGGCAAACCCTGCTCTCCATAGGACTCGATTCATAATTCACAGTGAGCAGGAGGAACAGGGGCTTTGTGGTGGCGTGTTTGCTCTTTGCTGCACAAAAAGCAATGCGTTCTGACCTTCGCTGTTATCTAATCAGGAAGTAGACAGTCCTGGCGTGTCGTGGAGTCCTCCTAGGGCTCTCTACAACTGTAAATTATGTTCCTGCGCCCTGGATCTGGGGCACGCCACACTTTACATTACTATTGTGTATCTTAAAATAAACAGCATCGCAAGCTGTTTATTTTGGTGTTACTATGTATGCAATTTTAAAACAGTGGTTACTTAAACAAATGTCTCTGTTCCCACAGCACTTGAAAGCCAGTGTTTGCTCCTGTGGTTTTGGGTTTTGTCACTTCTGTTTGGTTTATATCTGAGAGCCACGCTGTGAGCAGTTGGAATGAATCTGGCAGCCCTGAGACGGGACCTGTTGTTGGGCCCTGCCCTTCACCCTCTGTGTGGCTGCCTTCCTCTCTCTCCACAATCTCCTCGCCTTCTATAGCGCCATAGGCATATGCACAAACCTGGGGTTTGTCTTCTCCTTGGGGGGGGGGGCTCAGTTATTCCCACCAGTCAGCTAGAGGGTCCTTTCGTTTCAGTTGCTGGATGCTGTACGATTTGATTGAATACGTGGCATTGTGACAGTTCTGTAACAGGATACTACTCCCAGGTATTCATTTAGAATTGTCATTTGTGCACTGCAGATAACAGCGCCTGTGTCATTGGCACAGCTGGGGTAAATAGAGATGAATGGAAAAAAATGGATGTAAAGATTCTAAAGTTTTGAAACTGTGACTTAGAGTCCTTACACCTCTACTGCAAGGTGAAAGAGGGGAGAAGAGTGTCTCAGTAACACATAGAGGACTTGTGTGCAGGACTTTGGTCTGACTCACCGGAGGTCACTTACTAGTGCTGTTTCTTCAACCGATGTTATTTAAGATCTCTAAGTCTTCATCTATAAAATGGGTAGGGTTGTCTGAGGGGGAGGGAGACCAGATGAAATGCATCATGTAAAATGCCTGTCTCAGTGTCCTGAACAGGTTGATACTCAATAATTAGCCTTTCCTTTCTCTCTCCCCCTCCCATCGTGACATGAATTGTAGCTGTGGGTGGTCTGGAATAGTCCCATGGCTTGAAGCTGCAGTTAGTGTGGTGTGGGACCCTCAGTGCCTGACCTGGCCTGCTGGGTGATGTTTAGGACCCTCATTACCCAGAACCTGTGTAACCATTAGAGATGGGCCATCGCACTCGGACTTGCTTCTCTGTTGCCTGGTCTGTTTTTAAGGAAAGAGGCCAAGGATAGTTTGAAATTCTGTATTATGTATGTCTTGCTCCCAGTCGTAAGTAGAGATAGCAAAAAGTTGTATTATAAGGAACTTTTGGAATAGATTTACTGGTTAGTGAATAAATAGATGAAAAGCCTACGTGGATTCTTGGGTATTTCGAGAAACCTAAATTCCAGTGGCACAATTTATTGCCTTTTATGCTCAGACTAAAAGTTAGTCTACACACATATAATTTTATTCTCATAACTCAGTTGTGTTAATGAAATAAGAAAATTTTGGATATATAGTTACTATTTATGTTTTCTGCAAAAATTAACACTGTAAAAGTTTAGATTATAAGCCTACTAGATTGAAATTGCATAATATAATAAATTTAAAATACTAATGAGATGATGTGGGTCTGATTGGTTAGAACGCCATATTTTCCCTTCCTCTAAACTTTATGTACAAGGTACTCTGCCGTGAGGAAGTGGAAAATACATTTCCTGCATTATTTAGATACCGACCAGATCCAATAATTGTTTTTTGTTGCTCTCTGTGATTCCATGAAGGTTACCATGCAAAGATTCTGAGTGTGTGGGTTTTTTTTTTTTAATTTTTATTCTGGATATGAAGCAAATACTCAGTGATCAATGAGTGGTTGGAAGCCTGGGTGAGGCATCAAGGTCTCTTATTGGCCAAGTTGCCTTGGGCAAGTTCATTAACCTTTTAACAGCCTCAGTTTCTTCCTTTGTGGAATGGGGCCAATAACAACACCTGTCCCTGAGTGGTCAGGATGCAGAGAGGAGATGATGCATGGGCGAAGCATGGACCATATCCTCTGCATTAACTACTGCGGAAGGTGGGCTTATTTCCCCTGAGGGAACTGACCACAAACACATAAGAGGGTTGTGAGATGGAAATAAATGGGGAATGAACAGAGGACATGCCTTGCAAGTAGGCAATCCCCATTTCCACTTTTCAAAGCTAAGAGTGCACCCTACCATCCATCCTTTCTGTGCCTGGCCAACCTTATGACATACTCTAGTGGGAGGTGCTTTTCTTTTTCAGCCTGCTGGTTACCTTCCTCATAGTTAGACATAATCCGGCAAGTTCTCTGTATAGATTTGCTCTTTCCGGTTTCAGCCACCTCCAGCTCCTGTGCCATGTTCTCGTTGATTGTCTGGTTTGATTACGTTGCCATCCTTCTTCATTTCTCTCATCTCTTATATGTCACTTGCATCTGGAGTTCAAATGATTGTATTCCTTTCTATTGGTTTGCCTCATCGGAAACAGTTGAGAATTTTTAGTATGCTGGGAGTGAAGGAGAATATGCTTTTTTTTTTTTTTTTGCCCCAATAACATTAGATGGCATAGTGACAACTGTGTGTTTGTTACAAAGCAGCTAGTACAAATTAGAAATCCTTCACAGCAGATGTGTTTTGTGAAAGGATATGCTAAAATATTAAACAGAGAATACTTTCCGGTTATAATTTTAGAAAAATACTGTGCAATGAAGCAAATTTACAATTCATTTAAAAGCAACCTTTTTCTAGAGTGTGTGCCTTCAGAATAAAATTTTGACAATCCTGCAATTTGTTTCAGTTTTTCATTGAGGGGGTGGAAAGCCATCTGCTAGTTATCTTGGGGGACACCATTACATCAATAAAATGATTCCAAAGTTGTACACAGGCCTCGTTTTAAATTAATGTGTAGTTGTCTTCAGTATAAGTGACTTAGTTGAAGGTACAAGTTTCTATTATATATGCATAACAGTAGGAATTTCTTTTTGCTTTCCATCAGACACAATCTCAGTGCGCTGTAATGTCCAAGAACATTTCTGGGCCCTGGATTCCTGCAGACGTTTCTTATTTTTACTTCACTGACCCCTTTTTCAGTGGCTGAAGAGTTTTTTTTTTTTTTTTTTTTTTTTTTTTTTAAGCAGCTACCGTTGATACAGTTGCTATTAATCACTGTCTGCCATGTTGTGACGTAGGTTCTAATAACATCCCATTGAGTGGCTTTTGCAAGCTGGGAGCTTCCCAACAACACTGGCCTTTGATATGCGACTCACACCAGGAAAAAGAAAATGTAGTGTTCAAAAAAAAAAAAAAAACCCTGCAAATAGAAAAAAGAACAAAAACTGGAGAAAACAGAGTGAAATCAAAAACAGATAGCTTTCTGTGAGCAGCTCAGTTCGCCATGGGAGCAGGGAAGCTATAAATCTCAGCGGCGTTGTTTGAAAACGGAACATGAGGCAGCTAAATTTATCACTCGTTCTTTGTTGTTACAGGGAGGGCAGTAGCTGGCTGATGTGGCTAACTTTGGTTTCTATCCCCTATTAATAGCATTTCATTTTTCTCAACATAAAATCAAAATTTGACTGTTGTTGCATCAACGGATGCTGGGGGATTGGACCCATTGTAGGGAAAAGAAGGGAGGAAGGACTGGCTGGGAGTCATCCGTGTGTTGTGTAGCGGTGTTATTTCTTCCAACTCCTGGGTGTGGGGCTGGGGTGCCTTTCTTTACTGATAGAAGTTGTATGTGTACTCATGTCCTGCTATATACTTTAAGTCCGTATGTAGACTAGGAAAAGCGTAGAGGAAGTTCACTGTCTTGAGCAAATCTGGAGCCTGGTGAAGCTGCAGAATCCCCTCCTTTTGTCTGCACTGGTTCTACACGCACAGGGGGGGAAAGGTAGGAAGCAAGCCTGCTACAGATGTGTCTGGCCATGAATATTCATGAGTGCCAGGGCTCCTCCTCTCCTACAGCATCCAGGCCTTTCTGATTTCCCCCTGCACAGCTCACAGAGGCTCCCTCCCCCTCTCCCCTGCATGCCCCCACCTCAGATCTGCCCTCCCTGTCCAATCTGAGAACAAGACTGCAGCTTATTTTGATCACAGCCTGGCCTGATACAGTGATCAGTGGCTATAGAAATGTGTGTGTGTGTGTGTGTGTGTGTGTGTGAATATATTCTCCCATCAAAACAAAGGGGGCAGGGGGAGAAAAAAATGTAATTATCCACACTTTTATGAATCCAACTCTCCTTAATGTTCATTATTTAAAGTAGCAGCAATTACAAGTTCAAAGGGGTTTAGTGGGCCAGCAACCCGCATAATCACTGCCAAATTAAGGGGGACTCATTCGTCACAGGAGAGTGCACCCTTAGCAGTGAGTCATGCGGGCCTCACGGGCTCTGACTTACATAAAGCAGAAATCGGTGCCCTTGGGGCTGTGAGTGACTTCCTCTGGGCCGCCCTATGATGTGCGGGTTTCCTGTTGGCATTAGGGAGCGGACACGGCCTCAGATGTGGCATAGCATAGCATAGCATTCCACTCAATGTTGGCAGGTTACTCACTGCATGTGGACTTGTGTTCAACAACACATTGGGCCATGATGCAAGTGAACTTCTCACTCTTGAAAAGAAAAGACTTTGTTTCCCTAAAGTTTCTGAATTAGGTACTTTCAGGCTGCAAAAGAACCAGAATTTTAGAGTCATTGTGTTTCTCTTTCTCCCATTCCGTTGAGGTCTATAGTTAAAATCAGTGATACTGATAAAGAAGCCAAACCCTTAGGCCTGAGAGCAAAGCAGGCCTAGCTCCATTCCCCATCCTGAAGGCACTGAGGCGTGACTGCCTCTGAGGACCTCTTGAGTGTCACCTGGTGACAGTGGGGCCAATCCTTGAAGGAACCAGTGCTCTGGAGCTGGGCTTTCTCTTTGCCAGAGAGCCTCCCACTGGATAGTTCTGGAATCTGCTTGAGAGCTATCATCAGCCAGTGAAATACCTGAGGTCTAAATGATGAAATTTTCAGAATGGAGTTCAAGTGGAAATGCCTTAGGTTCAGGATAATGATGGAAGACACCAGAACAATAGATGTAGCTTTTTTATTCCCATTCTTAGAGGCACTTGGATGTTCTTTCATCCTTTAGGCAAAGCTCCATACTAAATTGTTCCTCGTTTTTCCTCTTTTGGAGAGAACTCTTCTTTCCATTTGTGGCTAAATCATCCTGGTATTATGTCCTCTCCCCCCATCCCCACCTACCTACCCACCCCCAACAGGATCTCTTCCTCTTTTCTCAGATACAGAGCTGCATTCACACTTAGGATCTGAAGTGTTTGGGATTTGAAGTGTTTTGGATTTGAGAATTAGGTTGGCAATTTTTGGAGATTACCTACACTTAACATATTTTTTTGGCTGGCTTTGAAGTGCAGATAAAGGTCTTGTGGTTTTGTCTCTTGTATCTGGGCCTACACTACACATATATCAAAGCAGTGAGGTTTAAAATGTTCTTTGAAGCAGATCACAGTAGTTTTTGAAGCGGTGGACCCCAGACACCTCAAGCAGGCTTCCTGGTGCTCTGCTGTTGGTAACTTTCTACCACCGCCACGCAAAGACTTCAGGGGGTTCTCCTTGCATTTCAGCCTCTGGAAAATTTGTTTTCCCTGAGTTCTTTCCTGTCTTCTCCTCCCTAAACTCTTCATTAAATGGAGATTTGGGGTACCCAAAGATTGCGTTACAGGTAGACTGTAAGGCAAGATGTTTATACTGGAAAGAGGAGTAAGTCAGGAATCTCAGTCCCAGTTAGTCCAGGTAAGCAACCCATTCATTTTTAGCCAAGTCAAATGGCAGGTCACTTAACTTCACTGAGCTTCAGTTTCCTCATCTGTGAAATGGGGATACTGGTTTTCTCCTTACACATAAGTTGTCATAAGGAGTGGTAGTTCTTGTTATTTTTATTAAATTGCCAAAGCCCTGAACTCATCAAGCTGAGTTCCTCCTAAAATCACCTTTATTCCTCTCCTTTCTCCTGTCATCTTTGTTCCTCAGAAGCAAGATCCTCTCAGCCCCATTTCTTCAGGCCTTATTCTCACATCCTGATTGAACTTTGCTAGAAGGTACCATCTGGCATTCTGAGCAGAAGGATTTTCCTGGACTCAGTGATATCTTCCAGACCAGTTTTCTCTCTCCCACTCACACCTCTGGTGCTGTAGTGAAGAGCCATCAACTTTGTGACCCATGTCCTTGGGTCTGTCCTCCTCCACATTGCATCTCTCTTCTGCTTGTGTAATTTCATGCCTTTTAAAACCCAAACACCGCAGAGTTTTAGGGTCCTGGAAATTGTAATACACATTTACAGAAACAAAAAGGTTGGTAGGCAGAATGTATGTACTGTAATGTACCCCAAAAGTGCTAAAAAAATTTGGGTTGAAGAAAGATCATTCTACCTTTGATATGTCCATCTGAAAAAAACACAATAGCCTACAAGTCCAAGTAAAATTTATAAATAAATTACTTAGAGGTCTTTTAACAAAGAATCTAACATAATTGAATTGGTGTATGTGTGGAAACCCCTTTCACGTCCCTCGTGGTTCAGAGTTCCGGTTCAGGGTTGGGGTTCTGGAGAAGGCCTCACACAAATGAAAAGAGACTAGAAAAATATTAATTTGGGAAATGGGGACCAGGTAGAAGCCCAACTCTAGTGGGAGGACTACCTTTGCTTTGGCCTTACCATCCCTTTTATTCAGGTTTGGGATACACCCATTGCCCTTAGGCAGGCAATTCCAGTAACAGGCAGATTATCTTATCAGTAAGGATTTACATGATTATTTGGTGGGGAAGTTGCTTCAGCTACCATTGTCTCAATTAGATAGGGAGTGGTTGGCTCTGACCTTTCAGAGCTTCAAGGTTGACCAGCCTTCTGGGTTCCTTGTCCACACCTTTCTAATTAGTGAGACAATGATCGGTTTCCAGCATGTATGCAGTGACAATTTTAGTTAGCATACAGACAGAAATAGCCACGAGATAGTAACTTGTGCAGCATTTTGATATTCAAGTATATGTAGAACAGACAGCATACTGATGCACATGCATGCATACACACATACAAACAAACTGTGATCCAAAAGTAAGTCAAAGTTTATGGAATTTTCTTAGTGAAATTCATGGGACATTTCAATGAGCACACTTTCACCTGTGTGGCACTTTATAACTGGCCTACAAAGGGGCTGTATGATTGGATTCAGGAGATCAGTTAGTGATGAAAATGTAAGGGCGCTTTCTTTCCAAACAAATTGTGCATCTCCCCATTCACTACTTAGCAATCTGTGGTCTCTCACACGGCCATGCCATTGGGGAAAGGAATGAAGAACAGAGATGTTTTAATGATCAAATTCCTCCTTCCTTTGGTCCAGCCTCTATAAAATCTTGCTGCTATATTGAGCCAAAGTACCCATCAATGTGCCTTTTATTGGACATGCTTCATATATTGTGATGAGATTATATGCATTCGTAGAGGTTGTCAGGAAAAACTTAACATGCCACTGATGTGCATCGAAGGAAAGTTAATTGTGTAGATGCCACCAAACTGCATCAATGAGCGGAGCCCTCTGTCAGGAGTATTAATCTGCCTTGAATAAAAACTGCTAAACAGGCTTGTAACCAATAGCCTCAGGTAAAAACTGGTATTAATAAACCCCTGGCAATGAATCAAACCACAACTATCTTTATTCACATAGGGATCTGTAGACTGTAAAGCCACTGGGAGATGCTGGTCTGTGCACGTATTACTCTTTCATATTGCTCACAGAATTTTACGTCAAATGCAGCTATTGCAAATGCACGTCTCTTTTCAACTTCTATCATGTTATCAGTAACAAATACTTTCATTAATCAAGAAAGCTAAGTTTTAGACTCTGTGTTTTATAAGTTTATATTTTAATAAAGAATTTTCTCTCCCTACCTGTAATGTCCGATGGATAATTTCTATCCTGGGAAAGTTCAAATATAATGGGTTTATATCCAAGCATCTCCTGTTCATTTGAACTGCATCTGAAATTGGGCATTATTAAAGGTGACAAACTTGGAAATGTATGAATTTTTATGACTGAATTGTGTATGGAGATGAGCAGTAACATTTAAAAGTGATGTATCTGAATTTAATAAGTTAGGTAATGCTGTCCGTGTGGTACAACAAATTAAAATCACATATATAGATATCATTCACACATGTCGAGCTATTGATACGTGTTTTCACCTGGAGAAAGTCCTATAGACTGGATAACATTTCAGGTACATTTCAATCCAGTGAATCTGTTTGCCTGTGCTGTTTTCATGAGGAGCCGTAGTCTATTGTCACATTTCATTTGTGGAACAGGACCAAACCTAAAGCTAAACACAGAGGTTGGCCAAGAGAGGTATGACAGGAATGATGGTATTTGTGAACTCAGATCAAGTTTTTCCTGTGTTCCCTAAACCATTTTGGATGTGATTAATACTGTGAATTAGGTGTTTTTCTAGAGCAATGGAAGTAGAGATGAGAATGTGAGTTTGGAAGGAGCAAGAGATAAAGCCAGATGAACCATAAATCCCCCTGTTCACTCAGCAAGTTCTTTTGTTCGTTGTAAGCAACTGAGATCTAAAGAGCTAAAAAATTTGTGCACTAGCATATATGTTGTGATTTTTCCAGATTGCTATAAAAGAAAGAAAGAGCTTTGGGGATTCACCTAAAACAGTGCTTTTTAGTATTTTCCAAGCCATGACAAAAACATAGATTAGAAAACACCATCTCCTTTACCCCCATTTCTAATAGGTTTTTAGTCAGTGTTCATTTGTTCTGCCTTCACTGCGCAACTACTACATATGTGAGGAGCCAGTTTAAGTGTTTCAGTTATTTGTCCATATAGATATACTAGAGGCCCCATGCACGAAATTCATGCAAGGGGCTCGGCCCTCAAAGCCTCGGCTTCATCCAGAAGGTTGTCTGGAAGGACGTTGGAAGGTTGTTCGGCTGTCCAGTCTAATTAGCATATTACACTTTTATTATTATAGGCTAGAGGCCTGGTGCACGAAAATTCGTGCACTGGGAGGGGGTCCCTCAGCCCAACCTGCCCCCTCTCACAGTCTGGGAGGCAACCAGGCTGATCAGGGGAAGGCACAGCTCCCATCACCCTGCTGCTGCTGCCACTGCCGGCCGTGATGGCTGTGAGGCCTGAGCCCCAGGCCTCCCAGGCCCAGGGGCTCATGGCTGCCTGAGCCCACAGCTGCCATGAGCCATGGCTGCTGTGAGCCTCTGTGGCTTTGTCTGGATGGACATCCGGAAGACATCTGCCCTAATTAGCATATTACCATTTTATTAGTATAGATGTATTCTATATCTTTGCATATGTACATATACAGTAGGGTTGCATGCTTTCATATGCACTTTTATAGCCAAATCAGTATTTTTCAGACCCTCCTATTTAGTGTCCAGACCCTTGGCAATAGAAGACCAAAGAAAGGGAGGAAATCTTTTGAGTTTTCCAAAGATAACTTTGGGAAGTATCAAAATGATTAAAAAGCAACTCTCTAGAATACTTTTTTCCAAATTACATGTTTTTACAATAATTGAAGCATAATTTCTCACTATCATAAACCCATCCCAAAGGATATATTTTAAAACACTTTCATTGTCTTAATAGACACACAATCTTGTGTGTAAATGTTTCTCCAGCCAGTGTTTTCCCATTTACACAACACTTAGGTATCCTAGCAGAGCTAAAATAAACATTGGCTCCAGCTTAACAGGACAAATGTTTGCGCTCGGTGTTTGTTGATGAAATAAATATTTTCAACCTCAAACAAAACAAACCTGAACTCCAAATGTATTCACAAGAAGGTGAGGCCAAATTTATGTTGGGTTAATGCTGGAGTTGACATTTTCATTTTAAATGAATGTTATGGTCACAGGTGTTCTACTTACCTGGGTTATCTTAAGGAATCCAATCAATAAGGAAAAGTAATAATTGAAGAGGCCAGGGATATGTTTACTGGTCTAGTGTTTTATTCTCCTTCATTTTCAGCCTGAAAATTCTTTTTTATACCTAAATGTGTGCCACACAGCATGTCATTTCTTCTGTCTGTTCCTATAATGCATTCTTGCACTTATGTGATGCTTCACTTAAAAATACTTCAGCTCTCTCTTTCCTCCCAAATCAATAACTTTAATGCCTGCTCCAAATAAGCTAAAATAGTTTTGATAATTACCTAGCAAATGGCAAACTTTTGCCTTTTAGCAGTTAAAAACTTTCTGAAATATTTAAAAATCACTTTTGACAGTATATTAAAGTGAGTGAAAGTCTGTATCTAAAGATCCCACTCAACTTTTCATGTACTTAAAATATTACAGGAAAATTGAGGAGGTGACTTATAATAGAAAGAAGTAGATTTAAATGAATATTTTCTGAAAGAAAAGTGATTCTTTGTGAAAGAATTCAGATAGCATAATTCATTTTGTGTTTTATCTTGTGGCTTTTACTCACCTACATACTTTTACAAACCCATGTAAATGGATCAGAGGTCATTGTGAAACTTGAGAGGGAATGCAAACTTTCCAACTGTGGGAAATAGGTAGAAATAGATTTCAAAAATATTTAATTTATTGATTTTACATTGGGTTGATCTCATTACTAATTTATGAAACCATTTAATAAAACCAAAGTTAATTGTTCTAGAGATATGTAAATATCTATATCTATATCTATATAGATGATATAGATATAGATATATAGTAGAGGCCTGGTACACGAAATCCGTGCATGGAGGGGGGGTGTCCCTCAGCCCAGCCTGCACCCTCTCCAATCTGGGATCCCTTAAGGGATGTCCTACTGCTCATTTAGGTCTGATCCCGGACATCCCTCTCACAATCCGGGACTGCTGGCTCCTAACTGCTTGCCTTCCTGCCTTCCTGATTGTCCCTAACTGCTTCTGCCTGCCAGCCTGATCACCCCCTAACCACTCCCTGCCAGCCTGATTGATGCCTAACTGCTTCCCTGCCAGCCTGATTGCCCCTAACTGCCCTCCCCCATAGGCCTGGTCACCCTAACTTCCCTCCTCTGCAGGCCTGGGTCCCCCCAAACTGCCCTTCCCTACAGCCCCGGTCACACCCAACTTCCCTCCTCTGCCCGCCTGGTCACCCCTAACTGCCCTCCCATGCAGGCTTGATCACCCCCAACTGCCCTCCCTTGCAGGCCTGGTCCCTCCCAACTGCCCTCCCCTGCTGGCCTGATCGCTGCCAACTGCCCTCCTCTGCAGGCCTGATCACCCCCAACTGCCCTCCTTTGCAGGCCTGATCCCTCCCAACTGCCCTCCCCTGCTGGCCATCTTGTGTCCACATCGGGGCAGCCATCTTGTGTGTTGGAGTGACAGTCAATTTGCATATTACTCTTTTATTAGGATAGAGGCCTGGTGCACGGGTGGGGGCCAGCTGGTTTGCCCTGAAGAGTGTCCTGGATCAGGGTGGGGGTTCCCTTGGGGCATGGAGTGGCCTGGGTGAGGGGCCTGTGGTGGTTTGCAGGCTGGCCACGCCCCCCAGCGACCCAAGTGGAGGCCCTGGTATCTGGGATTTACTTATCTTCTAAAATTGAAACTTGGTAGCCTTGAGCAAAGGCCAGGGCTGGTCAGAGTGGGCGGGAAGCTTGACTTCCTCCATTGCCAGGGAAACCCAAGCCTCCTGTTCGCTCCGTGGCTGCAGCCATCTTGGTTGGGTTAATTTGCATACTTGCTCCTGATTGCCTGGTGGGTGTAGTGGAGGAATGGTCAATTTGGTGTTTCTCTTTTATTAATGTAGGTATATAGAGATTATGTAAATATGTAGATTATGTAAATTATGTAGATACTAGTGGCCTGGTGCATGAAATTTGTGCACATTAAAAGGGGATTAATTAGAGGAAATAATTTAATATTGCTGTTTGCCCTTTCTCTATAATAGAAGTGTCAGAGATGAAAGAAAATTAGTAAAATGTATATGAAAACCTTTCTCCTGTCAGAGTCTGGGGCGTACTACAAGACCCAGAGTCAAGTCCCCGCCCACCCACATGCACCTCAAAATCACGTGAGACCCAGACCCAGCCGGCCCCTGCCCCCATTGGGCTACATCCAGACCTGGCCAGTCCCACCCTTGTCAAGCCCCGCCGGGCAGGGGATGTAGCCTCAGGTCCCCTGGCCGGGTGCCAGGATGGGAGGCATGGCCTGAGGTCCCCCAGCGCAGACTGGGGTGGGGGGCGTGCCTTGAGATCCCCCGTCAAGCCCCACCAGGTGGGGGACATGGCCTGAGATCCCCTGTCAAGCCTCGCCAGGTGGGGGTGTACAGCCTCTGGGAGGGCATAGCCTCAGGTCCCTGCTGATTGCTTGTTAAGGCTCCTTATGGGAACTTGGCTTCAGCTGTGGGTGCAGCCATCTTTGTGATGGAATGATGTTCAATTAGCATATTCCCTCTTTATTAGATATGATAATTTCTGAGAAAAATTGGAATGTTCTTACTTTAAGAATTCTTTCAATTGAATTGCTATATTCAGGATAGGTAATGGTAGCATATTAAATGATTCCTTTTCTATTGTTTAATTTTTTATATTCAACTTAACATCTAAAACAAGGTATAGTTATTGATAGAAGATGTTTCAGTTTACCCATATACTTCTATGAAAAGAATGTCATATTGTAAAATCACTAAGATTTGCTATGTAGTAAATAGTAGTTTTCTTTAAAAAAAATGTTTTTATTAATTTTTAAAGAGAATGGAAGGGAGAGGGATAGAGAGATAGAAACATCAATGAGAGAAACATCATCAATTGGCTGCCTCCTGCATGCTCTTGCCACCCCCCCCCCCCCACCCACCCCCCCGACACACAACACTGAGCCTGAAACCCAGGCATAGTGCCCTGACAGGAAATCGAACCCATGACCTCTTGGTTCCTGGTTCAGTGCTCAACAGCTGAGCCACTCCGGTCAGGCTGAACAGTAGTTCTGTTGGTCTGCTGGCCTCTTGGAGACAGCATGATGCTTGGTGTTAGCATGCTGCTGAAACATCAAGGATGTTACCAAAAAAACAGCTGCATCTTTACTAACACAGTGGAGGTTTATGGATGGTTTTTTAATAAATTGAAAATTTTAAGAATTAGAAGAACAGGAATTTTCTAAATCATTGGTTTCCAGGTGTGTATTCACAAGGTGATGCTGCGAAGCTGTGTCAGAATATTTTTGCCATCAAATAACAGAAAACCCCTTTGCCAACTGGCTTAAACACTAATGGGGAAGTTCCAAGGTGTGTGGTGTGGTGGGCTCCAGGGGAGGGGGAGTAGGGTTCATGGTGGCCTCAGGAAACTTGGGGTTTCTTTGTCCCCCCTTCCTCGTGTTGGCTGCACCCTCAGACTGTGTTTCCTGGAAGGAGTAAGCTGGCCGCCAGGTCTGTGGCTGCCTGACGCAGAACGCAGGCTGAAAGTGGCTCCTTGTGTGTCTTGGGAGAGCCAGCTCACCGGCAGCCTCTAGCAAACCTTTTTGCATGTGGGCAAGAAATGAGTCACACTGGCCAAGAACCAGGACTGCCTGCCTTTCAACAAATCAGCCCATCCTTAAGTTTGAAAGGATTCTCAAGAGAGGTTCCATGTCTTGCCTTCAGACTCGCATATTATTATTTTCATTTAAACTATGAGGCAAGCAAGTAAGGCTCAGAGAGGTTACACATAGTTTCCTGGACTTACACAGCTAGGAAGAGGTGGCAGAGAGTAAAACCTCAGTGCTCAGTGGAAGGCAGACAGATTCGTTAGTCTTTTTGTATATACTTAGCAGTTTCCAACCCCTTCCTTGAAGAAAAATGTACATTCTACATTTTGGTCCGGAAACAGTGTGACACATGGTCTATGTCTTCACAAAGCTCCATCAGATTGCTCTTACTGTTATTCTGGCATTCAGCAATCCGGCTCATTAGTTTATCTATGAAGAAGCGGGCCTCAGTTTTTCTCAGGTGAGCACTGAAGTTTTTCTCAAGTGTCTCCAGAGAACTGTCTCTGGTGTAAAGGGAGGAATTTTGAGGGGAAAATATCTCATTGGCACCAGCTTGAGTGATGAAGAGAGAAATATAGCTATCAGATATCCATGTGATGAGTAATGAAGGAAGGGGTGATTCAAGGTAAATTTACATAAATGGAAGGTTAGCAGTATCCATTTATAAAACCACAGATCAGGTTGTGATAGGGAGGATATAAGGTTACACTCCTGAAAGAGTGAGGTAAGCTGGCATTTCAAATTTCTCCAGATAATCAAAATTGTATCCATTTACATAAGGTGGAATTCATTTATATGGTTACAAGGCCCAAATATTTTGTATCCTTGTGGGGGAAAAAAAATAAAAGAAAAGAGAGAGAGAGAGAATGCCAAGCTATGGCTCAGTTTGAGACTTATTTATAGGTAAGTATCTGTATTACTGTCAAATTTTAATGACATGATTGAGTTGTTTTGTATGAATATCAACAGTGATACAGAATCACTATCAAAAGTTGATGTTCATCCCTAGCTGTTTTGGCTCAGTGAGTGTTGGCCTGTGAACTGAAAGGTCCCAGGTTTGATTCCAGTCAAGGGCACATGTCTGGGTTGTGGGCTCGATCCCCAGTGCGGGACTTGCAGGAGGCAGCCGATCCATGATTCTCTCTCATCATGGATGTTTCTATCTCTCTCCCTCTCCCTTCCTCTCTGAAATCAATAAAAATATATTTAAAAAATAATAATAAAAGTTGATGTTCAAAAAAATTACATAAATGGAAAAAGGTTGGTGGTCAGAATAAGAATGCAAAGAAGAAAATATGTGCTATATACGAACAGGCAAGATTTATTTACTTAAAAATTCATATACAGAAGTACTCAAAACAAAGGAAGGAGATTATAAGTAATTGTGCAACAACACAAATAATGCAGCACTTTACCTCCCAGAGGATCTCTAAGTGCTTCACAGAACCCCCCGTTTCTCTGAGAGATTGTCTAATACATTCATTCACTTATATACATAGAAATAACTTGTCAACCTTTAAATTTCTCTCCTACAGGGATCAAGTTAGCAGTAGGAACTCATTTTCAAAAGTTGTATCGTACCAGGTAGAGGTCATATGGAGTTGGCTTGCAGAATCCAGGGAGCCGGGTAGGAAATAATGCCTGGAGGGGGGAGTATCAGCAGGAAGGACACCCAGGTTCCTAGAACAGGTTCCGCTGCAGCGCCCGCCCCCCGCCCCCCGCCCCACCCCCACCCCCACCTGATGCAGGCTTCAGGCACCGGCTCCTCAGTGAAGGGCTCATCCCAGCCCTGGTTTGAACCACTTTTCGTATCAGTCAGGTCTTTTGAGTCCCTGTTTGAAGTCCGACAGTTCATCATTTACTGTCTTACCCTTTCTCCTGAAAATGGCCTTTGACTTTTCAAATCAGCTTTATATTTCATTCCGAACTTAAAGCCCTCTTACCGAGGTGTGGCTGGACACAATGGCAATGAGGACTTACATTCGTGAACAGTGACTTCTTTAGCAGTGTGCTTATGTGTCACTGATGTTGAAAAGGCAAATAAAATGAACTTTTAATGTAAGTCATTTTAACATGGCATTTATATATTCTTTTCTTGGGATTTTTGAGAAAAATAAAATCAACCCAAAACTACAACCTGACTTTACTCTGCCTCACAATCTTCTCGCCCCCCCCCCCGCCTCCATCCTCATCAGAGGATCTTTTTTCCATTGATCCTTAGACAGAGAGTGGAAGGGAGGGGGGAGGACGGGAGAGAGATTGAGACTGGTTGCCTCCTGCACGTGTCCCACCCAGGGCCAGGGATCGAACCTGCAACCCTTCGGTCCTCAGGCAGATGCTCTCCAGGGGTCCTCAAACTTTTTAAACATGGGGCCAGTTCACTGTCCCTCAGACCGTTGGAGGGCCGGACTATAGTTAAAAAAAAAAACAAAAAACTATGAACAAATTCCTATGCGCACTGCGGGCCCAGGACGAGTCGGCTGCTAAGCAGGACAGGCAACGGCACCCGGCGGGCCGGATAAATGTCGTCGGCGGGCCGCATGTGGCCCACGGGCCGTAGTTTGAGGACCCCTGCACCAGCCAGGGCCTGCCTCACAATTGTGAACTGAAGTATTCCTGCAGTGGAGGGTTTTATTGGCTGCTGGGACTCAAAGCCTACCGGGCACCACCTTAGTGACATGCAAGGCACTGTGCTGGGCTTTTTCTGACAGAGTCTGGGTCTTGCTCTGGAATCTCCAGGGGTATTCTCAATCTGTGGTGTCAAGAGTGCTAGTGGCAGGCCTCGAGGCAGAGGTGTGGACATGTATAAAGAGCAAGCAGCTCAACACAAGGCACGTGGGACACCTGGGACATGCCGACATGTCCGAGGGAATCAACCACGGAGGCCATTTCCAGCTCTATTATTCTATGAGTCCGTAAAGCTTCCTGACATCATAGCAGATTATTTTCATTTTCCTGTACAGTTGTCTGATACTGCCTAGAGCAACAAAGGCCCTAACCTGCTCAGTCTGCCTCTTGCCTTTGACTATCACAGCCGAGGCTTATTGCTGGAATTGCGTCATAAGCACCACGTTCAAGATGGCAGCACTAACTACCTGAGAGGATCAAGTTCACGTGCTCCCTGAGCAAGGAGAGCCCTCAGTTACCCTCATGCATTGAATAAAAGGATGATTTCTCTTGAGTAGAGAAAGGGGCACTTGATATATTTGTTTTAAAAGTATTTCTCTACAGTTTTAGCTTTGGAACAGTGAGGAGAAACTGCTAGGCATGACCAGCAATTAAAGCCACACAGTGGTTGTGGAGGCCCAAAGGGCAATTGGAGAGTTGCGTGTTTACATTCTATTATGGGGAACCACATTCTAGAAAGGAATTCAGAGGGAGAGACCCCAAAAGTCTGAACCACTTCTAAGAACACACGAAGGCCTGTTGATGTAAGTGGGAAATGCTGGTCGGTTACAGCAGGTGTCTTATGGAGTCCAGCATGTCTCTGGGTGACACGACTCTGGCCTTGATTTTATACCGGCCTTCCTTCGCTCTAAGTTTACAAGAAGAAAAATGTATGTATATAAAGTTGTTAGCAATTCTCAGGCAGAAAATTTAGCATAGAGGTTTCTTTTCATTCTGAAAGAATTGCTGTTATGTATTTGAGCAAGAGTGAGTGTTCTGAGGAAGGCAATGCTTTGGGCTTCCTGGGAGGTATTTTCTGGAGTTTCCCACAGGGTCGCTGGCCCAGTGAGATGAGGACACGTGGCGTTCACTGGAGGCTGGAGGGAGGGTCTCTGCTGAGAGGCAGAATAATCAGAGGGCCTTGCTGTTCTACTTCCCAGCAGCCGGGCTTGCTCGGGGCACCCCCTGGGGGTGTCAAACTAAACTCTGGGGAGCTCAGGCTCTCTCAGCTGTGGTCAGCCATTCAAGGAAACAGCTTCCCGGAGGACAGCGAGCCCTCTAGGAGACATGGTTTCATACAATTTTCATATTTTCAGAGGAAGGCTCTGAAAAAAAAAAACATACTCTTAATAAAAAAACTCCCTGTTTCACTGTTTTTTTTCTTCTTTAGTAATATGTCTATTAAAAACAAAACAAAATGAATAAAAACTTCAGTTATCACCAAAATAGCCCTCTTCCTCTGCATCTATATGAGAACAATACTTATGACGTCTTTTATTTTTCTTGTTCAAATAAAAGTGCATGTAGGCAAAGGTGGGCCAAGAGGTGACATATAAGAACCTCCTTCATTGACCTTGGCCAATCCCTGCCACCACCAAAACACAGGGGAATAGTTAAGAAACAAATTCTACTTGATGAGAAATTACTTAATCAAAACTCACTTACACCAAAATGTGCCTGACTCATTTTACTCATTTATCCAATCCATATTTAGTGATCTTGTTGTTTTTTTCCTGTAGCAAGTACTTCAGTAACTGATAGGAGGATGCAAAGATGAATCCTAATCAGAACCTGCCCTGTAGGAGAGAGAAAATGCAAGTATATAACAAAAATTAAAAGTAGAAAGTGAAAAGTACCCAAAGAAAAGTGTGGTATGGGTAAAAGTGTCCCGAGAAGTATGGGGGTTGGAGGAAGAAAAGATTACTACCAGCTGAAGGAATTAGTGGATGTTTTGAGGAGGTTGCCGGTGAGGGGAGGAAGAGGGAGAACTTTGAAGGCAGGTGATGGCTGGGGGAAGGGAGTGGGAGCAGCAAAGGAAGGCCAACAGTGATTGGTTCCATGAAGGTGGAAATAAGGCTGCCCCAGCAACAGGAAACAATGTTGGGAAGGCAGGTCCATTCAGGTTAGAGACAACATTCTGTTAAGGATTTTAGACCTGATTTGATGGAGAATGAGTTTTTGATCAAGAAACGGTCAGAATGTAGTTGTCATTCTGAACAATTCATTTACAAGAATTGAATCAAATGGATTGAAATGCCAAAAGACTTGAGATGGAAATACTGGTTACAAGGCTTTTGTATAATCAAAATAAATGTTTCCCAAAGTATGGAGAGTGTGTGACTTGTGGTTTGTAAGGTGAATTTAGGTGATTTTTAGAATTTAATAATAACTTAAATATGTATTAGAAAAATATAACTTGCACATGAAACTTCTGATTCCATATTGTTATGAATGAGTTTAAGGGGGTGGGGGGGGACTATCAAATTAAAAATATTAAATAAATAGTAGAATTAATCTGATCTGCCCAAATCCTAATGGTCAGGGAATGACTAAAGGTTGGGAAACCCTAATGTAAATAAAGGTTCATGAGTTCCCACCGTACGGTAATGGAAATGGAAATGAAGAAACAAATATGAGAAATTATCTGAGGGAGAATCTGCAGGTTTGGGCAATTTAGGTTTGGTGAGCCAGGAGAAGGGGGAGAGCATCCCAAGATACTGCTAAGGTTTTGAGCCCGAATCTATGAAAATGCCAATAACCATTAAAATATGTAAAGGAGAAGTAGGTTTATGAGAAAATAAGGTTCAGTATGTGAGCATAAATAATTTGAGAGACTTTCTTTAGCCATTTGCAATGCAGAACTGAGGAGCTGGGAAAGAAAGAGACATAGAATCAGCCTCAGAGGTAACAGCTGAGGTTGTGAGAATGTGACCAAGGAATATAGAGAAGAGAAGAGGGCCAAGAGGAGATCCCTGTGGAAGTGTCTATTTAGAAGTGATAGGAGTTAGAGAGGCTCAGGAAGATATCAGAGAACTAAGAGGAGAAGTGAGGATCATTCCAAAGCCCCAGCCCCTAGTGTGGCCCTGTGGTTGGCATAAGATAGTTGCTAAATAAATACCAATGAAAAAGACATGCACAATCCAGAGTGGAGATCTACAGAGAGGATGAGGGGCAAAAGGGAGAAAATAGCGTTGAATTTGGTCATGAGGAAGTCATTGGTGACCTTTGGGTCTGTAGAGTCTCAGTGGAATGACAAGGGCAGGAGCCAGATTGCAGGAAGGAGGGACAGAGTGGGGGGTCCGGAAGTGCACTCTTCTTTCAAGATTGTGAAAGTAGGATGCTAGTTAGAGGGATAACAAACAGGGGTGAGAAAGGATTTTTTTTTTTTTTTTTTTAAAGAAGAAGGTATGGTCAAGCACATTTGTAAGCAAAGAAAAAGAATCTGGTGGAAGTGGGGAGATTGGGGTGGGGGAAAGATGAAATTGATGGGGGGAATAAAACAACCAAAAAAGGAGGAAATCAGAGGCACATGTGAAGAGATTAGCATTGGCAATGTGGAGGAACAATCCTTTCCCTAAGACTGGGTGAAAAAAATACAATTAGTCACATAGAGAGGAGAGAAAAGGAGGAAACCACTGGAACTAGGTGGACTTGGTTATTTCACCCCGTAGTGAGATCATCCTCAAGTAGTGAAGGGGAAAGACTAGGGTTTTTTTCCTTGAGAAACATGGAAAGGTTGGCAGTTCTCAGTGCACGGAATGGGGAGGGAACCATTAAGGATGAGTTCAAAGACAGCTTCTTCAACAGCTCTGATAGGCTGAAAGCTGAAGGGTAAGTTTTCTACACAGAAGTTCAGATCGGCAAGTTTGTGTTTGGTGGTAAAGAGCCTTCTGTACTAATTAAGATCTAAAGACCTTATTTTCTATTTCATTTAGCTCAAATCCCATCAAGCAGGTAGCAGAGGAGGTATCCCTAGGCTTTTGTTTCTCTAAATACCCCAGGTGGTCACCTTCAAGGCCTTTCTGTCCTGTAAATGGGTCCTGTTAATCTGTTTCAACCACTTCCAACACTGAGGCATGAAGATATTGGCTATGACCATAAGCTGACTGCCTTGGGTACCACACAAACTTTGCTCCTCCCCCACCCCCCTAACTTAAGGATCTTCCTCTGCTGGAGTACAGAGCACTTGAAAACAAAAACCAAGGGTTCACCTTGTTTCCATGTGGAAGCTGGCAGAGCGTGGGGGTGGGGAGGGAGCTGTTTTTGGAGTCAGACAGTCCTGGGTCTGATGACAGACTTACCAGCTGTGTGACATGGTCTCTCTAAGCTTTCTTTTGTCATATGTAAAAAAAAAAAAAAAAAAAAAAAGATTTATTAAATTTAAACATGGGGTTTAAAAATGACATTCACAATAGGGTTACTATGGGGACTAATTTTTTTTTTAAGTGCTCAATATAGTGCCAAACGCATAGGTGTTCAATACATGAAAGCTAAGTTATTTTTATTGATCAAATTATATATCAGATTCCACTTTGATAGGTTTTCACAGGTCATCTTCTTAGTGAACTTAGCATGCATTTGACTTTGGAAAAGAGTTTTCTTGTAAGTTCATGACTACAAGAAAAGAGGAAATAGGTATCACATGGCTGGATGAATGAAGACCTTAACCCTCTTTTCTTAAGTTTGAAAACTCCCACAAGTTAAAGTTCCTTATCATAGGCTGGCAACCTACAATTCTCAGAACAGCAGCATCCTTACTCAGTGATACTGTTCTTTGTGCCCTTTACTTTGCTCATTTTGCTGGGTTCAATACTAACCTCCTTCCCCCGGGCAGGCAAACTAAGTGTCACTGTGACATTTTCCCTCCGTTAGCAGAGAAAAGCCATTGATCATGAAGAGTCAGCAAGGCTTTGCTACGAGTGAATTAAATCAGATCTATCCTGGCCTCTGACAAAGTTGTCCTGGTGCCCATGTCTGCTGGTCATCTCTGTATGCCCAGTGCCTGACACAAATCCTGGCACATACTAGACGCTCTGTGTATTAAATAGATGAATCAATGAGGTCCTTGTGAGCATGATGACAAGTCATGGGCTGGTGAGAGTTCCGTCCAATGGCTTTGTTAAGGAACGTCAGTACCAGTAGATTTCTGGCACCCAAGCTCTACTGGCTTTGTCTTTGGCCCAGTTATGTGCAATTATTCTTAAAATAATGAATTGATTGAGGACATTGATGACTCTAATTTGTGCTGGATGAAGAGAGAGCCAATAAGTTAAATGGCAGAGGCTAAATACAAAGAAATCTTAAGAAATAGTACAGCAAGTGGAAAGAACAATCCATGTACAATTAGATTACTTAGATTTGAGTCTTGGTTTTACTGCATGCTAGGGGTGTGACCTTCAGCAGTTCACTTAACCTTTCAGCCTTAGTTTATCAGCACTTTTAGAAGGGGATCCCTACCTTCCAGGGCTCTTGCATGGACACAGCCTGTGGTGGAATGTGGAAACCCTCAGAGCAGTGCACTTCACACAGAGTAAGAACTACCCGGCTAGTTGCCTAGCACCAACAGAGTTTGGATCAATTGAAACAATGAGCCAACTCTACCAAGAGGAAATTGTAAAGAAGATAAATGTAAAGAATGCTTAAGTGCCAAAATTCAATTCCATAAATATGAGACAGGAGTTATATGACAGAAGGAGATATTTTAGCTAACGGTAAGCACAATATGTTTAGGCTAAAAAGGAAAAAAAAAAAAAGCCTTACATTAATACAATAAAATATCCAGAATGATGGAAGTCATCGAGTGTGTAATCCACACTGGTTTTTGGGACTATGATATAGATACGGACTCCACCTTTTACAGGAGACATTGAAAATTTGTCAGATGTCAAAATGCAGACGAAATTGGCCGATGCCTCCAAAGCCTGTGGTATCAGGAATGGCCTGGAGAACAGGGGATGTTTGAATTGGAAAAGAGAACATTTAGGGGGACTGTACAACTGCCTGTAAGTGTTGGGAGGATGGTCATGTGGAAGAAGGTAACTAGGTTTGCTCTGAGATCTGACCGAGGACAGGATGGGATCAGTGAAGGTACATTGAGATTTCAGCTCTACATCAGGTACCAGTCATCTGGATGTGTGAAATGGTAGGGTTCACCTGTGTTGGCAAGGAATCAGTGGCTGAGACACTGGACGTCTCAGTGACACCTGGATTTCCTCACTCAAAGTGAATCTATAGCAGCATGTGATCTATAGATGATTTACAACATCGGTGTTTAAATTGGAGAGGATTTCCACCTAGAAAAGGTGGACCGTAGTTCAGTGGGCAAGCAGACAATAAAAATTACCTTAGAAGGGTGAAGAGCTTTTGAGCCCAGTGTGTGTCTTTGTTTTACAATGTTTTAAAAGAACCATGAGCAGAATTTCATTCCTAGCCTTAATCAGATTCTCTGATTAAGAATTCTCCAAGCACTCCACAAAGTAAGCAGTCTTTGCTCTCACATCTGGTGATTTTTGTAAAGAGAGCAACATGCTCAAGGCATAGCTCAAAATAGAACCTAAATTCTAAATCCCTGGGCTGTCTCTCTCCACAATGCTTCTTATCCTGAACTTTCCAGAGGCTGTTAGAATTCACCCTTCCAACCCTGGAGGGCTTCTCTTTCCGTGATCAACAACTCCTTCGACTGTCCAGTTTTGGGGAAGGTGAGAGGACTTGACAAGTAAAACCTCTGAGAGTAAACAGTGAGGGGGGGCGGGCCTGCAAATGTGTAATAGGTAGGGTTACTCCCATATGTGGGTTGAGAAATAGTGACCCTTATTTTTAGCCAGTTAGACAGTGGGATGCAGTCGTGCAGCTTAGAGGCCTTGGTCGTTAATCACAAGACTCGTCAGCCCTCAGCGCCCAAGCCAACGTAAAACCAGGTCACCTGCAGAGCTGCTATTCCCTTCCATCTACCCCATGCCTCCTATTTACCTATTCCACCTGGTGGCACAAACTTGGCCTGTAGTAAGAACTGAACACAGTCTGCCTTCTTGGAGGAAACCATGGTCAAGTTTTGCAGCTTCTCTTAAATTCCCTGACTTCACCCCAAAGAAACACACAATTAGACTGAGAATCCGCTATTGCTAAATGGTATGCAATAGCAAAAGCTCAAGCAGTATTTACGTTCAAATCTAAGAACTCATTTACATTATTAATTATCCGAACTTTGGAATTTTGAATAAAGGGGTGAGGGGAATGGTTCAATCGGTGGTAGTTCTGCAAATTGTCACCAAGAGCCATGGGTTCCCTGAGGCCGATGACTGTCTGCATTCTTCCAGGGTAGGCACCCAAAGCTGTTGAAAAGAATTGAGACGCTTGTCAACAGAATGGAAAGCTGGCCTTCATCAAAACGATTTTAGTCTGCGAGACTAATGACCTTTCCTTGCTGTTTGTTTTAGTTTGGAACTAAATGAAAAAATTTGTTTTAGATAACAGTAGCTTGGTCTTTCTTTCCCAAGTATTTTATTGGGAAAAGCCAAGTAGCACAATTGTTAACCAGTATTTTAAAAATATATATGTAACAGACTAGAGGAAGTGGTTAACTAGCCCAGAAATTGAACTTCAGATTGGACAACAAAAATAATAATAATAAAAAGCATCATGTCTAAGGAGAAAAATCCCCATTGTTTGCTCACATTACCTCAATGGTAATAGTCCCAAGAATAAAGTGCAACATTTCTAAGTGCTGCTTGCCTCCAGCTCTTTTTTTTTTTTTTAACAGCTGTAAACTGAGCTCCTGATGCATAGTCCCTGGGGCAGGCTAGGATCCCCCTTGTTTCCTGTTCAGCCTCGCTGAAGGAAAAACAGCCTAATGCAAGAAAATAACCTAATGGTTTTGCAATCCAGGTAAAAGGTTCAGGGGAGTTCAAAGATCAATTAATTTTTAAATCTTGATCACTAAATTTCCTTTCTAAAGAGCAAGTAAATTCTTGGCCTGGAAGACATACAAATCTGCAAATCAAAAGGTAAATATACACAAGTGGAGTTCAATCAGGAGCATAAACATCCTGCTGGAGAAAGTAAAAGTTAGGTGGTTTTCATTTATCGAAAGCATTTTAGTTGTCCATTTGAAGTGGCATATAATTTTTAAAAATATGCATAGATATGGGCTTCTTGGTTAAGTGTCCCTGGGTGGGAATGTATGGGAATATTTAAAGTGTTTAAGTAGAAATATCAAATAGGCTTTACACAAACCACCAGATAATTTACAGACATTTGCAGTGCTGACCACTTCCCTGCGGCTCTATATCAGGGTGGAGAGCAGAGACGTGCGTTGCATAACGTTGTGAAGCAGTGAAATTTCTGTAAGTCGTGATCTGCTGGCATGTAATAACTCGATCTGCTTCATGCAGACAAAATATATTAAAAGTATGGACGAGTGAAGTTTGTGCCCCAGGGAAAAGGCGAGATAATGCATTGAAATTGTTCAGAGGTAGTTAGATGCCTAATGGTCTAATATGTGAGCTATGTGAGGTCTGGGGTCTGGTTCTCATAAATTCTGGCTAGACTGATCCTGTAATTTCAAGCAAAGGATAAAAGCGTTAGCCAGAATCATCAGAGCTCAAGGTCCATGATGCTGGATATTATTCATGTAAAGATTTTAAAAAGAAAAAACACTTTAAAAGGGGTGCTGTGGAGTATAATTCATGGTTCTGTGTGTTTGTGTTTGAAAATGTATGCATACCTACATGCACGCTCTAAGACATTTAATGAAATACATTAACTTGGAATTTATAGAAACCTTCCCCATCTTTCCTGTGATGGGGTAGGATTCTGATATAATATAATAATGTGCTGCATGAACAACCATGTAGGATCTAATTATTTCAACTTCAAACTGACATATCGGTGTTTAAATTGGAGTAAAAAAACATGTTTGTAATAAAAATTTACCATTACGAATGGAATAATTTAAAACCAATTTGAACGGATTGAGGAGTGATTAGAGGAAAAAGTTCCCAAGACATTTGGTAGCCTTATAAATGATTTCACAAAATATGCTAAGACTACTCTACCAATTACGTTAGCTGAATATGGAATCCTCAGATTTGAAAACAAAATAAGAACTAGGCTTTTGAAATTAGGTAGATGGTGGATATGAAAACCCTTGATAATTTCCTCCTTCATATAATTTATTTCATCACGGAGGTAGAAGTTTGGAGGTTTTCATTTGCAGTTTCTTTCTTCTTCTTCTTCTTCTTTTTTTTTTTTTTTAAGCTAGTTCACTTGTGTTTGAGTCTGCAGTATATTTATACAGTCTTTCCTGCCAGAATCGTTGACAGTACTTCTAAATGGTTTCCCTCATTGCCTAGGTTATGCCAAGTGCCACTCTCCTGAAGTTCTCAAAACTATACCACCCACACACACATCATGAATAGAGAACCATGTGCTTTTTTTCCTTTTCTAAAACAAAGTGTTCAATCTGAAATCACTTGGGCTTTAACGTGATCCTGAAAATCATCTCAGCTTCATACCTGGTGTAAGCTTCTGTTTGATCC
The DNA here is from genome assembly GCA_026230045.1 of Corynorhinus townsendii. Classification (NCBI taxonomy): domain Eukaryota; kingdom Metazoa; phylum Chordata; class Mammalia; order Chiroptera; family Vespertilionidae; genus Corynorhinus; species Corynorhinus townsendii. Next base: position 164,343,727 of record JAPDVU010000001.1, on the reverse strand, counting down.
TGGTAACAAGGCCATCATTCTTAATTTTTGTTCACAAAAATGTCTGCATTACATATAAGTAAATATCATCTCTCTATTAGTGCCATACTTTAAAGCATTCTGACATTCTATCAGAATCTCAGTAGAAAATACCCTTTGGGCAGAAAAACTGTTCATCTAGCTTTCTGAGTTTACCTGAAGACATCTGTAGATTCAGTTACATTTGATTACTTGTGTTTGACTTTTCAAATTGTTGAAAATGCTTACCTCCAGATTATTCTCCTTGGAAGTATAGCACACAAATACAGCCATTATCTTTTAATATTTAAAATATACAAATACTTTCTGTTAGAGATCTGTTAGGTCAGAGATGATATTTGTTATTTGTGAATGAGGAAATCAGTCTCAAATATTTAGATAATCTTTAAAATAGTCTTTTAAATCATCAGTTTACAAAATTTTCATCTCTGCTTATTTTTACTCTTTTTTTGAAAAAAAAAATAACCACATGCTTCCATTTAACTTATTTTTCACCTTGAGGAGATATGCTAAAAATTGCATATACCGGTCATATTTTAAGGACAATTGTAAGGAATCACATTGCTATTTATCCTAATATTTGATGCCCCATTAGACTTTGGACAAATGGCTTGATACTTTTATTTAAATGGAAATTTATGAATTATTTTAGTACTGGAAGTCTAGGAGTTTCTTTTTGCTTCATTTTAATAATTATAAAATTGGAAAAGATTCAAGAATTGAACTCTTTCATGGGTTTCTTCCCATATTATTTGGAAGAAAATCTGAGTGACAACATAGCTAGTTCTGATTTTGAATAATTTTTATTGGTGTGTTTATTTTTTCAAAACCACACCTACCACTTTGCAGTGACATTTTGCTGCTGGTTTATGAATATAAGACGATTGTATGATAATCCTCACCTACAGATAATTTAAAAGAATTAATGGTAGCGTCGGGTTGGTTAACTTTTCATTATACGTTCTACCCATTAGGGAGACTCATCGTTTTAGCAGAAAGGGTAGGTACTAAAAATTTGAAATTAGTTTACATTTTCTATCCAAAGTTAGGTAATATGATTACCTTTTGATTATTCCAATTCTAAACATCTCAAGGCAAGATTCAAAATTCGTGCTAGAAAACCTAAGTCGATTCCTCTCACCATCCCCCATCACTCCCCCTTGTCCTCATTCTCCAAATCTTTTCCAGATTGTTTGCAAAATGAAATTATCTAATTTCACGAGTATTTGTTCTGAAAAAGCACCACACTCTGGCAGAGAGAAGACTCATTTTCAAGGCCTGATATCTTAAGACAAGACCTTTTTGTCCATGAAATACCACCTAGGATTTGATGAAAATGCTGAGAGAACCATCTGGGCCAAATATGCCCAAATGTGTCAATGAACTACCACACTGATAATACCATTTATGGTAAATGACAAATGTCAACAAGGCAAGTTTTCAAAGTATTTTTGCTCCAGATCTCTGAGAAACACATAAAATATTGTAAGCATATATTTTTAAAATTAAGTTGGTTTGAGGTCTTTTAGAAAACACTATATGCTTACAATGAAATTACTTGACTTACTTCATTATTTCTGCCCAAAATTTATATCGCTAAACCAAAGTGGAGCAAAAATTTATTCAGGACATTTTAAAAACTATTAAGGCACTGTTTCAAAATGTACATCTGCTTGCTTAATTACATTATTTCTGAATTTGTAACTCTTGCCACTATTAAATTTAGTTTTTAAAAAGACTTCAGACTAGGAACCAATGCTGAATTATTAATTTGAACATTATGAACTTTTCAAGTTCTAAGTATAGAGGAAGAAATACTGAGCTAATTTGACTAATTAATCTAGTTGATTACAGTGTATTTATACAAGCAGAGTTAATCTGGCAGACCCAAAAGTTTAAGGAGTCTCTAGTAAAACTGTAAATGAAGCAAAGTAGTAATTCAGTGACTAAACAAGTTGTTAGATTGAAAATGGATGTTTTAATATATACTTCTAATCATCTTCTAAAGAGTATAGCTTGCTAACCATAAGCTTTTGAGCTTGGTACTTGCATTGTATTTCTAACACCCACAGAGAACCTAGTTATCGCATTGCAAAAGCATTCCCAGACTGAAGGATATTACATTTATTCTCCTCAGGCTTTCTCACTGTGCCATCAGCCTGTTTATTTAGTGCATACGATGAAGGTGCAGATGAAGGTGCATGAGAGAAATAGCTCTCTTGTGTAAATGTTCCACCTACCATAATGTAGGTGATTGCAGAGTTGGTGAAAATAGAATCTCCTTTTGCTTTGTGACAAAAACCACATTTAATAGGTCTAATTTCAGGTCTAGTCACTGAGTCTATCCCGTGATAAAAGAACAACATGGAATGTGCCCAAACAGAACTTCTAAAGGTGTATGTTAAATCAAAGAGTGTTCCTTAGAGTTTGTATAAAGAGAGAAAAAATCTCATTGATTTCATGGAAGAATGAAGGGGAACTATCACTCTATGGAGTGCCTGATGTGAGGGAATACTATAGCATTTTGCTTTAGTCTGATACTTAGTAGACAAGTCCCCTGAGTAGGAAGCATGGCTAATTCTGTTCTTTTAAAGTGTCTAATGTGGTGTTGACACACTCAAATGTTAAATAATATATTATAACATGAAGGAAAAGCTCAGAGCTTTCATGAGGTAAGGCTAAAAAATAGTTATACATGCCCTTGATTTAGGGAAATTATAGAGGCAAAGAACTCACATTCATTTATTCATTCCCAGAAAAATCCTTATAATCTTGTGTTTAGCACATGTTGAATTTACATTTTGTAGATTTTTAGGGCTTCAAATTCTTCATTGAGGAAAAAAAATTACCTAATAGCTCTGACTATTGGGATTTCCCCCCCTGAAAAGCATACCTCCTTTTCCGCCACTCACACTTAAGAGTACTGTACTGAAACATTATCTTGGTTTCCCTTAAAAATCTACAATATGCTTAAAAACATCAAATTATATACTTTAAATGAGTGCATTGTATCATATATTAATTGTAACTCAAAGCTGTAAAAAAAAAAACCTAATAAATCTGTCATATAAAATATTAGCGGATATGCCAAAAAAGATACTTTGAAAATGACTTAGGTGAACAAGAAATTATATTTACAGTTCAGGCACTAAACTGCCATTTGATTTTAACATTAACAAATTTACAATTTCTATACTGGCTGTCTTGGCCGATTTGATATTGGACAAAATTAATTTTTTCTTACAGATTTCACAAAATGTGAATGCATATTTATTGATTTAACCAACTGAGTTCCTTTGGAAGTATGTAAAAAAAAATCCACTTAAAGATATGGATACAGCCCAGCTGGTGTGGCCCAGTGGTTGAACGTTGACCTATGAACCATGAGGTCAAAGTTCAATTCCTGGTCAGGGCTCAGGCTCGATCTCCAGTGTGGGGCATACAGGAGGCAGCCAACCAATGATTCTCTTTCATCACTGATGTTTCTATCTCTCTCCCTCTCCCTTTCTCTCTCTGAAATCAATAAAAACATATTTTTAAAAAGGAGAAGTTCTCAAGGAAGAGTTTTGGTGGCTTAAGAAAAGTAAAAAAATCTTGAGCAGAGAATATGTCTGGGGGGATTGCCATCAGGGCTGACCCTGGATGGCTGGAAGGCCACAAGAGCATCCAAGGGAGTAGAAACTGAAAGAAAGAGCCCTGAAGGCAAATATTGCTCCCTTTTCAATCTGAACTGAACCTAGGCCAAACCTAACACTATTATATTTTCACAGGTACATACTATGGTGAGCAGATAGATGGTAGAGTTGTGTCACCTGCACAATGAAAGGGCAGGTGGTAGTGGCAGTGCTGGCAAAAATCAGAGTGGACTGAAAATGAATTGGAAAACCATGACCTCTAGTTTGGTGATGTCCCCAGTTGGCTCCAACTTGTCACTTGATCTTTCTGGTACTCATTTTCCTCACATGTTAGTATGAAGTGAACTACAGACTTGCTTAACTCTTAATAGAATGATTCTCTGTGTTTAAGCATATTTTTTATGGTTAATGAGTGAATAAAAAGAGGGAACAGCAAACATTGAAGGTAAAAAGAAATGTGGTTTCAATGGTGGTGTTTTGAAGTTTGATGGCGAATTAATTAAAGATGTCTTTATAGGAGCTAGCTGTCTTTGCATTAACTGGGAAGATTAAAGGTTCACAAAATGGGGCCCCATTGGTTTTTCTGTTGGTCTTTCTTATTTTCTCTTAAAACAAGGTTTTCCTTGTATTACTTCAGTATCTTCTTCCATGAAGAAGGAATAGGATTACCAGAAATACATAATTTAATATTATATTATGGAAGATAATGAATTAGCCTTCTTAAAATGCAATGTAAATTCTTAGATGAATACCAAATTATTGTTTTGGGGACCTGTCAAATCTTGAACATCTCATTGAAGAGACAGAAAAGAGATGCCTTCATTTGGGGAAATGGTGGTTGATTTAGCTATTGCCGTAGTGAATGGTTATTTATTGTAAGTTTCTACTTTAATAAATCATTTCTGCCTTTCCACAAATTCATTACCTAATGACTTCAGCAGCATGCCTTGGAGTATTCAATCCTCAGAATGCTTATCTGTTAGAACAAGATGAGTCATAGCAGTTGTCTAGAAAGGACACTTGTTAGAAATGACAATATTTTTGCTCTACCTGAAAGGTTTCCTAGCCAAATGACAGGTGTCAGCTAACACCCATTTTGAGTGAATTTGCATATATCGTTTATTTGGGGATGGATGAACAAAGAAAATGTATGTTGCTTTGAGTTTCCCCCAAAATAAAGTTCCATCCCTCCAAAAAGGAATCTCATGTGACCCAGTTGGATACCAATAAGTGTCTGGCATCTTTAATAATCTTAAATGGTATTCTAATGAGATGAGTGAGCATTTCTAAAACATAATATTATATCCACCAAAAAGCATAAAACAGCTGAGCCAAAATTTTACATATATCTGATGTTTAGTGCAAAAAGTATTCTCAACAGAGCAACTGAATGTTTTGTATCCTTTGATCTAATCCCAGTGGCAATTTTGGTGAGTGAATCAGTGTTTGAAAAAAGTTGGACATAACTGAGCTCAGACGAAGATGATCCTTATGAACAGGAAGGGAGGTAAGGGGCTCAGTCCCTCGGGTGGCATGCCTTTTCTTTGCCACCAAAGTTTTACCATGTTAAGAAGTGGCCCATGACAGAGTTAGTCTCGTTTTTAGTGAGTGTAGTTAGCACTTTCTTTAAGATCCACACTTTGGACGTGACTTCCCTTCAGAAAGTTCACAACCACTGTCCTCCACCCCAAGAAGGGCTTGCTCCAGGTAGGATTTCTAAGTGTTAGAAGTTTGCCTTTGTCTCTCCAACCTTCTTTTCTCCCCCTTTCCCACTTCTTCATTTGCACTTTCTTCCTTACACAAGCCACCCGGCATTCAATGATCTGGCAGTATAGTGATCTAGACTATCACTGTAGAAAGTTTTCATCTAATTCTTTTAGGATACACACTTCACTGGCACCTTGCAGAGCTTCTTGAGCTCCTGAGCTAGCTCCCTGCGATGTGTACATTCACACACATTTGTGAAAGCATCCTGTGTAGGAGCCAGGGTCCACTCAAGAGAAAACAGGAACCACACCAGTTACCTAACAGAGAGAATACAATATAGGGATTTGGTTAAACAGGTGTTAAATTTGTGAAAAAGCAAAACAAAACACAACAGAAACACTGAGGTAAATCTTTCGAAAGCTACTACCATCTCTTGGGCTGAGTGGGGGAAAAGGAGAGGCTAAGTCAGCAGATCCTAGAACAGTGGTTCTCAACCTTTCTCGTGCCACGACCCTTTAATACAGTTCCTCATATTGTGGTGACCCCCAGCCATAAAATTATTTTCGAGAACCACTAGCAGGGTTGCCTAAGACCATCGGAAAACACATATATTTACATTACGATTCCTACCAGTAGCAAAATTACAGTTATGAAGTAGCAACGAAAATAATTTTATGGTTGGGGGTCACCACAACATGAGGAACTGTATTAAAGGGTCGCGGCATGAGAAAGGTTGAGAACCACTGTCCTAGAAGGTCAGAGGAGGAAGCTTGTGGAGTCGGGACTCAGCTCTCTGAGGAAGGCACTGCCCAGCTGGTGCTGGCGTTGTGCCTCAGGCGCTGGGCCTCAGATCTCCAGGAGGAGCAGCCAGACTAGTCCTGGCACCTGTAAGTGGGCGCATGGAGTTGATTCCGGGGGAGCTGAAGAAACCTGGGACTCGAACCAAAAGTAGCCACCAGACTGCCATGCTCTTGCAAGGGCAACGGATACAGGAGCATAGGGAGGAGCAAATTCTTTCCCTCCCCCTGCCTCCTGGCCTCCACAGTGCTCCCTAAGCACAGCGCCTACCAGGGAGTCTGGGGCAAAGGAGAAATGTAGTTAGGACTGTCCCAGCTCAGCATCCCATAGCAGAAGAGTGGAGAGAATCCGGAGCTGAGAGACGTGGCTTAATAAAGCCTACCCTGGAAGCTACCTATGGCTGAATACAGAAGGCAGGATTGTGTTTAACTGGGGAGAGTTGTGAAACCTGAGAATACAAAATTTTGCTAATGAGCAGTAAGACTTGACCATCTCCACAATAAAATGATGTGAAAATCCAGGGCAATAGAGATCTTATCCAAATGGATCTCACTAGCAGTTCCCAATATGATTCCTCCCAATACCCATGAAAATGCAATAAATAATTAAAATTATGATAGCATTGGAAACTAAGACTGAGAGAATCTGGGAAGAATGGACTTATTTATAAGGCATATGGAGCTTCAACTCATAGCATACCCCCCCTTGACTGCATAAAAGAATTAGTGTGGCGAGAGGTAAGAACATGCGTCGCAGCTCTGTCACCATCTGTCCGCTGCCCCGGTGAGCCAGGAATTGTGCCAACCAGAAATCTGAGCAGACACCCCTGGCCAGCCCTTGGGAGCTGCTCTGAGAGAGTATCGTTTCCCCTACAATTTAGCTTCCACCTTTCTACAACACATAGATATTGAAATTCTCAGGAAGCAAATGCACAGAAAGTTGGGGGATGTGAGCCGTGGTGCAGGGCATTCTGGAAGGTCTTGTCCTCCTGAGGAGGCCAGGACAGGGTGGAAGGGGGACATCCATGGAAAAATACAGTAGCTTTTCAGGCTGTGAATTTCAGTTTCCCAAGTGCTATAGCCACTCAGAATAAAGCAGATTATACATCTGAAAATGCTAGAATTCAAGATCCAGGAGAAATAATCGATATATATGATAAGGAAACAAGGCCTCTGTGAAAAAGCAGAAGTGTGGAATGAAAGGAAAGTGATGAGATGAAGAACAGGAGAAGATAAAAACAACTGGGAGAAGATGAAAGGAAGTTAAAAGGAAGCTGAAAGCACAAGAGCAAAATGAAAACACATGGAGAAGAGTCAAGAAGAGCATTGATCCTGTAGAAAATCATAGTGTGATGGAGGAGGGCAAACTGGAACCATCCCCTACGAGGAAGCAGAGAAGGACAAAAGATGAAAATTGTCAGACAAAGTGATGGTAGACCATAGAACGCAGGACCAACATGTGGGCAATTTAAAGAAAACTAAATATAAATAAAAGTGGCAATCAGGAATATAACAGGGGGAAAAAAATCAGAACTTTTCTGAATTGAAAAAAGGACTACATATGCAGGTTGAAAGAACTCACTGACTCACAATCAAATATTGAGTTACTAAGATGTAGGGGGAAAATACAGGTGGGAAAATCAATTATACCTGCTAACCAAAGGAATGTATAGATGATAGATAGGTAGACAGATAGACAGATAGATAGATGATAGATAAATCTCAAACTACTCTTAAGCCTCCTGCCAAAAATACCAAAAGAAAATGGAACAACTACAGAATTTAAGGAGAAAATACTGTGACTCAAGTGTATTATGCAAACCAAGCTCTTGATCATTTTCAGATATATAGGTGATTAAAGCTAAAAAGTGCTTAAAAATATATTTCATCTAACTCAGTGGTCGGCAAATTCATTAGTCAACAGAGCGGCAAACTGCAGCTCTCGAGCCGTGGTTTGCCGACCACTGACCTAACTGATAGAGAAAGCCAATTTAAGAATTTAAGAATGGAAGATTCATGATCTAAAATTAGATGGAGTTTTGAAAGGAGTTAAAAGTGCTCAGATAATTGTTAAAAATATGGTATAAAATTAAATACAAAGAAAAAATTCTGAAAAGCAGATTCTTATTTAAGAAATAATAAAGCAAATATGTTTCTGACTTGAAAATAGCCCTAGCCAGTTTGGCTCAGTGGATAGACTTGCAGACTGAAGGGGTCCTAGGTTAGATTCCAGTCAAGGGCATGTACTTAGGTTGCAGGCTCAGTGGGGTTTTTATAATAAGAAAGACAAAAGCATAAATTGGTGAGGATGTGGAGAAATTAAATTCTGATACATTGCTGATGAGAATGTAAAATGGTACAGTATTTTATTTTAAAGAGAGTTACCATATGATCCAGCAATCCAACTCCTAGGTATATACCCCAGATAATTCAAAACATGTTTACTCAAAAACATTACACAAATGTTCACAGCACTATTACTCATAACTAGAGGCCCAGTGCATGAAATTTGTGCGGGGGGGGGGGTGTCCCTCAGCCCCGCCTGCACCCTCTCCAATCTGGGACCCCTTGAGGGATGTCCGACCCCTGGAGGGATTGAGCCTAAACAGGCGGTCGGACATCCCTCTCACAATCCAGGACTGCTGGCTCCCAACTGTTCACCTGCCTCTGCCTGATCACCCCCTAACGACTCCCCTGCCAGCCTGATCGATACCTAACTACTCCCCTGCCAGCCAGATTGCCCCTAACTGCCCTACCCTGCTGGCCTGGTCACCACTAACTGCCCACAACTGCCCTCCCCTGCAGGCCATCTTGTGGCAGCCATCTTGTGGCCACATGGGGGCAGCCATCTTTAACCGCATGGGGGTGGGCATCTTGTGTCTTGGAGTGATGGTCAATTTGCATATTACTCTTTTATTAGATAGGATAGCCAAAAAATGAAAAAAAAGTCCATTCACTGATGAATGGATAAACAAAATGTGACCATATCCATACAATGGAATATTATTCAACCATAAAAATGAATGAAGCACTGATCAATGCTGTCACATGGATGAACCTTGAAAACATTATGCTAAATGAAAGAAGCCAGACACAAAAGATCACATATAATATGATTCCATTTATATGAAATGTCTAAAATAGGCACATTCATAGAGACAGAAAGTAGATTAGTGGTCGCCAGAGGCTGGAGGTGGGGGGATAGGGAGTGACTGCCACAGGGGATGAGGTTTCTTTGTGCAGTGATGAAAATGTTCTGGAATTAGACAGTTATGATGGTTGCACTACTTTGTGGATAAATTAAAACCACTGCATTGTACACTTTTAAATATGAATGTTATGATAGGTGGATTATAGCTCAATTTTTAAAATAAAAAAAAAGTAAAATATATAACAAAAATGATTCAAGAAGTAGCAAACCTTAATATACTAATAACCATGAAAAAAAAGGTGAAAAAGTTCTCTCTCTCCCAAAAAGGTAATAGATGTAGGATGTTTTATGGTGACATTTATACTCAGTTTCTTGTAATAATTCTTCTACTACTTAAATAATCTCAAACCATAGAAAAAGTTGAATGCCTTAATTTTATAAAGCCTGGTATCAAACCAAACAGAAGATAATACATGAAAGAAAATAATGTGGTCACTTATAAATATGCATTAAGTCCTAAGCAAAATATTAATGAACCAAATTAAAAAATGTGATTTCAAAATGCAATAAAATCGGATTTCTTCCCAAAATACAAAATTCTTTCAACATCAGAAAAATGCATTAATATAGTTAATTATATCAATCGATCAAGAGAAGACCCATGTGATGATTATGTTAAATGCTAAAATGTTAGTAAGTCAACATTCATTTCTGATTTTTTACATTCTTAGTACATATGGAATTTGAGAAAGAATATCTATCAGCAAATAATACCTAGTATCATATTAGATAACGAACCCCTACGGATAGTCTCACTATGAATAAGAAACAACACTTTCTCAGCTTTTCCCAGAATTTTTCTGGATATTCTAGTCAGTGCAGCAAGAGGAAAAAAGAAACTGGAAGTGTCAATACCAGAAAGGAAGAGAAAAAAATTAAATAATTTGCAAATAGTATAAATGCCTATGTGAAAATAAATTATTCAAAACAATGTTAGTCCGTTAGGTTACAAAATTAGTATACAGATATCAATAGCTTTTTATTTACCAGCAATAAGGGAATATAAGGAAAAATGATCACAACAAAAGCTATAATGTCAATCAATAACTTTAAAATATATTGTTTTATTCCTACTTGAAAAAAATGACAAACAGAATTGAGGTTCATAAAAGAATTCTTGAATGAATGGAGAGATATATTATACAGATACAATTTTCTCCAATCTACACATCAGAATCTTAAAAGAAGTTTTTGAGAAGCCTGACAGAAATTATTCTAAGTCTTATTTTGAAGAGTAAATATAACGTAGGATTTTTTAAGACCAGTAAAAGTCGGGTATTGCCCTACTTTAAATAATCCACATTATAAAGCTGTGGTAATTAAATCGGCTTTGAACTGGCACAGACATGAGTGTGCCTGTCGGTAGGACAGCAAGAAAGCATAGAGCCATAGCAAAGTTTACATAAGAATTATTTTAAAATAAAGATGGCATCTCAAAAGGGAGAAGACAGAATAGAATAGATTATGCCATTTGATTCCTCATGAACTTAAAATTTCAATGTAAGAAATAAAACAACAAAACTGGTGGAACATAAATAGATAGTTATGTAATTTTAAGTTCAAGAAGCCTTTCTGAGCATGATCTCAGGGGCTCATGATAAACTTTCTTGAAAACACTGTTAGCTATCACTATTAAAACCTTAAGCTTTTTGTATGGCAAGAGATGCCACAAACTAAAAGACAAATGACAAAACAAGTGAAAATGACAAAAAAACATTAAAACTATAATGTACTATTTAAAAGAAGAGAGGATGTGTGCAAAATGTAATCTTATAGTAATTTTAATTACATGTAAATTATTATGTTGTTGAGTATATACAGTTGAATTAAGCATGCATCTGATGAAACTGCAGGCTAAGTAATTCATTAGTACAAAATGCAAATGACCGGTAATCATGGCAAAAATGTTCATCCTTGCTGGTACTCAAGGAAATAAAAATTAAAATAAGGTGCCAGTTTTCATCTCTCAAAGTGACATATCTCAAACAGAATGCTGGCAATAATGTTGGCAAGGATGTGGGAGAGGGGAACTTTCACATTATACTAGAAAGTCAGTTTCTTCATTGATAAAACCTTGCTGGAGAATCCAATCTTAAAAGTGCATTTCCATCTCTAACTAAAAAGTGAATGATTTAATGAGCAAAGATGTAAGTAGACACTGATTACAGCTGTTATTCTAGTCGCAACATTGGAAGCAATCTATGTAGTAATTGAGAACAAATTAGAGAAATGGTGGTGCATTCATATTGCGGAATACCATGCAGCCATCAAAAGTCACGAGTAAACCAAAGAGTTTTACTTATATGAACATTTGTCAGAATCCACTGCTTGGATCTGGACTTCAGCTCAAACAATGTTAGTTGCCATAGGGAGGAAAATTAAATGACCTACAATTTAGAAGTTATAATAAGGATGCATATTTATTGACATGAGAATATTTATACCATGTTTAAAAAGGTTAGAATCTAGCACATGCCACATGAACCCATTTGTGTAAAAATAATATAATATATGGAAAATGTTTGGGGAAGGTATGACAGAAAATATTTGCTGCTGCGCCCATTCTGGCTAGGGAATCATTTAGGACTTAATTTATTTTCTTTTTGCATTTTCTGTCTTTCCTAAGTTACCTGCAGTGAACAGGCACTACTTGGGTAATAATGAGCACCTTTTTTTAAAATTTTATTTTATTGTTTAAAGTATTACATATAGTAGTACATATATCTCCTTTTTTCCCCCCACAGACCTTCCCCCAACCTTCCCTGTCACATGCCCTCATCTGCCCCTCCCCCCCCAATGTCTTGTGTCCATTGGTTGTGCTTATATGCATGCATACAAGTCCTTTGGTTGATCTCTTTCCCCTCTTCCTCAACACTCCCAGCCTTCCCGCTGTAATTTGACAGCCTGTTCAGTGCGTTACTGCCTCTGTGTCTAATGAGCACTTTTTTTACTTTCCAAAATAAAATGGTACATTAATAAGCAAGAGTTTGATAAAAGGCACCCTGAGTATGTGAGTCAGGAAACGACTGTGTGGTACGGCGATAAGAGCACAGGACCTAGAGCCAGGCTGGCCTGGATGCTCCACGATTCTGCTCCTTACTGACAGTGCTACCTCAGGCAGGTCATTCAGCATCTCCGATCCTGCATCTGTAAAATGCAGAGTTGCTCTGAGGATTAGCAAAATTGTATGTCAATCACCCGGCACATTCTCCAGCACATATTGTGCATTTCACCAAAGGTTAATCCTTATTGCTGCTGTTGTAAATGCCAAGGAAATTGACCTGAAGACCGGAAACAGATTTGTATTGCTAAGAAGAGGCATGGATTAATTGTTTAGAAGCTTTTGTGTGCGGTGTATCATCTTGTGAAATATAGATGTCCATGGTTTCACCACCTATCAAAATTTATCACGTGTTACAATTTGGACTTGTAGAGTATGTGCCTGCCTAGAGGGCTAGAGCAGTGACGCTTTCATTTGGGGTCACATAGCGCTCTAAGCACGGAATTTTGAACGTAAGAGTTGCTCAGCATGCAGTGAATGGCGTGGGATGAGGGTGCTGCTTAGACTCTCCCTGGTGAGACTTTTGATTCTGAATGTACTGATTGTGTGGCCTGATTACTAAAAACCATACAAGAAGGTAAAGATCAGCCTGGTTCTCCTAAATTTTATCTTAATAATTAGAGGGAGGTCCACTGATAATAGAGTCTTTCTTTGTTAGCCTTCACGATACCCCAGGCTCTTGAGGACATTAATATTATGAGTTGATTGTGTGCAGGGCACTGTGCTATGAAGTAGTTTACTACAGGGATGACATTCTTTAATATGACGAACTATGTTCTAGAAAGTGTTTATTATTTCTCTTATAGATGAGGAGCCTAAGACCTAACTAAGGGAACATGCATAGTAGATTCGATGGCGAGCTTGGATTTGATTCTATCTGATGTCAAAATCTATGCTCTTAAAACCTTTGCTACTCTACTTCCCCATCCCTTCCAGGCAGCAGGATTCTTTTTTAAAGTTGTGTTTCAGGGTGTCTCATTTGTTGCTGTCTGGTTCATGGATTTTATTTAAATCCTTTAAAAAATATTGATGCCATGCATAGCCTGGTTTAAATAACTATATAAAACATTATTGAAAAATCTGTTTTTCCTCAACTGAATTTTGGTTCTGAAACTGTGTTACTGAATTATTTGTATACTTACAACCCTTCCTCTATTTGAGATTTTTAAGTTTTTTGAAGGCAGGCATTGTATTTTACTTCTTTTTATATTCCATGCAAGCATAATGCTTGCCCATAGTAGGTGGTCAACAAACACTAAGTTAAGTTAAATTGTATGTCAAACAAACACTGAGTTAAATTGTATGTCTCTTTTGTCACACTAAGAAACAAATAAAAATTATAATTTCCCCCTAATCTATTAATTACAGCAAACTTAAAAAAGCAAGGCAGTCACAACCCTTAGATTTCCTGTTGCCTGTCTAGGTTTTTAGGCATGGAGGTGTAGCATGCTTAGTCTTCTTCAGCTGTGGTATAGCACAGTATTTAAGACCCATCTTTCCAAATGACGTATGTATTCGTAGTCCACGTGCTATGGCTCTGCCGGGAAGAGTCCAGTGTCACTCACGTGCATTCACATTTGCTTTCTAACCTTGGATTCATGCTGGGAGTGCCTGTGCCTGTGGACACCTGCTCTATTGTGTGCTCGTCAAAACCATAAACAAACAGAAGTAAAAAGGAAATCTAACTGGATTGCCAGCTCTGCCATTCACCAGCTTCGTGACCTTTAGCACAAAAGTTACCCTCTCCAAAGCTCAGTTTCTCCGGGATGGGCTGCTAACACTTCTCCCACAGACTTGCCAAGAAAGGGAAATGAATGTGAGTGTGCGCACAGCCTGTAGCACACGGTAGGCGTTCCATCAATTCATGGAACACTGAAAACACGCGTTTGTTTTCTTTTGGTGAACCCACTGCCTTGCCTTAAGAAATTTCACGGGTCTACTTTGAATAAATTTGAAGAACCCTGAAGCACAGACATATGACTCAAAAAAACAAGAAGGGGAAAAAAGCCACCCCAGACTTTGGGGAGGTGTCTGTACCTGACGAGGTCAGGGGAAGCCTCTGTTGATGAAATTCAGGCAGCACGTTTCAAGCAATTCAGCTGACTCTGATTTGAGGAGCACTTTTGTTTGCATAAATAAAACACTAGAAATGTTATTGAGCTATTCCATGGAGGAGATGCGTACCTGGTAACGTAAGACTGTGTTTTCATGCAGTTTTTATTCAAGGCTAAACATAAGCCAGTGAAAGAGAAACAGAAAGTGATAAGTAACGTGGCTATATTTTTCAGGAACATATGGTAGACGTTTAAAATGAAGTATGTCAGCTATTAATTCCCCAGGTGCTTGCCTTAGTCTCAAAAATAAGGTCGTTCCACAGAGGGAATTCCCTGCTCCTGCTATTTTGATCTTTGGGAAAATATGAGACAGACTCTTCTCTTCTGACACATGTTCCCAGGAATATTTAAAAAAAGCATTTTGCTCATTGACACACAGAAGGTGACAAGAGCATTTCTGATGGTGTGTCTGTCATACACACAATTACCTTCTCACCCCAAAAGCCCAGAAAAGCTAGAGACAAGAGGAAGACTATACTGTTTTGACCAGACGTGGCCTAGAGATTTAACGGGAGGACCTGGTCCCTCACGCCCTGTCCCTCTGGTTTACCTTATGGGCTCCGTTATCCCTTGTAAGCCAAGGCTACAAACTTAAGAATCCAGGAAGTGTGAGGTGGGAGGGTCAGCCCTAGAGGACAAGATCTTATTTCAACACGATTAAATGCCTTCCTTTTGGGAAAGTGCCTTTTCTGATTCTATGTTTCATATTTTTAAATGTTAACATGACATGTTATAACTCTGAAATGACTTGGAATTTGGGAGGATGTAGGGAATCATTGAAATATTGGTATAATGAAATGGCTGTTACTTTTCAGAGCATAAACATTTTCCTTTTTGGAGTACAGAAAATGTTACAAACGAAGGAGCTGCACTAATGACCTTCCTGAGGTCAGCGTCTGCAGCTTGATAGAAAGGAAACATATAACAAGGGAAATGGGTAGGAACCTGAAATACGAACACTTAAATTCCAAAACCCATTTTTCCATTTTAATGTGTTGTTTGTTATCTGATAATATCGATAGTCCTGATGTAGAATTTTCTAAGTCATGAAGAACATGCAGTTCATAAGGCCAACGGTTCTTCTTTACCATAAATTTTGGGGAGACTCTCCAACTCTCCAGGAAGTGGAAATGGGACTGAATTGTATTAAGATAAATTCAAAAGCAAAGGTAGAAGTTGCTCTTGAATGAAAAACAGTATTTGAAAAATGAGAGGTGAACTGATGTGACAATATTGCTAAACTAGATGTTCAGAAATATGTATAATTTCTAGTAGGTATCCATGGATAAGCCTCTTCATATTTATTTAAGCAGCAAAAGGTCAATTTTAGAAATTAGTGGGTTTATATACCTCACAAATATCTGAAATGGATTTTTTAAAAATAACAGACGATGTCATTAGTTTTTAGGTGAGTTTTTTTAAAGACTCAAAGTATAGTTATAGCTTTTAGCTTTGATATTTTAACTTCTTGTTTAATTATCATCACTCCAGTCACCCTCCAAATGACTTGTAAGGTATTATCCTATTTTATAGATGAGCAAACTGAGGCTCAGAGATTAGGTGACTTCCTGATGGTCAAGTGGAAACTAAAGCTCGGTATTTTTCTACAGCTGTGTTGGTGTTTATTGGCAAGCACAAGGTACATATGCAAATACAGACTAATTCTCATAGATACTTAACAGATTTAAAAGATAGTTCTTAACCCAAGCAAAGAAATCTTTTCTTGGTGCTAAGCAATAGAGGCAGTTTCAACAGATTTGTAAATAATGGAAATTGATTTCAAAATCAGGAACCAAAATTGCTTTTGATACACAGGGCGGGAAGTAGCTCTATGAATATTCCTAGACCAGTGGTTCTCAACCTTTCTAATGCCACGACCTTTTAATACAGTTCCTCATGTTGTGGTGACCCCCAACCATAAAATTATTTTCGTTGCTACTTCATAACTGTAATTTTGCTACTGTTAGGAATCGTAATGTAAATATCTGTGTTTTCCGATGGTCTTAGGCGACCCTGCTAGCAGTTCTAATAGCCTAAGACCATCAGAAAACAGATATTTACATTACGATTCCTAACAGTATAAAATTATTTTCGTTGCTACTTCATAACTGTAATTTTGCTACTGTTAGGAATCGTAATGTAAATATCTGTGTTATCCGATGGTCTTAGGCGACCCTGCTAGCAGTTCTAATAGCCTAAGACCATCGGAAAACAGATATTTACATTACAAATCATTAACAGTAGCAAAATTACAGTTATGAAGTAGCAACGAAAATAATTTTATGGTTGGGGGTCACCACAACATGAGGAACTGTATTAAAGGGTCGTGGCATTAGAAAGGTTGAGAACCACTGCTCTAGACCGAATACCCTGAATTATGCTTTAGAAAAAAAAAGAGAGAGTTTGTTATACACTTGAAGCTTACCCCTAGTGAAATTAAGGTCATTTGGAAACCAGGAGGAATGGTGGTAGTGAGTAATGCCCCTGGAGTTCCTAGGACCACATGGCAACACATCATTGAAAAAAAGAAAGGACAGGGAGAATAACAACTTTTTAAAGGCACAGGACTAATGAATGGATGCTTAAAAATAGTTATTACCACAAAAGCACATAAAGATGGAAAGAGAAATTAGAAGTTCTTTGCAGATGACCACTATTGGGTTGCTTATTCCAAATGTGGGGGAAATTAATATACTGCTTTATTTCAAAATGCAGTGAACAGATAACTCATCCTTCTAAGAGGCTTAACGAAAGATCTGGCAGATGTACTCTGTTGCCATTTTGAAAAGATCCTGTGAGCAGCAGAAGGGCTATTTGATGATCCTTTCCCACTTCTTCAGGTGGGCCTCACCAACCACAGTTGAATCACACAACCCTATTCATTGAGTAGTGCCTGTTCGGTACTATAGACTATGAATTATTACTTAATTTCAAATAGCTTAGAAGTGGTACGAGGTTGCTTTTATGGGCTTCTTTAGGAACCTTAGTTCCACCTTGACACTCATTCATTCCATAGGTATTTATCAAGTGCTTCCCTTAAGAACTATCTTCTGTGCTGGGCACTGAAGATATAGTGATGGATAAAAAGATTAGATGCAGCTGTTGTCCTTGTAGTGCTTACAGCCTGATAAAAGGACAGGTAGAGTAAGTGCCTGATGGAGAGACATAGGGTGTTTTTCCAGTATTTATTAAGAGGGACTTGACTAATCAGTTAATCATCACCGATTAACTTCAGATCCGAAGCAGAAAGAGGGGTGCATTGGAGGGATGATGGAGAGGGTAGAAGGGAAGAAGCTAGACACAACACATGCAAAGCTTCTGTGGCAGGAGGAAGCATGGTAGAGTTGTGGAAATGGAAGGGTGATGTAGACAGAGGGGAAATAGCAATTGGACAATAGAGCAACATGACTTTGGAGTCTTCCACCCAGATCATCTGGTGCTTTGAAGCCCACAATAAACATTTTTATCTTTAGCTTGAAAGCAATGGGAAGCCATGGAAGCATGTTAGGTAGTAGAGTGACAAGATTAGATCAGTCCTTTGCTGTGATCATCCTGACTCCAATGTGGAGAATAGATTGGAGAAGAGCCAAAGTTAATACTCAGAAACTAGTTAGGCTATACCAAATTTTTAAAATACATTTTTATTGATTTCAGAGAGAAAGAAACACCAGTGATGAGAATCATTGATCGGCTGCCTCCTGCACACCCTATACTGGGATTGAGCCTGCAATCCCGGCATGGGCCCTGACTGGGACTGGCAATGTGACCTCCTGGTTCATAGGTTGATGCTCAACCACTGAACCATGCCGGCCAGGCATTACAACTCAGTCCTTTTAGTTGTACTTTATTTCTTAAGGTCTATTGCCTACCTGCTATATCATACCATAACTTTTTTGTGCTATTGAAATGAACACACGCTTTTCTTTTTCATAACTTCCATGAACTACAAATATCAGGAAAAATTTTTGCCACTTGAATAAAAGCCATATTTTTATTATCCCAGTACAATTAGTTTTATGTTCAGACTTCTTTTTTCCTGTTTCTGCATGGTTTTCATATTGATGTTGCAATGTCTTTATCATATTCCATTGAGGTATATTACAACTTAATTACTTGTTTCCCACATTTAGTACATTTAGATAAGAAGTTTTAACCAAGGATGACAGATCAGTGAAATGCTGTCCAAATATATATATATTTTTATTTTCAGCAATTGAAACTAAGTTGGGAGAGCATATTCTGCCACTTTCAACCCCAATTATGTGAAAATCCCCCTTTATGGAGAATGTAAAGTGTCCTAAGTATTTGTATTAAGAATAATGCACGTTGCTTAGGCTGTTAAAGAAATATTGATTTCTGACCCTTAACTGGAATACTTAGCTTTCATTTTTCTTCTTTTTACATAAATTGTGTATATTGTGTTCCCCTCAGGGAGAACTTAAAAGCATTTTGTGTTGTGGAGACTCCATTCTAGGATCTTACTGCTTTCGAGATGAATAAATGGAAGTTGCGCCATTACTGAAGTAAACCGATTTTTCTCGTGGAATAGGGGTACACATATTACAGGGGCTGAATTGGGCCCCAGAATTTCTGAAGTTCCAAGACAGTTTCTTACGGCCAGATTTAGCTTTCTGTTTTCAGCTGACGAGAAGCTTTGGCATATAAGCCATCTCATTCTTATTCAGCAAAAATCTCCTTGGATGTTTTTAATGTAATTTTGAAATTTGTATTACCAGGTGATGGTTAAGCATATGCTAGGAACTGACTGCAAATACTTGCTCAGAAAACAATGTGCCTGAAAGGTCCTTTATAGAGGCTTCGAGGCTTCCAGGTATTAGAATGAAACGGGCTGGCCCCAGAGCATTTCAGTATGCTATAGGAAATGAAATGTGGCCAAACAGGTTTTTATGTTCTGACTATTCCTTTTTCCCATTACTAGCCAGAAGCAAGTCCATCAGTTTTACATCTTCTCCTTGTTTTATTTTTATCAACTTCTTAGGAAGTTGGAAGGTTTTTTCTGTTATTTAGTTTGGTTTTTGCCTATTCCTTGAACAACACATAAAATGGGAAAATTAAACTTGTAAATAATCCTCATCTACTTATGTCTTATGAGATGTTGCTTTCAACACACTTAATATTACTAATTAATTTAATTACATATATACTGTAGTTGCACTCACACATTTTCTATTACCCGCTCTAATGGGATGCAGCGCCCTCCCACAGCCACCTTAATGTAAAGCTTTAATTGCTTTCCCCGAAGCTCAGCTCGTGTTTGATTTATCTGATTTCTTTGTATAAAGATTCTCTAGTTTACGATGTGTACACAAATCATTAAATTGGTGTTGATGTTTATGCAGTGAACTTGCCAACTGGTTACAGCAGACATCCCTTTATGAATTTATGATGGGGTAGTAAAGACAAGTGTCCGCAGCTCCTCGTGTGGACCAGCTCGCGCTCTCCTGGTGCCTTGCTGGGGACAGTGATGTGGACACTCCACGGATCTGTAGAGCTAAGGGCCCTGTTGAGACCCACATTTGCCAAATTGTGAGCATCTCTAATTTACTGCAGTGAGGACGTGTTGTGCGTGTCAGAGAAAGAAACACGCCTTTAGGTGTTCTCACTTATGGAACGAAACTACACTACAGTCAAGGATTTTAACCAGGAACTCATTTTTTGTAAACATGACTGGGTATATGTGTCAGTTATTATTGTAGAGTCTGTGTCAACAAACTGAGATTCATCAGCTATGACAAGGAAAAATAGTTGAAGAGGCCTGACTATCATTTTCATATAAAAAATAAATATATGCACATATATTGCAAAATAGCCAAAGCAGACAAATATTCTTCTCAAGTATATGCCATAAAAAGATGGAGTTTACTTTTTTTTCATTATGAGATCTTCAAAGATTATAGGTGTGAATTTAATTCACTAATTTTTTTACAGACACAAGTCTTCACGACTAAGAGCACAAACAAAACTGCTAATTTAAAAATAACTGCATGTGTATGTGCTGTATTAGCACTGGTTTGACTGTCTTCACCTTTTTACTTCTCATTAATATTTGAAATTAGAAGGCAGAAAAATTGATTCTTAATTTCAACATATACCACAGATGATTTATCTCCAAGTATTTATTTCAGACTATCCTGTGTGTGACACCTGCAAATAACCAAAGAATTAAGATGAAATGTAAGAGCTCCAAAATATAAGAGGAAGCCAAAGGAGGAAAAAGGAAAAAGCATTTCCATAGTTGAAGGAAAGGACGGACGATTGGGGAGGTTGGAGAGAAGGAAGGGAGGAAGGTGTTCCAGATGGTTCTGAAATGTGTTCAGTAGAGAAGATTCTCAAATGTCATGTGGTTTTCTAAAGAGACCAGACCAGGACTTCAATGTTGATGACAGAGAAGATAAACTGGAAGTGAGATCGTGAAATGCATTTTTATCTACATTTCCTCCCAGTTCTCACCCTTTGAGGAACTTCTCTCTTCCTACTGAGAAAATTCAGATAATTAAATGCAGTTGAGAGTGCAGACTAAGAGAAGAATGCAGCCATGTCTAATTAGCAAGGATGTGCTGATGAAAATTGAAGAATTTACTACCTTTACAAATTAACATGACTCAAATATTATAGAATACTAGAGGCCCAGCGCATGAAACTCGTGCACAGGTGTGGTTCCTAGGCCTGGCCAGCAATCAGGGCCATCTTCCCTGGCTGCCCACAGCCAGGCCTTCCCCCCACCCCACCCCCGCCGCTGCCACCCAGGCCCAGTTCTCCTTTTGCCATCGGGTAATTGGTGCCTGACAGCCAGGGGAAGGGACCAAGAGGCCAGCTGTTCCCGCCTGCTCACTGGCCCGGCCCTGGTGGCCTTGGCCTGGCGCCACCCACATCCCCCGGTTCCCCATTCGCCATTAGGCTATGGAAAGGGACCTGCTGGCCGTGGAAAGGGACCGAGAGGTGGTCAGTGCGCCTCATAGTGACCGGTCCAGTGGTCGTTCTGTTCATTCTGCCTTTAGGGTCAATTTGCATATTACCCTTTTATTATGTAGGATTCTTAAAATGCCTCTAGCATACCATGAAAACAAAATAAAAGGGTAAGTTATGGCCAGTTTACTTTTGTATAGGAGGACTGATGAAGAGGATTGTTTTTGATCCATTAGCAGTCATTCATTCAGTTGATACATTTCACTGAGAACTCCTCTATAACATTTTGAGCTCAGCACATGCAGAATAAAGAGAGGTGTGGAGTAGGGTTCCTTTTGTTGAGGAACTTATTGTATCTGTAATGCAAGGCACCACATGCTCTCTTCGGCTTGAGAATATAAATGAAGTGTGACCCACATATCAGCCATTTCCTTTCACCACACACAGGAATCTGTTTTAAACCTACACAAACAATGCTAAATTTAGCCACTTCATCAGCTTCCTCAAAAGTAAATAAATAAATAAATAAATAAATAAAAATCCAACCCTATAAGGAGTTTTTTAATTCTCTAGTTTTACTGAAGATTTGTAGTGACTTGGGCAGGTGTCACATCACACAGCACACACAGGTCACTTGAAAAATTCCCTTTATACCTATCTCATCTCCAAGTATCCCTTCTTAACCTTACTTATCGCTCCATCTCTTCTCCTGGGCAGCTCTCAACACGGCTTGTCAGCCCTTTATTAAGCTGAGTAGCTGCCCGTTTTGACAAGAAATGTGGCTGCCACTAGAAACCAAGCCTGGGAGATCTATTATTTCACCCCGATTTCCCATCCCCCACACCTATCAAAGATCCTTTTCAATACAGCTGATTCTTCCCACAAAGTGATTATTTATCAGCAACGAAAAGAATGTCTTTTCATATGATTTTTTTTTTTTTTTTAGAAAAAGAGAATCACTTCAAAGTTATGATCAAAGAAGTTCTTGAAGAATGGTGTATCAGTCAGGATTGGCTTTACTCGCCACCTCGACAAGTAGTGCAGACATCTCAGTGGCTTCGCGTAATAAGAATTTGTTTCTTGGGCACACAAGGTCAACGATGAGTTCACGCTGCTCTCTGAGGCAGCTGTCCTCAGCATGCCAGGTTTCTTCCACCTGATAGCACCTCTACCTCAACAAGGACCCCCCATAACTAGCAGCAGGGGAGAGGGCCTGGGGAGTTCACATCCTTAGGTGAATTCTTCAGTCCCCAAATGATGCAGGTCCCTTTCATCATAGTCATTTGTCTAGAATTAGTCACATGGTTGTGCCCAATTCATGGGGAAGAGGGGTACTGAGGGGCTATGCAACATTAGGTGTCCTTGTGTATAAAAATGGAAGGAGAGGCCAAAATAAAGATGAGCATTTGAAATATCTACAAGATGGGAAGTGTTTTGATGGCAATGATATAGGAATAAAGTGGACTGGGAAAAAAAGCCAATGTTAGGATTAGGATTTTACATATGTGTTGTAGAGCAGTGGGATACAAGTTGGGAAAGATTGGTGGGGGCCAGGTTGGGAATGGTTTCTAATGCAGGCCAGAATCTGTTGTATTGGTGACATGGAGCCATGAGGGTTTGGGGAAAAGTGTGAATGATTCTTGTAGTATCTTGTGTGGGTGCTGCTGGTGATTGCTGGGGTTGAATTGTAATCAGTTTTACAGACATGAAAACTCATGAAAGGTTCTCTTCCAAATTGGTTCAATATGAAGTAACACCCAAATCCTGGTGTTCCTGGGAAAAACATAAAGGATTCTGTGCTAATTCATTTCCCCACTACACATGCCCGATAAAGACTCTATTTGCACAGTCTCTCACCTTATTTAACCAAAATGCCTTTAAAGAACCCTTTACTTCTAAGACCCATTAATCTATATATATATATATATATATAGATAGATAGATAGATAGATAGATAGATAAGCCTAAGCGACCATTACAACCGAAATACTGACTGGTTGCTATGATGCGCACTGACCACCAGGGGGTAGATGCTCAATGTAGGAGCTGCCCCCAACCGGCCCTGCCTGGCTGGCCAGGCTGTGGGACCCCACCTGTGCACAAATTCGTGCACCTGGCCTCTAGTAAACATATAAGATGTTGAATAACCATGCATCACAGAAAAAAAATTGTATTTAGAAACACTGATGATACTCATGAGCATATAAAATATGTTAAGGTATTGGTTAGGAATCAGCTATGTGAGGGTGGCAGGATGCATGTGGAAGGCTCCAGCTATGTGGCAGAAAAATGGAAACAATGAAGGATTTTTATTGTACCCTGTGGGAATACATAGTTACTCTGTGTTACGTGCTTAATTATTATCTGCCAGGCACCCTGTTAGTACACCACCAGCATCCCCAATCACACTATCTCAGTATAGAGGTGACCTTCAGGAAGTGTTCATAAAACATCACCTCTGACAGATTATGTATATTTTTGTCTATTTCCTATATCCCTATCAGAATATAAGTTTCATGAGGTCAGGGATTTATTTCTTCCATTTACTGCTGTATTCCCTGTGTCTGTAATAGTTTCTGACACTCAGCAACTGTTTTTTCAATTAATTAGTGACTTAGTTAAACCTCAGAAGACCCCTGTGAAGTAAGCACCATTAATTTTCCCATTTTATGAATGAAGAACCTTAGTCCTAGGGTGATTCAGTACCCCCTTCAAAGTCTTGCAGTTACTAATCTGTGCAGCAATGAAAAGCCAGGACTGTCTGACTGCAGAGGTCATATGTTTCGCCACAGTGCTCTTCTGACAATACTATTCTCAAATTATGGTAATTAAAAGTTGCTGTAAAAAGTATTCTTTAAGAATATAAACATCTCAATGTATATGCCTGAACCATTTCTCTGACATTAATACATATTTATTGAAAACATGATAAATATTTCTACATGTATGAGAAAGTAAACTGACACCCCACCCCAGAAAAGGTGTCTTGTGGAGCTCATAGAGGGTGATCTTAAGGAGCAAATTTGCTCACATGGGCCAAATGTTTCCTCCTGCAGAGTGGGCTGCCTCCCAAGGAATTAGCCTCTCTCAAAATGAATTATTAACCCCAGAATCCTGGCCAAATTCCCACTTGGATAGTCTAGGAACTGTTCAAAACTTGGAATCTATTGAAATTAGTCTGGCATGATTGCAGCCTCTGCATTAATTGTGATATAATAGAGTTTCTCTGGAGATTTGTGCATATTTTATTCTAATTTGTATAGATGGGCTTGTCTCTTAATTTTTTTTTCATTTCTCTTCCCCTCATGAAATATGGCCTGAATTTCTTTAAAAGGGTTTTTTGTTGTTGTTGTTGTTGGTTGGGGGAGGGGGGGCGGTGGGTTTCTCTACATGAATACCGTGAGCTCCTTTATCCTTGGATTTGCCAGACCATTTTCTCACTTAAGTAACTAGTCTCTCAGTCATTATCACAGTGTGTTGCAGCCATTAGCCATTAGGAGCTTCCATATTTCTAACTGTCTTATACAAATGCAAGTGTAGCCTGCCTGGGTAGAGACAATATTTACTCAGCGAAGACTTTCTAATTGTTTCTTTCAAGCTCCCTGCCCTCAAGGAGCTTATGTTCTAGTGGGAAGCACATACGTATTTAAAACAACTGACCTAATGGTGAAACTAGTTAGGACTGTCATACTCATCCTAAAAAAATGATGGCTATTAATATCTTTGGACAATTCTGTTAAATGATGTAGGCCATTTATTTACCTTGGCCCTGAGCAGGACTATAATGTCACATTCTGGAGAGACAGGGACCTGATTATGAGTTTAGTTAAACTAAAATATCATTCTGGGTAGGTGAAACAAAAACAAGTACCTTAGACATACATTGTGTTGCATGATTTTGATGGCAACTGTAGACCTCATATCTCACATCATTCATCAAATCTGGCCAACATCACGGGATTATTTCTTTCTATAATTGGCCTTTCTTGCCTTTGACTCTGCCTGGATCACAACCAAGCGATAAGTCACTTGTGCTTCCTGCACTCAGGTCTTTACCTTTATCAAGTGAGATGAGACAATGGGTCTGAGCCATGTGCACTTAGAACTTTCACAGCTAATATTAGAAAAATGCTTTGAAAGGGACAGGTGGAAAGAGCTATAAATGCAATTGCTAATAGATTTATATGTTCTGTCTCTCTCCTTCCAACCTATTTCTACCATTATTTTCCAAAAAATTTCCCAGGGCTCCACCCGAAGTGTGACCCAGTGGCACCATAGCACATGTGTTTCCTGAGTCAGTTGAGTGTTTCCAAAATGTATCTACACTTTAAATTCAAATGTTTATCCACTAGGGTATGAAATCATGGAAAGTGTCACTGCCTTAGTGTGATAGTCATATACTTCTGCCCAGACTATTGTTACAGGTTCTGTGGGGCTTTCTACAGGTTTTCCCCCTATATCTTAATATGGGCCTAGGAATATATAATTCATTGTGGGGGAAAAACAGTTCAGATTTTCAAGAATGTAAATAAATTAATAGAGGGTATGCTTTTAAATCTGGGACATGAGGACACTTTCCATCCCTTGGCATTAGGCTCCTCACAGCTAGGTGGTTCTAACTACTCCTGTGAGAAGGGAAAAGCCTAAACACTGAAATGTCTCCTGCTTCCCTCATGCTCTTGCAATAAGCTTCACTCTCAGGTCAAGCATTGAAAAATACTCTTTCATTTATTTATTTGCCAAACTAGAGGCCTAATGCATGAAGATTCGTGCAAGAATGGGCCTTCCTAACTAAACCAGAGAGGGTTGGACCTGCATTACCACCATTTGTCCACCATCCAGAACTGAAATATCATTGCTGACATGTACACATAAGGAACTGTTTGACATTGAAATTGGGACTCAAAAGAACTGTTGGCCCAGAAAGAAACTCACTACAGACTGATTCATTTGCCTCTCAGCATAACCATTATTACTTGTCTCATTTTCGGTTTTTATAAGTGTATTTCTAGTATCACATGATCTCACTCATCTGGGGGAAATAATGAACAACATAAACTGATGAACAAGAACAGACCCGGAGACAGGGAAGCATCGATCAGACTGTCAAACCTCAGGGAAGGTAGGGGAGGGTGGGGGTATGGGTGAGAGATCAACCAAAGGACTTGTATGCATGCATATAAGCCTAACCAGTGGTCATGGACAACAGGGGGTGGGGGCATGCATGAGGAGAGGTTTGGGATGGGAATGGGGGGATGATGACAAATATGTGATACCTTAATCAATGAAGAAATTAAAAAAAAAAAAAAAAGAATGAGCCTTCCTTCCCCTGGCTGCCAAAACTACCTTTGCTCTGGCTGGAGCCACCTTTCCGCCTTCCCATGCTGCCCAGAGGCCCAGAGCGGCTGGGGTGGTGCGGAACACCTGTGTCGTTGCCATGGCGACAACTCAAGTGTCCCGACCTGCCCCCTGCCACTCAGCACCTGCATATGCAAATTAACCCAACAAAGATGGTGGGTTGGTTTGCATACTCACTCCTGATTGGCTGGTGGGCGTCATGAAGATACAGTCAATTAGCATATTACTCTTTTATTAGGTAGACTAGAGGAGGTTGGCTGGCCACGGGAGGTTGGCTGTGGGAGTACACTGACCATCAGGGGGCTACTCCTACATTGAGCATCCGCCCCCCTGGTGGTCAGTGTGCATCATAGCTACCGGCCAGTCATCTGGTCGTAACGGTCGCTTAGGCTTTTATATATATAGATATTTATTGAGCTTATACTGCTCTTCCAAGCCCTTTTCTAGAAGCTGGGCACACAGCAGGGAACAAAACACAGAAGTGAAAATTCAAGTGCTTATTAATAAATCCATCAGAATGTTTCATTTGACATTTCCTGTGCACATCTAAATTTGTTCATTAAAAAATTACAAGAGCATTAGCCCACTGGGGCATTCATTGCTTTTTGAGAACATGCATTTATCTTGTGACAGAACTCACTTTAGCAAATAGCAAATTCCCTTCGTAATTCAATTTAGGGTATTTATACTTACTATGAATTGTGTTCCCAAATGTCCAAGAAGTTAAAGTAATGTCTCCAGAGGGTGCTTCTGGGTTCTATCACACCTTTAGCATTCCAATCACTAAAAATGAAAAGGGAGAATGTGTTCTGAAGGTTAAGGAAGAAAATAGAGCGTAGCCAGTCAAATGCCAGAATACCAATCTCATTATTACTGTTGGCCCATTGCTCTAGACACCTGGCTCAGAATATATCTAGCCCAGGACCTGACAGCTGTTCATCAGTGTTTATAGGATTAAACACGTATCACTAGGATAAAAATGTACATAAGCTTATTTCTTCCTTAAAACAGTATGTTCCCAGGTGATTTCAAAATTGTCTGGTTAGGTCAGAAAAAAAGATGAAGACTTTATAAAATAGATGCTTATACATTCTTTCCTTCTTGTATTGTGCACAGTAGGAAAACTCTAAATGTTCAAACACCTGAACTGAAAAAGTCTTCCCTTAGTTTCTGCCAGGGCAGATTTGACACTGAGTGGATGCTGATTCTCAGCTGGAACTGTGTGAAGGAGGAAAGTTTCCTCTGATATCCAGATCAAATCCAAGCCATGGTCTTACGTGGGCGGTCAGAGCCATGAGTTGGATGGTGATTGTTATACACACTTTTGACCTCTTGAGATTTTTTTTTTTTTTGGTTCCTCTCATTTACCTCTTGCCAAAAACTTTCCTCTCTTACCTTTTCTAAGAAAATGTCCTTATTTAGATAAAGCATCATCAATACTTTTATGGTGCATACATACAAATAATACCTTGGCTTTACTTAATGATTTTCTGCTGGAATCTAAAGGCCATTTGGGGCTTACTGCTAGCCATGTGGCAATCCTTAAGTGTTTTGCTAACTTCTTAGAGAACTAAACCCACTCAGCTTATGTTGCATGAGGGTATATTTCTAATTACTCCAATAAGAGTAAATTATTTAAATAGTTAAATAACGCATATGATTCAGTTAGTAACACACAAGTAGTGAAGCTACCTTCAGACTTTAAACAGATGAAAAACTTAGCATTCGCTATGGTCAACTGGTCTACTCACCAGTTGCTGTTTGTATTATGGTAGAATGTGGGTGAAACTCAAGTTCATCTGCCAAAGATACAACACACCAGGCAGGTATCAAAAATGTTAGAGGTCTCTGTCCATCATAGAAAAGCACATGTGATAGCCAAACTTTTTAACAGTCTCCAACCATCAGAATGGATGCTCACCTAGTAAAACTAATGCTGGCCATACTGGTTTGTCCCAGTTGGCCTCAGCTACATTAAGGTTTATCCTCTTAAAGTCCAGTTTTTGTGAAGATACCATCTTCAGGGCTTCTTAAATTATTGAAAGAAATATTTTCATACAAAAATAGGATTATTTCTTTGTAAGTATGTGAAGATATATGACCATTTCTAATATCACAGGGAATAAGAGGTAGCTATTGCTTTCTATAAAATCTTGCCACTTAATGGACCGAAGAAAGATGACCAGTGCAATAATTTCAGTCATATTTTTAATATGTTCCTCATTATTTATCTGACTTAAGTCCAAGTTGATAAGTAGATGAGAACCCAGTGGAGAAGTAACGAGAGCATTTTCTGCTGAGGTCAGCTTGGCTGCCCAAGCTGAGAGGAGCCTTTTATCAGTATTTTCCGATTTGCTGTCCAAATTAGGAAGAAAATAGCCACCTACTAACATTTAAATAAGCTATAAACATATGTTAGCATATATCCTTATTGTTTTGCCATGGAAACCTTTAATTTTTGTGTGTATATTTTGTTTTAGTTCATACAATTCTAATTTACTTGGATTAACTCAGCATAGCATTTAATTATGATGGTAAGAGGTTAAATGCTATCCAATGACTTGATATTTCAATATTTAATCATTTTCATCTTTAATTAACCAATGTTTGTTTAGTCAATAGATATCCAGACTCATGAAAACATATATTTTAATGTGCATGTGTATACTTTTACATTTTGTTTGGTTATGACATGAATTAGGTAGTTTATGATCTTATATGCTTAATCCAGAAGAGACATGCCTATCCATGGGTATGTTGAAAAGACATTTTGAAGGTCTTCTCCTTATTGATGAGGTGGTTTGCTCTTAATAGAATTGTGAACTCACAAAGTAATTTTTTTTATCTACTTAGAAACACTCTATATTTAAAGTATTTTGTGTGCTTTAAAGCTTAGGTAAAATAGTAACAGGGCCGGTATATTCACAGAGATAGAAAAGATTATGGTGGTACCTCGGTCTGTCTCCATCTTGATTTGGTTAACTTTCGCTAAACAGCCTGCTCTAAAAAAGGGAAGGAAAACAAACAGATAAGATAAAACTGTGGGGAATTCCAAAATAAATACTGCTAACTGACCTTTTTGATGGCCTGGTTAAGAGTTTTTTTTTTTTTTAATTATTATTATGGTATCAATTGGATGCTTTATTTACTGGTACAGTGGATAGCTAAGACAAACACTTGGGTGATATCTTTGTCTTATTTTTCATGTTTTGTGAACAAACTGATAAAGATCTTTCTCCCATATTTTTAAAATTCAGACTCACAGATAAAGAGCAGGCAAACAGCTCTGATGGAGGGAGTGTTGGGGGAGGAGGAGGGATTGAGTAAAAAAAGAAAATTCATGGACATGGACAGCAGTGTGGTAATTGTAGGGGCAGGGGGTGGAGATAGAAGAGAGCATAGAGGGAATTAATGATGATGGAAAAATAAATGGAATAAAATGTAAAAATAATAAATTAAAAATTTAAAAATTACAGTTTAAACTTTTTTAAAAAATCAGATAAATCCCAAAAGATTTTAAGACCATGGCACTATAATTAAACCGGAAAAAAAGTCAAGGTTTTCAGCACACACTCCCTTTTTCAGAGTATACATGTAAGGACATAGTTGTATCTAGTGCTCACTTATATGCAAAAAGAAGCTCTGTATGTATTAGAAAAAGAAGCCAGATTGTAACTCTAAACAAAGTTCCTAATGCTAGCATTTTACAGCTTAGAGTGTTCCTCTTGGTGAACTATAAAATAAGAGAATTAACTCTCCTAAGGAGTTGTTTCATAAGAGCCACCCTGATTGAAACCTTCAGAATACAGTGCAAGAAATGGTCCATCACGATCACAGTTCTCTTTTTAACCACTACTGCCCATCACAAGAAGTCATTAGTTTACAGCTACTTCCTTCTTATTTTTATGACTTTTTAACTTATCATTAACCCCATGCTCTTATCCTGTATTCTGAGATGAGCAAAGAAGATAATATCCACATTTCCATTGCTTACTCTAGAGATAATAACCTTTTTGAAAAAAAAAAAAAAAAAGATAACCTTCAGTTTCGTTAAACAACCCCCTTCCTCTTTAAATCCTAGTGTTTTGGTGTGTGTGTTTTTTCCTGTGTTTTGTGTTTTGTTTTGTTTTGTCAAATTGGACTTTCAGTGCATTCCTAAAGCAAATCAGACAAAATTATTTATAGCATAGTTCATGCAAATAAAACTGGAATTATTTATTATAGCTTGCAAATTTGATTAATAATATTTTAATATTTATCCTACATTTTCTTGTCTAGATGCGTGTGTTTTTTATGGTTATTAAAGAAATGTAATGGACTAATTGCTAATCCTCATTTCCTTCTAACTCAGTCTCCTATGGCACTGTGTCTGAACCTGTCAAGTAGGATTGTTGTCATAAGATTAGATACAAGTATCTTAGTTGTCTAGACATTATATAACTCTCTACCACATACTTCAGATCCTTGTTTTAAAGCAACCCCTTAGCCTTTTTAACAGGGAGAAATTAAATGTTAATAAAAAAGTCTCACATGCTTATTTCTTCACCATCTGAATTTGCCAACTTTTACTGTTTTGTACATATATAACATTTTAATCTTTTTTTAAATAATAGCTGATTTTCACTGTTTCAAGCTTGACACAGGTAAGAGGTTGGTATTATCTGCCTCTTTGAGTGTTTCCTTCCTTAAATCTCCCTTCTCATTTGCTATCTAGCTTTCACCTCAGCCAACTTCCCTTTCTTTCATTTCAAAATAGTATTTTTAGGATGCAAAGAATTCACTTGTTTACAGTCTCAAACTTGATTAATTCAAGATGTGTTTATTGGTAACTCTTAAATGCCTGGTAATGAACTAAATTCTGGAAATAAAATGTGGAATAGCCAGTGTTTGCTCTCAAGGAGCAGAGAATCTAAGCAGAGAGATAGGCAAATGTGCAATGTATTTGCAATGCAGCAAGGCAAAGGGGGAAAATATAGGGTGACATCGGAATATATAGGATATGGATGTTAAGTAACTTTTACAGGATAAAATCTGGCTATTGGTATCTCTAATTCATAGGTGAAAATAACTTGTTCCATAAGAAGTGTTCTTTGAAATCATACGTGTGAAATTTCTTCTTGCTGGGAAAATCACTCATCTTAAAAAAGGAGGAAGCCAACTTAGTCTGAGCAAGCCACGTCATCTCAGTTGGCCCCAATTTCATGAGACATAAAGTGAGAAAGTTTGAATTAGATGAACTCTAATGTCCTTTC
Source organism: Corynorhinus townsendii (assembly GCA_026230045.1). Classification (NCBI taxonomy): domain Eukaryota; kingdom Metazoa; phylum Chordata; class Mammalia; order Chiroptera; family Vespertilionidae; genus Corynorhinus; species Corynorhinus townsendii. The sequence continues at coordinate 164,311,647 of JAPDVU010000001.1, read as the reverse complement.
TAGTTCTAAAAATCTGAGAGTCTGTGAGTTTTTCTTCTGCAGTTCATTGAAAAATCTAAATAGCTTAAACCTGTTTGAAATCTATTTCAACAAATGACCCATAAAATAAAGAAGCACAAAATCCAATTTTTTAGAAAAGTGGTCTGGCTATAGAACTGAGTGGCCCCATAAAATATTAATTTGGTCATAGTGTGGAAATGTGAAATGATTGTTAAATGAGTCAAGGCCTTATTTGTGGCCTTTGGCTCATTTGGTAAGATTACCCATTAGCCACGTAGGCAACATAACACGCATGGCCAAGCAGCTCATGGGAGTGCCCTAACAAATGTTAAATAAAATCATCATCTCCAGCCTTAGGAATATATTTTTATTCTTTTCAAAATAAGAGTTTGATCAGCTTTAAAGTCTCAGTCGATAGGCTAATGATTGCAGTAATTACACTAGTCCCCCCTTATCTGCAGGGGATGTGTTCAAAGACCTCCAGTGGGTGCCTGAAACGGCAGAGAGAACTGAGTTCTGTATGTGCTGTGTGTTTTCTTCCTGTTCCTACATATGCCTGATACAGTTTAACTTACAAATTAGGCACAGTAAGAGATTAACAGTAATAACTAATAATAACATAGGACAGTATCACAGTGTGCTGTAACAGAAGTTATGTTACTATGGTCTCTCTTTCTCAAAATCTTACTGTGCTGTAAATGCTCACCCTTCTTCTTGTGATGATGTGAGATGATACAGTGCCTATATGATGAGATGAAGTGAGATATTCAGAATGACATGCAATTTAAATTTTTGAATTTTTATTCCCGGAATTTTCTGCTGAATAATTTTTGGATTGAGGTTGACCATGGTTAATTGGGGGACTATTGTACCTAACATTCTGACTCCATTCTGCAAGTGTTTCCTAATGTGATCTAATTTTTGGAAGTTTAAAAGTAGAATGAGTGTTGATGGTATCTGCCCTTCACTTAACTTCATCACTCCTGCCCACATGAACTCCCTCTGTACCTTTAGAACATGGATACAAAATATTTCTCCTTGCAGATGCAAAAAAATGTTTCTCATTTGTCCTAAGACACTTAGTTTATTCCTTTCAGCCATTGGTTTCATAGAAATCCCTCTCCTTTTTTTTTTACCTTTATCTTGATAATAATAAATTTAATACCTGTTCATAAAATCTCTGTATAGTAATCCAGAGGAATATTAGGCACACTCAGTATTCCTTAAGCTTATCTGCAGATATGTGTGTTTCTCTTTACTCTTTTTAATGAGCCCTTTCCTAGCCTGGCTGTAAATATCACCCAAACATGCTAATCTCTTAGGGTCTGGCCATTACTAAAAATCTTTGAAATCTCTTCTGATTTTAAAAGATGTGATTGTTATAATTCAATCTATTTGCTTCCAGGTGAACTCAAATGGAAATGAATTTCCTGATATAGCCACATTTTTTTTTCCTCTCAAATATTCATCTGGCATTAAAAAAAAAAACTAATTTGAATCTGAAATACTGGTTTTCATGACACCAAACATCTGGATGAAAAGTGAAAAACCCAGTAGATGTTTCCACATATCCAAATATTGTGTTGGAAAACAGTTAAATGACTGTCTGAATTTTTCCATTTCTATCTGAGTATTTATTCATCATATACAAGGCACTCTCAGCTTTCCTAAGAGGAAACTATCAATTTCTATAATAACACATTCACAAACAAGTATCATTCCTATTACATAAGAAACACTGTATTAAGTATTATAGGGTGTTTAAAGTTAGTCTTCAACCTTGTCCTAAATGACTTGCAGTCCAGTGGGGCTTATCATGTATGTGCACAGATACACATAAAAAATTATGTGAAGTGAATGAAAGCACAAGAGAGGAGGAGAGAAAACACGGTGGAATTGGTGGGTGGGGTGGGAGCAACTACTTCTGGTGGAGAGGGTTTGGACTGGCCATGATGGACATGCCAGAATCATGGAAATAGAAGGCACTGTTGTGATCACACAATTTTTGACATATACTTTTCATCAGCAGTTGAGAATGTTACCAAAATCAAAGAACTCTAAATTAGTCAGATGATTGCAATAACTTTTGTGTCATTTTATATAATCACAGCCTTTGGTTTCCATAAGGGTTTTGAGTCTAAGTGTGCTTCTCAGGTATTTTGTTCAGTTAACTTACATTCATCTTCCTTAAGATTTTAACTTTACACAAGAAACATACTGAAATTTACTCTCTATATGGTTATTTTAAGAAACATTATAAAACTACCTTATATTTTACTTTTCGAATTTAGATACAAAATGTTGCCCTAACCGGTTTGGCTCAGTGGCTAGAGCGTCAACCGGGGACTCAAGGGTCCCAGGTTTGATTCTGGTCAAGGGCATGTACCTTGGTTGCGGGCACATGACCAGTGGGGAGTGTGTAGAAGGCAGCTGATCAATGTTCTCTCTCATCGATGTTTCTAACTCTCTATTCCTCTCCCTTCCTCTCTGTAAAAAATCAATAAAATGTTAAAAAACAAAAAGAAAATGTTCACAGTCCTATATGCATTGTCTGCTTAAAACCTCTATCTTCCAAGTTAGGTGGGTTGTGTTTTTTTTAATCTGTTGGGAACACAACTCTGAGAAACTTTATTTTTAGTCCCAAATTCTCAGGATTTTTGCCATGTTTGATCAGAGTCTGTAGGTATAGATTAAGCCAGAATGGTTCCTTTCATTCCTCTTTTCCTCTTCCTCCTTCTCATTTTCCTCCCCATCATCATCCCCCTCCCCTCCCCTCCCCTCCCCTTCCCTCCCCTCCCCTTTCCTTTCCTTTCCTTTCCTTTCCTTTCCTTTCCTTTCCTTTCCTTTCCTTTCCTTTCCTTTCCTTTCCTAACAATAAACAATCATTTTTAGCTGAAGGCAGGAAAGGAATAAACTGAGAAAATTCCACATAATCTAAATGGTGCTATGTATATTAGGACTAATTTATTGGCTCAAGTAAGTGATTTTAGGTAAAGCTGGATCCAAGTGCAGAAATGACATCAGGGATTTATTCTTTATATCTACTGACTCTGCTTTTGTTTGCCTGGGCTTCCAGGCTTCAATGCAGCCATGATGGTTACTGGTGTTGATTGACCATGCCTGGGTCCCTTGGCCACCCCTGAGCATATTCTGAAAGTAAAATCAGGGTGCTATTAACAAAAGAAAAGGGAAATGCTTCTTCAGTGAAAAACATAATGTTAGAGTGGGAAAGCCCTCTATAAATCACAGGGGAGCAGGTGGTTATCTCAGCTCTCATCATGCCTATTTCCACAATCTGGCATATGTTACTTAACTTTTGTAAATCTTGGTTTCCTTGACTACATAAATTAGGTCCCAGGCCAAGATTCCATCTAAAGACCTTTTGACTCTAATACTTTGTGCTTCTGATCTCAAGAGCTAGAGACAAGGATAAGACACCCAGAAAGTGCAAAGATTTATAAATACTAACACAAAGCAAAAGATACATCATAGTTCATGTAGAAGTACTTCAGGCATAAAGTTAGCTTGACGCTAGAAGAGCAAAGGGTGTTGACTGCATCCTGAGGAGTGATTAGAAGCTCAAACAGCCCTAACTGGTTTGGCTCAGTGGATAGAGCATCAGCCTGCGGACTGAAGGGTCCCAGGTTCGATTCTGGTCAAGGACATGTACCTGGGTTGCGGGCACATCTCCAGTGGGGGTGTGCAGGAGGCAGCTGATCGATGTCTCTCTCTCATCGATGTTTCTAGCTTTCTATCCCTCTCTCTTCCTCTCTGTAAAAAAATCAATAAAATATATTTTTTTAAAAAGAAGCTCAAACAACTTGAGAGAGAGAGAGTTTGTGTGAGTAAGATTCAGAATTAACCATCACAAACTTTATTGTTATAATCTATATAGATATTTTATAACCAATGTATAGCTTTGTTAATTTCTTAAGTTTACTGTTGTAGCAACGAAGTCTGTTAAAGTTGACAGAATCACTGACAAACTTTAATGAGCACTTAGGTCTATTCCCCCCTTCCATTCTTTCTACATACACTTAGAGACACTGCAACAGAGTAAGGAGGAAATACAAAAGTTTTAAAAACCCAAGATTTTACCTTCAGGAAATTACACTTAATAAAGATATTTAAATACCTCCAAATATGAGAATATGATGGGTTTTAAATATCTTACTCTTTCTTGTTTTCTTCAAATTTCGTTTGTAGTATACATTCTAGTCATAGCATAGGAATTTTATTAAATCCATGACCATTGAATACATTTGACATTCCAGAAATCAGGGTCCTCATCTCCTTGTACCTGCTCAGTAAGCATGGCCCTAAAGCAATGAGTGATATTTCCCCAGTGTGGTTCATTGACCATCTCAAGGAAATTGCATAGAGGCTTTTTTACACAAGAAACATACTGAAATTTACTCTCAGGGGCATCATCAAAATCAAGGTCACCTGGATTAACTGTATAAAATATATGGTATCGTGGAGGAGAATGAAGAAAAAGAAGAGGTACTCATAATACTCAGCTTCCAAGTATTTGCTCAAACTAAGATCCTGTCGAACAAGCTACTCGATCATTTGTCTCAATGATTATATTACATCACCACAGAATTAATTTGACAGGTCACACATTGTTCTTCAAGAAGTTTATCTAGTAGATGTTACAGACCAGTAAGTAAGTCCAACTCAGAGGGTAGGGCAGTAACTTAAGAGGCAGGACTTATCTTAGCCACAGCCTACTTTTAGAAATAATCCAGTGAGCCCGGCCAAAATAATCCAGTGAGCCCGGCCAGCATGGCTCAGAAGTTGAGCATTGACCTATGAACCAGGAGGTCAGGGTTCAATTTCTGGTCAGGGCACATGCCCAGGTTGCAGGCTCCATTCCCAATTGATGTTTCTATCTCCCTCTCCCTTTCCTTTCCTCTCTGCAATAAATAAAAATATATTTTTAAAAGTAACAAATAAAAATAAAAATATGCAGTGAAAGAGAATATCTCATTGCACAAAAATGTTAAATTGTTTTTTTTTAGGAACTGTGGAATATATAAATTATTTATAATTATAAGAAATTAATTATACTTTTAAAATTTATATTGGATTTTTTTTAAATGTTAAAAGCAATGCATATGCAGAGAAAATATGAGGATATAAACAAAAAGTAAAAGCCTCCACCCTTATGCTCTACACAACATGGGCATTATTCAGTGTGTATTTTTTCTAGATCTTTTTCTTGCACTACAACTGTAGATATATGTATGTTAAATTTTATTCATCTATTTGTTTCTTTATATGTTTACCTATTCTATGAATTGGTAATACTTATAGTTCTACAGTTTTCTTTTTTCACTCAACAATATATGGGAATACCTTTTTATGAACACCTCACATTTTATTTAACTGTGATCCAGTTGAAAGACATTTAGGGTATTCCCGATTTTTTATCCTTCCAAATACTATCTTTTAAATGTTATTTTGTGCTTCTAATTCATGAGATGATTAAAAGTATCACTTGAAATATTTTTAAATGTTAGTATAAGTTTTTTCAACATGGAATAAAGTTTACGGTAAATCGGTTCCACTTTGGACATCATTGGAGAAGGGTTAATCACAAACAAAAATCATTAAGTGGTTTCACCCAAACACTGTTGCACTGATGTATTATAAGGATACTAGAGGTCTGATGCATAAAATTTGTGCAAGAGTAGTCCTTCCTTCCCCCAGCTGCTGGCACCGCCTTCCCTCTGGCACTCAGGACCCGGGCTTCCCTCAGGCAGCCAGCTTTGTCCAGGAGGTCAGCTGGAAGGACATCCAGTCTAATTAGCATATTACACTTTTATTATTATAGATTGTAGATCTAATTCCAGACACTTGCTAAACCAAGTTAACCCTAAAAGAGGTGAGCTGGGGGTAAAGAAGAAGGCCGAAGGTCAGTGTTGCCATTTTAGCTGAAGTAACATCATTAATAATGTTGTATAAATTTCAGCTGTACAGCATTATACTTTGATATCTGATATACTCTAGCATGCTCACCACCAGAAGTCTAGTTTCCATTCATCACTATATATTTGATTCCTTTTACCCACCCAAAGTCAGTATATTGAATAAAAATAACATCTACTTTATAAATGAGTCTTTAAAAAGGCAATTAAAAATATTTTCTATCTACACTGAGTCATGTCTTATCAACTTTTTGAACAGTTGTCCATTATTCAAAGTAAGAGGACCTTTGTGAATCACGTTTTCTGTTCAACAGTGACCTTAGAGTTATGTAGGGATATGAAAAGCTTTGACCTACGCAGGTTCATCCTGATGAAGGGAATCATCACCATCGCTAGTGTATCACACTGTGTGTTCTTATGAGCCACCTCTGGGCCACCGGACCAGAGTGGGTTGGCCCCCAACAGCGAATAGACTAAACTATAGCTTTAGTCCAAGAATATGGAAACTGACAACAAATTACTGCTTGTGGTCTACTTCCAGTTTTCAAGTGCAAACATACCAAAGTTTATTTTAAACTTGAGCCAGTCAGACATTTAGTAATATACATCAAAGGAGAAGTGAAGCCTTCCCATGTTTATTATTTCAATATGATGTCTGTTCTAATAAAGTCAAAAAATGCATATGATAGACCATGGAGTAGACATTCTCTAGTTCCACAGTTTGGCCTTAAAAATATACATATATTTGTAAATTAATCCAAAACACATTGCCATGATCCCAGTTCCCCCGAAAGCTGATTGTTTCCCATCCCTTTTTTAATTTTAGAAGTGGAGTGGCTGTCTGCCAGAACACTTGCAGATCAGCCGGCCACTTCATGTGTAAAAGGGGCACAGCATCATGAATGTTCAGAAACCACAGGCTGCCATTTAAACAAGTTACAGTTATCATGGTCTTCCCTATTAATTAAACACAAAAGCCATCTGTGCAAGGTGAATTTTGGTAAGGTCCCAATTTTTTTAATGACTGTGAGTGGAATTTGAAAATGCTTTCCTAGTGAAAGTGCAGCTCAGGGATTCCCAAGATAAAACGCACTGTTTATGTAATTTTGTGGTCATTTGACTAAATTTCTAATAAAACACTGGAAAGAATTCTTTTTAGTTAATCACAACTTAGAGTCATACTCGGATGAATTGGCACTCTAGTAATATCACCTTTTTACCCTTTACGTCCTTAGCATCCTAACCCCTTATGCCATCTATACCTTTTCTGTGTGTGTGACTATGTGTATTTTTCCTCCCTCCCCCCACCCCCTTTCCCTCTCTCTCTCTCTCTCTCTCTCTCACACACACACACACACAACTCACATTTTGTCAGAACTGTCTTGGGTAAATGCATCACCACAGTGAGCAAGACTAAATACACAAAAAGAAAACACTGCGTACGTGGATGACAGTACCAATTCAGAGCTAGACGCTCAGGTGATGAGCCTTATTTTCATTTTTGTTATTTGTAGAAAGTACTGCCATTGGGCAGATAACCTATAAACCTAGGCTTTCAAAATCCTTGAGGGGCAAAAAGTCAAAAGGTACTCCTTGCTTGGATTTGGCAGGAAAAAAAAAAACACAAAAAACGGGAGAAGGAGGACTTGGGGATTTTTTGTGGTTGATGGTGTCCTTTTCGCCCCAACCTGTGTTTTCAGTCCATTAAAATTTGTACCCTAGGCCTTTGCCAGTTTGAAGCCACCCCAGCGTCTGTGATGAGCAATCCTACTTGTTTGTGCAGTCGTTCATTATCTCCATTACCAAAAGGAGCATAGAGGACAATTACATTGTTTGGACGAATCAGAGTGTTAGGAGGAGTATTTGTCATGGTGGCAGAGTACAGCACCTGACAGGCAACGATTGATGGCCAGTCATGAGTGTGAGTGGCCAAAGCAGCCTCATAGGATGCAAATTACTGACTGTGGATTCCAATTTATCCTGTTCATTTTTCTTGCCCGTGCTGAAGACCATTAGTGGTTTTTGAAGCAGTGAAGGGGTCATTACTAATGTGGGTAGGCTCAAAGCAGGAGGGGGAAGGAGGGGAAAAGCCTTCTGTAATTACACAGCTTTCA